>JACCIE010000013.1:0-1200000 GCA_018906755.1 Sycophaga agraensis
CGAGATATTTGATTTAAAGTAAGTCGCGACTTCGGGTACCGAACATGCTCCCCCCCGTTGAGAGTGCAACGATCAACCATAATGTTTGTGTTTCGTTACAATATTGATTGTGTTTGATACAATGATAGTACATATTACATAGTAATTGTCGCTATATGTCGTCGATTCATTGTACATTTGGTAGCGGGCAGAGACATTTGACGTTGCGTTTGTAGGTTCCTTGAGCCGTTTTCACAGTGGCTACTCGAACGATGTTGTCGTGCCCAGGATGGACTTCTTCGACTCTGCCCAGTTGCCACCGCATGCAAGGTTGATTCTTGTCTATGAGAATCACAATGGAGTCTCTTTCAAGCTCGAAGCCTGGATTGGCCCATTTGTGTCGTTTTTGCAGTTCGTTAAGGTATTCGAACTGCCATCGTCTCCAGAAATTTTGACGAATCTTGGTTATCAAACGCCAAGAACGTAGATGGTTATCTGGAACAGATAGCAGATTGTTTTCCGGTAGTATATTTAATGGTCGACCAACTAGAAAATGAGCAGGCGTTAGTGCCATTGGATCGTTCGGATCGGTAGATATCGGACATAAAGGTCGCGAGTTTAAAATCGCTTCTATTTCGATGGCAAAAGTGTTTAATTCTTCGAAGGTGAATAGTTGATCGCCTACTACTCTTTTAAAGTGATGTTTAAATGATTTGACCGCCGCTTCCCACAATCCTCCGAAGTGAGGGGTGAGAGGAGGATTAAAATGCCATTCGATCTTATGAGCTAAGGCAAAACGGTTAATTTGGTTCTTATATTCCGTTGACTGCATTAAAGCATGCAATTCGCGGAGCTCGTTATTGGCACCGATGAAATTAGATCCGTTATCCGAGTATACGTTGGCCGGTATTGCTCTACGCCCCACGAAACGTCTTAATGCGCCTAGGAATCCTTCCGTACTGAGATCGCTAACTATCTCGATATGAACCGCCTTTATTGACATGCATACGAAAACGCAGCCGTAAACCTTTACTCGACCGCGATTGCGATTTTTCTTCTCCTTAACATACATTGGGCCGAAGAAATCCACGCCTGTATTATTGAATGGGAATGTATCATTGAATCGTGAGCTAGGCAAATTCCCCATTTTATAGTGAACTGCAGTCGGGTTGAAACGGATGCATCTCGTGCACTGAGAAATAATTTTCCGAATTTGTTGTTTGCCGTCGAGCAACCAGTATCTGTTTCGAAGAGCATATAATGTAGTTTGAATGCCCGCGTGATATCGCGTTTCGTGAGCGTCGCGGATCATCAAATCGGTGACGTGATGGTGAGAAGGTAATAATATGGGATATTTTTGATGATATGGAATATTTGCTTCTACAATTCTGCCGCCTACGCGAAGTAAGCCGGTTTTATCGATGAACGGATTTAATGTTGCTATCTTGCTACTTTTCACATTCTGAGATTTCGAAAGGCGATTTATTTCGTCAAAGAATTGAGATTTTTGAATACACGTTAAGATTTTATGTTCTGCGTTGGTTATTTCTTTGATAGATAATTTCTCCGATTTTGTATCCTTATTTATAAAACGTAAACAATATGAAATGACACGTACTAATCGACGGTACGATGAAAATCTATTAAAAATTTCATTACAACCGTTTTGGGCAAGAAAGCAAGCTACCTTCTTTAATCCGGGCACTTCTTTCGGAACAATTTCTGTGCTGATAGGCCAGTTTTGTTCCGACTGTTGCAACCACGGCGGCCCCGTGAAACCAGGATCGGTTTTTTAAAAATTCTTCAGGGAACTGACCCCTAGAAAGTGCGTCTGCGGGGTTATGCCTGTGTTTGAACATGTCGCCATTCGAAATCTCCGGAAATGCTTTGGATTTCTGACACCCGATTTGCTTCAAAAAACCTTGAGAACATTCGTGGGTTTCTTCAGCCAATGTAATACTATGCTCGAATCTGACCAAAAAACTACCCAGGTAGTCGGTAATTTTAAGCACGCCTGAGCTTCGCGATACAGTCGGGCCAGCGTCAAGGCACCGCATAATTCCATTTTAGGAATCGTGATTTCTTTCAAGGGAGCGACGCGTGATTTGGCGCAGAGCAATCTTACTGCTACTCTATGTTGAGGATCTTGAGATCGTATGTAGATGCACGCTCCATAGCCGACCTTACTCGCATCGCAAAATCCATGTATTTCGACCTCTGTGTGATTCCGTATTAATAACTGGCGCTCGATTGCCAGGTTCTTAATGAGCGCGAGCTGTTTTGCAAATTTATGCCACGTCGAATTTAATACGCTGGGAACCGATTCGTCCCACGAGATTTTCGCCTTCCAGCAGTCTTGCATTATCACCTTTGCGGCGAGGATAATCGGTCCTAATAACCCGAGGGGATCAAAAATCTTGGCGATTTCAGATAAAATATGCCGCTTCGTGATCGTATTTGCTAATTTTAGCGGGTTTGCAGAATATAAAAGTTTGTCGCGAGACGCGTTCCAGGAAATTCCGAGGGTTTTCTTTGTGGAATCTCGATCCTTAATTAGGTCTAAATCGAGAGTTGCTTTAGGCATGCAATCGAGTGCATGTTTGTTGTTGGAAGCCCACTGCCGAATGTTAAAACCGCCGCGCTTTAATATTGATATTATTTCATCTCTTGCCTTTAAAAGGTCGTTTAAATTATCAGAACCCGTGAGAAGATCGTCAACGTATAGATCTCGCTTTAAAATTTGTGAACCGATGGGAAAATTGGTTTTTTCGTCGTCGGCTAATTGTTGGATTGTTCGGATAGCTAAAAACGGTGCAGAGGATACTCCGAAAGTAACGGTGTTAAGTTGAAATTCACGAATGGCCTTCTCATGATACCGAAGCACGCGTTGATATTTGCGATCGTCTGGGTGGATCAAAATCTGACGATACATTTTCTCAATATCAGCAGTTAAAACGAATTTATGTAGGCGAAATTTAAGTAAATGTTCGAAAAGTTTATCTTGTATGGTAGGTCCGATTAGCAAACAATTATTGAGAGATTTTCCGGTGTTCGTTTTCGCGGAGGCATCGAATACGACTCGTAGCTTTGTTGTGGAGCTTGATGATTTGATAACGGCGTGATGGGGAAGATAGTAGCTTCCCTCGGAATTATCCGTGACTAACGACATATGGCCTAGATCTATATACTCGCGCATAACGCGATGATATTCCTTAGATAAACTGGGATTTGCTTCAAGCTTCCTTTGTAAGCTATAAAATCGACGAAAGGCGTTTGATCTAGACTGTCCGAGCTCGAGTTCGTTCGTGCGAAATGGTAGACGTACGATATACTTTCCCGATGAATCGCGAGTTGTGTGGCGAGCGTAGTGCGCCTCGCATTCTGTCTCGTCGCGCGGTTTGAGATCTCCGAGATTGATCTCCTCTATTAGCCAAAATTTCTCTATCTGTTCCCTTAGCTCGAGCAAATTACACGATACGTCCATTTTATTCTTGCCTACTGTCGCTCCGCCTGCTATCGCCCAACCGAGCAGAGTTTTTTGCAAAATAATATCGTTCTTATCGCGGGAAAGGTTTATTTGCCCTATGGATAATAAAGCCAAAGTTGCGCCTGATCCGATGATAATATCGACGGCGCTCGGCAAGTGAAATCTAGGATCCGCGAGTTTCAAATAAGCTGGAATGTTTATCGTTTCTCGCGGAAAGATTTCTGTCGGTATGTGATCTGCGATTTTGGGCACGATTAAACATGACAGAGGTTTTTTAAACTGATTATAAATTGAATAGATGCAAGTGTCAACCGAACCGCGAGATGTAGTTTCCATGCCATCTATAGCACCGATAGAAAGGGAACAGCCACGTATTGGTAAATTTAATTTACGGACGAATGATTCGGTGATAAAGTGCGCTGTCGCGCAAGTGTCGAGAAGACACCGACCTTGGTGAAGTCTTCCTTGACTATCCTTTACGTGCACCAAGGCGGTCATCATGAGTTGAGATCGCGGGAAGGTTGAAGTAGTGTTGAGTGCTCGCGGATTCAGTCATAATGAACTATTAGATCTCCCGATTTCTTCGATATTTTGCGAAGTCGAATTCGTTTCCTTATTCCTCGAGGTTGAAGCTGAATTATCGTCATGTAGTAAGGTGTTATGATATCTGTTGCATTGTTTACAATGCGATTTAGAGCATTTACCGGCGTGTTTAAAAAGGCAGTTTTTGCATAATCCGTTCTTTTTTACGATTTCCCAACGTTGCTGAATGTTTTCTTTTCGGAACATGGGACAGAAATATAAGGATGTTTTTCCCTTCGACAAACCGCGCAGTGATTTGAGCTGACGCTGGAAGTGAAAACGCGAGTTCCGTGGTCGCCTTTCCGAATCTTTGTCGCTCGCGTCTTTATTTCTTCTAATTTACGTTTGTTTGATATCTCGGTTTTCGTTCGCGATGTCTCTATTGACGCGATTCGAAAGGTAGCTTCTCGAATAAAATTATACATTTTCTCGAGCGGCGGGAAGGAATCCAAATTATTGGTTTCATCCCATCGCTCGCGAATGGTCGTGGGTAGAGCTCTTTCGAGAGTTCGAATGAGATAGCCTTCGGTAAGGTTCATGCCTAAACTCTCTAGCATGTTTACATGTTGGCGCATGTCGTCTACTAATTTGTTCAACGCTTCCGCGGTTTTTTGCACCGGGCGTGATAGTTCATGTATCGCGTCGAGATGATTTGATATTAATATTTTCTTTCTTTCGTACGAATCTTCGAGAAGTTTCCACGCCTTTGCGTAATTCTCTCCGCTCACATTGTAAATCGCGATTTTGTTAAGAGCGCTCCCTTTCAATGAACTCTTTAAATATAAAAATTTATCTACGTCCGAGAGGTCATTGCGTGACTCGATCATAGTCACAAAGGTATTTTTATAAGAGAGCCACTCGTTAACGCTTCCGTCGAATTGAGGCAACTCCGCGATTGGTAAATGCACTCTTTGAGTTCGTACCGGCTGTACTATCGTTTCGCACGGCGGATTGTTTCGTGGCGCACTTGCTTGTGCTTCAAAGTCGGACGCCAGTGCATAATATTTATCGGCTACCTCGTCGAATTTAGATACATAATTGTTATCCGGATCAATTGCGGCGAGCTCGATATTTAATTCTTCGCAATTATGAAAATGTTCCGTTATCCTACGGAACCGCGCGGTAATGTTCGACGCGTCGAGCCCTTTATTTATTATTGCGTTTTGCAATGTCGTGATCTGACCTCGAAGAGAGGTATGTCGCAACGTTATATATTTTACGCGATCCATTGTTTACTCGCGCTATAACTCTGATCAAATTATCGCGATTTGAATTATATATAAAAACGATCTGTCAACTTGGTGTTTTAGCGAGATCGCGAGTTTATGTTGTTTTACCGAGTATATATAATAGTTTAATAATAGGGATAAATAATAATAATATTAATATATATAATAAAATTATAATAAAAATAATAACGATATAGTAATAATCGGGATGATAACGTTAATTTACGTGTAATGTTAATATAATTAAATTTTACCAGTCTATACTCGACAATATATATCTTCAAACATTCGTATATATATATATATAAGCCTTTTACCTAGATATAGGTTTATGTGATATATATATATATATATATATATATATATATATATTGATTTACTTCTATTAATTTACTATGTATACGTATAATGTATGTTATGTATAAAGTAATTTATAACTATAATTTAACAAGTAAACTGAGCGTAAAAAGTAATTAATGAAATAAGCCTTATGATCTGAGTGGTATAATATAATGTGTAATATATGATACAAGTTAGAAATAAATATCTAAAGGACTATATATGTCGAGCAAAATATTATGCGAATAATATAATAAATTAAATAGTATATTAAATATATTTAAAATACTTAAATTTTTTAGAGAAGTGTTGCTCCCCAGTGGCAGGTTGCTAGTGGCAGGTTGCGAGCCTTGCAACGTAGATCCTTGGAGACGACACTTCACGTTAATCGATTATATAGTTTCTTCGGTGATTACTATTGTTGCACTGAATTTATTCACACCTCACAGGAGGCACCAAAAATTTATGTTGCGACGAAACTCCTCCAACATGGAGTTGCTCCGCGTAATTTATTTGTCGATGTTAAGTTAGGATGAGGGATGAATAAATATAAAACACAACACGTTTTTTTGAGCCAGAAATAAAAATTGTTTTTATTGGCTCGTTGGGGAAAAAGCCCGAAGGCATAAAAAACCCCAATTTACACTATTTGTCTGTGTATACGTTTTCGTGCACTCGTAGGCACTGCGTGTATGTCGCTTATATGTAGCGACTTCGACGAGGACTCGGCCTCTGTATATATCGCGCGTGCACTCGCGATAGAGACTTAAGGTCGATTCTCTGGACTATGCCTTGAGAGAATACCTATGCAATCGATGCGGTCTCTGATTGTCGAACTTGTTCGTTCTATGGTTTGATCACGAATGCCGACTCTCACTGCGACAATCGACTGACCGGCGTCAGTTCGCAGAGCCATCCCTTGCTAGGGTAGGCTATATGGAGGGGGAAGCAAGTTCATTCCGTCGCGTATGATGATCTTTACTGAAAGGTTGTAAAAGATGCCGAAAAAACCCGGTAAATTCCGTAGACAGTCTACGGAACGGGCTGTACGCTTGGCCGTTGCGTTTCCGCCATGTGTTTCGGCTTAGCGCGCTCGGGCATGCATACCGCCCGCGGTCCGTCTACCTGCGTAATAATTGCACCATCCGGGTCGATTTGAGGTCCGACTATCGATGAACGTATTATTATTGTTTTGATCGAAATGAAATATTATATATGAATATAAAACGAGATATTTGATTTAAAGTAAGTCGCGACTTCGGGTACCGAACAGGTACTACGGCCCGATTAATTATAATAGTGTTTTTTATTATAAGAAAATACATTATTGTGTAATTTGTATACAACTTATCAAAAATACATTTTATACTATAATTTGCAATCTCATCAATTTTTTCACTTCATTTTTTTTCCATCATCTTTAAAAAATTAATAATTAATTTTTAAAAAAAATTAATTAATATCTTCATACCTATATAAATTCTTAATGCATCCTTTAATTAATTAACACTATTGATTTAAATAAACCTATATGTAAACATGACGGTTGTTTAATGCATTGTTATGTATAACTTTTATCCTAATTACCCGTTTCACTCTATTCTTGTTCCTTCATCTTGTAAAAATTATCCTCTACATAGTTATATACTTTTGATTGTAATTAATAAACTAATAATTAATTTTGATGAAAATAAGTTGTAACATAAGTTGTAAAATAAGTTGTCAATCGAATTCTCGACTTATACTTAATTATGTTTGCACATTCAATTATACTCGTTACAACGTCAAGCAACAATCAATCAACTATAGGACAATCAAGTAAGAATAATGAATGATAAAAATTAATTATTTTATACTAAATAAATATTTTTAAATATACATATTTTTTTAGGTTAAACTAATTCAAGGACAATCCAGGAATGGAATATAAGAAGGTATGAATTACACGTTCAATAAATCCTCATAAAATTTTTAATTAATATGTATATTTTTCAGGACGACCACTCCAATACACATGCTTGACAAAAAAAGCACTGTTTTACTTGCTAGACTTATTCACAGTTTGGCACATGTATATTTCACAGCGTGCTCATTCACATGACTTAACCACTTGATTGGGCGATGTTGCATTCGTATCTGCACTGTGAAAAGCATACGAAATAGATTTTGTTGAAAACAGAATTTGTGAAAAAGACATGAGTTTTCCACCTAGACTCTGTATTTCACATCTATCACTATATGGTCGGTATGAAAACATTTTTTTATTCACAGATCCTATTGAAAACAAGTTACGTTTAAACTCCGGCACATATAAAACGTCTAGTAACTCACACTTGTATAATCCTTATTACTTTTTTTCTCAATTATAATAGTCTCCATACCAAAGGCTAAAGTTAGACGATTCTTATTTATTTCGTCGACTTTTTGTTTTCTCGAAGATCAAAAAAATATTCTTTTCTACAAGCGATGTGCATGTTTGCACCAAAATTTGCAGCGAAATATCTTGATGATAGGCTGTTGTGCGCATTTCCAATCATCCGTTTGGGTTTTTCGACCTTGGGCTTTTTTCGATTAATCTCGCACCCAATGTCCCTTTTCTTTGCAGAATGCGCAAATTGTTCATTTTTTAAATCTGCTACGTTTTGTTTTTTAAGTTGCGGTTGTGACGGAGGCCTCGGGTCACCTGTAACAGGGCAGCGTGTTGATAAACAGGTGCTCGAGGCTCCGTCAGCGCGGCGCGCACGCTAATCACCCGGCGGCTTTGGCGCGAATGATTAGCGCCGATCGCCAGGTGATCGATCGACAGTTCGGTTTGCCGCGCGGGCCCGAGCGCTCTCGGTCCGCCGTTATCCCGGAGCCGCGATCTGCAAAAAGCCCCAGACCCTCCGTGCGCGGTAGTGTACATCGCTACCTTTTACATTTATTGGCACATCGCTACCTTTGTATACGCGCGATCGCCAGCCAGCGCCCATCGCTAGCCAACATCAGAGCCGGCACCCCACTCCACCCGGGGTGAGCTGCCAGAGGCGAGGCCATCCGAAGCGTGAGGGTGACAATAGCAGAAGGCCGGCTTCCCCAGCACCACCAGGGGGCGGCATGTAGGCGCTCCTGATACGGCGGCGTCCCGGTCCGGACGGACCGGGCAAAGAGGAAAGGGCCAGCAGGCCTCACCGCCAGGGGGGTTTGGGGCACCGCGCGCTAGAGAGAGAGAGAGAGCGCGCGACGCGGCGGGTGCGGTGTGGCGTCTCGGGGCCGCGAGAGCGACGGTTCCCCCGCGCAAAGCCAACTGGTGCGGATCCGTGCCAACCGGCAAACTCCAGTGACCTGCCCGGATTGAGGCAAGGGCCCATTGTGTGGCCCGGTACGACCTTCCCTGGTGCCGTCATCGTGCGAGCGGCGAGGTGGAGGGCCCCTAGTGCAGCCCGATTACGCCTCGCGGGCGTAACACCGCCAGATTGTAGTTGGCGCCGCGCGCCTGACGAGAGATAGCGTCCAGGCGGGAATTGTCCGCCCGCGCGCGAATAAACAGTAATTTTTCCCAGGAGCCCCGAGTTGTCTCCATTGTGTTCTCCCTCCCTACGCGATCTCCACCGCGACGACCGCCGGGAGGCTAGCCGCCCGGAACTAGCCCGGTCGGGTCCCCTCCGGGGCGACCACGAACCTGCGCGACAGGCAGGCGGGCGCGACCGGAGAGTCACTGGTGGAAGCACCACGTCACAGGTTTATCTAATTTTGTTTTTTCAACGCGAAGTGCAAACTTTGTCCTTTCATCAAGGGTTGGTCGAGTAAACGTACCTGTCCACCCTTTTGTGAAAAATGTTTAACGAAAAATTGAATACATTATAGGGAGTTAAGCCATCCTGTAAGCCGAGGTGGAAGAGCCTGCAAGTCTCAGAGCATCGTTGCAAGAGTATAGAACTCGAGTGCTAGCTCATTTTATAAGATTATATATTTATATGAAATTTTCTAAATATAAGTCACTTTTGTATACAAACCACCTTGTTTAGTTTACTATTGATGTATTAACCACGTTCCTTTATTAATAAAACATCTATCGCAAGTAGATTGTCGATTTTTTCTGGAAATCTTTTAGATTGGGTCCACTTTAAGAATTCATGCAAGTCATCGACGCGCGACGAACGATAAAACGCGCACGAAAATATTACAGCACGAAGGATGTGATAAACACTCACTAATCGGAATTTTTATAAATTTTTTGAGAAACAATATGAAATCTCTCCTGCAAATATTAAATATTCAATTTTATATGATGCTATAGTCTCTTCACTCGATATTGCTACTCTTAAAAGAAAAGGTTTACAGAACAATAACAGTAGAAAACCATTCCTTGGATCGCTCTCTCTCTCTCTCTCGCGCTCTTTCCTTCTCTCTCACTCTCTCTTCCGCATACTTCGTCGTCCACTCGCAATGGTTCATAGTCTGTCGTTTTTTCACTAATCCGTTCCGCACTCATTCTTGCACGCTCGATACACTCCTATTATACATGTCTTGCACACGTTTCATACACTCCTCGGCACACTCGCTCACTCAACATTCCCACATTACTCTTTCTCAAATCATGTTATTCTTTATGTACGGATCGGGGAATAGTAATAGAATTCATCGTACAGTTTATTTTTATATAGGATCGCAAACAAAGGATTGATCGCGACGCGACAGAGTTAAGATGATAGAGGGAGAGAGAGAGACAAGCGCGGCGGGGATCTTCGCGGAATAAGCTCGTGAGGAGACGGGCTATAGGGTCTACCCGCGTCGGCCGACGGACAGGCAAAATCGGCAGCCTCTCGAGTGGTGGTAGAGCTTGCGAGAGTGAGTCCAGCCGAAGGATCTGCCCGCGCGCTGATTGTGTGCAGCCGCCGACGGACGAGAGGCAGATAGGGACTTTTCGCAATGCTTTTCGGCCTACTTGTTCTGCCCGCGTGCTGCTGGAAAGCGGCCGCGTTCGCGCGACGCCGGCGAACAAAGGGCCGCGGAAAAGTGGGGGAAAGCGCGACAAGTGAGCGCTCGCGGGCCGCGGCTCTCTCATCACTCTCTCGTTGGCTCGCAACCTGACTACTCTACCTCTGCCAAAAATTAGGATACCTGGGATAGCAACAGGTTTTGATTACTTACTGAAATATACAGATAAGATTTAATTTGCGTTCTATTTCACTTATGTCATGTACTTGTAAACTTTTAAAAAGTCTTGTTAAAAATAGACTGCAGTGGTGGGTGGAAAAGAATAACTTTTTATCATCTAACCAAAATGCTTTTAGAAAAGGTAGATCGTGCGTTAATAAAATCGCTAATTTCACTCTTTCAGTTAACGATGCTTTTTCAAATAAAGCTAAGATTTTGGCGGCCTTTCTCGATCTAAAAGCTGCTTATGCAGATAATGTTTGTATCGACATGTTAATTGATAAACTTACGTATTTATGTTAGCCTATTAATACAATTAAATTTATTCAATTCCTGTTGCGACGAAACTCCTCCAACATGGAGTTGCTCCGCGTAATTTATTTGTCGATGTTAAGTTAGGATGAGGTATGAATAAAAATAAAACACAACACGTTTTTTGAGCCAGAAATAAAAATTGTTTTTATTGGCTCGTTGGGGAAAAAGCCCGAAGGCATAAAAAACCCCAATTTACACTATTTGTCTGTGTATACGTTTTGCGTGCACTCGTAGGCACTGCGTGTATGTCGCTTATATGTAGCGACTTCGACGAGGACTCGGCCTCTGTATATGTGTACACTCGTAGGCACTGTGTGTTCGACGAGGACTCGGCCTCTGTATATATCGCGCGTGCACTCGCGATAGAGACTTAAGGTCGATTCTCTGGACTATGCCTTGAGAGAATACCTATGCAATCGATGCGGTCTCTGATTGTCGAACTTGTTCGTTCTATGGTTTGATCACGAATGCCGACTCTCACTGCGACAATCGACTGACCGGCGTCAGTTCGCAGAGCCATCCCTTGCTAGGGTAGGCTATATGGAGGGGGAAGCAAGTTCATTCCGTCGCGTATGATGATCTTTACTGAAAGGTTGTAAAAAATGCCGAAAAAACCCGGTAAATTCCGTAGACAGTCTACGGAACGGGCTGTACGCTTGGCCGTTGCGTTTCCGCCATGTGTTTCGGCTTAGCGCGCTCGGGTATGCATACCGCCCGCGGTCCGTCTACCTGCGTAATAATTGCACCATCCGGGTCGATTTGAGGTCCGACTATCGATGAACGTATTATTATTGTTTTGATCGAAATGAAATATTTGAATATAAAACGAGATAGTTGATTTAAAGTAAGTCGCGACTTCGGGTACCGAACAGGGAATTTATATTTAACAGATTTAAAATTATTATTTTAAGATTGAAAATTCTTCAAAAAGGTTCTATGTCCACGTTGCCGTACGTGTTTTGTGGAGGCCATTGTGTCAAAACAAAACCGCGTTTTGTCTTCTAGGACGCTTGCTTGCACTAGGTCCCGACGCCACGTGGCAGTTTTCAGGAAGGTCAGCAAATCTCTCCCGCAAATTGTTTTTGAATTTCGAAATTTAATCCTTTTATTGAATTTATTTTAAAGTTCGGTCGACGGTTTTCCGCAAATCGAAGGCTGCGAGGCGGGAGGAGCGCCGTTTCAAGAATTGCAGCCGTGACTTCGGGCGCTCCGAAGGTTCACGAGGGGCCCCGAAAGGGGAGTCGGGCTCGATGCAAAAAGGGGGAGGGGTGGGAGAGAGCGCGGACAGAACTATTTTTTATATGCTCGCCGAAGCACTGATAGACGCTCGCATATATTAAATAAATATTTATTTCATTTCATTTATTTCAAAACCTCCTTTGCCGACATCCTCACTCCTCTTGTGTGTGTCCAATATAATGGAAATATTAAATTTTTTAGCGATTCCTTAAGTTCTCTTATCGCTTTACAAAAAAATATTTAGTCACTGTAATAAAATAATTCTTAATATTAAGAAAAAAATAATGAAATTTCAAAATTTCAGCAATAATTGTATACTATTCTTGCGAAAGAAACAGCTAGAGGTACTAGCCGGCGAAATTTTTAACGTTATTTATCGGTGCTATCATAATGTTCTTTATCTTGTCGCGCTGCACAGCAAGCTTGTCGCAGGCGTCTCCTCCCTCACTCCAGACCAAGCGCCAGTATCAGGGGGGATTGTTGACATTTTACTTTGTATGTAACTTGCAGCCTTACAGCCTTAAGGAGAGGGGAGGAAAGTCCGATAGGCCAGCCGCCCGGCTCCCGCAACCCCAACCAGCTCACTCCCCTCGCTCTGGCTCTCACACTGACCTGCGTTTGCTCCTTTTTGTTATTATTTAGTCAAGGCATCGACGAATAACAATTCGACTAGACCAATAGGAGGAGCTAGATCACTTGCTATGCTGAAGGCCTCGACCACCTCGCCGTACTACGCCTCGTTGACACGCTTGCTCGTGCTCGTTAGCTACAACGTGGGGTCATGTATATCGGGAGAGACGCGGTAAGTTGACCCACGAGGCTTCCCCTCAGCTCCCGCAAATGTAAACACAAAAGGTGCGCAGTGGCCGGGAGGGGACACGACGCGTAGTCGTATCACGCATGAAAGCGAAAGAAGCCAGTATTGTCCTAGACCTTGAAGAGGACACATGTGTCTTAGACCTGTCGATCGCGTCCCTTCGAAAGCTGAGCTTAGCTGAAGTTTGAGAAGATCTAACGCTGTACAGCGAAACTTCGAATGGTGCACGCCAAAGGACCACGGTAAGGGGTGCGTGGGGCTCAGTCGCGCAAGACCGCGACAGAGACGTACGTAGAGCCACTCCGATCAGAGCAGCCAGCCCTACCTTATACTTCACGCCCGGCGATGCCACACCGGATAGAGCGACCTGCGTACAAGAACACCGAGTGCCCCCCGACGAGAGCGTCCTTTTAGCAGGGCCGGGGCCATGTCTCTCGCCAGATAATACGGAAGCCCGGGGAGACAGGCCGGCACGCGCAAAAGGTGAGAATGGGCATCGACGAGCGGAACGAGTGTGCGACAGCGTCCGTGGACGCAATGAAGAGACGGGTGAGTAAAAGCGCGACAAAGTAAATAAAAATTCTACCATGGAATCATCAATAATAGTTATCCACCTTATTAATATTTACTCGAAGAACATGAAAAATATATGTATAAATAAGTTAATCACAATACTGCGTAAGGAGATGAAAATATAATAGATAAAAATATAGATAACGACAATTTGTCTACCACGTGCGCGTTAAATTGTTCTATCTGAAAGAGACACATGAAAAACAGCATAGATGATTGAAAAGTCTTTGCAACGCTTGCAATTTTGGTTGTCACCGCGCACAAATTATCAGTTAAATTTTCGTTTTGTGATTCCTAATTGATACTCATCGCGTTAATGGTGCTTTGAACTCCTTTCGTATTTTCTTAAACAACCATAGATGCTCCTCATCGCCCCCCTCCCCCCCTCCCCCCCCGCCCGCCATTGTGCTGAGACTTGCGAGACTCGAGTCAAGCTCAAATAAGCAACATCGGACTATCCACGGATAACCCGATCTGTAGAAGCAGCGGGCTTACCTAGTAAAACCGTCCGGAGTGAGGTGAAAAGTGCCGAGTCTTCTCACGCTAAGAAGAATCAGGCCCTCCTTCGCGAGGTTAAACAACCTGATCGACGACCTTGTATTTTGCACCTAGTGATCACACGCATCGCATTACTTTGTGACGGAGCCTTCGGACAGCCTTCATCACTTCTGCGAGGCCCTCGCAAGCAACCGAACACTCGTAGAGCTTGTGTAGATTCGCCCCCCCCCACCCTTCCCGCAACGCCAAGGAGCCACCGATCCACCATCGAGGCCTGGCGGCAACCGAGGCGGTGGTGATGGGCCGATGAAGGCCCGCCGCAGACCTGCCAGGCATCACCGCGGAACTCCGGCGGAGCGTCCGGGTTGAAGCAAGGGCTCCCGCAAGCTCTGCATATGCCTCCCCGGGCGGCTTCGCTTTCTTGTAGAAGAACTACACACCGACGGGTCACGGAAGTGTGCGTTCTTGCGGGGACTGTCCGCCCGGGTGCGAATAAACGTGCTTTGTGCCCCCACAGACCCCCGAGTATTAATTTGGCGACTGCCCCTTCCTCCGCGATCCCTTCCCGCGTCAACCACCGTGAACTCTAGCTGCCTGGGCTAGCTCGGCCGGATCTCCTTGTATGACAGGTAAGCGGACTAGACCGGAAAAGTGATGAATACTCCGGGCTGATCCGAGGCTCTTATAATCTACATATAGGCAAACATAATTATACTATGGATTGCAAACAACACAACACAGGTGCCAAGATATTCATGACGCAACTACACGCATACATAGCGGCCTACTTTTGCATCTGTACGGTACAGTATAGTTACATAGGATTACGTGCAAAAGGTAATGCAGGCAGTGCAAGATGGTGAACGAGTGTAATACATGTCTCATCTTGTTGTCTGTCTCAAAAATAAACTGAGCAGGGAGGGCACGATGCCCGTTGAGCCCAAACGTGAACATGAGCTGTATGCTTCGAAGCAGTCGCGGAGGCCAACAAGCAGCAGGCAAGTAACGCCGAAATAGGGCAAAACTAATTGCACTAATTGCATTATTTGTATTTCAATCAAAAAGAGTAATACAACATTATCGACTGTTTCTAAAAGTGTAAGCGGAGTGTCGCAAAATTCATATAATTTAATTTTATCTCCATAAAAACGCAAGAGCTTTTTAAAGCAGTGGCAATTTAAACACGTATTTTTATGTCCTTTTTTTTAATTTTTGTTTCGTAAATAAAGATTATGAGAGTACTTACGGAAAAAGAAGTAGAGAATATAGTAAAATGAACGGTGATGTGGAATTAGTTATTTTACTTTGTATCTCGACTCCGTTTGACGAGCCGCTGCATTCTTATTTGATAGCAGTATCAATATACTGTGAAAAAGTTTCCCAAACGAGTGGTAAAATCGTGTTGTAACACTGTATGCTTTATTTTTATTATACTTCTCAATATAAGCCTGGCGGCTGTTGGCCGACAAGGACAACACCCGAAAATAATGAACGGTCCTCCCGGCTATTGCTGCGACAGAGGGAGCGAGTCGAAGCGGCAATATGACGCGGCGGCGATGAAGAACCCTCACATTCATATGTTCCCATTTATACATTTAAATGAACGATATGTTTTATCTTTTGTTTTGACTCGCTCGGCAAGCGGCTAGAGTCTTTGATCTCAGTGTCAATATACTGAGAAAAAGTGAGCGAGTGGTAAAATTGTATTCCGTTACCGTATCTGGCGATGTGATGTAAATATTTGACGTAAAAGCTTGTACCAGACTGTATTTATTAATTTATCTCATCTATATCCAGAAATCCCTTTCGTGCAGACACACGTTAAAGGATATATGATTCGAGCTTTTTATACGTAACCGTGAAGCCGCCTACCCTACTCTACCGCTCATTGCAGACGATTCTCTCGCTCTCTGAAAATTTTTTGCCGGCACGCCGTACCTTCTGCTTGCGGCTCATGGATCGCATGTCAAGCTCCCTACTGCGTTTTTCGTTCCACGCCTTTGATGGTTGATATTTGATATAATTTGTGACCTGGTGTCTCCTTTCCAAGGCCGACGAGCCACGCTCACCTGCCCTTTTACTAATCCGCGGCCGCCCAGTAGGGGATCCGGCCGAGCTAGCCACCCAGTGGTCGATAGAAAAAAAGATCGTGGACAGCAAGGTGCGCTCATTAAAAATACTGGGGCTTGGGGAAAATATGAGCATTTATTCGCGCCCGGCGGACGATCCTCGCCCTGGTGGAAACTCCCGACGGGGAGCGCAAGTCCTCGCACCCGTCGCTGGTATGGTCCGTCACGCTCTCTCTTTATATCGCGGAGCTTCCCAAGAAGAAGGGAATTACTCACCTGATAGTTACAGCTGACTGGCCTGCTTTTCGACTCGGCTTCATCCAGACTGGTTTCTCCCGCATCCTCCGTGGCCACGCTACCGGTCTCAGCGGTTAGTAGGAACCAACCAAGTTTATCCCTCCGTAGATGCCGGAGGAGGGCGAGGAATGGCTTGCTCGTACGTGACTACAATTCGGCTGACCGTCGACCCACGCTTCCGCCGAGCCTGAAGCCTCCGTTTATTTTATGGGCCTCGCGGTCAAGGTCGCTCGGAGGCTCAGTTACAAATTGAAATTGAATGTGAATATTCTTATTTTTAAAAAAGATTTGAAAAATTGTCGTTTAGTACTACAAAATGTTCGTCTTAGATTTTTACTTATATACTCCATAATAGGTAAAAATGCGTGCTACTATGATGCTGTACGGTCGATCGCAGCGAGAATAGTAGAGTAGTTCGAGGTTGGAAATGAAGAAAAAAAATATAGCTACAAATTTTACTCACAAAGTGATATAAAAAAGTTAATACTTTCATCATTTAATTTTTATTTTAAATGTTCATGCAGTACATATTTGTATTAAGTAGAAAACATTAAAGTAAAAAAAAGATTCTTTTTTTGATATTAGTGCAATTTATTTATGTATCTTGTACACATTTAATAGTTTTACATAGTGTTACATAGTTTTACATGAAGAGAATATTAAGATAGAATATGGATTTTATGCATCCGGAAAACCAGTATCTAATAATTTATTTGAAATATATCAAAATAAAACTGGAATTTATTAAAAACTATATGAATCGTCTCCTAAATTTTTAATTGACTAAAGCTATTGCAATATTATAATGACTGCTAGATACGGTGCTCCGCACGACACCTACACAAAACTGCTTCCCCGAGTTACGATCATGCGCATACCGAAATGCTGCTTGCGTAATCGTAAGCTCCGCCCACTTCGGCGCTAATTCAATGCGTACTTGTCACACAATCTGCGGCCGCTGTAGCCATTGCCCCGCCCTTGCCCACCCCTCCGCGAGCGCTGGTCCTTGTACTTTTCTTACTTTTCTACTTTTAGTACTTTTCTCGTCATAAATTAAAGATACAAAGTGAGGAAACGTTTACATATTGTGATAGAAAACACTGTCGATCATTATCATTCATAACTTTCGACACAAAGACTGATACGATGGTACTTACTTAAGTTATGCACTCATTTTTGTATTTAAATGGATTAACACTACAAGTAAAATAACAATATTAACAATTTATTTGAATTGAACTTGGTAGGATCGTTTCCAACAAGAATCTGTCGAAGAGTTTCGCTTGAGCTCGGTGTGGTACATTGTATAGGCGGATAAAATATTTCTAATAGCGAATCGCATTGATTAATTATAAGTTGAGGGGGTATCAAAATTTAAGGAAGTGTAGTTGAAGGAGGACATCAATAGGACTACAATATAAATATGTGTCTCTTTACATAGAGATACTGTCCCTTTTTTTCCATTATTATAATATCGAATTGCTTGTAATTAAGCACGTTTTGATACAATACACTGAACATAAGGAAAGGTAATTACTCGATTGCAATGCGTCGAGATATGAATTAACCTGTTCACAATGCGTTATTTTCTAACTCAATACTCGATATATAGTTCATATTTTTTGAATTTGTGTATATTAAAATTGAAATTTATAATCTAATTATTATAGATGAATTTCATTAGCATATTAAGAGATAATTATTTATATTAATATATATTATCTTGATATTATATAATTGTTATAATTCTATTCTCCGAATATTATCTTGATCTTGATTACTCTGACGATGTTATCTTGACCAGGATATACTGGTACTATTCTTTCAATCTCTCTTAATTCACCATACTTAAATACTCCCAACAGTTGCACAAATTTTTCTCGTGATAGTGTCTCCATGAAATTATTAAAACTATTATCAAAAATTACATCTCGTTGATCGATTAGAATTTGTCGGTACATTTGTTCCATATCGGTAATTAATGCGTATTGATGTGTACGGAATCTAATGATTATTAAAAATAAATATTGTTGAATAGCCCGGACCAATTTTTAGCAATTGTTTAACGAAATACTTGTGGATAAATTTGCGAATGCGTCAAACACTAATCTTGACATCTATGTTTTATTTTTGAATACGTATTTTTCTTGAACCTTCTTATATCTTTATTTCCCGCGAGTGAAGTGTCGTAAGTTTTTTTTTCGGCATCAATACATACTCAGTCATTTTTCCGGATACTACCCAACCTAATTTTGTTTTTACCAATCTTATTGCATGGTTATCTATTTTTACTTGTGCATCGCATAATAATTCATAAAACATTTCCGCACCAATTAATAAGTCGATTCCATTTGGTTCATTAAATTGCGGATCGGCGAGAATTATATAATTAGGAATATAAAGCTTGTTTCTATTTATCTTTTTACGGGGCATTTTATCACAAATATTTGATAATACAAGGCAAATTAACTTCGATTTAAAGTTTGTATATCGCGAATACATAGTTATGATTATCGACTTGGTGATGGTTGTTTTTAGTAAATTTATTCCCTTTATGTTTTCGAAAATTGTTTTATGTGGTAAATTTAAGCTTGTAGCTAATTTTTCAGATATAAAACTGGATTGTGATCCAGAATCTAAAACAGCGCGTACTTCGACTTTTTCTCCGACTGAATTTTGAACGTCAACTACTGCTGTAGATAATAGAACTTCAGTTTGTCTTACGTAATTAAAAACTTCAGTCGCGTCATTAGATTGATCGAGATCTGCTTTAGAGACATCCCGAACGTTTCTGGTACATCCATCGAGTTTGAACTTAGTCATATTCTTGAACAATGAATTCAAAATATCTTTGCTCCCTTCTAACATTTTTTATGCCGTAGATATTCACTTTTTTTTTATTGACTTCTGGATCTAATGTTCTAAGATTCGTTGTTCTAATTCGAGCAGATGTATTGCAAGTCGATATACTGAAGTCGACTGCTTGCTATAGATTTCCTCGGTTGTCGTTATAATTTTTTTTAATGTGTATTGATTTTTATTCGCCTCCTAATTTATTCACAGATCCTTAAGAAGAATTCACTGCACTAGAGCACAACATACACGTCAAGATCGAGGTCAAGCAGACTCAGTTAGAGCGCGAGAGCTGCATCAAAGCCCGGGCGTAGATCGTTTGTCGGTTCCGACTGCAACCACACCACAATTTGATATCTATCTTCCCGGTGGCTAACGCGTTGGCTATAACAAGGCTACAAGTGTAAGCTCGGTGCGAGAAATGAGACTGACCGTCGCGACACTCGCACGAAAGTGCGTCCGCGAGGTGCGGTCATGCGCATTTCGAAATCCTGCGTGGACAGTTATAATCCCCGCCCTTTTCGACGTTAATGCAATGCGTACTTGTCGCACAGCCTGCTACCTCTGTAGCCGTTGCCCCTCCATCGCGCTTTTTGCGCGCCCCCTCCCGGGTGCTAGTCGTTGCAGAACCTTCCTCGTCATACATTAAAGACATAAAATGGGGATGACGCTTAAGTAAAATAAATAAATTATATAGAGAGGCTTTTGGTCAACCGGTTTAAGACTTATTGGACTAATGAATCAAATTTTATTAGCAAAAGAAGTTACTATTAGTTGTTACGGGGTGAATTTAAAGCACTACTGCGCCGATTCAGCCGTGTACAATACGATTGACTAATATTGCGTTATTCGCATTTGCGTGCAATGGGGTGGTATATTCTGTACTTTCTCAAGGCCGTGCACCCTACGAAGCGCGACACCTGCTTGACCGTTCAGGTGATGAACTGCAACGGCAGCTCCCGCAGAAGCAGCGTGGCTTCCTCGACCGCTCACTATTTGATGCTCGAGCTAAGAAAAGGGAGAGGGAGAAATAGTAGCACAATACAATGGATCGCATGTCAAGTTTTGCGCTTTTTATTCCATTGTATTATACGTGCTCTTCGTCTAATTCAAATTTCATGAAATTGTATAGCACATAGTAAAAAGCTAAAATCAAAATTATTACTATATTTGTTGACATCTCCATCGTGTCGATGAGCTCCTCATCATCATCATCTGAACCGATATCTATTTCGAACTCTGACATAGATGTAAAATCAGTCGCTATAGCATGGGCATGCTTGTCGCTTGTCGAAAGCGGCATCCTGCAAAAAACAGTAAGCATGGAAATACGAGCTAGAATTATATCAAACATTTAATGGAAGCTGTAGTACTCTAAATGACTTCCTAATGGCTCCGTGGAAACGCTAAGGGCCCCGCAATTGGCTCCCGCCGCGGCTTGATGCAGCTGGTCTACCGGTTCTCGTACCGGTATGGGCGGCGTCAGGCTACTCTGATCGGCTTCACAGTCGTCCATAGCGTCCTCAAGCCGAAGCTTGGGACGCTGCTTCCGCTTCGCTTTAGGGCTTCCCTGAGACTCTATAGCGTGGGCGCGCGTGTTGCCTCTCTGCTCAGATATACTAACTGAAACAATAAAGAAGGTAATATGGACTAGAAAACCAGAAATTAGCCAGATCCATTATTTTAACACAAAATCGGTCAGGCGCTGCTATTAAATATATCCCATGATGCTACCGAAATACGAGAGATAGATTAGAAGGTTTAGAAGCATGAACAACCCGGTAGGTGGTGCCCGCTGAGAGGGGATAGGAAATATTAATACTTCATATAACTATGTAATGCAATTCGATTATCGTTACATAATTAAAAGTGTTGTTTTTAATATTCATGACAGTCTTTCAAATGAAATTTGAAACATCTCGAACGTCATCGTATGCGGAAGTCATGCAACGCGGGTGAAGGCATCAAGTGTTCACTTACGCTATATTTTAAAATAAAATATGTTTATGTTTATGAGAAGTTCGTGATATGTACTCTAGAAGGCAACTTCACGGCGTGCAGTACTTAAGCGTAACAATTCACACCACTTCTACTCTACACTTCTCTCCCCACCAGCCTCTTTTTTCCTCTGGCTTCTCGTGCAGCCACTTCTACTTCTCACGGGGACTCCTGTAAGCACTGTTCGGCGATTTCGGTTTGTGCGGATCTTCGCCGCGAACACTACTCCTGATACCCGTGCTCGTGGTTTGGCCAATTTTCGCGCGCAATCCTACATGCGCTCAAGTTGCACTGCATACTGACCCACGACAATTTTTATATTTTTGCATACGCATGCTCAATCGATATTTCTTCCGTATTATTTAATTGTTTAAATGACAGTCAGAGGTAAATTGTTAAATATAGCTATTATCTTTGTGACAGGGCGACTCACATCAGCTCGCGCGCGGAGCCGATCTCGCGAGGCGCCGCGGCCGCGGCGGATTGATGAGTGCGCGCGGACCCATAGCGCCGAAAAGGGCGGAGCTATTGGCGCGATCAACGGGCGATCGTGATAAGTAGAGTAGTCTCGCGCGGGCCACGACCGCGCCGAAAACCGCGCACGTGGACCCCCTTTCTCGCGCCTCGCGTTGACAGAAAGAGAGAGAGAGAGAAAGCGAGTGAAGCGCCACGCGCCACGAAAGAGAGCGAGAGAGAGAGAGGAGGAGACACCGTCTAGAGCCCAAACGCCCTGGGACTCGGGGAGGCGTCGGTTGCAGCGTCCCGGCCGGTCTGTGGCAGGGAGTATCGTTAGCCCCGCATTGGCCAAGGTAGGCCCTCTTGTTTGTTAGCGCGAGAGAGAGAGAGAGAGAGAGAGCGGCAATCTGACCGCAGCGGTAGGGGCTCATTGGAGCCCGCCAGCTCGGCCCGGGGAGCTGTCAGGCGGCCGGTAACTGGCGCGGACTTGGGCGCCAAGCCAGGGTGTTGGGGCCCTTTGCGGGCCCTCCGCCCCATATGCAGGCGCCCGGAGGTCCTGCTGCCGGGACCCGGAAGGGCAACGCATAGGGCTCTTCGTGTGCCTGGGCGGATTCCCCCAGCGAGCGCGCGTTATATGCAGCACGTCGCGTCGGCTTGTTTTGTTTGTACATGAAGGCGTACGGGGGGGAGGTGCTGTCCTCTCCGAACGTGAATAAATTGTTAGTTTGAGTAAAGAAAGTGCGGGTTACTTACTATCCCGCACCCTGCCATGCCCCCCTCCCTCCCCCGATTACGTACCGCCGCGACCGTCGTCTGTCAGCCGCCCGGGCTCCCCTCCGGGACGGGTCCCTTATGATAGTTACTTTTTAAATATCAGCCTACTTTAAATTTCGATTTCTTTAAATTGTGACGGGCGGATTTGCGCGCGCGAGCGAGAAAGGAGTCAGCTGGGCACCGCGGCCGCGGGGCGGGAAGGGCGCGCGGGATTTGGGAAATGCGCGACCGCGTCGCGCTGTCTAGTTTCGTGCCGGACGCCGAGCCATCGGCCCCGATCGCCGATTAAGTAGGCAACGCGCGAGCGAACGAGAGAGATAAGGAGAGGTCGACGGAGTGAGAGGGGAAGCAAGCCCAGCTGACGCGTGGCCCCGACACCACCTGGGGACGCGTGAGAAAGCCGCGGCGACTTCCCGGCCGGATTGTGGCCGGGACTACCGACGAGGAGGCGACGGCCAGGTAGGGCCGTAATACTATGCCCCGCGCGTGTGAGAGAGAGAGGCGCGGACGCGGCCCCCCCCCCCCAATAGCGCGACCCAGCGTGCGGCCCGGCGAGGGTTCGGACGAGACGAGGTGCCCGTATGGGCACCAATGTCTTCGGCCCGATACCCGGAGGTCCGGTGTCCGCACCGCCGCGAGCCCGTGGGGGCTCGAGAGGCGGGGCGAGAGGCAGGGCGCGCGGGACGGTGAGCGAAGATGTAAGGGCGAATGCGGCGGGGCGGGCCTGTCCCCCCGTCGCCTATTTTTATATCAATAAACCATGTGTTAAAATAGATGCCCCTTACAATTGTTTATTTCAACGGCCCTTCCCTCCCCCCGACTTCACAACCGCCGCGACCGACGTAGGCCAGCCGCCCGGGCTGGCCCGGCCGGGTCCCCTCCGGGGCGACCGCGAGGACCTGCATCAGGGCAGGAGGCGCGACCGGAGAAACACTGGCGTGGGGCTCCGGGTGCAAAAGCACCACGTCACAAAATATTTCTAATATTCTACGCTTAATTAAGTGTCGCATACTTAATCGTCGCGCGGGAAATACGAAAGACTTCAAATCGGGCTCTGGTGCACACGCTTGGCTTGGATTCTCTACAAATGCATACACGACAAACGAATGAGCCGCGAAGGAAAATCTAATTTAAAAACAGTCTATTATTGAAAGCCTTGATGTCAGCGACAATTGCTCGTTTGCGAATCTTTTCAACGGTACGGCCAAAGAGACCTTACAAACTAAGAGTTGCCGTGTAGGCACCACCTGGGAGGTGAGATTTCTTTGGAATTCAGATTCATGTCTAGATAGTTACGGTAGAAGACGACTCTTCTCGCTCGTGAAAAAACTCGACCGTGACAACCAATACACCGACCTTTATCATCGGGAAATGCAACGCTTCTATTAAGATGGTTACGTGGTTAGGATCACGGGGAACGAGATAAGCAAAATAGCGACAAAGCGCAGTTTATAAAAAAATTTGAATAATATACAACAAAATTATTCATATCACTTTTGTAAGAAAATAATTCATTTTCATATTTTTCTCCGAATTTTTCCATTCTTCTGCATTTTACGAGATAAGACAACTGTTACAGTTTGTAATGGATAATTTGTATTAGTGTGCCCCTCTTAAATGATAATCATGCAAGGTAGTGGGGGGAGAGTCGATTTACACTAAATACTTTCGGCAGTGAGTATGAAACTCTCTCTTGCTCGAAAGCCGCGGTGAGGGACGTACCTCACTACCTCACGCGCTCCATATCACTGCCCGAGCCGTCGCAATCGTTGCTATTCGATTTAAGGAACGAAAGAGGCAGTAAGGCCCACCTCAAGGAAGGACTCTTCCCTGGGCTTCGCCGCTTAGACTTCCGCTTACAAATAAGAAGTCGACGAGCATCTTATGGGTCAGTACGCGTTTCGGGGAGACGTCTCGGACATGGCACACGTAATGCAACTGCATTGAGGGCTGCTCACGCCGAGGGAAGCGCCGATTTCTCATGAGGAAGGCATTCGACATTACGGCCGCAACAACAGCATCGTCAATGAGAAAACGCGAGGAGCGAGGGAATGTGTGCGTGTGAAGCGTAGTAATGTTAATGTGAGATTCTATAATAATAAAGATATTTTATAATAAAATGTAATAGTTAGAATATTAAATTGAATATTATCGATTGCCCCTCGTTTGTAACAACGTCTATCCACATACTATTTTGTCTATGAAATAAAATAATTCATTACAAGTTATTATGACAGAAGAATTAAAAAGCCTATAGTCATTCATTTGAGCAATAAAAAAGTCTTTCATCAGAATGAGATGAAAAGTCAGATAAATTTAAAAAACTAACATAATGTATGCTAGATAATTTTGCGCGACTACACATTAATTGTAGATTAGTCTATTAATTTTATCATATTAGATCTAATAAAACAACATGCAGTGAATCAGCTACCTGGTGTTGTCGGAGCTTTACAAGCTAGAGCAGAAACAACTTTTCCTGCAAATAGAGTGCAATCAGTATGTCAAAGTCGAGGTCCAGCGGACTCAGTTGGAGCGTGAGAGCTGCATCAAAGCCCAGGCGTAGATCGTTTGTCGATTCCGACTGCAACCACACCACAATTTGATATCTATCTTCCCGGTGGCTAACGCGTTGGCTATAACAAGGCTACAAGTGTAAACTCATTGCGAGAAATGAGACTGACCGTCGCGACACCCGCATGAAAGTGCGTCCGCGAGGTGCGGTCATGCGCATTTCGAAATCCTGCGTGGACAGTTATAGTCCCCGCCCTTTTCGACGTTAATGCAATGCGTACTTGTCGCACAGCCTGCTACCTCTGTAGCCGTTGCCCCTCCATCGCGCTTTTTGCGCGCCCCCTCCCGGGTGCTAGTCGTTGCAGAACCTTCCTCGTCATACATTAAAGACATAAAATGGGGATGACGCTTAAGTAAAATAAATAAATTATATAGAGAGGCTTTTGGTCAACCGGTTTAAGACTTATTGGACTAATGAATCAAATTTTATTAGCAAAATAAGTTACTATTAGTTGTTACGGGGTGAATTTAAAGCACTACTGCGCCGATTCAGCCGTGTACAATACGATTGACTAATATTGCGTTATTCGCATTTGCGTGCAATGGGGTGGTATATTCTGTACTTTCTCAAGGCCGTGCACCCTACGAAGCGCGACACCTGCTTGACCGTTCAGGTGATGAACTGCAACGGCAGCTCCCGCAGAAGCAGCGTGGCTTCCTCGACCGCTCACTATTTGATGCTCGAGCTAAGAAAAGGGAGAGGGAGAAATAGTAGCACAATACGATGCCTTTGCGCGAATAATTACAATGAGTTTGATATTAAACAATGTAACAGCTCGACACGGCTTATATTAATTAATTATTTTATTATGAACGAACATATTTGTGAAAAATTGTTAACACAATTAATACGTGCGTCAATTTCATGGTAAAATGCGCCGCACGTCGTCAATTCGCAACGCGCTACCGCTTGTTATTCGCGCGCGAAATATTGTTTAGATGCACAATGTGCTATCTGTTAGATTTCGACCGCAAAATGTGGAAAATACATAGGTGATGCTTCACCTCGGGTCTATTCACGAAGAAGGACCGCATTTCTCTATCTAACGTTAGTGTTGCGGACAAAAGGATCTGGCGTGGATATGTCACCGCATATCGGCGAAAATGCTAAGAAAAAGTCCGCGCAAATTTTCTTTGTTTGATTTTACTGTACGCTCTATGCGAGGAGCAGAGGCGAAGGGCAGAAGGCCCGTGTGTTATGATTTGCGGAAAAGCGCGCGCGACAGGCGCCGGTTCATTGAACCCGACAGGCGGGCTCCGGAATTTTCCGTTCGCGAAAGGTACGCGCCTCTTCCTCTTGTCGCCGAGCGCGGGCCTACTTGGTAGGACTGCGGCTGTATACCCGACGCTCGGGCTATCTGGTATAGTCCGAGGCGCTTCGATCTCACGCGAGCTATGGCTCGAGAAATGTAGATCTCAGCACAGGGGGGCCGGGGAGGTCACCTGTGGCTGTTTGGGCCCCGCGGCAAGTGCGAGGAGAGCGCGTACATAGTACAACAAATATAAGTGTAAGTAGGAATTTCGGAGCTGTCTGGCGGGGGGAGATGACCCGAGCGTCTGCCGAGGACTAATTACCTTTTCACTTATAAACCAACCTTTCGACGAGCTAGACGTATACTCTGTTACGAAGATTCTTTGTTATTTCCGTACTACTGTACTATTGTTTTGTTTATTGTTATTTAGTTATTGTTGTTATTAAACATTTAATCAACAAACGAAATCATTATTGCTGTTTTCACCGTCACCTCCTTTCCTACTGAACAGTTAGATAGAGAAAATAGGGATGCAAGAGAGAATGGAGAACGCTCTCTCAATTTTGGAATACGCCGATAATGTGTATAGCACAACAATACTGTATATAGTTGCAAGGAGCCATAAATAAAGGTTCGACAAGTGAATCTTATACTTTACCGTATGACTAGCCATAGTGTATATATATATTCCAAACATTCCAAAATAAACATTATTTATTTTACTTTAAATTCCAACACAATCTATCACACGGAGGCTTTATCCCACTTCGTTAACACTCTGACGAGCTCCTGCTGCTTGATCAGAGATTTATGGATTAAAATAAAACGGCTGCTCCTAGCTACTCAGATGCTTCTCCGTGCTATTATTTGCTTGGGGAGTACCGTCTTGGGTCTCACGTTCTGACCTTTCGATGCAGCAAGTGGAATTGGAGTAAAGTCTACGCGGGCTTCGCGAAGGGCTCCGCCTTTCGGGAACCAAGAGAACACTAAATATCACAATATTCGCACCCAAAAGATTCGCGATCATCGCCTTCGCGCTCCCTTCCCTATATTCATTTTCTCGCGCATCAGCACGTTAGTCTTGTCGGGCCCAGCGCACAGTGGTTCTATTGAAAATAAAAATAGAAACAATTATGGCTTCCCTTGAGTTTTGCACCGATTTGAATGATTCGATTGATCGAGATGTTCCTCTCAAACTAAGCTATAAGAATCCTCACAATGACAATGAACACCTTACTTGGCCGTAAAATTCATCAAAATTGGCCATTTCGAGAAAATGAAACCGATTTTGGCTTATAGTTTTTGATGGGGGAGGTATGCCTAGGAAGACGAACCTGTTTTTTATGTATTTTATACATATATATATATATATATATATATATATATATATAGAGAGAGAGAGAGAGAGAGAGAGAGAGAGAGAGAGAGAGAGAGAGTTCATCTGTAACGCACATATGCCCAAAGATATGATAATGCTGCGCGATGTAAAACTATGTAGAAATAATATAAAATTTTATTTGATATCATTCAAATTAATTAAGGACATAAAGTCTTATCATTTTGGATAGAAGTCTGGTTGAAAATGATAGCTCGGATAGTGAAGCAAGCGACGACATTGATTTTTTTAAATATATCGAATTAAATATGTAAATTTGTGTAATTATTTAAGAATCTTTATATGTATTTGTGTATGTTTGTATACGTTGGTCTGCATCCATATGTATACATTATAGGTACATACGTGTACATATAATGTGTAATATAATATATTATTTCTACATAGTTTGTGAAATTTACCTAGTGTTGACTGTTTATATATGTATTCGGGCAGGGAGAATCACGGAAACAATATAGCCGGTAATTTCTTGAAGATGTTAAATTTCGCTTATTTGTATTTATAATAACATCATATCGGGACGCGTTTATCGCGCGACATCGCGACATCGCGAACTACTGATTTCCCCTATGCACTGGCGTTAGAGTGCGAAAAGGAAATGGCAGACGCATCGGGGGCGAACTGAGCGCGTGCGTGGTTATAAGTGTTCGCACTTATCTTATATTAACGTATTTCCTTCGGCGTTGGCTCAATACCGATCGGGCAAGGCGTTGGCACGACAGGAGGCGTCCTTTTCGAGACGATATAGATCGCGGGACTCTCAGCCTCACTGTAGGGAAGTCACTCTGCTGCAGTTGGCTTCAGGCTTGATGGCGTTGCTCGTAGACGAAGGGCAGCGAATAACGAGTCGACTCCTAGGCGGTAGTCGGCTAGTCCTGGTCGGTCGGGGCCCCGATCGAGAGAGAGAGCGATCCTCACGGCATATTTGCCTTATATAATCGCTCGTGCCGTCTTACTCGTGTATTAGGAGGGGCGATTTGCGATACTTCGCGCAATCGATATTGGATCGATTCACTACAAGTTTTAGCGGATGGCGCTCGTGATACCTCCTCTCTCCAAACGCATCCTTTCGCTTTTCTGCACTTTATTTACAAAAATAAATATTGTGCCGAAAATACCAACGTGCTTGCGCGGTCGCTCGATAGCGGTGCGTGCCCTTCTTTGCTCTTCGCAATATCATATGAGCTACAGGGAAGTCTAACAGCGGTAAAAAGGGCGACTAAGTACATCGGGCGCCAATTGTAACGAGGTGAAACCGGGACGCTGCTGCACTGACTCGGCCGTGTACAATGCGAGTGACCAATGTTACCTCACACGCTTTTACGTGCAATGGGTCAGTGTATCTTACACTTGTCCCGCAACTACATACCCTACAAATCACAGCACCTATCGCTTTTGGCGGCTACCTCGCCAAAACTCCTTCACAAGTTGCAATCTTGCACATTCTACTGCACGCTTCGATTGTCTTTCGTACTTTTATCACGTGCGGCGCGGGCTTCGCGAAGGACCTCGTCTCTCGGGTGTCGAAAGAACACTTAAAGAACATTTTAATAAAACAAAGTTATAAAATTATTAAAACAAAATTATTTTAAAGTTATACAATGTTTTCGATATTTGCATTGTACAGTAGTAGTAACTAGAGCTCGGATTGTACTCCGATTCTTATCTATTTGTTTTATTCTAAATTACAATAATCTGTATTTAAAATATTAAAGAAATATTTTTTCATTATAATGATTTGTTAACATAATTATAAATATCGTATTAATCCTGACTCGACCCCTCGCTCTGTGGAAATTTTTTGCGAGTGCGCTATATCTTTTGCTCCTGGCCCATGAATCGCATATCTGGTTCGACCGTACGTTTCTCATTCCAGGTCTTGGCCGATGCTCTGCATGTATTTTAAAATAAATTAAATTAAAAATTTTGATTATATACTTGGACGCCTTAGGGCGCTTGGTGATCTCGTCTAATCTGTGTGGAGCTTTTCTGCTTCCTCTGAACAACAAGACTCAAGCCTAATCCCTGGTGTAGGATTCCCCTGAGGGTCTATAGCGTGGGTGCCTTTGTCGCTTATTAACTTCGGCATACTGAAAAAAGAATAAATAAGTAAATACGGACTAGAATTAAATCATACATTGAACGGGCATCGTAGTACCGTAAATGACTTCCTAATGGCTCCGTGGAAACGCTAAGGGCCCCGCAATTGGGCCCCGCCGCGGCTGGATGCAGCTGGTCTACCGATTCTCGTACCGGTATGGGTACCAGCGGCGTCCGGCTACCCTGATCGACTTTAGAGGTGGACGGTTCACAGTCGTCCATAGCGTCCTCAAGCCGAAGCTTGGGACGCTGCTTCCGCTTCGCTTTAGGGCTTCCCGGAGACTCTATAGCGTGGGCGCGCGTGTTGCCTCTCTGCTCAGATATACTAACTGAAATAATAAAGAAGGCAATATGGACTAGAAAACCAGAAATTAGCCAGATCCATTATTTTAACACAAAATCGGTCAGGGATATAGGGCATTATGGGATATATTTTAAATGATTATTATAAGAATTATGCTAATGAAAGTTTTAAGAGCTGAATGCAAACTACAAAATGATCAGATGAAATAAAGTACAGATGCACATTCATCAGAAAATTTGAACATTCTTACGTGGACCCCCAATAAACCTGATTTAAAAACAAGATAAAAAACAGACTCTCTAGACTATAACATTTATGTAATTTGTTATGTGATAATCATGATTTTAGTAGTGTCACGTACACACCTTCGGCGCTATATGCGACGGAGCCGCGAAGGCAGCGGCTCCGATATCCGCTGTCGCGGGGAATTCGGGGGCCCCGGACGCGTAGCGCGGGGTCACCTTCAGCCGAGCCGCGACGGAGTCGCGAAGGCAGCGGCTCCGACAACCGCCGATCGTGGGAAACCTGCGGGTCCCGCAAGCAGCCAGGCCACGGCAGCAGGAAGCTTCGAGCTGACCCGCGACGTCGGCAGCTCGGATAACCGCCGATCGACGAAAACTCGCGGCCTCGAGCCGACGCCCGCCTGGCAACAGCAAGGCGCCCGGAGGATTCGCAAGATCGGCAACTCCATCCAAGACGGAGGGATACGGGGAATTCGGCAAGCCACGGGTGGGATAGAGCAACGTGAAGCCGCTATAAAAAGTGAGAGGATCAATAATCGGGGCTTCTAGTCATCTAATGTCGCGTCCGAGCGCCAAGCCGATCAATAAAGGACTAGTTCAACCGCAACCTGGTGTCTGACTCTCATTGTAACTCCTCCAGTCTCCAGCTACTGTCGAGAGTTCGACTCCCGCCACCGACGCACTCACTCGCTCGATTCACGAGCGGATACGCGCGCCGCCTCCTCCCCCCAGCAGGCGCAGCCGCGTACGTAACAGTAGATTAAAATCTTTAAAACAAATCGCGCAGAAACTTTGCTTAAAATAATACAGTTCTATAAAGGTGATGTATTTATACAATGCTCTCATTTACAAGGTGCAAAAACTGTATTAGATTATCGTTCTTGGTATCTTAAAAGTTATCGAAAAACCTTTGAGTAACAATATAAAAAAGAGCAATTAATTGGTCTATTAATGGAAAAAATATGAATGAAAATAACGACAGTGCGAGTGCGCGTCTCTAGATGAGTGCAGCGGCCATCCTTACACAGTATTAGTCGTCGTTGATCTTATGCCTCATAGTATAACGAGGATACATGTACCCCAAACTACGCATGTTCACGCTCCGGACGCAACCCATTATATTAACAACTGCTGCGTTTATTTCAGTCAGAAATTATTAAGCGTTAGAGCAAACTATTCATCATTTTCAGAGGAATTCTGCAGGTATCATTGACTATTCGCAATAAAAGAAATATGTTATAGCAAAGAATCTGAGTCATGGTAAACTTCTCATTGTAAGATAATAAGATCGCTCATAATAAGATTTATCCCTGGATATCAAAATCCGTTCATGAATGGTAAAAAAAACTGAAAAATATTATTACACAAGAACTAACATAAATGAATACCGTGATCAAATTTTGAATATAATCCAAATACTTCTAAAATTTATAAAAATTTTTATTAGGAAAGATTTAGTTCATAGACCAAAAAGTTTGCTCATTGTTATTTCTAAAGTATGAACTACAATAAGTATGATTTGAAATATACATTTTAATAAAACTACGTCTATTAAACATTCATCAATTGCAAAACAATATAACAATGCTCAAAGTATAGTAAATTTAAAAAATAATATAACTTATGCGAACTAATTCAAACGCGACTTTAACTGTTGATTAATTTTAATCTATTAATTTTATCAAATATGAGATCTAATAAAAATATCGATACGTAGTACAAATGTTAGATTCATCTTTTAAAAATACTTTATTTTTGTTTCTACAAAAATTTCTATAGCTTTAACTGTTTACTTCTGACAGTCATTCAAACATTTAAATTGATAATATCAAAAACAATTACCATTTGTCGGTTGAGTACATAAGAAACAAGATTACCCATAGATTATCAGAGGACCGCGAACTTCGTATCACCACGACCCCTACACGAAATTGATCTGCAAGCTCGGTCATGCGCATCCCAAAATCTCTCACGGACAATTAGCTCCGCCCTTTTCGGGGCTAATTATTCGCGTGCCTATCTCGCAGTCAGCGGCCATTGTAGCTGTTGCCCCGCCTTCGCGTGTCTTGCCCGCCCCGTCCTATCGCTGGTCTCTGCAGGACTACCTTCGTCAAAAATTGAAGACACAAAATGGAGATAAAGTTTAAATATAATAAATAAAAAATGTAGACAAGTTATTGGCGACGAGTAACTTCTATTGCTTATTTTTGAGAAAGAAAAACTATTTATGTTTAACTATTTTGTTTTTTTCTTAATTCGCTAACAACAAAAATGGAATACTTTAAATTAGGACTTCGAGATACAATACGAAATGAAATCGAAAGCAAGATGTAAGACGACAATATTTAAATGAAATAAAGCTTCTTACTTACACCGGAAAACCTGTCGAAGATGGGATAGAACTTCTAATGGATCTCGAAAGATATACTGTAATAAAAAAATTCCCAACAATTACCAACACAAAACTATCATAAATGCATTGAAGCAGCAAGCCCTAATATGATTTCCTGCCATTTGAAAGAACTCCGAAATTTCTATGATTTTATGAGTTTTTCTCTGCTGAATTGCAAGAGCGAACAAAAGGCATATTGCGAGACCGGAAATATAAAAGTGGCGTACATGGAATTACATCGAATACTTTTAGTTACACGTAGCTGATGCGAATCGATTTCTACCTCCCTGCGTAGATTATCAGCAAAATAAGATAATCATAAATTTATTTCCTCATAGCATACAAATGACAACGATTGACATAAACTTTGCAAATACTGAGAAAGCTATACGCGCATTATCTTGGTCGATGAGCCAAAAACGAAAATTTCTCGCTCGAAGAAATAACGAAGGATTATCGCCGAGCGCGTACGAAAATAATTCGCGACAATACTCAAGCGCGCGCGCGCGTCTGTGTGTGTGTGTGTGTGTGAAGTAAGTAAAAGCGCGTGATTTTAAAACCACGAACGCGTATATATAATTCACAATTCGATGATTTGTACTCAACAAATTCCGATCGCGACTTAACTCTTCGACCGATCGGTACGAACTCTCCTGATAGACTGCGGCGCGTTAAACCGTTGAGAGAAAGAATTTCTCTCATTTTCTCTCTAGCTTGTATATCCTTTTTTTTACATTTCCCAGATGCGCATAAGATATTCGACTTTTCGAGCGCGTAGCAATGCATCGCTTGTTCTCGTCCGAACATATTAGTTGTTACGGTTAAGACGGATAAAATCTATTACACGTGTTAATACGAATTAACAACTGTACAATAAGCAATCGTCTAATGTAAAATAATAGAATTGTAGTAAACAGTATAAGAAATGCGTTTTTGTTAATTAATAATATACCTCCTCATATATCTGCTCTACTGTCAAGTCACTTGGGTGCCCATTGGCCGGCGGCTATCTCACCACACGGTAAATTATTCATGCCCGAGTCCTACTACCAAAAAATCCACATAAATATACATCGGCGCAGATGCAAAGTACGAAGGCAATCAGCAAGACCCTTTAATTGAAAAGCAGCAAGGAATCGCAATGCGGTACGGGAAGATTCGTAGGGACGAGCGATGATCAGGCCCTGCGCTACGTTGAAAGTAGCGGTCGACCGCCATCAATGAAAATATCCCGCGCTCAGTAAAAACTGCGTTTCGAGAAAAGCAAAAAAGAAGAGCTTTTCAGAAAAGTTTGGAGCTCCATTTTATAGGCTTGATGTTTGCGACCTGGATAAGGCAGTCTGGCCTCCTGGCTCGAGTTACAATCTCTTTACATTCGCTTTGAACGCAAGCGGCAAAGCCGCGCCGCGCCGCGTCGCCGGGTACGGATTGCGCATGGTGCGCGGGCGATCGATAAATTTGCACGGAAGGTGTGCTACTGGTGCTGTGGAGCGCCCTAAGAAAAACATACGGCCACCTCAATAACTTTGACATAATCTATTATTGGAAACAGTTGATTTTTAGGGGAAAGCAACGATTCCGTTTTATCCCGGACCTCTTTTGAAAATACATGGAGAAGGATTTCTTTATATTTACCCTGTATACTATGCTTTTAATTTCAAATTGCCCCCAATGTTTGAGGATTTACCTTGGCGAGATTCAATCTGCCCGCATAAACATACAAATCGGCGGCTGACCAACGCTGGGGTTTTCTACTTGGCATTCGGTCGCACACCAACGTCTCGTCGTCTAAATCCTAACTTCGAACCTCATAACTTCCAATTGATCCGATGAAGCAGATACAGTGCAAAGAAAAAGCAGAGCCAAGCCGGAGATTTCTCTCGTGAGAGGAATACCGCGAAAATACCGCGTGGAAGCGAGATACATTCGCCGTCATGAGAAGCCTTACCGAGTGCCAGACAGGCCAAGGCAGCCTAGTGGCCCAGCCGCAAGATCCGGAAAAAGACAGCGGCGCAGCGGAGGGATGATCGGGCGACGATCCCGGTTCGGAAATGAGCCCTCGTCTGCCAGGGGCACAGTCGTTTCAGCTCGGCTTGATTCGCATGAAGGCGAGATTAGCAGCGAATTCAATTAGTGTCGGAGCGCACGAGGGCGGGCCGCGCCTGCGGAACGGCGCGTCGGCGCTCACGGCTCTTTTGCGCGCCCGAGGCGGGTAACAGCAAGAAATGTACTCGAATTCATCTCGCTCTTTTCTCTCGATAGCCCGCCGCGACGTCCCGCCTCCAAGCGCCGCCTGTCTTTTTATCGGGTCGATTTGCCGTCTGGAGGCTCGGAACCGCATCAGGCAAATGATTTCCCCTCGTAAAGTTAATTCGGAGCTGAATCTGTGCCTCCCGTCTAGATTGCTTTCCGTGCGATTCTTGTACATATACCCACTGCGGGCGTCGCTTGTCTCAAGACCCCAAAACAAAGCGGGAATAATTGAATCCATTATTCGAGTTCAACCGAATAAACGATTCCATTTAAAACCTCCCGAAAATAGGTAACCTTCCGCTTTTCACAGGGAAGTTTCTCGGCAGGCTTGCACACGACGAATAGGCAGACGAAGCACGCGAACGGCAAAAAGACCCAACGTTCTCATTAATTGTTCATACTGCATTTTTATTTCGCGCACTTGAAAATGACTGTCACCTGACCTCGAATTTGCTCTACAAGGGCGCCCGATGTAAGTGATCAATTACTCAACGGCGCCACTACATGCGTGATCGATCCGCGGACTCACCTCGTATCAGTATAAGAATGTGACAGAATACGCAAGGTGCTAATGGTGACAAAATAGACAATAGGGCCTTTGATTTATCGAGGCGACCGCCCTCCTCCCAACCTATCCATCACTTCCGCTTGTGATGACCACTAAGCGACATTCCCTTCACCGTGAGCGTAAGAAAATAACAGCTCCTGCGCCCCAAAGTTAGACGAGATAAGTGCCGTGCACGAGATCCCCGGGCGTCTTTTTCCTTTTTCCGACTCGGAGTTGACCGCGAGCGCGGATGAGCGCGAAAAAGATCGCTGACGGAAAAAGAGCTAGGCAAAGGACAGCTCCAATAAAGAGCGTCTGATTGATGGATTAGAAATAATTGATAGGGCATCATGACGCGCCGCTTTGCCACTCGACGTTACGGTCAAATAACTTCACGCGTACACTAAATTAGCAATGTTACTGAAATATCTGGACATCTGTGAATAAATTTGAGATAAAAAAAGAGAAAATGATTGCATCAATGTGGATCTTCGACATTCTTACTTCTTTTACTTTCAATTGTCAGAACATGAACAACCACATTATTATATCAATACTGCTATTTCATAAATCAAGCAAAAAATGTCATGGATTTTCATTATAAAATTATGTTTTTCTAAAAATATTCTGTGTAGTAAGTATGTAAGGTGATCGAAAATACCTTCATAAGTATACCTATTGTTTAATAGACTTAATGTATTGACAACTACCTTCTGTAGTACTTTGAAGTAAAGCAATTAGCATAATTATAAAACTTATTATAAACTTCAAATATCTCGAATTCTGACTTCTTGGTATAATACATAACAATTTATTCAACTAAAAATTTTTTTTCAAATATATAGATGTAATTTCAATAGTTATCTAAGCAGTGATATTATTATGGTGTTAAAAACAAATACTTCTATACTTTAAACATGGTCTAATAGATGTTCGAATCTATATAGAAATAAAATTAATGTCAAAACTTTTTCTTTGTCAATCATAAATTAGTAGAAAATGAAGGAAAGAAGTAATAAAAGTTTAACATAATTACACTATAAATAATCTTTTATTTTAAATACATTACAAAATCTGTGTAAAGGACAAATAATATTCTCAACTGTATCTAACTTATGAAACTATACAAGTAATATTTTTTCTGTAATGATGGATGAATTGCGAAAACCACCGTGGGAGTTAAAAGGTTTTTATATGCGGATCGTACATTATCGATACGAAACAGGCGAACCTCAGAAATGATATATTCGTGACGCATTAACAGAAATATGTGACGGTCAGAATCTGACACTTATTGTTTATTCCAAGCGTGTTTTTCCAAGCAAAATTTATGTTTAGTTCTTAAATTATAAAAGTAGCTTTATTCTGTTAGTATACCTTGATAGTACTGTTTTCGATATTATGAATAAATTAGTAAGCAGGGTTGCCGAAAAAGAACGCAAAAGCCAAATTCTCTGATTCGAGTGTCCCAGTCGCGCCCAACAAACATTCACCGACACAGAAAAACAAAACCAGTTTATCCTCGCCATCAACCCTTGATCCGAACAATATCTCTTTGTTTCCGTTACAATGTTCCGGACTGCTCTAGCTCGAACCAACGAAGTGGCTGACTCAAGAGAAAAAGCAAAAATAAATACAAAGGACGGTGCCTGTCTCCGAAATCGGTAAGTTGTATTCGGTAACCTGCACGAGTTTACCGCCAAAGCGGCCAGGTGTTATGTGGCCTGAATCGAACGGGATTACATCTGAGCGTCGCTAGCGTAGGCGAAATGCGCCGATAACGAGGAGCCCTTTGATGCTGTAAGCAGTTGCAAATAGATCTCCGTTGTAATTAAAGCCAAAGACGGAGCTACCGCTGCAACCCTCGCGCGGATCCTAATTATCTTCCATAAATTTCCAGAGGATGCAATTATTTTTAATTGACATGGTTTTTCTCAATATGCTTTCGATCGTGTCTAGTTGCACGGCTGACAGCCTTCGTTTAGTTTACTTTCATTTTTCGAGGAAGCGCCCTCCGTGTAATTTGAAACACAATAAAGCTGTAGCAATGACTACCAACTGCTTATTCTTCTTTTTTTCTTATTAACTTTTCCACTGTATTGCTTTGCACGCTCGATTCTTGAAAACAAATTTTTTATGCTTCCCAATATAGAACCAAATTCTCGAACGATTCCCTCCAGAGCCGAGTTTCTGTTACTTTTCAAGAAACTTTTTAACGTAATGATTTAGTACCGCTTGAGCAAATAAAATTTGGTATAATTAATACACTATAACACCCAGATTCACCTCTTCGCTTTCGGTCCTGTTATGCGAAAAATGAAGTTTAATGACTGATTTTTAAACTGTATTTTTATCGGCTCTATTAAGTAGCTATTTTAGCCAAAGTTTGAATTTTAGTTAAATATAAAATTTAATGCTTTTATAACCATGCATCTTCATTGATATTCCATCGATCTCAAATAAAACGATGAATGTCTCTCAGTGTCTCCTTGTTAATTCATGTGTTATTTTACAGTCGTATCAAAACTAATTGATGCTGATGTTTCCCCTAAAATTTATAAGTTAATGAAAAGGTTGCTTAATATTTACTAAAAATTTTTATTTAAATAAATTAGAATAGAAACTCATTAGTAGTTATAAAATGAATTCTATCGATGAATAAATAATCATGATCAATATAAGTGCATCTAATTTAGTGTACTAAGTGACATATATGTATATATTAGTTTTTGCAAATGTAATGCCACTACACTGTCTAGAACGATATTTCTAAATCAAAAGATATTTGGAACACCGCATGCAGGTCGTGCGAATATCGGTACCATTGAATACATCTATAATCTTATTACGAAATCATATTTTCAAATCTTAAACATATTATCCCGTTTCTTAAAGATTGTAATTTAAACATTTAAGATGAGCTTCTTCTGCATACTCAATTCTATGTTTGTACAGATTTACTTCCGTTCATAAATGTTGTTAAAGTTGATAGCTAGTATTCGCGGTACGTCTATCGCACGTAACAGTTTTTATTGTTGCGGTCGGGAGGAGGCAAGTAGAGGTGAAGTATACATTCAACAGCTTGAATCATGCATGCTAATAAATATTTATTGATGGCGCGTGAATGTATATAATAGAGAGGATATTACAAACATGGTTGGTTAGTGAACCAGCGGGAGAGTGATGAAAGAGCCGCGGCTCACGAGCGCTCACTGCCGCGCTTTCCCCCACTTTTCCGCGGCTCTTTGTCCGTCGGCAACGCGCGAGCCGCTATACTCCTGCCGCTTCCCCGCGTTTTGCCCTCTTCCCGCCGATTGACCTTGCGTCGGCGGCCGACTTCCAGCGGCGCGCGGACAGTTCATGTAGGCCGAAGAGCTTGCGAAAAGTCCCTATCAGCCTGTCGCCCGTCGGCGGCCGCACGCAAGCGGCGCGCGGGCAGATCCTTCGGCTGGACTCACTCTCGCAAGCTTTTCCTCTAACTCTATCGAGTCACGATCGAAGCCATCGCGAGGGCCCTTATTACTATTTTTCAGTCGCAGTCAAAGTCCTCGGTCTATGTATAAATTTCCGAGCGGCGAATTCATACACGTCGCTATATCTGTCCGCAACAACAGTATTATTTGATCGTACTTGGACAGCTATAAATTGATTAATTTTTAAGTAACGTTACGACTCAATTGGAGTTGTGACGTGGTGCTTCCTCGGTTATGACGGCTTGCCCCCGGTCGCGCCCGCCTACCCGTCGCGCAGATTCAAGGTCGCCCGGGGGGGAGCCGGCCGAGCTAGCCCCGGGCGACTAGCCTCGCGGCGGTAGACGCGGGAAGGGATTGCGGAGCGAGGGTTGGTCGCTAAATAGGGGCGGACACTCCCCCGTTTATGCGTCGGGCTGGCCGCTACGCGTCCGAGAGCCGCAGCTCTCGCAGCCCCGGGATGTCGAGGGGGTTGTCGCCCCGCCGAGCCTATCGACCCACGCGTGTACAGCTCCCACCCACCTGGCCGATGCAGCCGCTCGGTGAGAAGAGTCCACCGAAAAAGTGGGTTCTATGCGTAACACCTCAATATACACAGGCACAGCGTCGGTAATCCATATTACGCGCCATTTATAAGTGTTAGAACTTATATTTTAGGTACTAGCCGCAGCACTCTACATTTTGGTACTTAGTGTCCAAAATCTGAAAACTTAGAATGGCTGTACGCCATTCTAGAATCCGAAATCGCACCACTAAGCATGCAAAGGCCTTCATGTGTGATTTTTCATATATATATACGAGATAGATATAGGTAGATATAGCTTCATATAAGACCGAATAGATACGTGCTGCTACATGTAGGTTATAAATAAAAATTTGATATTTATTAAATAATGATACGTTTCTTTAATTGCAGCCTCTTAATATCTATTGTCCAAAATTAGTCTTAATTCACATATCTTGTTATAAGGTAATTTTCTTTCAGTCAAATGAAAATACATTCATCCATGAGCCTAAAAAAGATATTCATATTAAACCAGTGCACTGGCTGACTTTTTAAATTTTTATATATCTTACTTAGGTGCATCGATGAATGTATTCTAATTTAAATGATAGACGATCAAACTTGTAAAATTTCTCTACGATTTTATGTGCAGAAAAGGGGCTATGAGGTGATTTGGTCAATGTTTAAGGACGGGTCTTATAAAATTTGCTTTCATGAGATTAGGTCTACTGAGTTAATTTATTATATTTCAATTCTCGTCACATATATGTATAATCGCCGCAATTACAAAAACACTGCTTTCAGCGGGCGCGCTCGAGCTGAACCCTATGCGGATCCGATCGCGCTATACGATAATGAACAAACGCGGCTTAAAGTACACCGGCAGTAGAGGAGGGCGGTAATGCTCGGGACGCAACTAACGGCGATTTACGGTCGTCGTCGATGGACTTATCTTTTCTGTCCTTGTCCAAGGATTGGTCGCTGGCTGCTCTCGCTCGGGAACTGCTCGTGGGCCGGCCTTTCGAGACGCCGTATTTTCGTGACGCTCTCGGAGGATGCGTCGCTATTCCAAAAATCCCTCCGGGATGAAGAGTGGCTCGAGGTGCCGCGGTTCAGATCTGTCCGCAGTCCGACGGGGTGAGCCGGGTGTCCGCTTCGGTCGATTCGGTGTTGAGAATTGTAGGCGCAGCCAGGGTCGGCGCCGTGGGTTGAAGCCACAGGCCAGGGCTGGTCGGCAGGTGAGGCTGCTGGCCCGGCCCGAACGAGAGAGAGCGTTTCGGCGCTGGATCGGACTATTTACCCGATCCACAGACTCGAATACTTTTGCTAGTGTGTATAATGAGCATTCCTTCGTGCGCACTTCAATAGACATACGCGCGGGCCGTAGTCTCGACGACCTCGATGCTCGCTTGCGCCCTTACAAACCTTAATTTTAATAATAAACTTAATTTTAATTCCTAGAGCACTATTAGTTACATATTTTATAATACATTATTTTATTAAAATTTTTTAATATAAATTTTATAATATGTAAGTTAAAATTAACCAGTGGAGCTTTAGTTGTAGTCTAACTTAACTTTTGTTAGTTAAAACCCATTTTCTTTAATTAATATATATATTTACATATTAGAAAAATTTTAGAAATCTACCATTGAAAATTAATTCTTTTACGATTTTTCATTTAAAATATTCAGTACAAATATATTCATAATTCCTTCCAAGTAACTTTATACATTATTCCATTTATATAATACAAGCGTATTCATATATCTTTTTCAATTCTAACTATCACGGGAAAACCCGGTGCTAAACATTCTGGAACTGCAAATTTCAATTCAAAAGTATAGGCACGCAACATATAGTAAATTGACGAGTATCGGTACGAATAATGTAAGTGGCATCGTCAGCACCATAAATTTACTAGCTAAGAAGCAGATCAAAATGTTCTAGTATTAGAATATGTTCTGCTACTGAAATCTAATGCTTTTATTTTCTGTGGATTCTTCTCTCCGTGCGGCTGGCTCGATTCTGCTCCGGCCCCGTCCGGACCGAGTTCCGCCTGCAGCCTCCGTCGGATAGCCGCCGGTCCGTGGGTGATGCTCGGGCGCCGGTAGACGTCCTCCGTTTATGTTTGTAATGAATTATTTTAGTTTCATAGACAAAATAGTATGTGGATAGACGTTGTTACAAACGAGGGGCAATCGATAATATTCAATTTAATATTCTAACTATTACATTTTATTATAAAATATCTTTATTATTATAGAATCTCACATTAACATTACTACGCTTCACACGCACACATTCCCTCGCTCCTCGCGTTTTCTCATTGACGATGCTGTTGTTGCGGCCGTAATGTCGAATGCCTTCCTCATGAGAAATCGGCGCTTCCCTCGGCGTGAGCAGCCCTCAATGCAGTTGCATTACGTGTGCCATGTCCGAGACGTCTCCCCGAAACACGTACTGACCCATAAGATGCTCGTCGACTTCTTATTTGTAAGCGGAAGTCTAAGCGGCGAAGCCCAGGGAAGAGTCCTTCCTTGAGGTGGGCCTTACTGCCTCTTTCGTTCCTTAAATCGAATAGCAACGATTGCGACGGCTCGGGCAGTGATATGGAGCGCGTGAGGTAGTGAGGTGCGTCCCTCACCGCGGCTTTCGAGCAAGAGAGAGTTTCATACTCACTGCCGAAAGTATTTAGTGTAAATCGACTCTCCCCCCACTATCTTGCATGATTATCATTTAAGAGGGGCACACTAATACAAATTATCCATTACAAACTGTAACAGTTGTCTTATCTCATAAAATGCAGAAGAATGGAAAAATTCGGAGAAAATTATAATTTTGTTGTATATTATTCAAATTTTTTTATAAACTGCGCTTTGTCGCTATTTTGCTTATCTCGTTCCCCGTGATCCTAACCACGTAACCATCTTAATAGAAGCGTTGCATTTACGATGATAAAGGTCGGTGTATCGGTTGTCACGGTCGAGTTTTTTCACGAGCGAGAAGAGTCGTCTTCTAGAGTATTCGTATGCTAGAGCATTCAAATATGTACGTATACAAAGACATAATATACAATAACAGAACATATGATATCTTCAAAAAGTAAAAAATCATAGAAATCACTTAAAAGCAAACGAGAATAAATATATTAAGTCTTTTTAGCAAAAAATTGGGAAATAAGTACAAAACTATTATTAAATATGTACAAATAAATTATTTTCTCGAAATGAAATGATGATTCAATTATTTATGACAGAGCAATAATGTCTGCTTAAAAATTACACTACAGAGACACTAGCCCGAAAATCAGCGTTTCAGCAGAGCGCGAAGTGTTACCCACAAAATACAGAAGAGAAAAATTGACCTTAAATGAGACATAGAATCAATCACTCAAATTTAACACATATTTGCATACTGATAACCGTTTCACCAAACTACAAAGCTCGCAGCAAATTACCAACCAGTATGACGGATTGTTAGACAATAAGCAATTTATACCCAATATAATAATCTACATCAAAGAAACTATACTATTTAAACAAATTTAAAAATAGGTATGTTACGGAGGAATCCTACTATATATGTATATAAATTCATGTAAACTTATGTGTATACACATCGTAAAGATTAATTGATATTAGTTGCTAATAGCATAATTTTGATATAACTTTAAATATTAAATGAAAAAAATTCGATTAAAATGATAATATTGATAAATTTGCATAAATTCAAATTTTACTAGAACCAGTTTATTTATAGAGTTTTCTATGGTAACAACTACGATAGATTCCATTATACTTTTTTCTTTGCAAAAGATGCGAGTAAATAAAATTTTAATCCATTAACGGTACTTCCTATAGCAACACTTACGCGGATGCGCAATATAAAGTAAATAGGTTAACATTTTACTACACGATCGTACGATTGGCTTATCGATGTAGAGGGATAGACTTTCTGCGTAATTCATCCAAGCGCTCTACCCGCGATTCTCCAATATAGTAGCGATAGACTACACCGGTCCGGATGACATTAAGTCCACGCAAACCAGGCGGTAGGAGTCTCCCATAGTAACGATTTTAATAATTGCAGGATCAACGTTACAATTGCGTCGGGCCATTATAGGACACGAGCACTCGGGCTGAAAGTTCACTCAGTTCTCGGGAGTACGAGAAGAGACACCTACGGTCACATTCATTCTATCCTGACCCCAATTTGCAGAGCAGTCATACAAGTGAGCTTCGCCTCATGCAAGAAATCACCTGGCAATGTCAAGGTCGCACACGAAAAGATTGAAGGGCGGCTCTGCGAAAAGTTGGGTCGGAAGCCGCTCGAGAGGAGATTCCGCGAATATGGGCCGAGGGTGAGTAGGTATAAACTCTGAAGAGAGTAGAGCAGCGGAACGAGAGCCAACAATTCCTGGATAACGAGTGAAGGAAAATTACTTCCCGCACTTTGCCACCGCAGATGCTCCTCAAGTTTCAAGATCTCGGCTCCATTGAGTTCGTTGATTACTTGGAAGGATTGGGCAAGAATTTTGTTCATCGCCACGGCGCCTAATCAATTTAATGTATGTACTGTTGCACTTGCGTACTTACTAATTTTCTGTAATGCAATATAAACAAAAGACTGCATGATATATTGTCATAAGCATAAATTTAAAGATTATTTTTTGTTTACTATTCAATTCCATTATTTTATTATTACATTTAGGAAGCTACCTCTTGATTCGTGTGTAATATTACTTTTTAAACTAGTTGCACAGCATTAGGACTTAAATTTAATTAAGATGAAAAATAGTTACTGAATAATTCAATCATTTTTCTACAATTTGTAGAATCCATTATACGTTAGATTTTTATCATTAAACTGTTATAATTATCTCTACTACTCAGCTTCATAATTTACACATATTATAAGATAAGTAAAGGGCATGAATTGATTATAGAAAAAGTACTAAATTTATTCGGCTAAATATAAAACATCACCTATTGTCATATATCCATTTATTAATTTACGTTTAAATAGCTGCATTTTTATTGTCAAATGAATTCCTCAATATTGTAAACTGATATAACTTATACATAAATACAGATCATATAAATAAATAAAATTCTAAAAATGAAACGCAAATATAGCAATTACTTTGTTTTATTAATCCCACAGTCTTTTAACTATTTGATAAAAAACATGTAACAATTTATCTAATAAACGACTTTATATTTGACGAATTATATTTGATATATATATTCTTTTTAATTTTAGAAGATTCCATGATGAAGTAACGGCATGACTGCTACAACAAAAAAGAATAAAGGACTGTTAAGCTCGAAGAAAGTGCACAGAACGATATTTTCGCTTCGTTGGCGCTGAATGAACATTAAACGTGGTCCTCTTACGATCTTGTCTTCGATGCTTTGCCTCCGTTGCATTCTGGAGCACACGTGAATACAAAAGTATCAAAAAAGAAATGCAGAATAGTAAAATCTCTCCTCGTTATTTATGTGCTAACGAAATCTTATATGTGAAATATGCACAATCTACATAAGCTACTATTAAAAAATGTAATAAACGAAATATTTACGCTATTAGTAAATACTGTAATATTAATAATCATAATACTTTAATACATTCATAAATAGAAAACTTTTAAACAAAAAGTAAATTAATATCTACGAAATGAAAATATATAGAAAATAATTTTGATTTAGGAAATACAAGAAATTATTATTGTAGTAGTATCATATTGACACAAAGCAGACTTTCAAAAAGTACTTTCTGCTGCCATCTACCATCAATGTAACAACCTTATAACGTATCAGCTAATGGTAACAGTAATAATCATAACTAAAACGATAAGATCTGTTTTTATAACCAAGATTTAAAACCGTTAATTAAATTTTTCTTAATCGAGCATCCTATTATAATACTAGCTTGTATTTAATAACTTTGATATAAAAAATAGTTCTATTCTATATTGTAAATTTCAAAACAAGAAAATGAATATAACAAGCGTCGATAAAGTAGGAAACTGTATCTATTTTTTGTACAACTATTTCTTATATTATTGTAATATCCGCAATATTTTTAAGAGTTAAATTAACTGTATTAATAAAATTAAGAAATAAATATCACAACTTAATCAAAATTCATAATAGTTTACTTAATATCGTTTTTTCACCTCCTGATATGATTTAAAATAATTTTTTAGAATTAAAATAATGGGGAATATAATAATAGACAAAATTATATTATACAATAAATAATAAAACGTGAAACTGATTGTTTAATATAACTTTATTATTATACAAAAAAATTTAACATTAGTGATGTTCTTATGATTGCAACACATGAGCCTTTAACTAATATTTAAATTGCATATATATAATAGAATCATAATGTATTTTATCTTATCTTTACATAATACGAACTGTGTAATATTAAAATCATATTTTACATACGCTTTTTGTTTTTTTTTCTAAAGAGATGAAATGAAATAAGTGATGAGAAAAGGGTAGTAAGAAATGAGATACAAAGGCGCAGTCTCGTCAGTTTTTTTGTAATTTATAATTAATGGTAAAGTTTCTTCTCATCTTACAATGATTGAACAGTTATATTAATAGCCTAATTAAATTCCAATTAATTTTTATACAAACAAAAAAAGGTGAGTTACACTCGTCACGATATAACGTGCAGACCCTGCCACCTTCATTCGGGCACATTAGAGAGAAAGCGAAGATCGATAGTATTATTCAGCCAAAAGTTCGCTCAAAAGATCAATTTCAGCCTGTACACTTTACCAAAAAGGGTCAATTTTCCGTAAGTTTACTACGTTTATTTTAATACGATCTTACATCTTCCTTTCTCTCTTTCTACCGCCTTTGTCCAACTCTTTCTTCTTTTTTCACATCATATATTTTTTATCGCACACTTTAAATCTTCCTTTCTTAAACTCTTTCTCCACTTTGTATTTTTCATCATCTCATATTCTCGCTCGTCACTCTCCCTATATTCTCCAGTATAAATAACGTAAAATCTAAAAAATATAAAAAGAAGCGGTCTCGATCGACTGTATTTTCAAAATACAAATTCGGTAGTTCTGAATGTGATTCGAAAGCTATGGCGGGGATGATCCAGAATATGAACGGCCTTCCGCCTCATCGATTACAAGACATTCGATCGAATTTGCACTTTTATCCTCACCATTGCATTCAACGCACTGTTCTTTCAATATCTTTAACGTAAATGTTGTTACCTTTCGGTAGCATGAATACATACACATATATTTCAGATGAAATAAATTGGTAACCATTATTTTTATGCCATTAAATTCTTCTTTTTTTTATTTTTTAAATTTCCTCTCCCAATAATCGATACAAGATTTAATATATATAAAAATCTATTGCACGAAAGTGACAATTACTAAATCAATTGTCTATATTATTGAAACGATACGATTTCTTATTAACAAAAGAGTGCAAAGAAAAAAGCTTAAATGTTTATAAGCGTTTCGCATTTTAATCTGGCATTCTCGATATCGAGGGAGGAAACAACAATGAAGTTGACCTAGAATCTCGCGCGATGCAACATTGTGACAGAGCATCATAATTACATAAGATGGTCACATCACCAATCGTTTCTAAAGTCACAGCGCGCGCAATTGTAAGTACAACTCAACATCATACAACGTCGGTCTATTATAGGAATGATACTCAACATACAATTACGTGCAGGTCAATACAAAGTTCGAAAGGGACCGTCTAAAAATGTAAATAAAACTGACAAGCTAGACGTGAAAATCGTTCAAACTTTCGAAAGCAAATGATCGTCGAAAAAGACATCTTTTTTTAATTTTCGTTTACATTATTATTTTAGTTTACTTTATTTTTCTCATATTTATCTCTGCAGTAAAATCTAGAATTTTACCTCCTGTTCTATGTCATTTTACATTGAGTATACGTTCCCACTTACAGCTCGCTTCACAACTCGTTATAATTTTTATTTACTTTTTACTTGTTAAATGTTAGCGAATCATTTTTTCATTCTTTTACTATAGAAAAAATTGAAGGTTTTTTTCTTTTATTTCAGCTTTCATTTATTATTTTTTACTCTCAATTACGTTGCATTGCGGGACGACGGGATTCTGGGGCATCTTAATTTCTAAACAAGCATTGCCTCCTTAACTCTATGTATTGTGTATATATAATATATATTATATAATATATTTCTCGCATACCGCGATCTCGCGTTCTCATGTGATATTTTCTTTTTTTTCTTTTTCCTTTTTAATCGTAATATTCGTCGGTCGCAAATCACATGCGCCAAACGAAGGAGGGATTGAGGGAATATTTGGTTAAAGGGAAATTGAATAGTTCTGAATATATAACATACGGGCTAATTTGCGATTAGGTTAATGATTCGCGTCCAGCGCATATAGAAAACATAAATATTAAATAAATATATATAACCGGTTCTATTTACATTATAGCTGATGACTGAGGGAACTTGGAGGAAAAGAGGAGATTTTCGATGTGTTCTCAAAAAATAAACAAAACTTAGATTAACTAAGTCGCGGAAAAAGAATCGCGTCCGTAACGCGACAAAAAGTAAAAAGGAAACTAAACATAATACTTGGTGATCGATTGTTTTTACAGATTCTCTGACGCGCTGCATAAACCGATGTGTGAAAATAATAAGTCGCAAAATGATTCTACGATAATAAATAGCAGGAACTGTTCTTCAAACGCGCATGCAATAATAATGAGGTAGAGCGGTTTCGTATACTTAATCAAACTATACGTCATGTTGGCAATCTCTATTTGAGGTATCCCGCCCTCGGCAGTTTTAGATTTTAAACTAATGCCTATGCATGTTGTAACAAAAAAACTATTTCGCGACATTTACTTTAACAAAAAAAACCGATTCGTCCCTTTTGTAATAAAATGAAAATCGTAGAAGTATAAGTTACTAAAAATAAATCAAGAACATTCGAAATGAAAATATATTGTGTGTATACAAGGAGTCGTTTAAAGGAATGCAAGATCACAAGTGCCCGATTGACAACTCGCTGATGCACTCGCTGCTTTTGAGTGATTTTACATCACTCAAATTCAACTGACGTTAGATATTTATGTGTGTGTGTGCACGCGTGTTTGTATAAAATGAATGAAAAATAAATTCGAGAATGTCAGTATTGAACACAGACTAATCCTTTTCCACCAGGCTCGCTTTGACTATTGTATCACTTGATTATTTTATTCACTGTCTAATTGTGGTCATCTATTTTCATTCCTTCATTCTATTTTTACTTATCGACTATTATACTTTGTAGTTTGTACTTGCTTTTCAATTATACCTGAGAGAAGGATTCGTACACGAACGCCATGATCGATAAATTTCACAGCTAATTCGCAACGTGCTCTCGATTTAATGTCTATCTTTCATCATTTATTGATTAAATTAACTTCATCGTCGTTCATTATAGTAATAATCGTTACTATCAGCTTAATTATTATTAATAATCATTGTCATTACCATTATTACTATAACCATTATTTTCATTATCATATTATTTTATTTATTTACCATTTAACTCTTGACTTTTGCATTTAGCATCTTTATACAATTAAACGTCAACGTGGTTTCGACAGAGTATCACTGTTTATCACTGTGAGATATTAATCGTACTATTTTTTTTAATAATTCGCAAAATACCGCTGTGTGCTATGTATCTTTTTTGCATAATTACTTAATTATCTACAGAGACGTCGTAAGCATCGTCGGTGCACCCTGTATGTTGTGAATATTATTTATTTCTCTCTCATTTAAGTGAGGTATAACATTTGTACTTGTGCGTATGCAATATCGTATCATTATATATCGGCATTCAATTAATTATCCATTCATTTTGTATCTACCTTATTTAATTGTACAACCTTATCGGCTATACATGGCAATTGAACGGGTTTTTTATACATATATATTTTCTGGTTAACTGTACTGGCACGTGGGCTCTTTTTCTCAACGCAACGTTAAATACACAGTGATTCAACAAGGAACGATCTATCGCCCACCCACAACTGCAAAGAAAAATAAGAAAACTCAACAGCTGGTCTTGTTTGAACAAGATCAATATTAATATCAATATGATTATTAATAAATATACAATAATCGCAGCTTACAACTATAATACAAATAATCAGAATATAATAATAAAAATATAATTATAATAATGCTTATGATAGTAATAGTAGTTACGATAATAATAGTAATCAAAATAATGATAATAATTGAAAAAAAGAAACGTAATTAAAAAATAAATTTTGAGGAGTAGCGAGAAAAAGAGTTAACGTACTTCAAAGCCCCGCGCGAATGCATAAAAAATCGAGCAAACGACTTTCTCTTTGATTATTTCTTCACATTATGATAATTACAGCACGTACGTAGACAAGTAAGTCATAATAATATAACATCTCTCTTCTTTCGCAAATATGATCTTTCTTATTCCTTTTTCATTCTAAGTTGTTTCTTAAATATTAGCGTTATTTTGTACTATGAATCAGCGGTCCGTCGACCGCCGGCGCCATTATTTGTTTTTAATTTGCCCCATTTTCGAACCCGTCGTATCCCTGCGCTGCTTTAAACAAAATTTTTTTAACCTTCACATTCGCTATTATAAACATTATGTTATTACACTATTACAGTACATACGTATCGTCTTTACGTGCCTATGCTGCGAAAAGAGTTTACGTTACATGCACTGCTTATGAAAATGATGAGTGAACGTTTTCTTCATTATTTTTCTGCTTACAAAGTATACTGCATTAACCGCGCGTCAGTCGTGCCGATTTTCGTCCCGACCTCCGAATAGTCTCAACTTTTCCTTACTCGATCATATATATTTATCTTATTTACGTATTATATCTGCAACAAAAATATTTGCATTTTATCACTGGTTTAAAATAATTATCTATTTTGTCTTTAAATAAATACGGAGCGAGAACAAATTTCGGCACCAGTTGACGGGGTAAGTAAAAATATTTTTCGGTGTGTACATATTATCCAATTATCGATCACTACAAACTCGTCGTAGGAATAAATGGACGAAAGCAATGACAAGAATTTTTAAGCCTTTGCTCGTCTATTATTCATATAATAAGTGCACCAGCTTTACATTTGTCCCATATTCTCTAACTAGCGTGTCTTTAGTGATGAAAAAAACAGAATATGTGTCTTAGCATAGTGCGTGTGTGTCTGTGAGTGTAAATAGGTGAAAAATTTTGGTGATCAATGAGCGTGAAGTTCGCACAGTGATGACATCGATTATTTAAGAATTACTACAACTCTCGCATTATAAATTTAACATTGGTTTTTTCTCTTACTCTCTCTTTCTCATGCGTCCTTAATTTGAAGCTTAAATTTTTATTTGCTTTTCGATCCGTTTGCATACGTCGGCTCTCTGTAATTGAGTTTTAATTCTCTTTTGTTTCTTTTAGTTATCCTCAAGTTGGCTCGAAATTTTGAAATTCGATTATTCTTTTTCATGATTGAATTTTTCTCCTTGTCTTCGCTTCATTTACGTGCATCGCGCGCAAGAATATTTTGCTTTTCGTACTTTTGTCGTCTTTTTTTTTTTCAAGAAGAAGAGGTTGTCCGTGATACATTCGCAGTATATAGTAACGTCTTCGCGTGGAGACGTCACGCGATGGGTACACACGGACCGGAAAGTAAAGAACGTCATTTTTGCCTAATGAAGCGCGCGCGCGTCCATGATGTGTCACACCACCACGACATCTATTAAAAGGATTTTGAATCCGTTCAAAACACATATTATATAAACAACATGCAACATATTATCCTATAGCGTATTACATTGCTCGCTTTTGCCAAGCTCTTGATACACTTCCATCCCGCGCATTGTCGGTCTCTCATCGTTTTTTCCTAAATCATGCCGCGTAGCCATGCTCTTTGTTTAATTTTCAATTAATATATATTTTGTATATAAATATAGAATATATACATAGGTTGGGGTGCGTACGCGCGCACATAGTATTCATTGTCTCTGGCAACGCGTATGCACGCAGTACCTACACGACACCTCCATTGAACCGGGACAGGCTTTGGTGTGCGATCGGCCGAACCGGACGAGATCAACATGTCCAAACTTTAGAATTTTACTCCTGTGGATAATCAACGGCCAAAACTATATTTTTGTACTCCGAAAAACGCTCAGGTTTTTAAAACCCGAGGTAATATCGTTGCTCTTCGCAATGTTTCCGTGTGACCTCGTCCAGCTCCGCACAAATTACGCGTCGCGCGATTTTTCCTACATCCGCTCGACGCGTTTTCATACTATTTTTTTCTATTTATTCTTTAAACTAATCAACAAAAACAGAAGTATGGAAACCAACAAATACACGCGATTTCGCGATGAAAAACGTACATAAGTGCAAGTGTGCCTATGTGTCAGCGTGTTCTTTCCTTTTTCGTGATTTTTGTAATTGTAACATCGAACGCATTGTTTCCCAACGAGATATTTTTCTCGGACGTTCGATGCCTCTCCAAACGGTAATTGAGAAGAAAAATTATAAACAGAACGCGAATTTCACTTTTTAGTACACACGACAACTGACTATTAATCTAAACGCACAAAATTTTGACTCTCTTCCGAAAATTTTATGTTTTTTATGATTTTTTATTATTTTTTTTTGTAACTTTTTTTTCTCATTGTTTTTTACTGAAAAATTTTGCCTCGCACTCGAAAAGGTCGCTTATTCGAAAAGGAGTACAAAAGGGGAAGAGAGAAATATTTTTGTCTGCTATTTCGGCCGCACTGCCAAATCGAGATTTTCACATGCACATTTACAATATAACTATACACATAGGTCTCAACAATCTCATTCGCGTTTATCTTCCTTCTCTAATCTTTCGGTACAATAATTGTTATAACTTTAGATACTTGTAATAATATTCGATATCAATAATCTAGGTATATATTTTTTACCTTATATAAAACTTGTCTCTCGCGCATTCCGCATTCGCTCAGATCAGTTTCGCACCCGTTCGTTCCACTTTTTTGCCGAAAGTTATTTTGTATAATTTCAACATGGACACACAGAATTTATATCTTATTACATATAAGGATTTCTAAATTTTGTATGTGTAATTACGTGTTGTATGTATCGATTTGTTTTGTGTATAATCCCCTAAATTCATTGAGAAAATTTTTAATAATTATAAATAGAAAAATGCCAAACACACCTATTAAAGCATTAAATTCCAGGGTTTCATCATAAATGTTACTTTAGGTATATATATCTATATACAAATTAGCGAAAAATATTTTGTAGAAAGCGCAGAAATCCTTACGGGATTGCAAATGTTATCGGCACATTCTCCATAGAGGGAAAAAGCTCTCGCGTGCTCTTTCCGCGTGCACTTTAAATTTAACACCGTATAAGTATAATAAAAAATAAAAGAAAAACGACGTAACTGAGATAAGGAGCTTACCTCCCGTGGTAACTTAATAAACTTACAAAACGAAGAATAGAAAAAACACGATCATTATTTTCAGTCATACTGAAAAAAAATAACAGGCGACACGTTCCGGTGTCCGCTCAGCGGAATGACGAGACGCGCCCCGGAAAAGAAAAAAAAATATATATTTATATAAATCGATTTAAAAAGAAATTTTTTTTAATTCATCCCATGAATCAAACGCGAAATAAAGAAACGTAAATTTATTTACAAACTATAATAGTGCTAGCGCACGCCGATTCTTCAACTAACTGCCCTTCTCCTACACAATCTCTTCCCTCTTGGCTTTTCCCTATCGTCTATAATCGCACGTGTTTCCGTGTCGTGTATATACGTGTAAATGTTTACTCTATATACGTGCCGAAAAAGTATTATAGTACGGTTAAATTTTTGTAGGTACACCGGGACCGGTCGTGAAACCTCGAAAATGTTTGTTAATTAGACACCTTAGCTAAATTTTTATCGCGCAACTCGACTCCTACCGCCCTCCCACCTCATCATCCTACTCTTACTCCTATTCGCACCAGCCGAAAAGTCACCCCTTCCACTTACTAATATACTGCACGTCTGTGCAGCGCTTCAACTTACAGTTACTTTTTTCATCAATTTTTTTTGTATGTTTTGCAATCTTTAGAACGAAATTTTTGTCTACAGATATAATTTTTCACTTACCCGTACGTCTACATGTTTGAAATCCTAAATTTATTTCCCTTTCTTTCTCCCGGTAAAAACAGTGTAATATCATTCATCCACTGTCTTTCGCTCATACAAGCATACAATATTATACACGTAATCTGCGGTTGTTGGCGTGTAACATGTAACTTGATTTTTGTTTACATCCATCATTATCAATTCTTCCTTAATTTTGCTCCGAATTTTATCAAATTTTAAATAAATGAAATTGACTTTATAATAACAAGTTTTTTTTATCTGTGAGCCTGTGAGTGAAAATTGAACCGATCGAAAAAATAAGATAATGCCAGTATCGCGTCTTTTTAAAAAGCCAGGTAAATACCTCAAGATTTGCATCACCCAAGTCACAGTCCAATATAAATACAAAAATGCAAAAGTAAAATTCTTTTTCGAACAAAGTATTTTCTTCTTTCGTAATGTAAATAAACTATTTATATCTACTAGCTATGGTGCTTCGACTCATTCAACTGAGATAATTAACTTTAACACCGAAGTTTTTCATAGAGTTTAAAATGAGAATATTTGGGAAAATTAATACAAAACATTTTTTACCATCGCTACGCGGCAAAATGATTCGCGTTTGTAATGGTTGGTGTAGAAATATGATAAAAATATTAATGTAAGTATAATGTGCTAGATATTTGTGATTGAGAGTATTGAATGATTATCAGTTCTATTCCCTGTTACATTAGATTTAAGTTTGAAAAGGCTTTGAGGTAGCAAGTTTCATACTTTTGGCAGAATCGCGCTATCGCGCGCCCTTATTATGTTTATTTTTCACTACTAATATTACTATTATTGTTCGATTTTATTTTATTTGTTTACTCGTATTTCTCTATTTCCTTTTATCTCATCACGGTTCATTCTACGTAAACTAACAATGTATTGACTGTAAAAAATGCCTCTCGTATCCTCCGATCCTACCCATCAATAAATATTAAATAAATCTCTATTGTCTATTGTCTTTGATATAAATAACGTTTCACTATTATAGGCATATCGTTGTGAGGTAACTATGTAATAATAGATCTCATAAATCGTTCTGTAACAAAAACTATTGAGCTATTATAGTATAAAGAAATAATGAGAAGTATAAAGAATCTGCTTTAAAAACTTGTAAATACTGCAACAATTAATATCGCGATGCCATCCTGACTAGGAGTATCTCTATCTATATGAGTTTCCAATCTTGTAAAATACAATTGATTGTAAGGCGGTCGAGTACGTAACCCTAAAAACGTAGCATTGTTGTGCTGTCATTTCCGTTCTTGATCTTTTCCATCCCTATAATTTAAACAATCGACATTGCCGAGGTTCCTTTTAGAAAGGAATTTGTCTATCGTACCATTGCGGTATCGTTACCGCAAAATGCAAAATTAAGCCTTGTTTCAAAATGTGTGTACGCTTGAATTGAACTAAACGGGAAATCTCGGAGAAGATCAAGGTCGTCAATGGGCACAAGTGAATGCTAGTAGGTCTCCCCGATCGTTAAAAAAATCTCTCCTGACGCGAGAATAGCACTGTGACTCGTTACTTTGTAACTCTTTTAATCATAACTGCATTCCGATTCATCATTACTATTACTTTTATAAACTATTTCATCTCTCTCTCTCTCTCTCTCATCTCATTCGACGCTCCGGCGGTTAATATGTTTAATTATACTCTTTGTGTATTTCACTTATTTATTATTTTACTTATAAAACTCACGTTTCACTATTGCTCGCGGACAAAAGTCCGTTGTTTCATTAAACACTGTAAATAGTTAACAAAATGATATTGATTGTTCTGCTCTGTAGTTTAAATCGCGCGTTTAATCTCGGGGCGACGCGATTGCCGACTCGTGCGCGCTGTCTCGTTCTGTCCGAGCGGCTCGCGAGTAAGAAGAAGTCTCGTGAAGGAGGCGCAAAGCATCACCCATTTGTCTATAAGAAAAAACGGAGCAAACGCATAGAGGTAAAAATACATCCCATACACATATATAATATATATTTGATTCATAAAGTGCGTGCTATGTTTGTGTAGAAATCTTCGTATCAGGTAAAAAGAGTTACGGGCCGCGGCCAGTGTCAGTGGTCGGGGCCACGTAATAAAGGCGCCCTGCATTCATCCTATAATCCCCTAAGTCGCTATCTCATCTATCTATTGCACGTACGGAAACAGTCGATATATAAATATTGCAGTCTTAATAACCAATGCGCGAAAAAGCTCCTTCACGAAAGTTCGACGTCGGCAATCGCGCGCCTAATCCTTTTTACATTGATCATAATCACCATCATCATCATCGGCGTCGTTATCATGATAATCGTTATTATTATTACTATTTAAATTCACTTTTACTATTTCTTCTCTTAATGCATCAACGTGGCTAGTTTTCTGTCCGACCTTACAAGTTAAACGCTATTATCGAGTATATACGACGCTCGTACTCTTTCTTCGTATCGACGAAGGCGAAACAAGGGTTTACGGCTTGTTGGGCAATAGTTGAGTGGTTTGTTGCGTGTACGTACCCGCAGTACGTATGTCTCTCGCGGCCCGCCGATTCAATCTAATCGCATTACGGAGGCGAAGAAGGCGAAGGAAACGAAGAGTCTCCGGGCGAGGCGGCGGGTCTTGCCCCCTTCTCGTTCCTTGCAGCTTTTGGCACTGTGCGTGTGAAGCGTATAACGACGACTCAAGAGTCGCGCCCCTCGCTGCGGACTCGCGAACTTAAACCCTACGTATCTCGTGGAGAGAGAGAGTCGACTCCCTCTTCCTGATCGGCTTTAAAGTAAATTGCGTAAACGTCTTGATAAAAGGCGCTGGCGGCTTAGCCCCGCGCAGTGTACATATAGGCTCAGTTACTATTCAACAGTTTGAAATATGCTATTATTTATATATATAAAAAACTAGGATCATTTGTCGGTTGTATCGCAGCTCGGTTCCATAAGTGTTTTGGTTCAGTCCAACTATTTCTTCGCCGTAAAAACCCCGTGCCCTCGTTATAAACTATAGTCTTTGTAATTATTGCGGTAACGATAGATTCTCGAAATTTGTCCTGGTGCATCCGCAGCCCCGGGAGAGTCGCCCGGTCGCACTCTGGCACTCTCGCTCGCTCGTTCGCACCCGGGCGTGTGAGGTGTGAGGTGTGAGGTGTGAGGTGTGGGGGGCGTGTGTGGGTGGCCGCGTGGGTGGCCGCGTGGGCGCGCTCCCCGGCGCTCCCCGGCGCTCCCCGGCTCTCGGGCGGAGGCGCCCTCGTCTCACTCGACGTTGGACACTCGGCTAATTAATGGTAATTGCGCAGGCGGTCGGGGGGCGAGGGGGCGGGGTCCCGGGCCCGGGGGTGCGCGGGCGGCTTTGGGCGCCCCCCGCGGGGCTGGCTCCTCGTCCTCCTAACTGGTCGATCGCGAATCTCCTCGGACTCTCGACGGTTGCACTTTCATTGACTAGTTTGAGTGTGGCTGGGGTCAGCGGCCCGGGGCCAGGTCGGCGAGTCGCGTCGGAGGCTCCTCGTGCGGTGGTCCGGCTCGAGTGCGGGGGGTCGTCGCAGTTGTCGGGCGCAGGTCTTGCCGGCGGGCCTGGCGGTCACTTGACTCGCGGCTGCCTCGGGGCTATGGCGCGCCTCCCGCGGGCTCCCAGCTACTGCTGCACCGCGTCCGGCATCACCTTCAGGCTCATCTTGTGCTCCCGGGCGACGTGCCGGCGCACGGTGTTGTTGCGCGTGAACGTGCGCGAGCAGAAGGGGCAGGGCACGCGGATGCCCTGGTGGCGCTGCCGGATGTGGGCGCGCAGGTTCGTCTCGTACCCGTACAGCCTCTCGCAGTAAGGGCACTTGAGCTTCTTCCCTGTAACAAACAACCAGGCATTAGTACTTGGAGCGCGGCTGCTGCGGCCCGCGGACGACCATCGGATCGACCACGCGCCAGTCGGCGGCCGCCGTTCCCGTGGCTCCGTTAAAAAGCCCCGGGCGGTCGAGCGTGGGGAAGCAGCTCCTGGGCATCCGCTCGACACTGCCACTGGCAGAGCAACGAGCGGCCAATGGCCGGCGGGAGGGACTCGGCCCGAAAGCTGGCATCGCCGCGCGCAGACCTGTACATTCTGACGCTTTCAATTAAGCATCCACGCATAGGAGTTGTCCTCCGACCTGAGCCGCGTTCAATTAATTCAATCGGGCCCGAGTGAACGTCGCCTCGCCTTTGTTTCGCCCGGATTCGCCGGCCCCCCTCCCTCGCTCCCGGGCGCGCGGAAAGGCTTCGTCCCGCGCGTTATCTCCGCGGCCGACGCGCGCACTCGGCTCCGCGATAAGCGGCGGGGAGGGCCAGGGGCCCGGAAGCGCGGGCCAAGGGCTCGGCGCGCGCTCGCGGCGAACAAAGACCGGCCGCCGCGGCCGGATGGATTAGTCTGGCCCGCGGCTCTCGGGAAAAACAGCGGCGCACGCGCCTCCGAGGGCGTCGGTCGCGGCTGCAAGGTCGCACCGACTAATTTATTTCCCGGGCACCGATTGAGTCACTTCCCCCACTCGGCCGCTCTCCCGGCCCCCGCTGGGCTTTCCTCGCGCGCGGCGCTTCGTGCAACTCGCGGGGGGATCCTTTGTCCGCGGCGGAGGCCTCTCCTGCGCCGGCCCGCGCGCCTCCCGGACAATCACTCGCCCCAAAAATCGTCACGGGTGCAGAGGAGGCCTGCCCCCGGCCGACGCGCCGCGACGGCTACAGGGAAAACGCCGGCTAAAATAACCGCGGGGATACGTTTCCGCGGCGACCTTGCTTGCCTATTATAAATATATCCCCCGTTAACAATTCTACTTCTATTTCTACTCGGCGCCTGGGGATCGGCCAGCCCGAGGCCGCGTCGCTTCCGCCGTAGATGCAGCGGTCAGGGCGATCGGGAGCCGCGGCCCAAGGTCAAACAGAGGGGATCTTCCCTGGCTTCCGGCGAATGGCCCGAGGTAGGGAGCCGAGCCTCCGGAGAGGCGCGATCCCAGACCTAATGGGTGGGCCGGCCAGAAGATAGGGCCCGCGAGGTTATGTCACCGCGGCCTCTCCTCTCGCCCAGCGGCCATGAGACTATATGGCTCAAGTTCAAGCCACGTACTTCCTCCTCGGAATTAATTTGGGCCGCGAGCCGCGTCAAGACGACACCTCACGGCGCGCGAGCCGCGGCCCCGCGTTCGTCCGCGCTTGCCCGCGTGCGTCACTCCTTCAGCCGCGCCATTAGAATACAAAGGACGAAAATCTAACGTGAATCACGCTCGTTAACATACGCGGCTCCGTCACTCGGCACTACTCGCCCGTCCGGCCTCATCTGCACGGTCGCCGCCTCGTTTCTGCAGGTAGGCCGCAGCCGAAATTGTGATATTTTCGAAATTCACAGGAAAATCGACCGTAGAAAATATTTCTGTTTATCAATTATGCTCCATGCGACTCTACTATAACGTTAGAGCCTATCTCGAAAGCATATTAATCACAAAGGCGAAAAAAGCAATCGAGCTCTAAAGCACGAAAATGACTCGCGCTTGGTGTGCATACATTAACTTTTTATCGCCCGCGTTTATACAGCGCCCACCATAAAATCTTAGTTATAATCGGTAAAAAAAGGGTAAGCCGAGAATAGCAAGAGAATCACGCTAACGCGTCAGACGTTAACGAGTTCGAATTACCTTGGAAAAACAAATTAGTAGGTAAGGTTTTGGGGATTGGGTGGATTCTTCTTAACGACGACACTGCCGTCATACTTCCCCGGCAAAAGCGACTCGGAGTGGGAAGCGGCGCTTTCACCCTAGCGAAATATTTTAATCACGGGATCAACGAACCTTGGTAGAACAAGGAGGAAATGTAGGCGCTGGCGAGCGAGTCCCCGGGAATAAAGCTCGTAGTTTATAGCCCCTCTGCACGAATCCACGAATACGTTAAAAGTGTTTATCGCGTTTTCCCCGATAGGCATCGCAGGAGGGCCGTCTATTTGCGGCGCGCCCCGCGGACGCCTACTCCTCCTCCCCCGGGCGAGAGAAAAGGAAGCGGAGGGCGCGTGCGCGGAAAGGAGGTGCAGTTGGGGGGCAGGCTGCGGGTCCGGAGGGCGGCCAAGGGGCCAGGGGCCAAGGGGCGAGCGCAGGGGCTCCCGACAAAGGGGGCAGGCAACCGCGAGGGCCGCCCGGGACAAAAGCCCGGCGGAGTCCGCGGGGGGCCGCCGCCGCCGCCGCCGTCGCGGACTCGCGGCAACAGATGCGCGGCCCTCGGGGGAGTTGGCGGCGCGGCCAGGTGTCGGCAAAGGCTAAAGCCGCGGGTCAGCGGACCGCGCGAGGCCGGCTGCGTGCCGGGTCGCGATTGGCCGGGAGGCGCCCGCGGCAGATGGAGGGAAAGCGAGCCGGCGGGCCGGCCTACTTTGCCGGATCAGTTTGCCGGGTAAAGCCTAGATTTAGGCAAAGATGGATTTAGTGGGCAATTGAAAGGAGAAGGCGATCGGAGGGAGGAAAAGTCGCTCGGCCCCGGGAGCCGAGCGGCGACTCATCCCTTTCGGCTGCGGGCCATTCGGCTTATCCGATCGCGCGGGGATCGGGCGCCGCGACGCACTGGGCCACGGAGGCGTGGGCCGGGGAAAAGTCTCCGCTCGACCTTGGCCGCCGCTCCTTCTCCTCCTCCCCGGGCGAGGGCGGCGCCCGCGGCGGCTCCTCCGAGGGAAGAGGACGCGTGCCTCGGCCGGGAGGGTAGGGGCGCCGGCTTCTGCGCCGGCTCGAGACCTCTTCCCCGATATCGCGCCCCGCCGGCAATATCTTTCTCGCCCGGCGGCGCTACCGGCAGTCCTGACCCTTTTCCCTCCCCGGGTCCGCGGCCCGGCCCGCCCCTTCCCCGGCTCCCTCCTCGGCTTTCCCTCTCAGCTGGATCGAGCGGAGCGAGAGAGCCGCGTATACGGCCGCCGTCGCGGTGGGCGTCGTAAAATTTCGCCTCGAGCCCCGAGACCCACTTACCGGGACGCTCGCCGAGTGCCCCGCATTCCCTCCGCCTCGCGCGGCCTCGCGCGGCCTCGCGCTCCCGGATCGGGTCACGGGTGACGCGCCCCGCCCGCCCGCTGCCCGGGAGCCTCCTCGGTCCCCGCACCCCCCGCCCCATTCGACGCGCCGTTTACAGTGCCCACTCCCCGATTATTCATCAACTAGTGGTAATTCCGGCCATGTGCACCAGCCGCAGCCCAGACTCCCTTCCAAATTCAATTAAAGGCGCAACGTCCGCCTCCAATGCCTTCTACCTTCCTTAAAACCCAATCTTTTATCTCGATCAAAACATTATACCACTGACACATATACCGAAGAGGCTTTCGTGTGTCTTCAAGGAGATCGCCCGACATACCCCACGCAAGAGATATCCTTTCGATCGACAGCTGTTTTGAGGTCCTCTCGCCCCGCCGGAAATTGATAGGGACAACTTTGACGGATCGTCGCAAGGAACACTTGCCAGCCGAGAGACTGCGGGGAGATTGCGGGCGCAGTGGGCGACTTTGATGAATTTTGGTCGAGTCCGCCAGGGCGGCTCTTCCTTCTTCCGAGATAATTGCTAGACGCGAGAAAAGTGCGAGGGACTGCGAAACGACGCGTCCCGGGGAGAGTGCAATAATTCCTCGATGAGAGGGGGCTTCGTCGTCGAACGGGGAACAAGGGCGTGACCTTGTGGGGCGACCTTGGCTTTGCGACGCAGTCTGCTCAAATGCGCGCGCCGGGGCGATATTTCACCGGGGGCGCGCACTTTTCCCCGCGCCCGTCGTCCTGTTTTTTCCCTGGAAATAACGGCGGCCGGGCGATGGCTTCCTGTGCCGGAGCGAAGGCGATACGTCAAAATTACGGTCGGCCGGCCGGGCCGAGCGTGTAAACACGTGTAATGTCGGAATCGAATCACGAAAGGGCCATTCAATTATCCCGAAATCCAAGTGATATTTTACCGGGGCAATTACAGATGTCGATAGGCCGGCGCTCCGGGTGAAAAGCACCGCCGAGGACCGGCCTCTTTCCTGCTCCTCGCCCGGAAAAAAAACCCCGGAAAAAAGTACTCGCGTCATCGGCTTCCGCACGGCTCCCGCGCTTCCGAATGGCCCGGGACATCGGATAAGCCCCGTAAGAAATCGGGTCGGAAGATCGCGAGAGGGCGCGCGCGGGGGAAAAATGCCGGCGTCCGCGCCCTCGCGGGGTGTAGGTGAGGCGCTCGGGGGCGGATGCCGGCAACGCCCGGCTCCTTCCCTCTGCCGGCGAGGCGGGGGCGGATTCGCGAGGCGCAGGCCTTGACCTATTTCGCGGCGGCTGGCGCCAAATCGAGCGTCGGGGCGGCGGGCGGCGGGCGGCGGAGCCCAGGAAGTCGAGGGGCGCGCCGGGCGGCCTGTGTGCGTGCGCGCCTCTCCCTGCACGCCGAGCCCGCGGAGGGAGAAAATCAATGCGGCGGCGGCGGCGGCGGCGGCGGCGGCAGTCGGCTGCATGGGCGGGGGCCGCCCGAAGGTCGCGGGGAGGGCCGCAGACTGACGCCCTTGCGCCGCGCGACCTCACCCTTGAAGACGCCGGCCCCCGCCCCCCGCCCCCCGCCCCCTCCCGACCGCCGCCGCCCCGCGCACTGGGCCAATGCCGCGGCCGGGAGGCGCGCCGCTCGCGGGGACCATAACCCACTGACAACTGCCTGGGCCCGCGGCCCGCGGCCCACGGCTCGCCCCAAGCCCGGCCTTCGACCGGACTCCTGGAGCCGGACTCCCAAGCCCTCGAGGGACCCGCGTGTTTGTTTTCGCGGCAGGTACCGGCACGTGCGCCCCCGATCCTTCGTCGCCACCTTTTATGTATGACGTCAGCCGGCTGTGCCCGTGTTTGAACAATGGACCCGCTCCTAGCCCCGATACGCGACGTCGGCTTTTCACTAGAGTTTGTTTAACCGTTTTCCACTTGCGTCGCATAATGAAAGGGAAGATTTATTAGTTTGATTTGCTTCTATCAATACCAGTCACAGCTAAGATGGATCCTCCCGACTAGACTGTATTATATTCAACTTTCCTCATTAGTGAAAGCGAATTTAAAGGAAAGAAATTTCTGGGTAAACTCTCCCAGAAAGTAATAGTTTGGATGAAATGTAAAGAGTTTAAGTGTCGCATTTAGATGCAAATGGTAGCATCTTTGAATTAATAAACCAAAGGAAGTTTCCCTGTTATAAATTCGACAACTACTTAGAGCAGTGACTTTCGAATTTCGATAAGTGATCAAAGCCAATGCACCCAGGCAGAATGGAAAAAATGGAATAATATTAAGGGGACTATTTGCTCGACAAAGAATGATCAAAACACTTGTTAAAATGCTAGAAAAGTTGTTGAAGAGTGTAACTTCATCGCGGGTCACAACATCAGTGAACACTAACAAGAACAAAAGATTTTGAAAAAACTATGATAAAAGTGGGCAACTGTCCAAACACGAGTATGCGGACCACAGCTGTGCAATGAACGGTGTTTTCTCAAAAAACGACACGAAGCGCGTTTGCCATGAAGAACTCGGTGCAGCGGTAGCCGCGTGAAGTTTTGCCCGAGGCGCTCTCGCAGGAGGCAGGCGCGGAGGGGGCGAGAGTGGGGGGGAGGGGGCGCCGGGCCACGACGCAGTTGCCCAAAAGCGAGCAGGGGTGCATGCGGCGGCGAGTGCAGGGGGCTCGCGGGCGCACGCGACGCGGGGGCGGCTCGGCTTTGGGCGCACGCACACATGCACCGGGAAATGGAGCGGCGGGCGCGGTCCCGTTGCTCTCCGTCGATTTCCTGGCGGTCGGCCGGCCTCGGGTGCGCTTCCCGGGGCGCTCGGGCTCCTTCGCCGGCCGGCCGTTCAATTTTCGTATTGATTCGGCGGTGCGTGCGCGCGCGGGGGGCCGCGTGGGCGGCAGGTGGCGCGACCTCGCGAGCGCGTCCACAAGCTCCGGGCGGGCGATGCGCCGATACCGCGGGCGCGCGCGGCCCATCGATTCGCCCATCGACCGGCTCCCGCCCCCGCGGCCCTCGTTATCGAGGGCCGCTCCGCCCGCCGGTGGCTCGCGCGCGGACCACTGGCTCCTTCGTTAGCACATTCTTGACAAGTGACATCCAGCTCGCCAACAGCCTAGATGGATAGTCCCGGTTTTTCGCTCTGGCCCGCGCCGCATACAGCGCCTTATCGCTTGCGCAACCTCTCGGCAAAAAACAAACTACCGAGCGCGCCGCCGCGCAATCGAATTAATTATATCTATTTATCGAGTTTTTGGAAATTATAATAACCCAGAGTTTCCTTCTCGGCTCTCGAGATTATCGTCGCTCGTTTTATGTGCCTCTTTTTTAGACTAGTCATGGTGCAAGCCTATCGCTGGCCCGCCAATCATCTACACCACAAATAGGAGAGACGAAAAACTCGCTGTGATTGTTCGTTACAATAATTGTTACTGCCACTGTTATTATACGCTACCAAACGACCGATTCCAATTTACATAGGAGCTTCTAGCATTCCTCGACTTGCCTCTATAAAATTCTTCTAAGCAGGACCACTAATGATGTGAAATAACCCGTTATAGCTAGAAAACTAGCCGTCGCAAACGAAGAAATAAAATAAAAAGCCAGACCCGAAGAACGATGTTGATTACCCTATGCCATAATTATTCACAGAATGCTAAATATCCTAAATGATCATTGATAATATAATCTGATATTAATCAAATCGGATCAAAAATAAATATCCTTTCAGGCCTCTGTAGTAATAAACTATCCGGCACAATATCGGCTAATGTAGAAATATTGCAGCGATTTACAGAGATACCTTATCGCGTACACGAAGACTAATAACTTCATACGGTCATAATAAATTCTTTAACGCGAGATAGGAAAAGAAACGAGCAATCGAGACAAAGAGAAAAATAGAGCAAAAGAGATAGGAAATTGAGTCTAGCACATGCCATTGCGCTCGCTATCGCCGCTGATAAAACGTTGATTGCACGACCTTGTGACGAAACTAGCCGCTAAGGTTATTTCATGTGCATGGGCATGTATCTGCCGCGGGATACGCACTTGTGACTTTAATAAAGCGATTTATTGGTTTATATAATTTCCTCAAATGCTATTCAAGAAGAGTATATATATGTGTGTATATATATATATATATATATCAGCTATGTCGAAACCAGTCTAACGTATTTTATTTTTTAAACAAATATTCAAACTGGGAAACGCAGTATTACATAATGGTAATAATATCATAACACAAATAAAATGTATTGTTATAACATTCAAGAAATATGGTATACAATTGTAAGGAGTAACGAGCATTAATAAAAATTGATAAGGCAACAAATGAATCAATGTTGAGGAAATTTCAGTTCAAGATTCTATCAACAGCCTGGGTAGTTACTGTCTCTAAGCAAAAATTTATCGATACGATGCTTAGAGTTGGTTATTAGTTTTGTGGATGAATATTTAAAGTAATAACGGCATTGGTAAAATGCGTCAAGTTGTTGAAGTAGTACACACGAGAATGTTGTTCAATCCCACGTGTTGATTCAATTGCTTGGATACAGTGGATTATGTACAGTGAATCAAAAACTTGTTTGGAACTGGAAGCCTTATTTCTCGTGGAGTACCTGCATTAAACTCACAGTCGACTTGAATTTAATTGAAGAGGTAAACTTGACGCGGCTGCAAAGGCTTGAAATGGGACCTTCTGCCCTTGACTAGGCACTCTACGCCGCGGGACGGCTTCGAAAGCAGATCACTTTCTAATTCATTGCACATATCGGCGGCGGCTTGCGAAAGGTGCGCACTCGGGTCCATTGTATTAGCCGGGGGAAATTGGTTGGGTCAACGAGAGTGCGCGGCTCGTTATGATTTTTAACGGGCTCGGGAGAGGCCTCGTCAAATTGGGATTTGCGCAAACAATCGGAGCGATTGGTCCTCTCGTTACCGATGGGGGGCGGCTCTCCCCGGGACTCTGATCCGCACCGGCGCCTCGCGGCACAAAAGCGGGCCTAATCCCCGGTGGGGGCGGGCGGAGCCGGCGCTGCAGCGGTGCAGCGCGCGAGCAAACAAACCGGGGGCGAGCGGCCTAATCGGGTAAAGTCGCGCGGCCGCCCGGCGAGATGGGCTAATTCGATTGGGCCGGGGCTCGGGCGAGGCACTCGCCGGGTTTAATTTCATTCACTCGGCGGGAGCCGCGGCGCGTCCATTGTCTCGGGCGGGGGCCGGGGGGGCGCGCCCCTGCGGACCGGGCGCCGCTGATAATGGCGGCTGGGCGGCTCCCGGCCCGGAGGAAAAATTATTTTCCATCGGGAGGCGGGAGGCGCGAGGAGCGGCGGCGTCGGCGTCGGCGGCGGCGGCGAGCGTCAAACGCGGCCGTGAACGTCCGAGGCCATGTTTTATGCATCAATTTTTTCCCATGGCGGAAGCTGGGCTCGGGCTCCGCGGGTGACGCAGGTGCCTGTCGTCGGCGTAATGTGCGCGAGCGCGCGCGCGCGCAGCCTCCCCGTCTTTGGGGAAATGAGCGAGGCGCGGCGGGCGCGCCGCTAACGAATAGGAGCGGCGATTTATTTCTGGACGGCGGGGCCGCGGCGCGATCTCGGCGGCGCGGCTTTTGCATCAATTTTCCAAGAGTTTTTAGGCGAGTGGATTTGTTCCGCATTTTAAGCACCAGAGCGAGAAATGGACCGACTCGGCCGAGAGGAGATTACGTTAGCGATACTTTTTTTCACCGCGGATATCGGGCCCGATTAGCATATTCATGAGGCTGCTCTAGCGTCTCTGTAAAAATAGATATAAGTTACTACTAATTTAAAGGTAAAGCGAGGCGCGCGGGCTTTTCAATTTTGCATAGATGGGGAATTAATCGAGGCGGCCGAGCGGAACAAGGCTTATTAGACGTCGCCCCCCGAGTCCCTTGAGGAGCAGCGGCCGCGCAGGAGGGCAGCCTACCCAAATGAGGATGCAGACACTTTCTAATTCACGGAAAGGAAGAAAACGGCGAGGGGCCGGCCTCGGGCGCCCTAAGGTGGGTATTATGTTCGGAGGCGGAGACGTCCGCGGCCGCGGCTCGGCCCGGGCTCGAGGCATTAGAAACGGCACACTCGCCGCGGGCCCCCAAAGCCGTTAATCATTGGAGAGATCGCGATCTGGAATTCGGAGGAGCCTGGCCTGCGATCCGCCGGGACAAAGGCCAAAGGCGCTCGGGGGAGGCGGCGATCGTAAATCAGGCAGGGGCCCGCCGAGGCCGCCGAGGCCGCCGATCGCGCCAGTTTTCCTCCACCGGCGCCTCGGCCGGTTTGACGGACAATTTGATTGCACGCCGGTCCCCCAAGGCTCCGGCCTCGGCCCGTTGCGCAAGCCCCGCGCGGAAAATGCCCGCCGCCGATCATCCGCGGGTGCAACCACGCGGGGGATCGATCGACCACCGATGCCTCGGGCTGCGTGCGCCGAAGACCTAAATGACTCTGCCGCGCTGCCGCCCGGCAATTAGGGTGAAAGCACGCAAGAGCCGATGGTTCGACCGAGTGGGCTGGATATAGCCGCGGCTGGCCGTGAACTCGGACGTTTCGAAAGGAGACAAAGTTGACAGTCTGAGCGTAACGAAGGCGAATCGATGAAGCGGGGCGACGAGAGGGACGTTTGACGGGGGCCGGCGACGGCCAGGGGTGGAGCCGAGTGAATCGGCGAGCGGCCGGCGCGCCCAGGAGCCTCCGAGTGTAGAACAGCCGGGGGAAAAGTTTGTCTTGGGCAGGAGCGGCCGGGGCCCCGGCGAGGGCTCCCGGCTAATTGAGCGGGCGGCCCGGGCCGCGGGAGAAAAAGCCGCGGCCCGGGCCACGGGAGCCCGGGGCGGCGGGACAAAGGCCCGGGCGCGGCGGCCACTCGCCGGCGAATTAATCGAGCGGCCTCGAGAGCCGCGGGGCCGTGGCGCCCGCGCGCACAAAGGGGTGGCCGCCCTCCGCCACGAGAGCTCGAAAATTAAAAAGCCCCCGTAAATCGCGGGATATTACGGGCGGTATATCACGCGGCGGCGCTGCCCTCGCGGCGCCCGGGGCCGGCTTAATTCGGCTTAGGGCGCCGCCGCCGCCGCCGCCGCCGCCGCGGGCGCGGGCGCAATCCGGCGTATCGGCGGCGCGGCCGCGATCAATACGGGGCGCGCGCGCGCCCCGCCGAAAAAACCGGCCGGCCGCCGGGCTGCAGCCGGGGAGCGCCTGCACCGCGGGGGGGGCCGCGGCTCGCTGCGGACGGCCGCTCGGTGCCCCCCCCCCGCTCCCGCCGGCCGGCGCAATCGCCGGATCCCCGCATCGCGCGCGCCCATATCGCCGCGCTGGCGGCGTAACCTTCGCCGGCGCATGGGGGACCCGCTACCGAGGCCTTTTCACGATTACGATAGCGCGTGTATATACGCGCGCCTAGACCAGACTCTGCGGCCCTGACCCACATCGGCCGTTAGAGGCCCGATCCCCCCACCCGCCGGCCCCGCGCACTACTCCTGTGCTCCTGGCTCTCTTCGGGCAGCGCTACGCCGTGGAATCTGTTGCGCCGACCGGATTCACTGCGTATCTCGCCCGCGAGTCTCTTTCCTCCGCTCGGCTCCCGCTCGCAAGATAATTCTCCCGGTGCCCCAATAAAAATTCCTACCGATCGTGCCCCGGTCTAGCTCCATCGGCCGACTCTTTGAGGAAGCTGATAGTCTTTCCCAATGGAATGCCGCTGCGACAAACTTATCGACATGACCCAGACGATTGTAATTTACGTTTGTGTTTTCCTTCTCCCTTATGGAAATGAGCTTTTGTCCCGGCGACGTTTCAACGCCGAGCCGTAAATTACCTTAGGGGAAAATTGCGAGAAAACCATTACGACCTAAACGGCTTTTCTTCGTCCCACTTGTTATTATTAACTTTACTTTCGATTGGAATACAAATTAAATAACTGATGCGTTAATCCGCGACGCGCGTACGTAATTCCTCGACCAGCGGAGTAGGAGAAATAAAGAACGTGTCCACGGCGCACGAGCGCATCGTTTACCGCCAACCCACGCGGGTAAAGGCATAAAGTAGTTATATGCAAAGGCAAGAGCGGGAGGCGCGACGGTTGTAATTACCCGAGCACTTGCGTGCACGGGAACCGCAGAGATAATTTCAATCTCGTGCGCGGGGGAAAAGTTGTGGGCGCGAGGGCCCCGGTTGAGCCGGCGCCGCGCTTGCAGCGCAATTACCGCGCGCTGAATGTTTGATGGGGTGCAGGTGTGGGCGGCGACGCTCGAGCGGCGCGGGGCGCGATCGCGGGGGGCGCTGGCGGCGAGCGCGCGGCCGAGGAGCCGCGGAGGGTCGGCCGAGGCGGCCGAGGCGGCCGAGGCGCTTGCTCGTGAAATCCGGGCGGGGCGCGGCCGCCGAAAAGTTGGCCCGAGAGCCCCGAGAGGCCGGGGGGAAAAAAAGGGGCCTTTGTGCGGGCGCGCCGGCGCTCAAGTGGCGCCCGGGCGGCCCAAGGCGCTCACGCTCCGCGGAGTCTTGTGCTCGCCGGTGCAGCCAGCGGCGCCCGCGACGCTTTGTCGGCTGCAGCGCGGCCACTTTGAGGAGCCGGGGCCGCCTGCATCCTCAAAGTCTTGCCTCTTCCGCGACAGAGGAGCTCCTGCAGCGGCCGGCCGGCTATTCCGGGAGCGGGACCGCCGATCGCGCCGCGCTCCATTTACCGCCTGGCCGCCCCGCCCGACGCCCGGCAACCTGAGTTACCTCACCGGCCCTTGCCCAACCAGTTTTCCTCCCGATTTTCCCTGCTAATCCCCCGCCGCGGGCAGACGCTCTGGAATGCCCGACCGTCTGGCATAAATTAGAAATTTTGACCTTCCCCCCTTCGGCCGCCCGGGAAAATTGATTAAGATGCCGCGCCCGTACCAAAACAAATAAGAAATGCAGCCGCTGTTTTCGACAAAACACGTCCCCGTTGCGCATTGTCCTCCTTTAGTCATCTCCTTTCGGTGCACGGTACAGTTAGGCTAGAGTAGGGTACCGGCCCGCCCCAGCCGGGTCGCGATATGCACTCTCCCCAATTCGCCTTCCCGTTTACAGTTCGACTTCGTCGCGCGGTACTGGCCTCAGCTTCAAAATTTAAGCGACGGTGCATAAAAATTCATGAATTCCCATCCGCATCACTAAACTGACTTACGAAATGCGTCTAGACTTTTTCAGCAATGCGTTCATCGGCGTTTAGTCGCGCATTGGATAACCTTCTCCGTTACCGAATTCAATTAACGAATAGAATTAATAAGAAAGGCGATTGGAAACGCGGGAAGCTCGAGCGAACGCACAAGGAACGATCGCGAGAGGTAAACAAGCGGAAGAATCGGGAAAGTCGGCCGGGATGGATGCGCAGTTGCATAGGCCAGTCGGAAGAGAGGCGAGAGCCGAATTAGAAAAAGAGAGGGCCGCGTGCCGCCATGCGTCCCTTTTCCCGAGACGCAGATCCGGACCGCGACGAGGAAAAGCGGCCCGGCGGCCGGGGCGTCGCGTGGAAAGCGGGCCGGGCGGAAGAGCGCGCGTTGCGCAACGGCGCTCGCGGCGTCTCGGCGGGTGCACCCGACGCGACGCGACGTAACGGCCTGCAGGCGACGGCGCGGCGGCCCCTTTGAGTTTCCCGCGGGCTCGCCGGGGACTTTCACTCTCCTCGGCGGGCGGCGGGCCTGCACTCGCGGGCCGATTTCCACCGGCGCGCCTCCAGCGAGGCTTGCCCGGAATTCCGGCGGCGGGCATTACGCTGGCGGCCGGCGCGCGCGCGCTTTCTTTTCCATCAGCTATGCGCGCCGCGACGCAAACAAACACGAGGGCGCGCTCATCTCGGGCTGGGCGGGCCGTGAGCGCGGCCCCAGGAATGCAGGAGTAGACTCACCGTCGGGCGTCGAGACCGTCCCGGCCTTGTTGATCTTCGAGTTCCACATGGCGGGGGTCGTCGGCGCCGGGCTGAGGTCAGGGGTCGGCGGGTGGGCGGGCGGCAGGCTCGGCATCCCCGAGACCATCTGCCCCGAGTTGTCGGGTTGGTCCTGCTGGCGCTGCTGCTGCTGCTGCTGTTGCTGCTGCTGCGCCGGGGGCTGCTGCTGCTGCTGCTGCTGTTGCTGCTGGCTCTGCTGGTGCTCCTGCTGCTGGCGCTGCATGTGCTCCGTGCTGTTGACGTAGTTGCCCGAGTCGAAGCTCGCCCGGATGCTCGAGTAGAACTCCCCGGTGAGCCGCTCCGCCAGCTTGTCGACCCGCTCGCGGTCGCACAGCGACACCGGCTCCTGCTTTATCCGCAGATCTGGGGGCAGAGGATGCGGGTTTTGGGCTTTGGCTCGCTCGGTCGGGCCTCCGGAACTCCGGCCCGTCACGCTGCTCTAGAAACGCGGCTGGCGCGTGCACCTGAGGGGCGCACCCACCCGGCAGCCGACTACTGCCGCGTGAGCGCTACGGTACCGATTGAGACGGCCAGACTCACCTTCTGCGACGCCCTCCTTGATGTCCCCGTTGCGCTCGCGCTCCTCCGAGCGCTCGCGCTTCAGCTCCTGCTTCAGCTCCGTGGGCGTGTGGGGGGCGGTGTGCGGGTAGCTCGGGGTCTCCGAGGGGTGGCTGAACGGCTGGTACAGGTGGTTCTCCAGGAGCAGGGGGTGGGGCGCCGAGGCCGGGCGGAAGGCCGCCCCGTCGCGCAGGACCGAGGCTCTGCCCAGGCTGTCCACGCTGCTGGGCGACCTGCTGCTCGGGGAAAAGCCCAGGGTAAAGGTCTGGCGGTCGATCCCCGTGGAGCCGGGGCTCGTCGGTCGACTCACCTCATCAGCCTCTTCTGGAGACTGTCGTAGTAGTTGGCGGCCGAGTAGACGCCGGGGAGGGAGTAGGCGGGCGCCGGGGAGGGCGGGGCGGTCGTCGGGCCCCTGCGCTTGATGCCGCGGCCCAGGCCGTTGTCGGGCGTCTCCCGGCCCTCCTGGGGGCCGTTGCCGTTGCCGTTGCTCGGGGTCGCGGGGCCGCCGGCGACGCTGGCGCTGCTGCTGTTGGCGCTGCTGCTGCCGTTGGCCGTGGGGCCGCCGCCGGACGGGCCGCTAGCCGCGGAGCCGGCGCCCGAGGCGCTCCCGGCGCCGTTGAGCGTCGGCGAGCCGCCCGAGCCCTCGGCGGCCGCGTGCCTCTGGGCCACCGCCAGCTTCTCGTGCTCTATCGACAGGCCCTTCACCTGCGCGACACACCAAGACAAAGGGGCCGTGAGCGCGCGTCCGATGACCCCGGCTCCGGAGGCCCGGAGCGGGCGATTCCCCGAATTACCCGAGGGGCCCCGGCTGCCCCTTCCCCGAAGCGGCGGCCGCTCGCTTTGCGAAACCGCCGCCACCGGTGCCGCGCGGCCCGAATTACAGGCCGCCCCAGAGGCAATTAATTCCCCGCGCCCTGCGCTTACCTGCAGGCACTCGGCGGCCTTGAGGAAGGAGCTCAGCGACTCCTGGGACACGTGCACCTCGCCCCGGTACATGAACTCGAGGAGCGCGGCCATGTTGTGCGCGCTCGTCCCGTCGAGGATGACGATGAGGCCCGCCGGCGACGGCGGCATACCCTCGAACAGCTCCTGGAAGTGCTTGCTGCATGCCGCCAGGATCAATCTGTGTGCCTTGAATGTGACGCCTGCAAGCAAAAGAAAAAGCTCCCTTTACACCCATTCAATCCTCGAGCCCAAAGCGCCTATTCTCTTGCCCGAGGCTCTATTCTCTGCTCGATTCTCCGCATGGCTCTGCAATCTCCCGCTAACGACTTAACGGATAATTTATTTACTCGTTGCATCACGCCGCGAGCTCTTGGGTCTAAATTAAGTAATACTTCACGGGTCCGTGCACGCGCGATTCATTAGTAGATACTAATGTTGTCGGATAATAAAGAGCACTTGTACGCGAGATGCGAGCGCGATAATTCACCTGGGCCTTTGTCGTAAAAAAAGCTCAACCGAATGAGCCCCCCGAGCCACTTCCTCCTTGAATGCAAGGCGACCATTTTTTTGTACGCATCCGAACGTTGTTCACTTCTTTTTTGCCGCTCACTTTCTCTTTCTCCGCGCGTACCTACTTTGTGGGTGTTTTTTGCCGGGGTCTTCGCGAGGTACACCCACCGGAGCGGCCGCCGAGGCGTCTTAATCCGTCTTTGTCTCGTTTAAGGTCGACACGGGAAAGGGAGAGCCGGTGAAAAGTTGGGCTCGTCCAGGTTAACGGAGGCCCTTGCACAAGCGACGCGGCGCCGGGCGCATTTAAATTAGGAGCGGCCCGCGAAGGCTGCAGGATAAAACAATCGGTCGGTGTGCCCGCGGCGCGCGCTGTGACGGAATCCCGCGGGCCCGGAGGCAAAAGTGACAGTTGGCCGGGCTTTCCTTTTCTTCGAGCAAGGCTCCTTCCCCGCAACGTTCGCTCCCTTGCTCTCGGTTATTGTTTGGCAATTATTGTTGGCGCCGTTCCATTGAGTCGGTGCCTATCTGCCCCTAGGATAAACGAGGCGAATAAAGTTTTTCTCCGGCACCGGAAGCGATAAGTTCTATCCAAAGGCAGAGCGGCCGGTGGCGATCGGGCCGCGGCGGCCACGGGAGCGCTACATGTTTATTGGCGATTAATTCGGGCGGAGAAAGCGGCGGGCGCCCCCGCGAAAACCCCGAAAAATCCCCCCGTCGGCGGCTTGGGCGGCGGGTCGTTGAACCGCTCGGAAGCCGGAGGTCCGCGGCGGGCGGCCGGCCGGGCTCTCACGCTCTTTTTGCGCGCACATATGCTCCGGGGGCGCGGAAAGCGCCCGCGCCGCGGAGGCCCTTTCAGCCGGGCGTTTTTTTCGCCGGGCCGGGGCACACGTGTGCAGCCCGGGGCAAAGTAGGCCATCTTCGGGGGCGTCGCGCGGCCGCCGGGCTTTTAACAGGATGCGCCGGGAGCGGGCCGCGCATACGCGATGAAGGTAACCCGATAGGGCGCGAGGCCGCGGGCGCCGCGCCACTGGCCGGCTTTGTCCCGGTGCAGGCGGGCCCCGGGTGGCAGCCTGTCAGCCCCGAGGCCCGGGGCCCGAGCCCCCGGCCGCGCTGCACTCGCTCTTACGTGGAAGTCGATTATTCCATTAGGCAATTCTCCGGGCTTTCAATGGGACCAGTTGCGCCCGCCGCGGCCTTGGGGATCCCTCGCTCCCAGAGCCGCTGTACATTGTACCGGCACTCGAGCGCCACGCTGAATACGCCCGGGCTACTTAGTCCCAAGCGCCGCGCTCCGAGACGAATTCCAGCTCGGCTTTGCCTCGATCGCGACTCCCACTTGGGTTCTCCTGGGCGCTCGCGCATTTTTCCCGCCGCGACGGGATGTTCTCCGCTGTGCGTGGCCGGCGCGCACCTGTGATTACGTCGCGGCAGCTAGGCATTAGGCGGAAGTGGTATACTCGCGGCTAAGGACGCTAAGGTTGCGGCAGCGCGATAGAGAAAGGAATCCGGGCGACGTCTTGATTGCCGGGCGCGGCGGGGAGGGGAGGGGAGGGGGGGGGGCGCCGGGCGGGATCGAGCGGCAATCGAGCCGTGGCCAGGTGCAGCTGGCCGGCCGGGAGCCACCTGTCGTTCGATCGGCCGCCGGCGCCCGCGCCGCCGCGACCTCGATTCCGCGTCGCCGCCGCAGCGCTGGCGTCCCTGCAGCGTCCGGGGAAAGCGATGCGCCGCCGGTGTGCCCGAGTCAGGGGGCGTATATCGCTCCCGGCGCGGCCCTCCTTTCGATTTCTTCGCCTCTGCCGCCCGTCCGTTGCACGTGCCTCCTTATCTCTACGACTATTTAAACTTTCTGCCGCTGCGAATGCTAATTTGCGGTATCGCGTACGCATTTCGATTGATTCAACAATGACTCCGGCTCGACTTAATTCACGCATTCTGAATTACAATACGTGTAGGATTATACGGTCGACGTTGCCTCTATGGGTGCTTTCTTCGTGTAACAAAGTCGGCAGGTGAACCAAATTGATGGCTCGAAGTAATCGGTATCGAGAAAACGGCAAGGGATATAATAGTTGGGATGAGAGGCTGGTGAGCGGTTGAAAAAACGGGGACATGCGTATCAAAGCCGTTATTCGAGTGGGCCCCGGTTGATTATCAGAAATAAAAAGTCGGCGAGCGCCAATTACATTGACGCTGCATTTATCGGGGCGGCGTAATCGCCGAGCTGATCCTGCAAGGCGGATTTGTAACGTTAATGACGGCGGAGCACAGGTTACACAATAAAACTCTTTCGATAAGTGTAATCTGACTTAAAACACGAGGAGTATTACCCCGGGGCGATAAGAGGTATAACTCATCAGGCTACACGGACTAAATAAACGATTAGGCCGTGCGTGTGCATCGAACGTTTAGAAAAAGAGGAGGAAATAAAAATGGGAAAAATAAGGAGATAAAAATAGGCCGTTTTCACGAGAGCGGGCGGCTATTAGGCCGGGGGCAATGACGTCAGAGCGGGCTAATGAATTCAAGCGAAGCGGCAATATTAATATCCGGATGAAGTTTGCCGAGAAAGTGAATGGATGCGCGCGTGCGATGGCGGGCGAGCCGGGGGTTAGCGACACGCGCGGCGGAGGCTGCCTCGGAGGCGGCGCTTCCGGCCCGCGGGCGGTTGCACGGGGCCGGGCCATCCGCGCATCGGCCACTCGCGCAAGGAGCGCCCGGCCCGCGGCGGCCCATTATTTTAAGAAAGGTATTTTTAGGCCGGGCGCGCGCATCGGTCGATATCGAAGGGTGGGCGCGCGGGCCGGCGGTCCGGTGGGCCGAGGTTGGCTCGCGCGCGTGCAGCGCCTCCGGAATTTCCTTATCGGGCCCGCGCACCGCGCGTGCACATGTGCAAATCGGCTGGAGACTCGGGGCGGAGCTTGGGCGGAGATAAGCGGCGGGCGCGGTGAACGGCCTCGCGCACCGACACCTGCGCGCCCCGCGCGTCCGTGTGTTTTGCCGGGCGGCGGCTTGGGCGCGCGTGGCCCGCTTAGCTGCTCCTCGCGGCCGGCGCACACGCGCCCGCCGGGATAAGGAGGTCAAAGCACTTGGCAGGGGCTCGGGCCGGGCCGCCGAGGAATGCACGGCGGGTTCGTTTGCGCCCGGGCGCCCGGCCGTTTCGAAAATAGAGGGAATCCGCCCGGCAATAAATAGAGCGGGGGACAATAAAGTCGGGGATAAAAGCGCCGCGCGCGCCTCGGCCTCGTAAATAGCCCGCCAATCGGGTCCTCGTTAAGGCGCCGAGCGCCGAGCGCCGAGCGCCGGACCCGGCCGCGGAGCCTGCGCGGCAAAAAACCGGGGGTCGTTCCCCCGGCCCGGGCAAAAACCCGCCCACGAGGAAGTGTCGGCCATCTGCAGGCGCTCGCGCAATCGCGGGCGCAGCCGGGCCCGGCCCGAGGACCCGGGGAGATACGCCCCGGCCGCCTCGAAAAATTGTGTCATTATCCGGCCGCGCACTCGCCGCCCGCGCCTCCTCGCGGCTCCCCGCGGCCAATGACCCCGGCGCGCGCGGCGTGGGCGCTGCTTTCGCGCGCCGCTCCCCTCCCTCGGCCCGGGCGCCGCCGCCGCCGCCAGCGCCCGGAACGGACCCGCGAAAATAAGCCGGCCGCCCCGGGGAAAATCATTCGGAAGTGAGTGGCGCGCGTCGCGTGGCCGGCAGCCATCGACCCAGGGTCGACGACCAACCTGCAAGGTCGAGCCGGGGGAGGCTCGCCCTCGCCCCGCCCCAACCCGCGCCGCTTTTCCGGCCTAATGCGCTCGCCGCCCCGGGAAGCCCCGCGAGCCTCCGGAGGAGCTTCCCGCCCGATAATATCCCAAGGGGGAGCGGCGATTAGCCGAGGCGTTCACCTCCGAACCCTCGGCCCTTGGCTCCCAAGGACGATGCGCGGCCCCCTCCGTCGCCTGCGGCGCGCCCGAGTCACGCCCCCAAGGCCGCGCGCGCCCCTCCGGCCCTCCGGAGCCAGCGGCTGATTTACGTCGGTACGCGCCGCCCGGGCCATGCACGCGAATCGCCCGCGGGGTCAAAGACCCCGGGCCTCGGCCTCGCCCCCCCCCTGTCCCCCCTGTCCCCCAATGCCCCCGGGCCGGGGCGCACGAGCGCCAGCGCAGGCCGCGGCCGCCTATTTTTAGGGGCTGGGCCGAGGGCCGAGGGCGGAGGTCGGCGGCCTGGCGGGAGGAGCCCTGCAGGAGCCTCGGAGGCCCGCGCCCCTTATCTGGGTTAGCCGGCATTATCGAGCGGCGGAAAAAGCCGGCCTCGCGGAAGCGCGCGGCGAGCATCCGGGCGGCGGCGGCGGCGGCGGCGCCCGGGCTGTTTTTCGCCCGCGCGCTCCCGAGTCGCCGACCGCGAGATCGCTATCGCCCGTTGCACGTGCTGCGATCGAGCGATTAGCGCGCGGCGATAAGATAGCGGGCGGGCGGCGGGTGGCGCGCCGGGCATCTGGCTTGCGCAACGCCGCGCACCCGGCGCTGCACTCTTCCGGCAGCCGACTATTCATAACCCGAGGCCTTGGGCGGTGGCGAGGGACCGGGCGCCCGGCTCCCCGCATAAAAAGTGAATGAGCCCGGGCGGTGACGTCAGCCGCGTAAAAATGGCCGATCCGCGGGAGGAGGAGCGGGCGGGCGGCGCCGGGCCTCCGAGGAGGAAGCGCCTCCGGGGGGCCGGGGGGCCGCGGTAACATAATAACACACATTGGTGCGCGGCTCGGCCCTTGGCGCACGTACGGGGGGCCGCGGGGGCGAGGGGCGGCGGCGGCGAGATGCGAGGCCGGGCGGGCCGAGCGGGCCGAGCGCCTCGGCCCGGCCAATAGGAAGTAAGGGATTGGCGGTCAATGCCCTGGCAAGGTCGCGCTGGCGCTGCAGAGCCGCGCGGCTCGTATCGCGCAGCCGAGCGCGCAGCCGTCCCCCGGGCCGAGAGCCGAGTGCTCCACGCGCGCCTCCCGGCCAATAACCGCGTGGGATCAAGGTCGCGCGCGGCCCGCTCCCTCCGGCTCCCTCCTCCCTGCACACGCGGCGGCCGGCGCTGCAAGGAGCAACGACACCGCGAGACGCCCGCGCCGAGCCCCCCACCGCCGGGCCCGAGCGCCCGAGCGCCCGCCGAGGTCAATCGGCCAGCGCGCCGCGTGCGCCTCTGCACCGCCCGGCAACCGAGCCGACCCGGCCTATCGGCCCGGGTGCACCGCCCCGGAGAGGCCCGCGTGGCCCTTCCCTCCGGGGACGGCGGCGCGTGCGCCCAGTGCCCGCGAGCCGCTCGACCTCCTGCGTGCCCACCGGCCCGATCGATCGTGCCACGCGCCGGCCTTTCTTCGATGCCTCGGTACGCCTGGGTACGCGCGCACCTCCGACGATACGGGAAAGCCGATAAACCACCTCCCGTCGACGACTTTGGCCGCATGCAACAGTTTTCTCGTCCCTGACTCGCGGGAGCAACGCCTCTCCGCGCCAACCTCGCCCGCCCTCGATAAACGCTCTCGTGACTAAGTCACTTTTAAATTATACTAATTTTCATAGATAACGTAGAGCTATACGCGAGGAGCTCGGACGCGTGCAGCGTATTTACTAATTGCTTCTTTGTCGAGTTCTCGTAATTTTGCTCTGTAAATAACTCGAGTGAGATCTTACTCGAAACGTTAGATCCAGTTTTACTCGATTGTAGATGGGAAAATTCACGATTCTTTTCTCACGGTCACTTTCAATTTTTCGAATGATTTTTTTGTGCGCTCGTATTGAAATGCAATCGTTTATTTATAACTAGCTTTACATTCTGACTCGATGGAGACCTGATCATAAGCATGATTCTTTAATGAATTAACGATGATTAGTGGCGCCTTCGGTTCAAGTATGGAACATGCGGTAAAAACAAATACAAGTGTGTTTGCTATTTTCACTTGATGTGAAGCATATTTTTAAATATTAAACAGAAAAGACATTCGTGTGCAAGAATAATTGTTAATCGTGCAAACGTTGGGTATTCGCAGCGGTAGAATAGAAGCGTAAACAGCCGATGATAAAAGTGAGATTTTTTTTCCGCAAACGTAACCCTGTTTCTTGCCCATGATATCTTGCCGAGGCATTGTGAGAAACAACGCGAACAGAGTAAACAAGGAAGGAGGGTGAACCCTAGCATTACTCAGCGCGTGCGGGGCTCTTGGCGCTCGCGCAACCAGCCCAATAAAGTTGGCGGGCGGTGGGGGCGGGCCGCGCATAGGCTCGTATATGGAAGCCGGTCCGATAGGAGATAGTACGGGGCACTCGTGTGCGGGCCCCGCGCGACTTATCTTTAGCACGGGATGCGATCGCCCGCTCCACTCCTATAGCGGCGCTAAAAATAAAAGCCACGAAAGCCGCGAGATATACGTGGGCGCGCATAGGCCGCGCGCGCGCGCCTGCACAGCTCGCAGCGGACTTATCTGCTGTGAAAAAGCTCGCAGCCCGCGGGGGGACGGGCCACGAGGGCCAACGGCGAGGGAGGGACGGGGGGACGGGGGGACGGGGGGCAAGGGGTAAGGGGGACCGGGGGAAGGGGCCAGCAGCCGCTCCGCGCGTGTATCGCTTCGGAGCCGCGGAAAATGACGGGCCGGGCACTTTGTAGCCGGCGGCCGCTCGCTCTCGAGAGTTGGCTTCGCCATCCATCCACGCACGCGCCTCGACTTTTTTTCTTTCTGCCTGCCCCCACCCGCCCCGCCCGGCTTCCTCGCTCCATCTCGCTCCATCTCGCTCCCGCCCGCCCGCCCGCTGGCTCCGCGTGAACCTCTGCAGCCGCGTCCCTCCTCCTCGCAACGGCTTTTTTCCCAAAGTCTCAAGAAATACCACGAGGATTACTTTATTTACCATGTTTAGCCAAGTTCCTGGCAGTCATCTTGGAACGCGTGCTGATTTTTCATGTGTAACTTGACGCCTACGCTTTTATTGCTGCCACTCGCGCTTGACGCAATGTTGACTTAATTTTATTGTTGTTTTACTTTATTTTTTCATATTGCTAACAATGGACTACAATATTTTTGAATGTTTGCCGGCACTATCGCAACATCATTGACGCATGTGAATAACAGCCTATGTGTAATATCTAATAAAGTACATAGTATGCAATTTTTGTTGATTTTGTAACGTTTAAATATTGTGTAGAATGTTTGATGATGGAGATAAAAAAAAATCTTCGATTTGGCCTTATCGGATCGGCACACTAGCGGTGCAACAATGTAGAAACTTTTTTGGTTAGGCGATAGACATCTAAAGCCATCGACGGGATTGGCCGGAGGACTGGCCTCCTATTCGCCGTTCCTTTGTTTTTTTAATCTACTCTTTCACGCTCGGCGGTCTTGTGAGCCGCGGAGCCGCGACGGGAGTACGGGCGTACGGGCGTACGGGCGGGCGGCGCGAGGCGGGAGGCGGAGATGGAAAATCTTGATGAGAATTGGCGCTGTTTTTGTGCCGGAGCGAGTCGAGCGGACTAGAAAAACCGGTCCCGAGAACGCGTTCTCGGATAATTAAACGGGCACGTGATGCGCCGCGTTAGACGCCGGCTGTTAGACGGAGCCGCCTTGGTTTTTCACACGCTCGTGCTAGGCCGCGAGGTTGTGTAAAATTTTAGCGGGCGCGCAGAGGAGCGTGGCGGCGGTCAAAGAGCGCCGGCTTAGGAAAAAGCCGGAGGAACAATCGAGCCCGGGGCCGGGGCCGGCCCCCCGCGGCATCCGCCGCCCGCCGACCGCTTAACAGTTAACAGCCAGAGGTTCATTATCCTGCGGCCGAATCAAGATCGCCGAGCGCTGGATCCGCGCGGGGGCCGTGAGGTGGGTTTTAAAAGAGGCCGGGGCGCGCGCGGGCGGCTCCTGAATGGATCCGCGGCCCGCCCGCTCACGTAGGCCCCCCCGACCGCAGGATCCGACCGCAGGATCTCGGCCCGCGATCACGGAAATCCCTCACGTCCCGAGAGACCCGCGCGATATGGCGCAACTCCCAATAAAGCTGTTTGCCGGCCGGTCCTCCTTCTCGGAAAGGGCGCCCCGGGCCCGCGTGCCTAATCTTTTCCGAGCCGCGCATCGCATTAGCCGTTCGTCAAACGCCGCGTGACTCGCGCCTCGCCGAGGCGATAAACCCGGCCGGGGCCGAGCGCCGCCGAGGGGGCCCGAGCGCCGCCGAGCCGAGGCCGCGGCCACTCGGCCATTCTTTCCTGCACCCGCCGACGCGCGCCTCCGAGTCGATCGCCGTGCCTCGATCGACTCCCGCGGAAACCGCCGATGCGGCCCTTGCCCACCGAGCCCCTCTTCCCTCCTCGACCTTACGTTAACAACTGGGTAATGTACGACCGATCGGGGTTTATCGCCCGTTGCTGTTTACAACGCACGGAGATTAATACTTCTTCAGTTGCACTCTTATCTCGGGGCGCGTTCCAGCCGATGGCTTTTTTTATCGTGAAAACTTTTATCGCGAACTTATTTATGTTGGACAAGAAGCGAGATAGCCGAGGGGCACACTCGGGACGAGTCGTCTATAAATGCAGGAAATGGGGCAAAAGCCGCGTGACTGCCGCTGGCCAAAACTAGACAAATAAGAGTACCGTTCGGAAATCTAATGTTACACGAGCCAAAGCTCCGGCGGCCCTTGGAAAGCGGCACCGGCGCTCCGTCCCCATGTAAATCCGAGCCAAGTGAATTTCCAGGGGCTTACAGGTAGCAACCGCGACATTATCCTAATTCAATTACGCGGCGAGGGAGGAAAGGGTTTCCTAAGAAAACAGTGACAGGAAGAGAGAAGGGGCCGAATGGAAGAAAGGGATCGGAAGGTTGGATATAGGGCGAGGGCCGAGTTGCGGGGCAAGTAGAAAAGTCGGGCTCGGCGGGACGACGGGCAGCGGGCGGTCTCCGGCATAACAAGAAGCAGGAGCGCGCGTGCCCCGGGGCGATAATAGAGGAAAAAGGAGAGGCCGGGGGAAAGGAAGCGCGGGAGGCCCTGAATGGCCGGTGGTGTCCTGTTGCACCCGGCGGCCCCTCCCCCGGCCGGGCGGAGGCACTCGCGGGACTCGGCGGCGGCGGGCGGCCATTCGGCGCCTCGGCGTTCCTCCTCCGGCGCTCCTCGGCCGCGCCTCTTTGTCCGCGTCCATCTCGGCGCCTCGTGCTTTTCTCGGGCGGCGCGCTCGGCGCTTTTCCCGCGGCGGCTCCCGGGGCGAAAATAGCCCGGGCCTCGCGGCGCCGGCGGCTTTGTCCCTCTTCCGCGGTCAGGCACCTCTGCCGGCCCAAGGTCCCGCCCGCAAGCGGCCCGCCGGCAAGTGGCTTGCACCGGGCGCACGTGCGCGCCGCCGCGGCGCCGCTTGCGCAACGGTCCAGGGGCGCTTGCGCAACCGGGATGCGCGGCCTCCGGATCGCTATTTCCGACGCGATCGGCCCCCGCCCGATCGAGATCGGCCGGAGCTTTTGGGCCGCCGCCCAAAACCGAAAGTGTTCCCGGGCCGCTGGAAGCTGTTTACTTTCCTTCCTCCTTCCCTGTCTTCCGCCGTCTCCCGCGGCTCCCACGGCTGCGCGCCCCTCCCACGCCCGGCTTATTACCCATGCACGTCGGCTTTGTTTTGCCGGCGCAGCCGCACTTCTTTCCGGCGGCGTTACGCCTGCGGAAAAAAGCGGCCACGCACCGGGGCCGACCAATCGAGTGTCGTTAGATAGAGCCTAACGCGCGAGGCCTAGCCTACGCAGCTAGGACCGGGAGCGACAAAAACCGCTGACCCCTTGCGACAAGGTCTTCTTTATCGCTATCGCTACAAAATGTGCGTGTGCAGACTAAAAAATCGAATCAACGTAAAATCGATAAATCTCTCGTTGAAGCCGGCGCTCGGGGGAAAAAACCGTATTCCTCCTCGGCGCGAGCTTCCAAGATGGAGGATGGAGCCGGCGGCAGCCTTGGGAGCGCCGCGGCATAAGCAAACACCGGCATACGTAATCAGAGGCCCCGATAGTCCTTCGGCAATTAGGCAATTCCCGCGACTCGTCCGCCGGAGCGCTTCACCAAGCCGTTTGCCGGGGCCCTCGGGGCTCGAGGACCGGGCCGCGGGTGCCGCTTCCGGGGCGGGCGCGCGCCGAGAATAGACGGGGGGGGGGCCGACCCCCCCCGGCACGTGGAATTGCGCAACGCGGGCCGCGGCGAGTGCACCGCGAGGCCCCCCGGGGCAGGCTAAAAGCGGCTGCGGGGAGCGAGGGGCGGGTGCGCGCCGCCGGTATCCGGGTTATGGATCGGGGCCCGGGGGCGACGCGCGGCGCATCGTCAAAGAGGCGCGACCCACTTGCCGTGCGCCGGCAGACATAACAAGCGCCGCGGCCGAAATGCGCCTCGAGCGCAGCGCCGGCATACGCAACGCGCCCGGCCCGCCCCACTCGATAATTCGGTCCCGGCGCACATGCACGCGCGCCCGAGCCCCGAAACGGAGCCCCTGACCCAGATAGCGGGCCGCCGCCGGTGCCGATGTGGGTCGCCGCCGCATATAGGCGCCCGGGAGCGCATGTACCGGCCCCCGGCCCCCGGCCCCCGCGCCCCGCGCCCGTCTGCGCTGCATAGCCCGCCGGCCCCCGAGACTTTTTCCTCCTTCCCTCTCTCTCGCTCCACGGGGGCCGCGCGCGCTCGTGGTTACGCGGTGACGCGCCCGATGGGATTTTGATTGCCCGGCGATTACGAGAGCCGCTCTTTCTCGGGGCATCTCCCGGCTTGCGTGTGCTTTGACCCAACTGGCCTCGAGGCCCAATCCACGCTTCCCTCTCCCCCCGCCCGAGGCTCGAGCTGCGATTTTCATTGAGCGATTACCGCTAATTACGCCTATCGCGTAATTGACGCTCGCTCTCTCGAGTGCCTACTCCTTTACACCGAATGCACAAGCTCCGGCCGGCCGTCTAACCCTATCGACCGCTCTATCCGAGCATTATCGGAACAACCTCATTATCGACCATCGCTCGTTATCGCGCTCACCAATCTCGTCTCAACAATCGAATTCTTTGGAAAACTTTTCATATAGATTGATCAATGATTTATTGTTGCAATACTTTTAATTCCTACAACGTTTCACTAACTCCTCTTGTACCGAGCGAGCAAATAGTCATCGTGTTTTCTTTCCTGCAAGACAATCCACGATACGATCGTTTGTTTTTCAACCTACATTTTACACCACTGTTTGTTTTATTATTTACAAGTTTGAGAAAACGATTATTTAACGTGCCTCCTGCATAGAAAACAAGCTGCAGTTGACAATAAAATTAAGGTGAAACTATTTGTCTCGGCTTTACGATGTAACCGTTCCAACTTTTTATTGCTCTTTTAAAAACTCGACAACACCACGGAATCAAATTTACGACCGCGTACCTCCGTCCGTATAAAATTCTTACGGTCTCAAGATTTTTCAAAAACTTCAGCTCAAGAGCTTACAATATCATGCAGCCTATTTTTAGCAGTGATTTGATCTCGGTAGAAAATGATACGGGCGATGATGAAAACTACCTCGAACTATTATCTGGGTAGGAAAATAATTTCTATATAAGTAAATAAAACAAGTGTTCCTAGCCAACAGTTTGTATCGAATAAAAATGTCGTTAAAACATTCCAGAACAACTGCACTCTGAAGAAAAGCACACAATGAAACGAAATATTCATAAAAGAAAAAAAGTTTGTTCGGGGCCGCGAGGAAATTGCATTTGGTTGTGATGCGACCTAGTGACTTGATGAAATCGTATCATTAGGTTAATCGCCCAACGCTCGAGGCAGATAAGCGCATTTCAAATGCGATGGCACAAAGAAAAGCGCGGAAATGTGGATCACACGGTGGCCCCTTATCTCGCTCGAAAGATAAACACGATGTAACTTTGATTCCATTGAATGAGACATAACTCAGTGGGCAGGCTCTTTTGGCAGGGCGAACAACGCGGTGCAGTGTTCGGGCCCTGGGATTGACTCGGGAAACTTGCCGCGGAAACCCAAGCCGAGGCGGCGCGGGCGGCGCGGGCTCCCCGCGCTCGCGAGATGCGCAATAGAGGAGGGGTGCGCGCCGGGGACAAGAGCAGCGGAGCGCGCTACTCCTTTCCCATAGCGATCCACTTTCTAGGCGTATATCCCATTACGCGCACCCGAAATATGCATGAGAAAAGGGCCCACAAAGCCGTCAAGACTCCGGCGCGCTTTCCCGGAAGCGCGGCTCGGCCCCCGCCCCCCAATAAAATCGACCGGGCGCAGCGGCAGCGAGAGCGAGAGAGAGAGAGAGAGTGAGAGCGGGGGGGGGGCCGAGGCCAGGGAGTGGGGGCCGCCGACACCTAGCGCGTCGCGGGTGACATCACTACGGGCGGGCGCGTGCACAAGGCGTACCGAGCGCGGCGCACAAAGAGCCGCGCGCGCATGCAGCGAGTGTACGGGCGGGCCCGAGGCGGCGAGCCGAGGCGGCCGGGCAGGCGGCCCCTTCTAGCGGCCGGACACTGTTAGATCTAACTGTAACCCAGACCTACTTTGGCCGGGCGCTCGGCGCGCGCTTGCCCAACCTCGAGTGTTGCCTCCGCGCCGGACCGGCATGTGCTGCTTTGTGCCGGCGGCGCGCGCCTCGTTACGTTTTTCGCCGCGCGTGTGTTCGGAGGCGCGCGGCGATCCGCGCGACCCAGCCTCGACGAATTCCTCCCACGGCCCGAGCGCCCCGCAACAGATCCCCCCAGATATGTGGCCTGCCCGGGAGCCGGGAGCCGGGACCCGGGACCCGGCAGCAGCTCCCCCCACCCCACCCCACCCCACGACCTCTACCTGACTTCTCGACCCGGCTTACCTTGCAATATCCGCGTTAGACACCCACACGCGCCGATTCCTCCGCTTCATCCTGCCTCTCTTGACCAATGCCCCCGGCTCTCGCGCATTACTGCGCTAATCCGCGTTAACCGCGTCTTGCCTGGATACACCACCGAGCACATGCTTTTCTCATGACAAATTGCCTTGGTGAGGTAAACGAATAGTGCCAAACTGAGCCTATTGGCCAGCAAGAGGATTAATTTATTCACAAAGACAATAGACCTTTCCATTAGAATGGCTTTTGTTTTTCAGCCGTAACAAGGCCCAATTGTATCTAGAGTTCTGCTGCCAACCGAGATATCGAGTTGCACAATTGTGCACGAGATCCGAACACTCCTGTTTATCAACAGTCACAGAGATAAAAAGTCACTTTCGTCTTTTTCCATGTGCACCACGAAAAATCGTTATCGCTGCAACTTGTAAATCATCTTTCACTCACTCGGCACAGGTTAAGAGCAAAATAGTGCAAACAATGCTAATGAGTATACATACGAGATAATTCCAATTCACGTGATAAAAAATTCCGAAAGCCGCGATACAATCTACATCACTTATTGTAATGTTAATAATTATTATTGCCGCTGGGGATAAGATCCGCAGGGATGTATGAGAAAGCCGCCGAGGTTCTAACGCGGTAGATAGAAGAGCAAATAGACGGTAATGGTAGCAGGCACCTGTTGCACGAGACAATTTGTGCAAACTGCGTAAACTCGTGAATTTTAATGAATCAAGCAACTTGAGCGTATTCTAGTGTAGTAGATCGGCTTGCCAACGATTAAGGCTTTGCGTATTCCAAAGCTAGGATCGAGTCCGCGGAGGCGCCCCGAACACTTGGACTTGCACGGTTGAAGCGAACTCGCGAGCCGCGCACGCAGAGGCACTGTTCGGCGCGCGGAGCCTGCGGCGAGGATCGGCGGGTGCAGGTGCCGCGGGGCGCAAGTGGGCCGGTGCAGGCGGCGTCCGCGGACGCACTGGCTCGCTCGGCGGCCCGGGCGCGCCTCAAGTAGCTGCAGCCGCGCGCCGCTGGCAATTTGGCGCCGCCCGCGCGTTTTCTGCACGCGCGGCAGATTCGCCAGTGCACTGGCGAATGCGCGCGGCGGCCGCTCGCCATTGGAGGGGGGGCGGCGCGCGGCCCCGGCCAATGGGCGCGCGGCCCGCTGCACCGGCTGCATGTCGGCCGCGGCGGCGCCCGGCCCCCACCCCCGCCCGGCGCCTGCACTTTTTTCGCGAGCGCCCCAGGCAGGGGAGCCGCTCGCCGTCCCGTCAGCCGCGCGCGCCGCCCGGCCCCCTTGCGCAACGCCCCGGCCCGTTCCACTTTCCGATGCTAATGCGCATTAGAGAAGTGACGAGTAATGCAAATCTCGGGTGGGCCGGGCCCGCTCCGGCCCCGGGTGAAAGCTGCCGCCCGGCTCCGACACACGCCTTGCAAAAATGCGCCGTCCCACTTAGCCGTCTATTTTGAAACTAATATGGTTTCTCCCGCCGCCGCGCATTCGCCCTGCCTCTCTGCCGGGCTTTCGAAATCGCCCGAGACTTTTTTTTTACTCTCCCGGGCCCGGGCCCTTTTCCTCTCCCCCGGGCAGCGCCAACCGAAACCCAACAACCCTGCCCCTCTTCCACCCGGCCGCCGTTTTCGCGCTCAGCCGAATCGTCGCTCGCCCGCTTGAATCCGGGAGGATGTGGGCGCGCGCATCGCCACATGAAAATCTATCGGGCAAAGTGAAAGTGGATCGCTCTGTTAGCGCGCGGAGCGATCCAATCCCCGGTGATTGATTGCAGGAGCGCTCGAGCGAAAAGTACGTATATAGAGCAGTCCCGGGCCGACAGTGACAGAAATCCTTTCCCAATTAATTAAAAGTGGCAACCGGGCCGAAAGGATTTCCGGCAATGTCGGGAGGGCTCGAGGGATCCCTCTGCAGTCGCGTTGGCGCTTTGGCCCAAGTGCACCGAGCGGCGGAAGGATGCGCTCGAGCCCCCGAGAGGGCACACATGAAGTAAGAAGAAGTTAAGAGCACTTACCCTCGCAGAAAAGGGTGACATCGGTGAGACTCTCGCTTTTGAAGAGGTTCGAGAAGGCTGTGGCGAGGTTGCTGCCGAAACTGTTCCACTTGAGGCAGAACTGCTGTTGGTGAGAGTCCATGATGCCACCCCTCGGGCCGAGCCCGTGAGCCTCGCCGCCAGGAGCGCGCTCGCTGCCGCCCTCCACTATGGAGTTCCCCTCTCTATCGCACCCGTGCCCGACTGCTCCTCCAGCTGCGGCAAACAGACAAATCCAGTGGCATTAGCAAGAGACGAGTCAGCGCTCGCGTGCGCCCTCGACCGTACCGCAGCCCATGAATTTTCATGGGGTCACGCGGTACCGATCGCCGCCTCCCGCGAGTGGGCCGCGCGTCAAATTCCTTTATTGACCGGCTCGCTTTTCCGGGGCCTGCCCCCCTTGTCCCGAGCGGGGCGCGCGGCCGGTCTCTACCGATCCCCGGGGCAGGTTGCCCGCCCCCAACCAAATCATCTCGGCCGGGGCAGGAGCGCAAAAAGCGCCGCGGCCTCGCTGCGGAATTCCCGCAGGCGGGCCCCGGGCCGGCGAGCGGCCGCCCGGGCCATCTAGCACCTTTCTAATAAGCAGCCGAGAGGGGGCCGCGGACCGTCCCACTAACCTCAAAAGGAGCCCCCGCCCCCGCCCCCCAAAACCCCGGGCCCGGGGCCCCGGCAGCCTCGCCAATTTAAACCTCGGCCGCGCAACATTCTAATGTTGCGGGAGCCGAGGGCCCGGTCTTCCCCGAGCGGCCCCCCCCCCACCGTTATTGCTTCGCAGGTGCAGCCGCGCGCGGGGCAGCCGCTGTCAAGTGCGCGGGGGTGCGGGGGCGTGGACGTACCGGCGAGAAGCTCGTCGACTGCGGGAGGCCTGAGGAGGCGGCGCGGGGGCCCTTTGCGTCGCTTCCTTTTGGGAGCCACCTCAGGCGGGTCCTCGGGGGCGGGCCGCTCCCCGGGTGCGCGGCATCTCGCTAGGGGCGGGCTGGCGGCGGCGGTGGCACGTGCACTCTCGGACACTGGGCCGGCCGGGCGCGCACTTCACGGCGACGACACTGGCGCACTGCGGCCCGGAGCGCGGGTCTAGCCGGGAGGGCGGGCGGCGAGTGAGTGCGCGGCCGAGCCTATGAGCCGTCAGCCTGGCTGCTGTGCGCCTCGCTAGTCGCTGCTGCTCGCGGCGCCGCGTCGACCGACCAAATGGAGAGGCGCGCGGCGCACCGCGTGCGCGCGGTATGCCCCCGCGGCCTCGTGGCGCGTGGCACGCCGCGCACCGCCCCACCTCCGCCGGCAGCCAGCCAGCCAGCCAGCCCGCGGCCCCCTCCGCGCGCCTCGCGCCGCCGCGCCCGCACCCGAGCCCGGGCCCCTCCCGCTCGCCGCGGGCCCGGGATCTGGGTCAGCCTGCATCCCGCCCGCGGCCTGCAGCCCCGGGGGTGCCCGTCCCCGGCCCATCCCCGACGCCGCCGCCCCTGCGCTTTCCTCCGGCACTTGTCTTTGTCTCTGCCTCGTGGGAGCGCTCCGCCACCCAGCTACTGTCTAGACTTTTCTAACTATAGATCTAAGCCAAAACTACTCTCTCAAACGCAACTTTTTCTCCGCCTTCGTCAAAAGCTACTCTTTGCATTCGACCGACCTTACTGTTTAGACTATTCCGTCCATCTTCCGCAGGGCAGTACACTGGAACAATGTTTAAAGTACTTCGCGCAAATCGAGCTTGTACGCGAAAATAGCCGATAAAAAATCGAATTATGATCCTAAATGCTACGTTCTTTGGGGCCGAGCATCGCTCGATAAAAAGGCTGTCGATTCCAAAAAAAATCCTTCCCCGTCTAATTTTTTAATCCCAACCGAATCTAATGCACTGCAAAGTTAACTTAAAACTCGACTTTAAATATAGTGATAAAAGATAATCGAACGTGGGCGATTCAGAGCGACTTGATGCTGAATTTTCGAATCATGGCAGGCCAATTACACAAAACAATTGCACAAACGAGCGACAACAAAATGCCAAGCGGAGCAATGGCCATTAGCTCTTTGTGCGGGTATTTAAAAGCGTCAAAATATTTATGAAGCCTCGGGATCGGCAGCGAAAATCTCTCGGCTTTGCCACAGCGACTGGGAGCGATTCTCGGCGAGAGGGCCTTATGGGCGCGCCCGCGAACCGGGCCACCAACGCTTACGGCTAGAGCTCGGCCGGTTCGACGGCCAAACCTCTGTGTGCGCATTTATAAGTGCGCGCACCTTCTAAGACGAGTTTCCCCTGTTCAGCGAGCCGTGCGCGACGAGTATAACAAATCCCGCCGCACGTGCCATCATCGCGCAGGCGACGCATTCCGGTGGTGGAGCGCTAGCTGGAGAACGACGAGGAATCGACAAACAAATCGCCGCTCGCTCGACTCTCCCGCTCTCTCGCTAGCTCGCTACCCGCTCTCCGAGCCGCCACGATGTGCGTCTAGCGCCAAAGTCCTCGTGCACACGCGCACACGCGCGCACGCGCCCACCTAGCCGACTCACGGATTTTTCCTCCACGCCGTTTGGGCTTTTCTTTATTTCCATGTAGCCCGGCTCCCGGTGATAACGGTACGACTCCGGTCAGGGAGGAGATGGCGAAAATCCTATTGCCACCGTTCTATTCGAGCGCTCACCGCGCTCTATAGTTAGAATCAGAGGGTATAGTTGATCGGCCGGGCTAAGGTATAAGCGATGCCAAGAGAGTGTACGCGCTCTGAAAAGTACGCTGCCGAGGTATAACTGTAATTCGGCAGAGTTTGCGCGGCCCGCGGAGTTGAGTGTCACGGCCACGGTATCAAAATTCAGGACCGACTTTTGGGCCCCGGAAGCGTACGAGTCTAATTCGCCCATCGTCTCTGGGTCTTGTCTTTGACCTTTGTCACACGTGTGCCGAGCCAAGTTCAATGCCACGCGATCAGCCGAAATTTGCTTAAATTCTCCAGCTGGATCGAGAGCTGGATAGAGTTCAATGGCACACCCTACCCTATACCCCACATTCGACTGGCCTCTTTCTAATTCGCTAGTAAAATGAAAACGCCGCAAGATACCGCAACCCTAAATCTGTGTACATATAATGCCATTGATAAGATCCCACTGAAAGTATTCAATAATACAATTAAGAGGCCGACAACAAAATGGTACAGAGCCACATTTTGTTGAATAATTATTGTCTTATATAAAAGTTAATTAAACAATTGACAAAATAAACTTTTTTAAACGATTAATTATAATTTGATTAATTGCAATGTTGATATCGGTATGAAAATACTTAACGAAAAATCATTTCCGTCTCTTTCCCTTTGCAGTCCATCAATAGACAGATTTGATGAAAGAACCAATACGTTACTAAAACCATCTAGTGAGACCTACAATCTTTGGAATATATAAATGAATGACTTAATTCTGAACTGAAAACCATCAAGAGATTTATGTAAGAGCATTTATACTAATTATCCAGCGTTATACTATAGGTATCCGCACATAAAATCTATCAATAAACAAGAAATTGGTATTGTAGTGTATTAATTTTCCAAAGTTTTGTCTGATGTAGACTGCAGTTTGAAAAAATCGAAGAATTTTTAAAATTTTAAGCTTAATGATAGCATTTTTATTTCAGTAATTATGTTATTTTGTCTAGATACATTTATTATGAACAAGTGTAACATATATATTAAAACTTTGATATTTTTTAATTGTATAAACTTCTTTTAATACTTATCTTCTTGTCTCGCTGTAATGATCATGCCTTTTGAGATCGGTAAAGGAAAAACATGTTTTTTCGTCTCTGGGTGAATCTATGCCTGGCAAGCCAAACAAAGACGCAAGAAAAAGTATATTCGCCCTTTTCATCGACAGTATGAGAAAGGCATGCAAATGGATTACCAGCAAGAGAGTAAACAAAACGTATGTACGTGCGGTGTCGAGGAATAGATTAAACGATAGACCAGCTACAGAATCAAATGCTCAAGCTTGCGAGAAGGAGATAAATGCTAAGGCTCGGGATGTTGAGAGCGATGAGTCCAAGAGAAGAGAATGACATAATGCGAGGAGCCTGAGGAGCGCTAATGGAGAGCCGCTGATACCTAAGCCGAGAGATCGAAGCACATCGATTCTCGACCGGCCACGAGTTCAAGGTGAGGACGCTTGGGAAATGAGGAAGGCCGGGAGCGTCTTGCTCTGCCGAGGAAGCAGGCACGGGATACTCGGGCCGTGTGATGTGTTCCCCTCTTTGCCGCCGCGAAAACTTACGTGCCCTGGAAAATAATTTGCGGCTCGCTTCCTTGACATTCGACTCGAGGCGGCCGAGTTACCGGTATACGCTCCTATCGCTTTCTTTCGAGTGAACTTGAGATGAGCACCTGGGATATGTACACGTCGAATCGTCCTCCGCATGGGCAAGGGGCTTTCTGCCTTAGGCTTGTACTCAAACAGTAACGATACTTGAATTCTGATTTTCAAGAAAAGTTATCCTGTGCGATCAAGTCAATGACCCTTAGAAGAGCCAACGAAAACGAAAAATGAAGATTAGCAAATTCTTAATCAACTCCATCAATTGTTTCATTTAAATATCTATAGTTCATTAAAAGATTATATTCTTAAAAATTAAAATAGATAAAGTTTGGGTATATATACATAAATATAACAATTCAGTTTTTTATTTCATCTTTTTCGAGTAAAAATTGAAAATTATGATGACTGCAACTTGTTATATATTCTGAAGATTCGTATAATGACCCGGTGTAGATTCATTGTCCAAATCGGCGATAGTCCAGACTTTTAATAGGATCAATTATCTTTGGCATGTAATACATCGATTGTAACCATGAACTAAAATCAGATTCGACATAAGCATAAAGGAGTTCTAAGTTACAAAGTAAAACTAGCGGTCAATTTCAAGTCAATATGATCTAAAGCTAAACCGAACAACGATATAATGATGATTTGCCCAAATCATTCTTTTTCGAATTAATCCTGAAAAATCTACATCCTGGACCACTATTAACATTTATTACTATACGATTTTTATCGTACATATTACATTTCTACGAATTTGTTTATTTATTAGGATAAAAATTTTTCAGCATAATTCTTTTTCTTATAAAGCAGTTAAATCTATACTAACAGTATATCGATATAGTTTCAAAAAAAATTAGGTAACTAATTTAATTTCTTTCATAATTAATTTATAAATAATTTAATTTATTGTTGTCTATAATTTAAGAACTCTATTATACAACGTAATATTATAATACGTCTACATAAAATCTGCGTATCAGTATGTGTATTTAGAACTAAATTCGTATAATCACATAATAAAATTAAAATAGTTAGGTTATCAGTATCATCTGATCCAGTTAAAAGTTTATTTATAATTTAATTCAAATATGTTTACAGTGTTTGCAGTCTATAAAGAAATGTCGAATTTTCTGATATCCATTATTTGTCAATATGCAACATATTTGTGTTATGCAATTTATGTAATTAATTTGTACAGTACAAAATAAAAAATCGTCACAAACTATTTTTAGATGTTGTGCTAGAATTTCAGAATATTTTTGAATGTTTAAACTCGATGTATTCAAATACAAACCGAGTAAAACGGAATTCAATTGAATCTGTAATATAATGTATAAATGTTTGTAAGTTTTTTTATTAACAAGTTTTTGTTATCGTAGCTGATAATCAGACTAAACTACACGCACAATTATAAAATTAGATATGACACTTTTTAGCTATATTTCCTGAATGGCGCTAACACAGTTATGTTCGGTGTTTTTAAATTTGAATGCTCCCCTAATCTATACACGTTATGTAATAGCAATGATTTAAACTGCATGTCTTCAAACTACGGCTAACGAAAAGAAAATGTGGTTGTTACTTCAAAAATTGTGTATATTTTGTTTACGTTCTTATACTTGCCAAGGAATTTGATTTAATTAGTAACTGCAGTTTGCAAGTGCATCGACGCAGTAAAAGTATATTACAATCGGCCTCGCAATAAACTCTTTCATGTACCATCGCACGAGGTTCAATGAATTGTGTTACGAGTGAGAGCCGAGGACTGTCATTGATAATGGTTCATCGAAAAAAGTCGCAGATAGAGCAAGAGGCTAATCGTAGAGGGAAAAGGAACGAAGAAAGCCGAAAAGAAAAAGTATTTAGCCGGTCGATACACACGAATGACGAAACAGCTCATACGACGACACACGTAGACTTGAGCGTGCGCGCGATTCGCTAGCAGCAAGCCGAATAGGCACGCAGCTGCGGAGCGGAGTGACATCATCGGGCGCGGGCGGCCCGCTCTAACGCGGCTGGCCCGGCACCCACACGCGCAAACTGCCTGGATTACACACGCTTTGCTGCAACGACGGCGTAGTTCCAAAAAAAAGCGCCGCGGCCTTGATAGCGCGTTGAGAGTCGGGGGCGGTGGCTATCGGTCGCGCGCGTAGCTCTCGGCCCAATTATTACCGAATCTTCGTAACAAGCATCTGCTCGCCTCTTGTGCTGCTTATTTTTGCAGGTCAATGATCACGAGTAGACGCCCGGACTATCCGAATCTCGTTTGATATCCGACTATCAATGTCTCTGCGCCTGATGTAATCAAGCCCCGTGTTTTGGTTCGCACACGAAATCGCGAATTCTTATGACACTTTGGTTTTTTCGGCATGACACATCGCATTAATTGTCAAGATTTCATTTAAGCATTTTGTTGTTTATCCTTCTTTCTTTGGTTTTACTACAGCGATTGTAGAAAAGCATCATAAGTATTTATTATTTGTAAAACGATTTATAACAAATCTATGTACATTAACTTTGGTAAAGATGACCCTATCGAAGCCTTCCATGATGGAAAAAAATCCCATCTTTAATCATTCTCGATGATGGTAAAGGATTTGAGTTCGAAAGTCGGTCACATCAATCCCTTCCGTATGCTGATGGCATTTAGAATTACGTCCGAGGTTACGCCGATTATTTTCTGTGAAACTTTTTACCTTCCATAGATAATAGTTTAAAAAAGATCAGTAAAATTAAGTCATGATTTAAGCACAATTTTTTATTTTCTTTTATTTATCTTAGTATAAAATATAAACAAAATAAATTAAATTATAAATTTTAAAAATAAATGATTATATGCATGTATTGAAAATTACAAACGACTAACTAAAGTAGCATTTAAAATTACTGTTTCCTGTTTTTTTTTGTTTTTTTCTCCATTTTTGAGTCTGAAAAATTACTTATTTTCATAAGTCAATAACTGGCAGTAGGTAGAATGAAAGCGAGGGAAATCCATATGTAGATAGATAGATAGATAAATAGATATAGATTCATTAAAACGCAACTTAATACAAACTAAGATATAAATAAATAATACAAATACCAGAATAGTGATTAAATCGTTTTAAAACAATATAAGAGTGAAACAAAACGAGAATAATGTAAATAAATTTTACGAATACTATGAGAATAATCCTATTTATCATGTGTTTGAATTAAATTGGAACTTGAATATTCAACCTGATTTTTATTCAAAACCTTGTGTATTATAGTACCGACCGTATGTTACATTAGCATTGGCCAGCTTAGCGAATACGGGACTAGAAACGGACAGTCGCAGTGAAAAAACGAATTTAACAATTTTGAGAAGAAAATAGCGGCGTAGAATTGCTTGTTGAAGGCGGCAAAGTAATCGAACTGATAGTAAGTTGGTTTTCTTAAAATTGGTGAATAATTTTCGTCCATTTCTTATCAAGTCGCGCGCTAATAAAAATCTGGGTCAAGTAACAAATTTCAAATACGCAGTAAGACATTCGCCAGGGCGAGCGTGGAAGAGAAAGTTAGGAGAAAAAAAAAAAGTGCTTTAACGGAAATACCACCTTGGCGCCACGGTGGCAGAGAAAATTGCCGAGTTTTGAGAAATTAGCAGACGACACGCAGGCGGCGAGAGCGGCACCGGGTTCCCGGCGATCGCATCTCCGGACGGCGCCGCACACTTGTCGAGCCGCCAGGACGACCCGAGGAATCGGCGGCTCCCTGTCGGGAGCTGGCCAGGACGAAGTTGCGCGAGGAGCCAGTAGCTGGGAAAAAGTCGCGCGCTCGCTGTCCCGGCGCACCTAGCAGAAAGTCGGAAAGCCGCCGGGAAGGTGGAAAGCCGGTGGTAGTGGGGCGGCTGGGGCGGCCGGGGCGCGCTTACCTTCCAGGTTGAGCAGCAAATCGTACATGGCACGACGCGGGCCCTCCGGGCGCTCCTCGGGGTACTAAACGGACCGAGCGGACCTGGTGGACGCGGACTATCGCGGCCCGGGGGTCTAGGGCCTCCGGGGATGGTGGACCTCGTGGCGGAGACCAGGGGTGTCACGGGCTGCGGGCTGGCTGAGAGTTGGGCGAAAAAGTGCGCTCCGGTCGCTCGGGGAGATCCAAGCCGATCCAAGCCGATCCAAGCGCCTCGGCGTATCCGGCGAAAATTTGCGCTGCCCGGCCATGCACATTCGCGCAGTCAAATCTGCCCATCTCTTTCTCTCTCTTCCTCCCTCCCTCTCTGTCCCTCAGTGGCCGAGCCGCGCGTGCACAGTCAACACCGGGCCGACAGAGTTTCGCGCGTGCGTGCGTGGGGGGCGGAGGAGGCGGCGGTGGCGCGGTGGGTGCGGGAGGGGAGGGGGAGCGGGGGGGGGCCGACCCGAGCGGGTGGGGGGAGGGGCGCCGGCGGGGAGGCGATTTCGGGAGCGGAGAGCCGCGGCTCCGCGCGATAGCTCTCGGGGAGAGGGAGAAGCGGCAGCGGCGGCGCTCGAGGAGCCGCAGGGAGGGGAGCGCAACAGCACCGGGTGGCTCAAGGTCGCCGCGGGGCCGCACGCGCGCCTCTCGGCGCACGCACACGCACCGGCCGGCCGCGTATGCGCGCCCAAACACAAGCCCGCGCGGCCTGCGTCCGTACGCGCCAGGAGGAGCTTCTCGCGGCTCCCCGCCACGGCTGCATCTATTATGTACGCGCGTGTCGGGCTGCATCATCGGGCATTTGGAGATCGTCACCGTCTCGCCTTTGGTTGTACAAAGCGCGCGCGCGCTCTGCGGGGGGAACAGGGGGGAACCGGGGGGAGCAAGGTGCAGTCCTTGTAGTCTCCAAGGCGAGGGGAATTGGCGCGACAGGAGGTGTGTGCCGGCACAGATCCGCGTCCCGACTGGCGTTACACCTAGCTCGCCGTCAATGCACTTTCCCATATCGAACCATCGGTCTTTTCAGGGGCCTGGTCACTCGAGTCAGTTGAAAATTCCGCAGCACGCTACAGATGTCCTCTCCAATTATATTGGGTCTACAATGCTTGGACTGACGCGTTTCAGTGGAACGGATATTTTTAAAGACCGGATATCAAAAAATTCGAGGGAACTGTACAAGTAGAAGTATAAGCACAGCTAGGCGTCTCGCTAGGCTTCCAACTTAGCTTATAGGCTGCAGCGTACGCTCTTGTCGCTTGTACGGACAAAGCACATCTGCTACTCTGGACTCTAATTTTGTAACTAAATATGAATGGAATAATGTGTATGATAATTTTTTGGACATATTTTTCTTGATATAAGGGCAAGGAAAGAATATTGTGCTATTTTTTAATACAAAACAACGTTGTTTCTTAAGTTACGTTGTCGTAAATAACACACTAAACACGATTGGTGATTGTTACTTGATTATTGATTAAAAAAGAGATGTATATTAATTCTCATAGATAGAATGACCATTGATCATGCGACAGTTTATAGATACAGTGAGCAATAAATCTATAACTACTATTAGAAAATTGATACAACATACACGATTAGACTTTTTTAACCCAGCACGATAAAATGGGCGTATTTACACCCTAACTGCTTGTTGATTTAATTTAGCATCTCAAAGAAGATAACAGATAATTCAGAATGAACGAATTTATATATAAAGATCGGTTCGTTTCACTTTGCAATGAAAAATGAAATAAAGTGTGAATTGTATTATAGTGAAAAGCCAAAGAGAAAATAGCAGCAACATAAGTAAGTATGTAACATTTATCGTAGCTGGGATGGGCAGGGAAACCGAGACGGGCGAAACGAAACAAATGGGTTACTCCACCGGCCGAGCATAAAAAAGCAGTGGCACGCATTGTCCAGAATCGCCTCCATCAATCAAGCAGGTTCAGCTTGCAACAGAGTTTGAGTTTGGCCGGGGGCAAGCGCATGCCCGGCGCATGCAGAAAGAAGAGAATAAAACAAGAAGGAAAAGAGAAAGCTCGGGGGCGCGGGGATGGAAGGTGAGTCGAGTCGCACATTGTAGGAGCACGAATCCGGCGCGCGTGCGAGCGATTAGGTTCCCACTCTCCTGCGGTCGGTTGCATGCGCGCCGCTTGCGCAATATCCCCTCGCGGCTCCTCCTCCCGCCGGCTCTCCCTCTCTTGCTTTTTTTCGCGCGTGCCCGCTCCGAGGAAGAACGTTTGGAGGAGTTTTATATATAGTAGCGGCGCTACTACTATTCTCTTTTCGGCTTTTTGGATTGTCTCCGCCTCTCCCTCTCTTCTCTTTCTTCCTGCAACACCTCTCCGACTTTTCGCATCTTTCGCGGCTCCTTTCGCGGTTTATGGGACACTCGATCGCTTTGCGGTTCGATTTAATAAGAAGAGCCGCTCCCCGCGCCTCTGCCTCTTTGCTCATGGGAATATTGTTATTACGCAATTGCGGTGACCATTGATTCGAGGAGATATTCGAATTATCGCGCTTGCTCGCGAGCTGTCATTATTTCGTTACACACGCACGTCGGCGACTTTGCCGACGCTCTGACACTCGCTCTGACATGTGCCTATATATACTCGGATATACGTACTCCTAGACCAATTACGAGAATTGATATTTTCTCCTAAAAAAAAAACCTTCTATAGATTGTGTTTCGTGGTTATATATTGTGGTCAAATGAATATTTTAGCTTGTCGTCTTATGCGACTACATTGTATTTTCAAATCGACTTAGTTTATAAACAAAAATGTAGGACAGATTACTCACCGGTTTATCCCGATAGTTAGTTTTGACAGTGTGTGTAAACCGATTTATAAACCTTTGATACTGCACTAGAGGCAAGTATCCATCAAGTCTTGATAAAAATGTGTGCATTTATAGGAGTCAGTGGATGTTTTGACACGGGTAACGGTTTGGACAAAAGGAAGCTATAAGAAGTCGTATAAAGATGAAATATACACACAGGAAAAGGAGTGTTCCGAGAAAGGAGGAAAGGTATGGGGCCGCGAGGAGTGCGTGGCCGCGAGCCGCGTGCGAAGGTCGGAGGATTGCAGCACCGGGCGTACGATTTAGAGGATTATTTTGGGGCCTCGGAGCGTGCAGTATTTGGAGTAGATTCGTGCCGCGTTACACAAACGCAGGCGAAAAGCCGCACGGGCGAGTACATTTTCTGCGTGGTTGGCGATCGTCTTTCGCATGATATTATGTCAGGGCGACGCATCAGCCGGTTGCGTAACGCCTCGAATCGGCCGAAAGCTTTCTTAGAAAAAGCCTCCTTCCTCGGATTCCGCGTTGGCAAATTGGGTGCACCGCGGCGGGCTCCCTCCCTCCCCCGGGCCGGAGGTGCCGGCTCCGCAAATAGCGCCGGCCGAGTGGCCGCGATTATTTGTCAACAAGCCGCGGCGCGGTCGATAATCCGCCGGAGCCAAGGGGGCGGCTGGCTTTGCGAAAGACGCCACCGGGCGGGAAAGCCCCGCGCGCCGGCCAGACGAGCCGCGGGGGAGCCAGGCGCGCCCGCCCGCGCTGCACCGGTTCGCCGAGAGAGAGAGAGAGCGAGCGCGACTCTCCGCGCCGCAACCTGGGATAATTATAGGAGGGCCGCTCCGGGCGCTTCCGCGAATCCCCGACCGGCAGCTGGCCGCTCCCCCGGAGCCCCTGCCGAACCGTGGCACGAGCGCTCGGCCCGCGGCCGCAAGACGCGCGGAGCTTGCGGCCCGAGGGGGACATTAGCCGCCCGGCCGCTCAACAACTTCACCCCCAACCCGATGGAGGAGCCCCACCACTTGAGGGGCCTCCCCGCGCGAGCCCCGAGCCTCCGAGCACACGCGCACATACCCGCTGCGCAGGAGGTCCGATGTAAAAATTAATTAACTCGCATTAATTAGTTCGTCGAGCCAAGTGACGGCGAGTGCGCGGCCCCGGCATACTCCGGCTAATAACATTCTCAATAGATAACGGCCTACCTGCCGGGGGGTTGAATTATGCCGATGATTATTCGGCGCGGCACTCGAGCCGAGGGTGAAAAGGGCCCCGCGTATCCCCCGCGGATCCCCCGCGGATCCCCCCGTCCCCCCGCGGCGGCCCGAGCCCGGCAAATCCGCGGCGCGTGCGGTCGCCATGCCGACGGCGCTCGCGTGGCCCACCCGCGGCCGGTGCATCTCGGGCCCTGGCCGCCCGGACCCGCCGCTCCATTGACTCGCGCACTCGCGCTCCCGAGAAGAATTTATTTACCAGTGCTCGCGCCGGCGCTCGGCGGAAGGGCCCCGGGAGCCTATTTCGGAGCGTCTGCGGTTAAAAATACGCCGCCGCCGGCTCGATTTGAGCTTTCTCACGCGAGGGGTCAGCGAACCGGCTTTTAGCCATTGCCGCGACTTTTGGCGAACGGGAGCTCCGGGGAGGTTGGACCGTCCAGCCGACGCGGCTGTTACTACTGGCGCTATAATGCCGGCTAAGGCTAACGCATCGCCGAGGAGCGCCCGACCCAGAGCCTCCTCTCTCGCGCCGCCGCTCCCTCCTGTGCGTTTATATAAGCCGCGCGTCGCGCGCAATAAACATTTTTATAAATATTATCAACAACCTTACGGACTGCAATGAAATTTCAATATTTTAAATTCCGCGCATTTATCAAAAGTCATGAAACTCATAAATATATCCCAAGCTCTTTAGAATTCTCCCGCGTTTATTTGTATTATGCAGCTCGCCCCGCTCTTCCGATAGTATGTTTATACATAATGCAATTGTTTACCCGATATCAACAACCAATTTCATTTGCAAATTTGCGAATTCGCGCACGCCGCTACACGCAAGTTTAAAGAAGCTTTTCATGTTTTATTCTTCCGCGATCTATTGAATTTTATGCTGATATGTTGCTTCGACCTTTCAACGCGGGGCTCGTTATGTGCACGTCCAAAAGCGTTCCTCCTGCTAAATGGCGGCTCTCAAGAAATTTGTCATAACGCTCGAATTTCTATTATAGCGCTCTATCGGGTTACACGCACTATGCAAACGATCACAATAGCAACAACGCTGGCGCTGCAATTTGAAAAGGCTCGCGGCAAGTGTGCCTCGCTGCGCAAGGCAAAATGTAAGGAAAAAGCGAGGGAAACGAGAGAGGAGACAATAACTGCGAATGCACAATTTTTGCAGATAAATAAATATTTACGCGCGCGGCGAAAAGGAAATGATGTTTTGGTGCGTGATGAAAGGAGCGTGCCCACACCTGCAGCTTTCGAAATGGAGTTTTGAAACACGGCCTGCAATTAACAATTCTGGCAATCCCTGTGTTCCTTAAACACTCGATAATTCCGCGTAAGGAATGGCGGTGAACTCGCACATGAGACGCGCCAAAGCAGAAAAAACCGGCGGCACCCGCCTCCTCGCGCTGCACCGTCGCGTTTCCACGAGGAAAGCGCCGAGTTAGCGCGGTTGCACCGGTGGCGCGGGCGCCACGTAGTTGCCCGCAGATCTCGGAATTTCGGCAGCCGACGAGGGTCGCTCCCCCCACGCACAATTAAATCCCTTTACATTGAATCTAGCGAATGGAAAATGTCTCCGTTCGAGATTTACGTAAGGCATCCCGCGAGAGGGTTCCAATGGAAGATGAAGCCTAGACGGACGTCGAGTGTCGTAACCAAGGACCCCATTATTAACACCCACGCATACGATCTGCGCAGACATGCCTTTGCGCGTATATCAGTGCCGTTCAACAAAGCACGAATGATATATATGAAAATACATACCATGCTTTCCGGTCAATTTTAATACAGACCCTAATGTTTAAATGTTAAGAATTTTTTCATTCCCTTAAGGATTATATTTTAACTAGCAAAAAAAGCTTTTTGTGCAAAAAATTAAACATATTTACGATTGATATATTATTCAAATGTAAAAGTTTACATCAGACATATTACCTTTAATGCAATTAAAACCATTAAATAACTTTCTCTATTCTGCGTTATGACGTGCGATAACTAGTTTGTCATTATTTAATTAGAAGTAGGTATAGGTAAACATTGATCCAATTTTCATTTAAATTTTAGTTGCGGATATGATTCAAATTTTGTATTCAAATTAAGTTTTTGCTTAATTCTAATGAAATTATACATGGCTCCATGATTTTTATCGGAGTTGCGATTAATATTTCATTAGAATGAACTTTGTGCCTTACAGGCGATTATTATTAGAGCCGATAAAAATTCCTGCGTTAATTCGCGTGTCACTTAAGAATCGTAGTATTCATGTAATCGGAATTTAGTATCGAACTCATAATGGCCATTTCCAAGGGGGTAGATTGGAGAAGAAAGGCGAATGGATTGAATTTAAACAATCCCAGACGCTTACATTGAAGAGAGGCACAATTGTAGGTAGTAGAGAAGGGGTCTAGGTAAAGGGGCGCAGGAGCATCGGAATGGGACAGGGAGAGGATGACGTTCTCGCGGCAGTGGAGACAGGGAAGCGAGCCGGGAAGCCCCTTGGCTGCTTTTCACATTGACGAGATATGAAACGCGCCGCTGGCCGGGACAGCCCGGATCATCCTGCTCGCTCGGGCTTAATCCATTGAAAAACTTTGAGGGGGTAATTAAAAGCTTGTCCGATTTTTTAACGAGGTGCCTCAGTCAGGGCGCGGAGTTTGGGTCCGGCAGGGACCGCGAGGGGCAGCCAGCCGGCAAAGATTGGGCGTAAAATTTTCCGGGCCCGGGCGTAGCGGGAGAAAGGGGGTACGGGGGTAAAAGCCCCAAGGCAGGCGGGCTATCAATCCGCCAGGCTCCCCCGCAGCTGCAGCAGCGGCGGCGGCGGCGGCGGCGGCGGCCCGGGCGCTCGGAAGAATTTTACAGGGCTCGGGCTCTCCCTCTCGTCCAGCCGCAGCTCCCCGGGCGGCGCCCCGCCGCCCTCCCGGCCCGCGGTCTGCGCGGCTCGTCCTGGGGGAGGCCCGCACAGTCAATACTGCAGCGGAGGCGAGAGCGGGAGAGCGGGAGAGCGGGAGAGCGGGAGAGACGCCCCACGGGGCCGGGCTACCCTCTGCCCCTGCGGCGCGGCGCCCCTGCCTGCACGCGCACTCGCGCACTCGCGCACAGACGCGCGCGCAGCCGAGGCTCGTGCCCGCAGCGCCGCCACCGCCGGCCAGAGGGAGACGCCGTAATTGCCCGGGGCCGCCGCCGCCGCCGCGGCCCGCGGACCGACCGACAGCCGCCCGAGAGCCGCCCGAGAGCCGCCCGACGAGCCAGCCCGGGCCGAAGGGGTTGCGCCGATGGAAATTCTGATGAGAGCGCGGATTCCCGGCCGAGGCGAGAGACGTGGAGCGCGGGGGCGGCCCGCCGCCACCGATTGAAAAAACGAACGAGAGGCAGATGAGCGTAACGAGGGAAAAAGCGCTGATGCTTTTGACGGTTTTCCTTCTTCTTCCGTTCGATCCCTCCCTCCCTCCCGCTCTGCCCGGCGTGTGCGAGCGCTTTTTGTTAGCGGCCGCCCCGAGTACGGGGGGGGGGGGCAAGGGGAACAAAAAGAGTTCGGTCAGGTTCGAGGACGCGCTAATTAAAATCGCCCAAAACTTTTTCTCTCCGCGCCCGCGCCGCGCCCCCGGCTCCTTTTTCCCGGCCACCCCAGCCCCAGCCCCACTCGTGCTCTCCCGGCCGCCCCGGCGCTATTGGGGCTTCGGCCCCGCGATCGAATATTACTCGCGAGCCTTTCCGTCCGATCGTCCGCGAGTTTTCCCTCCACCCGGCTTTTCGCCCCCGCCCCCGCCCCCGGCCCCCCTGCCTCTCGAGCCGGCCCGACTACCCGGGGGCAAATGTAGTTTCCGCGCTCGCGAGGCCGGCTTAATGAAATTCGACAGGCCTGTCTGATCCGTTGTCCCTCCGCATCTCTCTCTCGTCAAACTTTGCAAATCCTATATTCCCCTTCCGCGTATATGTCGCTAAGCTCAAAATTCCATAGTCCATCCGGGCGCTGAAACATTATCATGGCCGATCATTTTTTTTACTGCACCAAACAAACGAAACTTATTCATTATTCATCAGCCCCTCCGACTGCAAATTATAATAAGATTGGAGGAGCCCCTTATTTATACGCGTCCTGCCCCATTATTAAGGGCCCTATTAAGTTGAATGCGCATGTATAAAACCCCTTATTAAGGTACAATGTATAATACAAGCATGAGCCTACAATGCATGTATTTTACTTGCCAGTAACATGAACTTTGATTCTGTCAGGTCACTGAACTTTAATAAGTTTCAAATTCGCTTTTGAATTTTTAACTAAGCAGAATTTGCAAATGTAAACAAATTGCATATTCTTCAATGGCGCGAAACATGAAAAGAATTTTTTATTATATCGTACACCTCGGCGCATACCTTAGCATGTACTAAAAACTCAATGTAGTAAATTTTGGTACATTTTTGAAACGGCTTGAGTTAGTTTCATAATTGCGGATCAATTAGAATGCTAAAATGAAATTGTCGACTATAAAATATAAAACGGAACTCGATAATTATTCATAATTTATCAAGTAAAAATGTCATAGATGTAAGAATGTAAATTTCCAAAATAATCCTACCAAGCGGTACTCGAAAAATACACTGTATGCGTGATAAAACATGAATACGATTAATAAACGAATAAATGTGTTAAATTAATTAGAAAATATAGCGAGTAATTTAAAAAATCTACAAAGTCGATAAAATTATTTCGAAATTTCAAATAAATTTTTATCTTTTATAGACGCTTTAGAATGTTGCACCGACACTGAAATATTCATGGGAGGAACTTAATTGAAGCAGTATATTTTCCTCACCCAAATACACGGTATATCTCCAATCGTCACACTAGATATGCATAATAATAGAAGGAAGCATGATGTAAAGCTGTCGAGTGAATCGCTACATTAGAGGAAGGTCGACAAGCAACGGCGCGATGAAGAATCAATCAACTCGACGCCGAGCGCCAACGCCTCCGTGACGGCCGCGCCGATGCAAGCCTAGCCATCCTCGACGGGAGTCGAGGGACGGCTCGGTGGATTTAGGCAGCGCACGGGACCGGCGCGAAAAAGAGGGACGAGGAAGTAATAAAACTCGGGTGCGGCGGGGTCCTAAACTCCCCGCCGGCCCGCGTCCGAATAATCAGATGCATTTCGGTTAGGCGCGCGGCCGGCCCTCGATTTCCCGTTCCGGCCCGGGCCAGGCGGCTTTTGCTGGGAACCGGTAACGCACTCGCGCGACCGGCATAGACAAGGAAAACTAGTACGGCCGACGGCCCGAGGAGGAGCCGGGCTTGACCCTCGCACGTGGAGGCGCGAGATCCTCTCCCGCGGGCGTCTACCGCGGACAGTGTAGTTCAGCACGAGGAGCGTACTCACCATTGTGTACCGGGCCTATCGGAGAGGCGTAGAGCGTCGAAAGCGAGCTTGCAAGCCCAAACATCTTGCGGCCTGATCACCAAGTTTGCCGGCTTTGATCCTCAACTAGTATGCAATTACAAGTTTGCGCGGGCTTTCAAAGAAATTCAAATTTTCTATCCCGACTACGAAGAAAGTTGTAACATCAAAGCACAGTTATGTAATACACAAACAGACGGGTGCGCAATTTTAGCACTCTATTATCACTGAATGACTATGGGCCAAAACAGACACTTTAGCGAGGAGCGTAAGAAAGGGAGAATAACATCGCGACTCGGGCTGTTATGCGGCGACGAGCATTCGCAGGATTCACAAGAAGCGACGATTTCCCGATTGGTAGGTATAGCCGGGCCGATAATCCCCCGAGTACACTTCACTTGCAGAGCTAGTGCCGTGCGTCAAAACAAACGAGCGAGGCCGTGGCAGATATCCGGCGAGTTCCGGGGCGGATCAACGCGGAGCAAGCAGCTGTGGACAAGTGAGCGCATCGGCCCCGTGCACCCTTTCCTCGGGCGGGCCGAGCCGAGGGTCTCCGTGGAGAATCGACGCAACTAATGGCCGCGGTTTGAGGGAAGAGGAATAGGACGAGACCGGTATCGCGCCGCCGGCCTGAGAAACAATAGCGACAAGGATAGCGCAGGTGGTGGGCCAGCGGTGCACTCGGGCGGGCAGCGGGGCCGCGCGATCCTAGGGCGCCTAGACCGCCGGGGAACAATGGGGCCGCCGCGGGCATCGATGCCGGCGCGAGGGAGCGCGAGTGCATCCCGCGGAGCCGGGCGGCCGATCCGGCCCGGGCCCTGGGGAGGGGGGGGGTTGCGCGCCTCGGGTGCGGCCCACGGCCTGCGGTCCCCGGGGAGGGGGGAGGGCCCTTTATTTTTGCGCGCCGGCGCCCCGACCGCGGCTACGTGCGAGCGCGACGCGTGCAGGCCCCGTCTCCCGCTCCCTCGATCCCCATTATTCCCAGACGTCTACTTTTCTAATGGTCGCGGTTCTATGGGCGCGGGCTGCAAGAGCGCGAGGGTCGTCCCCGCCGCCCGCGTGCACTCGCCGAGAAACGCGGCGCACGTGTGCGCCGCCGCCGCCGCCGCTCTCCTATGCTGCACGCGCTCAAGGCCTGGGCGGCCGCTTCGGGCACTCGCCCACTGTACCTTCAAGTTCACTTCCTTTTCGCCACTGTTTTTTCCCACTTTGCTAAACGCGAGTAGGCTTGACTCACGTGTTGCGCCACTTGTCACATTCGTGCAAAACTGCTAGCTCTATCTCATTCGGTGCGATTGCAAAACTTCTTTCTTTTCGCGCACACGAAACGGATTGTTATAGACACTCGCGCGAGCTATTCTATAGGCGAATTCCGTTTCGTCGACGCTACCCGAATGCGGCTAATTGGTCATAATACCATTCCCCTTGGAGGACAAAATTGCACAAGTGGCCTCTTGATCGGATGCCAGTTACGAGTTAAGTGTTAAAGAGCCGATCGGAACATCGGTGTCCGGATAAAACTCACCAGGGTAGGAGAAAAAGTCGGCAGGGGAGCGGGCGGAAAAAGCGACGTCTCGACGTGGAGAGGTGGCCGATAACTCACATGACATGGTAGACGACGGCCTGGAGGCTCAAGGCAGGAGAGGCGGGGCCGCGAAGCAGCGTGAGGAGAGATGATACGCGCGGCGGAGCGAGGCTCGATCCAACTGCATGGAAGGCCAGCTTTCCAGCAACTGTAGTGTACTTGTAGCGAAGCGGCGCGCTCCAAAGTCCGGCGCTCCCGGTGTCCCTCTCTCTCTCTCTCTCTCTCTCTCTCTCTCTCTCTCTCTCTCGAAACAATCCGAGTCGCATGCGAGCAGCCGGAGCGGCGCTCGGCGCTCGCCGCGCGCCCAGGGATTACCGTGTAAGCTCGGGCGATTCCGCGAAATCGGGGAAAGGCGCAATCGATCCGAGGGCCGCTGTTTATCGCGGCAGGCGTCCCGCGTAATGTTGTTGCACTCGCGCCCTTGGCGCACTCGGCCGCCCGGCAATGTTTACCGAGGCGCCGTCGCCGGGCCGCCGGGCCGGCGGCGCCCACGTGCTCTGGGGCTCCCGGGCCTGCAGCCGGCCGCGCGGGCCCCACGTGCGCCGGGCCGGCCCCTCCCCTGCTGCACTCGCTCCTCGGCCGCAAGGGCGCAGGAGCAGGCGGCCTTGGGCCGGGCGGCGCCCCGGTGCGCCGGGGGGACAAAGCCCGGCTTTTCCTGCGCGGCTCGCGCCCGAGGCCCAGTGCCGAGCAGCGACCCCTAGCGCCTCGCGGCTTTGTCAGGGCGCGCGCGCGCGCGAGCCAGCGGGCCGGGGATGCGCGGCCGCGCCGACTGCCGCTCGCCGATCCCGCGGGACTCGCGGCCCACGCCGGCTCCGCTCCCACTTACCGCACTGGCCTTAACCAGATGAGAAAGTGCGAACGGTTTGATGCCGCGGAAAAAATGCGGGCCGGCTCGTGGGGAGCCAACCTCCTCGGCCGGGTTTTATTATAAATTGCTTTATCGACCTTGTCAAGCGTGAAAATAGGGGCATCCTGCTGCGCTTCCCGCTCCTTCCGTCGATTCCGAGGTCGATTCTCCTCGGCGCGCGACACTCGAGCGCCAGTCTCCCATGAGAATTTTGACCGCCTAATCGTACTAACAGTCTAAATACCGCACCCACCATCTTCCTTCGTCCCGGCGATCGGCGAGGAAGCGCTCCCAATACACATACATCGATCGCGCTGGCTTATTATTTAATTCGTATTAATATTAGATGTACTACTCATAAAGTTCATGTTTATTCTTTTTATTATCCTATAGCGGCGACATCTGTCCGAGAAACAAGGGTTCTTTCCTACTAAAACATAAAAAGAGCATCCCCCTGCAAATTATGCGAATACAGTAATAGATGCGAGCAGGCGTATCCTATACGCTCGACACAAAGAACCAAACTACGAGCGGCGAGTTTCAACGAATTCTAACCTGTTTCATTAATAATTTTGCTAAACACGGAATTGCAAGAAAAAAGTTTCAATCGTGCCCGTAACTTATTCCGTTAAATCATACGGATATACATTGTACACTTGTTATTAATTTTAAATGAACAGTCTCATTAACGTACAGGGCGAGCGTTTTTTTTCTCTCCGAGCGTCTAGCGTTCGAACTTCGGTTGTCCACGAATATCTATATTCAGAATTAGTGAAATGGGAAAGGACAATTTGGTTGGCCAAAAAAAAAAAGCGGCCACGGTGCATTTATCGCGAGGGTACGATCGTGCGCGTTTACCTGCTCGTAAATACTGAATAATAGCTCGAATAATGAGGGTAAAACTTCGTTGCTGCATGTATAGCGTTCTGCCGGTTGCGAGGCAGCTTAGAATATGAAATTCGTCTGAATCATATATACTTTCCCCCTACTTTCGAGACACGGGGCTTTCATTAATTTTGCGTTATCGCCTAAGCTTGCAGATAGCACCCTAATACGGCATAAATACACGTCTCGCTCCCTGTGGTATATCCACTAGCCGCCGACGGTCGTTTAATCGGTAATCATTCAAAATTTTACGGACTCGGCACACAGCCGAGAACACATAGGAGGACGGCTCGGGTGCGCGCACGCGACGCGCCGCGCACGAATGACGAAACGGCCCGCGCGACCAGGAAGGAAGACTCGCGCGCGCCGCCGATACACAAGGCATTAAAAAAGCCTTTGGCAATCCAATCCCTTTCCCGGCCGAATCCGGAGTAAGTTTACTCGGCCGCGCGTACGCAGAAGAGGCGCACGAGGAAACTCGTAAAATGCAAACGCGTATTTCAACAGCCGCGCGGGATTCCCGAATCGAGCGTTTTACAGCGCCCCATAAAATCACATCAAAGGGAAAAGGAGACCCATGGAAATCCTTGGCCAATGAATTATGGAAACTCGCGCCAAGGCGGGGCGGGCGCGCGGCCGGCTAAGGGGGACGGAGGGGGGCCCTAATAGGCGCGACGACCCGCCGCGGCAGTCACGCGAGCCGTGATAGAGTCCGTGCCCCAATCTGCCGGTTCCCCCAAAATCAGCTTCATTAATGAATGAACACCTCCCACGCGACGCCTCCGAGGACCCGGCGATCGCTCAAGAAAATCGCCCCGCCTCGAGCCTTTGTTTCCGCCGGTGCGCCTTGCGCCTCTCGCGGTCTCTAACGCGATCGCGGCAAAGTACTCGTCATCCGGCGACTTTGTTGATAGCGCGGAAAACGTAAGCTCGATCATAAATACCGAACTCGCAACGGATCCTTTGGAAATAACCTCTAGGCTTGTCGTCTGTATCCCGTCGATCCCAAGCGGTTCCCATATAAGAGGAAAGTAAAATAGTTGCACGTGTAGACTTCTTCCCTAACGGAAAAAAAAAAAGCTTTTACACAGGTATTTTAAAATATTCCAACTTCACGTATTCTATACGATGGAAAGCCTTGCACGTTCGACTTCGTGCGTCGGTCACTATTACATAAACGTCTCGGGCGATACGTGTCGCCAGCCGCGTATCCCACGGAGCATCGGCTACCCGGATTTAGATGGCGTTAAACAGGTATTCGATCCAATGTTGAAAACTTTGTTTCATTCGACTAGCTAGTCGACGAGCTCTCGAGGCGCCGGCAGCCTTGTCGCGTGCGAGAAAAACCAGGAAGGGCGAGCCTCAAGGTCGCCAGGGGCTAACTGCAAAAAGCATTATTATGTCCATGTGTTTGTACCCCGTGAATTATTATTAAAGCGACGCACTTCGATACCGATTTGACCTTCGACTAGCACCTACAGTTTTCCTACGCGCACTTTAGCCCCGGCATATATGTCATCGATTACTTACTCATCGTATTACTATATCTCGTTGTTATATTCAATATTAATTTTGCACCATTTATTACGTAATTGTACAGCAAAAAGTATGCGAATAGTACTACTATTCTGTAATTACCAATTTACTCGTATCATTCATGTACACATACCTTATCCCTATATTATTTTATCCGTACATCAATTCAAAATATAATAATTCTATATGTAAACATCATGTATTTACGGCATTTCCTATTTGCACTAATAAGCACGAAAAGCGAGATCATAACGAGAATTAGACACGATTACGAGCAAAAACTAAATTTGATTAGGTTTTGCTATGAATATTATAATAACGATTCTAATTCTGTAAAATATAAAAATTACGTTATAAATAAAAAAGAATTTCAAAATAACGATAAATAGTAGGCTAGGATTAGAAAAAAGTATTGTAAGGCCTTATAAAGTCATAATAAATATAAAATCGTTTAATCCAATATATTTAATAAACTAGGCAAGAGATCCCGGAAATGAATGACATTATAATTGCCAGAGAAGTTTATATAGTAACATCCCTCACAAACTGCTATAGCACATAAATACCCACATTTTAATTACACAGCTTCATACATTTAAATATTCAAATTTTTTTTCTACTATAAAAAGTTACTTTCAAGCGTTGATTCCAACTGCTACAAACGCGAGCATAAAAAGCCTTTGAGCAACGGGAAAATAAAAAAAGAAATAAAGTCCGAGCGACCTTTAAATTGTGTGCTTCAAAGCGTGACTTTAAATCGCATTACATCTGACTATCTAACGTTATAGAAACTATGGATGAAAAACTAAGAGCTCGTATATAAAAAATATGCCATGGTGTAGTGTCGTTTTTTGTAGAGTATCCAATGATCGTTGACTTTTAAGAAACGCTTCGCTGCCAAGACATGAATGTTAATGTATAAGATACCGCAGGCCCGATCTCAACTCGGAAAATGTGACGAGCTCCGAATAGTATAAGACGGTTAGCGCGCGCCACCTAACGGTCAACTTCGTTAACTTCGGCGATGCCAGTTTGACTCCGAATGCTACTATACACAGTCAAGTAGCTTCCAGTAAACATTATTAAGATATCCAATTAAACTTTTCAAGATTCTCGAAAACTATCAGCAATATAATACATTAAATAACCATAATATAAAATATCCATAATATATCCATAATATAAAATAAACAAGTATTTTGAATAAGTTTATTGATGATAAGGTGTCACTTACTGCAAAAGACGAGGCAAAAGAATAATGTATATCAAAGATTATCAAAAATGATGTACTTTGAACGCCAGACAAATTATGCACTAGTAAAGTTTCGAATGCGGACAAGACATTTGAATATAACAAGTATAAACAGTATTGAATTTGAAATAATTAGTTTTTCCCGCACGATGCATTAGACGAAGCCAGATAAGGCGTAAAAAACAAATTTTATGCGGGATTATTTAAATCCACGATCACTTTGTCGGCCAGTCGATGCGATTGAAGAAAATGAAAAAGCTGCTTTGCGATGGTAATAAAAGCGCAGAAGAGAATGGAGCAGGAGGATCGAACCGGTATCTCGCGGGAAAGAGGGAAAAAGCCCGGCGGTTGATAAGGCAGCGGCGGAACTTGACCTTCAAACGAAGCCGGGGAACGCCATCTTAAAAACATCACCTTGAAAGCCCGCGCCGCGAGGCGCCCTGTCATCATCCCTCCCCCGGGCGGCTCGGGTCGGCTCGGGCCGGCTCGCTCGCAGATCAACAAATGCCGGCGCGCGCCGCGCTTTCCCGGGCGGGCCGCGGCGCTGCACCCGCCCACTGTTTACCCGGCGCGGCTCCGGGCGCAGGTGCCGGCGAGGCCCGGCCGGAGGACTAGACGCGGGAGAAAGAATCGTGAGGAGTCGCTCACCAAGCGGATGCAGCCACCATGAGTTGAGCAGGGATGTCGGGTGATTGCTGGGGCCGTTGCCGACCGGGGCGTACATCCTCCTCCGCCTACGTCACGCCCGTCACTGTCGCGCGCTCTCCCGCCGCGGATAACCGAGAGCCGGCTCGCGAGTTGCAGGGCCGGCGGGGCGCGCGCGCACCCGCCGCACAGCCCCTGCACGCACGCACCCTCCGGGCGGCGGGCGCGCAGCCACCCGGCCCCCACCACGCGGCGGGGCGCGCGAGGGGCTTGCAAGGTTACCGCCGGCGCCTCTCACCCGCCCGGGCCCGCCGCTCGAGGGGCGCCGCCGCCCACGCCGACCACCACTTTCGCTAAAAAGTATACTTTCTCTTTCTAGACGCGGAGGCTCCCTCGCCCGCCCCTCGCCCGCCCTCGGGGCTCACCTCCCCTCGCGCCGCCCGCGAATATGTGGCGATTTCGCGGGGCGAGCTTTGCAAGGTTGCCAGAGCCAAAGAGGCCCGAGCTTTTTCGCCCCCACCGACTTTTTCCCCGGCCCCCACCGCCCGCTGCCGGCTTCGCCCGCGCCCTGGACCGACCCCTCGACCCGCCTCCCCCTCGAACCTTTCCCCAACCTCACCTGCCTCGCGCCTTTTTCGCCCGATCTTTCGCAATTCGTCCGTCCGCCTAGGCGAGACCTGCGCTCTGTACAACCGACAAGAGCTTCCAAATCCGGAATGCATAAGGATCACGGCGACGCAGCACTTTTTTCCTTTGCGATTCATTCCCTAACTGGATACACTTTTTCTTGCGGTATGCTTTCTCTTTGGTTGTATGTTTACGAGTGTCTTCCAATCCAGTTCATGATAAGTCGATACGTGTTACATAGACTATTGAGTGTAACCTGACAAAATTTTAAAAATATATAGAACAACAATTATTAATGGTAATGGCTTTTCGTATTTCTACCACTCGTTCGTTGGTTGACCAGAAAAAGAAAAATGAGAATGCGCGGAAGAGTAATATAGATGGAAGGGGAAGAAGCAGCGGAAGAGACTGAGCGAGTTAAATAATGAATATGAGAGAGAAAGACAGGTAGACAGAAAGAGTCGGAGGGAGAGATAGAACAGCCGAGAGATGGAAATTATGAGCGAGAGAGTGAAAGCACGAGGCGTAGGGAGATACGCAGAAAGCAAGAGAGAGAAATGGAAAGGGCGAGTATTGTAAAAGCTTGAGTTCCGGGCGCAATGATGAATGCGGATACGAGGCTATGCATATACGAGTGCACGATGCTTCAAATGCATTGGTCCGAGTGGCTTATTATTCTCTCGCCGCTGGGAGGGCTTACAATTTTTCCTGAAATTTTGCATGGATAAATAGTCGCTTCGTACAGACAAGAGCCGGGGAGGGGATATTCGCATGAAGGAGGATTAATACTTTCGCGATATCTGCGAAGCTCAATGTGACTTGGCAATAATACCGGCTAAAGCGATCCAAGCCTTTGATCCCGCATATATGACTGTGTTCAATTGATCTTATTGCACGACAATAACGTAAATTTTTTTAAATTGCATGATTGAATTTTATTAAAAAGTCACAAATCTGAAAAATATTTGAACACATCGATTTGTATCCTGAATATTGCTTACACGTGCATATTAATATACTTTTAAGAAAATGTAATAGTCTTTTATTGTACATTTATTGTTAATAAAAATAAAAAAGTAACAAATTAATGTATCATAACGAAAATCTAAATTTAATTGTATTTTGACCTTGGCGTGCATCGGTGTGCCGAACCAATTCCAGTTATGATCTACTGTTACAAAAATTGTAGATGTCTCCCGACAGTAAAAATACTCCCATGTAAAAAAAATATGGATATGAACAGCGACCGCGTCTTCCTACAATTTTTCGGCAATAAACATGTATCATTTTATAAGAAATCCTACAAAATTATAATACGAGCGACTTAAACTTAGTTAATAAGCGTGTTAATCGTACACTCTCGAATTTGCATCGTAATTGCTGAATCTATCCCTTGGGATGTCCAAACAGGGAAACGGTAAATCTAAACTCAACTAGGATAAAACATTGTATTTTAATTTCAAATCTTTTTCCAAGCTGTAGCTTCATCAATAACAATCGGAGAGAATTTTTTTCTAATGTGCTACAAATCTATAAGAAATAATGATTGTTCAAATGCACGATTTGATTCGAGCCAAGGCGCGCCTTTCCACTCAATTAATCAAACATTGAAGAGCCTTCCGATCCTTCAGAGTTTATTGCAAATCAGCGGGAAAAATGGGACGGGGGCTTACTGGAGACAGGGCACATCGGAGAGTTTGGCAAAAAGAGAGGGTGATTTACGCGCGCTCGCTTTCGCGCAATATCGCGGCGAGGGCAGCTTAAATCATCGGCGGCGCTGCGCTGCTCTGCGTAAACAAAACGGCGCGCGACGGATAAATCATCGGCGTGCACCGCGTGTGCAGGCGGCTCGGGTCCGCGATATAGCGGCTCGGCGGCGGGTCTCCGGGCGGCGCGGGCGGCGGTGCAGGCTCGCCCTTAGCGAGGCGGGGGCCGCCGGCGCCGGGGCTGGGGCCGCCAGGGGAGGGGCACGGGGGGGGTGGCCGGCGGGGGCAGCGGGGGCGGCGGGGGCAGCGGGGGTTACGGCAACCCCTCCACAGCTGCCGGCTCAGCCCCCACCCCCGCGCCCAGGGCTTCCGGGCGCGTGCAGGAGGGGCGACCCCACCCGACCCCTGCACCCGGCAACAGTCCTCCCCAGGAGGGACTAATCATTAACCTCCTTCCCGGCGCCGCGCCCGTTCACCTGCGCGTATGTGGAGCGCCCGGGCCCCCGCTACCCTGCCGCCTTCCCGACTTCGCCTTATCTTATCTTGGGCGTGCGAGTCTCCTGGCCCGGCCGAGTCGCCCGCCCGGCCCCCGCCCTCGCCGCTCCTCCCGAGGCGACGAGTCGCTCTCGCCTCCCGGCTTTACGACACATCGCGTCCATTTCGCGCGTCTGCCCCTTTAACCTCGAAAGGTCGAGCGTGCGGCGCTGCATTTTCATTATCCTCGTGGGGCCGTTACGGCCCGGCTTATCACTGGGATTTTGTCAAAATGTACGTCTCGATCTTGATCGCGGGACGGCCGAGGCGCAATTACATTACGTCCCGGTTATACTAAGGGCCACATCTACAGTTCTCCAGTGAAGCTACGAGTCCAATCGGCAGCCCCGGATCTAATTACAGTGATTGGTAACATTCGTGGGAAATTGGTAAGGAACCAGGAGCATTAGTTTAATTAGATACGAATGCAGATTCGAAATCGCATTCGCGTTCGTGCAGTATACGTAGTTGTTATTTTTATAAAAAACTACGTCGTGCTGCAGAGGACACTTGTCCGAATAATCAGTCCTGTATCGTCTTGTGCCTATATAGGCTGATAGCGAGAAACGAACGCGTTAAAAATATTGCGAAAAGGCCGAGTATAAGAATAGACCGGTGCAGGATTACCGCGGATGAAACTCGGGATGAAATTTGGCATGATTCAGTGCTTATGAAATTGCACGACATTCGAGCTTTATCACTCGAAGCCGCTTTTCTGCGGATAGTCCCGGGCGATATAAAGGTGAACTTGAAAAAATATCCGACAATAGGACGAGCTGCGAAAAAGCCGAGAGTCTCCGGCGGAAAAAAAACACGCAGCTCGGAAACTCAAGTCTCGCGGGTCTACCTAGGGGGATCGATTTTTCGTCCCGGCCCGGGGCGAAAAAAGGAGCGATAAAGGAGGAGCGAAATTCGCAAGTGCACTATCCCCCGGTGGCGGGCGAGCGGGCGGCGCACACGGGGGCGAGGGCCGAGCAGGAAGTGGGGGGGGGGGCGCGGGCAGGGGGCCACGACCCCCGAAAATTCTCTGGAGGAGGCGCCGGTGGCGCAGCGGCGCGTATACGCGCGGCTAGGCGCGAGGGGCCCGAGCGAGACGGAGATAAGCCTCGAGAGCGAAGGGAGGCGCGGAGGGGTAAGATGCAACGCGCATCTATTGATTCTCCGTTGCCAAGGGTTGGCCCACTCACTTTCGAAAGCGCACGCAGCACCGCGCGTGTATATACAGAGGCCGGCGGGGCTCCCTACCCGCGGCCGAGGCGCCCGAGCCGAGCGCGGCACGCACACGCGGCCGCGATAGCGCGGCCGGCGCACCGCGTGCGTGTGCACGTCGAGTGCGCCCTGCTGTTCGCTGCCGCGGAGACTGTGGGGGCCGCGAGGGGAGTGAAAGTCTCCCGCTCTCCTTGTCGCTCCCGCGCGCCCTGGGAAGCCCCGAGGAAAAACTGGATTCTGCAACCCCTCGGCGGTTCCTGCCCCCGGCCCCGCCGCCGCCGCCGCCGCCGCCGCCGCTCTTTCGCCCGCTGCTGCTTGCCTTGCATTTCACGATGCCGTATACGTCTACGCCCAGGCCTTTAACTGCAGGGCGCCGCTCTAGGCACACAATCGGCCCCACAATGCCCCTCTCTCTACACCCAATGCGCTCACCCAAGATTTTATTTCTAGGAGCCATTCTCTATCCCTCGCGCCGAAACCCTGCTTCTCGCGCTTTTACTTTGCCCGCTTTTACTTCCAAATCCTCCTGCCATTCTACCTTCGCACCTTTTTCAGCAAAAACTTGGAAGAATAATTCAAGGAAACCTGCATTTCTAATGATGGAATCGTACGGTTGGTACGTCCATAGAGGAGGACACGTGCCCACTCGATTGCATTCTGTCTCCACGGGGAATTTCGAGCAAGCCGGCCCACAGTGCATTTCACTAAACAATGAATAAAAACTAACGAATTATATATATCAAGTTACTATCGTGCAAATATATCCGTCTACTGATTCAAGGGCACATTTGTTTTTAGTCATGTCACGTTAAAAGGCACAACATCAACCTTAATATCGTTAGGTATTGATGATCAAAGAAATTTATACTAGTACTTTAGACTAGTGAAATTAAAAGCGCTGAAACTAAGGTAAACATACAAAGCTTATGCATTCAATAAATATTAATTGTAACAAATTCAATTACAATTCGGTTGTTTTTTTAAATATTACCAAAAATTTTAAAATAACTTATAGATTTATCAATCTGTTGTCATAACAAATCGTTTTACAACACTTGATATGTAATTCTACACTTAGTAATTTAATAAAGTTGGTAAATTCATAGTCTAAAAAATTTTTAATTTTAAATTTTAATATTTATCATAGTTTCAAAATCATGTTAGCTTAGCTTTAAAAGATTATAATAATGTACTTTTAAACAAACACAAACAATTAAGTAATTAAAGTACCATAATTACATAAAAATGTTTAAAATGTTATTATTTCGAAAATACCTCCAAAAAATAGTTATATAAAAAAATATTAATGTTTTTTGTATCACGAAATATTTCGATAAAATTTTTTATTCTTTGAATTTTAAATGATTTTGTCATTGGAAATTATTATTGTAAGGACCATATTTTTTAACAGAATTATTTCGTTGAAATGTATTCGATTTATCACTTTTACACAAGAATTGCAAAAATAACTATATATCCACAGTTCAAATGTAGAAAGTGGATCAAAAATTGAAAATTATATAATTTTTAAATATATATATCGAATTTGACCTAACCTGTTACCAAATAGCAAAACAAAACTCACCTTCCTCTCGAGCCTGAAATTCCACAAAATTCCTTGAGTTGATGCAAATCATAACAAAAGTCCAAGAATCAAGATTTAATGGTTAAATGACTATGACGCGAGTACCGTGACCAGAAGATGATGGTTCGAAATATAGATTTTGTTTTTTTCCCTTAACTTTGCACCCGCGTCTTTCTCGCGCTGCCGGCAGCGAAGAAGACCGACAACTGCCGCACGCGAATAGAATATATGGATGCAGCGTGCACTTCGACCCCCCTTCATATATATAGTATATATATACGTATATGGGTAACTCAATCAACGATCGTAAAAACCGAAATTTTTGATGCGTTCTAGACGACCTCAGCGCCGTCTAGCGGCAATATGGTGATTCTAGTTTGTAATTTTGATTCTACTTGATTCTTCTGAAGTATTGAAGTCCGAATAAAATCGAAAGCTAAAACTGGTCAAATCTGGTTTCCTGTACTTCGCTTTACTTAGATTCCTCTACCTCGTAAACTTTAACCTTACAAATTCGATAAAATTTATTAATATTTATAGATTATAAATAAATTAAATCTTTTAATTTAACATTTACTCATTTCAATGTTTAATAAACATCTTATTCATGAGGGTGAAGTTTATTCATATATAAGAAAAAATTCAAGTTATAATTTAAATTTGCCAAATATTTTTCTCACTTTCTTGAAGATAACCGTCTAGTTTTATAATAAATAGGCAATGGTATAATAAAAAGCATGTACTTTAAAAAACTCATTCTTTCAATTAAATCATTAGAATTGTCATTAGCATTATTAGGTTTCTTAAATGAATCACTTATTTTAGAATTCTCCATGGAACTTGTATTCTGTAGAGGATCTTCTTTTAGCTTAAACAATAATTTTTTTCTGAGAGAATCTTGAATTCTTTGCTGCAATCGCTCTAAAAAAAACATATTTAGCAATATTTACCTAGACATAATTTTTCTAATGATTTAAATGAAAATTATTTGTATAATTGATAGTACCCAATCTATTTTTTTTATTCAATATATCGCTATATAATAGACTACTAGAAATCCAATTTTATATCTGAAATATTGAGTTTTTGTTTACTAAAAGTTTTGTTGTAAATATTTTATTTTTTATACTTTAACCTTAAAATTTAGATTATGCATTAGTATGATTAACAACAAAAAACAAAAGAATTTAATATTAAAATTATTTATTAAATCCAAGTTTTAACTTGATTTGTAGTGTTATTGTTCCAAAGGATTTTGCTAGTACTTTAATTACAAATATAAAATAATAATGCAAAAATGTGTATAGTTTTTTAAAAATCGTTTAACGTTGTTTATTCTAGAGGCTATACAACTTTATTTTTATTTCAAAATAACATTCTTCTCATACGCTTTCAATTGATGAGAGTAAATTAATTTACACATTTGCCTAGGTGATGATGTCATTATACAATTACAATAAATATGAAAGTTTGTAGCTGTATCTTCTACTTTTAATATGATTAAAATAATAACCAAATATTTAGCCAATAATTGCAATATCATCCTGAATTTCATATTCTGGAATTTCGAGATTGAGAGGAGCAGGACCTTTTCTGATTCTTCCACTTGCATCATAATGTGATCCATGGCATGGACAATAATAACCATCATATTCACCAGCGTATGGGATTGGTACACAACCCAAATGAGTGCAGATGCCAAGAACAATTAACCATTCAGGATTCTTTGCCCTCTCAGAATCAGCTTGAGGATCACGAAGACTCGAAAGATCAACTTTTGATTCGTTTGCTATTTCTGCAGGTGTCCTAAAAATATATATTTTTATTTAGATATAAAATACGTTTATTTATTTTTAACAAACAGAATGATCAAATTTAAATTTTGTACAATTCTTTCTATTATCATAACAATATTATTTATTATTTAAACTACATTTTATTGAAACAAGTGGACTAAATTAATATAAATTTTTAATTAAATAAAAAGATAACTATAAACTCATGAGATTACTTATTTATTAAAATTTTAATATTAATATAATTCTATTCATATTAACCTGTGACGAACAAAAACTGGTTTTCCACGCCATTTGATAGCAGCACTACGTCCTTCAGGGATTGAACTTAATTTTATTTCGATCTTGGCCATAGCCAACACATCAGCTGATGGATTCAAGTATGACAAACCATTTCTTATGAAATGTTTTGAAGTGACCATAAACATGAGACCAATACCTAAAAATATTTAAAAAATTATACATTGAACATTAAATTGATCATAATATTACATTACTTGAAACATTTGTCAATAAAAAATTTAAACCAACCACATGGTACTATGTATGAAACAGCTCTATTTGCTTCTCGTTGCTCCCTAGAGTTTTGATTGGGATTTTGAACTGATTTCCTACGAACATCACTAAAATCCGGCACTGGAATATCTGTATGTGCCAGTCTGCGTTGTGAATTGTTAACTAATGAGAAAAATACATTATTTTTTTTTAATGAGAATTTGAAATAAAATTATAAATAGAAAAACATTTCAGATTAACAGATATTAGCTGTTTTATGCAGTGAGATAATAAGGGTACATTACGTTGACGCAATTTCAAATCGTATTATAAAAATATTGTTTATTTAACCTGTCAATGTTAAATCACCAAAAAAACAACGTTTTGAATAACCTCTAAGACTTCGAAAAAGCATAAAATAAGTCATTTTCGAAATTTTTTGTAAGCTATATACGTCTAAGAACTTATTAATAAAGTATTTCGTTTACTTCTAATTTTCTAAAAATAACCTAAACATTTGTTGCACAAATTTTCCTAATAAATACTTATTTCAGAATATTGCAAGAAATAGAACATATAAGTTTAATTATATCTGTATTTGTGAGTACGCAGTTCAACCAGTCGATAATACAGGCCAGCACAGGCTTTTATATATCTATATATATACAAGTTTTACTTGACTGCTCTCTGAAGGTTGTTACATAATTAAATTTAGAAAAGAATACTACTTGTTCAAAAGTTCAAAAAATCGAACATATCATTTCTGCTTTTATTGATTAATCAGAATAAAAAGCGTAACGTACCACATACTCCAATACTTGCAGGTACGGTGCCGCTCAATAGATCTTGGCTGAGTGTGTAACTGACGACCCGTTGAATACGTGGGGGATTCGCATCAGATTTTTTCAATACATTACCGCCCAAAGATACTTGCTTACTTCCCACGGAGACGACACTAACAGAAGCCTTCGCGAAGGGAACGATGTTCGAAGATTTAGCGATCACGTTCATTTTTATTGGGGAAACTCGCGGCAGACGTACCCACGAGTTATGATCCCACGGCCCACAGTACCAGACAGCCGAAGTTATTCCACAGAGACGACAGAAACAGAGTTGAGGATGTCGCTGCTGATCGCAAGAGTAAGTAGTAGCATCCACGCAACATAAAAAACCCTGAATCTAGGATCTATCTCATGATATGTTTTCTATCTTAAGTTGCTACATTGTTAATAACTGTTATGAACTTTTGAAATTTCATAATATTGTGCGTACAATGTTTTGTTTAACATTCAAGCTTTACATAACACACCAGTGAATACTTTTATAATTAGATAATATTGAGTAAACGACACAATCTAAATATTTATTAAATTTATTATTAATGTTTAATGACACACATACTTTTATCAGTTTTGTTTTCATAAATTTAACTTTAAATTATATATTTGATGCATATATTAATATATTTTCATTTTCTGTAAATAACAAATATAAAATGTATTTTCGATTGAAATAAATCAACGTCATCGCGTATAATAATAATAAAATAGAAGGAAAATGATAAGCAGATAATTAAATTGATGTGCAATAAATCTTTGTAGAAAAATATAATATATATATATAATTTTTTTCATAAATGTACAAATAAAAATATATTAATAACTAGAAAATCCAGCGCATTTATTATAATGTATATTTAAAACTGCAATATATTTACATCCTAAAGTTTAATTTTGTATATTTGAAAATAATAGAAAAAAAAATATTTGCAATAATATTCCTATTGCAAATATATATTGCACCTCTATTATTCTGAATAAATCTTTAAATTAATCTTGTTTAATTATTAGAGTAATTTTATATACAACATCAAAACGCATATTTGATAATAAATAATTTTGTATGAATTATTTCATACATATTTAATTAAAATTAATAAATATTAAAAAATAATCACGAAAAATATTGACATTGCCCCAGTGTAAGACTAGCTACACTACTAAGGGTCAATAGTAAACATAAATATCTTCCTGTTATAGGAACTCTAAAAAGTCTTGCACACATTTTTAAGGATGATGTGTATAAAAGTAATGTGTCTAAATCTTCTCCTGGTGTACTTTGATAGACAAATGGGCGAATTCGAACTTCATGGCCAGTACTTTGAATTATAGAGCAGGCTGTAGTTAATCTAGCTGCCTACAAAAAATAATGAATTACTATTTTTTGCAATCCTGCATCTGAATCCCTATTATAATTTATTATTTACTTGAATAAATGGAGCTATTGATATCCAAATCCAAATAACTACATTAATTATATTAACACATGTAAGTGGATCACTTCTACTATTTTCACTATCATATTTTAATAGCCAAGCTGTACCAGACATAGCCCAAGACATATTTACAACTGTATAAATACAGACAGCTGGTCCATATTCATCATTAAAATACTTTAATAATTTTCTAAATTCACTAATCTCCTTAAAAAAAAGGAGTAGTTAATACATTTATTTACATTTTTATCAGCATTCAATTATATCATAGGTAATGATTAAAAAATACCTTCATCCACTCTAATCCTGGTAAAGTATGTTGCAGTAATTTTACTCTTAAAAAGTATAAATGTGATATTAATAATTGACCTTGCAAACAATAACTTGTTATAATTGTACCTTGGACCATATCATGCCACATTGTGCAGAGAATTAAGAAAACTTTTAAAATCGTTTTTACATCTGAAGAACTAAAAGAAATTTATATTATAGATATAATATTATTATCTATTTAAATATTAATTAATGATACAGAATATGAGATAAATAATTTAAAGTAAACCCACCTTCGTTTGATCCACTGGAAAGTAACAACATCTCTAGTAGTCATTAGACTAACTGTTGTTAAAGCCATGATAATCCATACAACACCAAGTCCAATAAACAGCCATAATATTCTAACTAAACGTTTTTGGCCACCTCTATTGGCTGGATTTGAAGATAATAGAAATGCTCGTTCCATAAGATTTTGTAATTGCTCATTTTCTTTAACACGGAATAAATAAACTGTATACAGATATGCTATTAAATGTAAACCGCTAGGAATAAAGTAAGCAAATATTGCATTTCCATGACAGGTCTTTTCATAACTAGTTGCTTTTGATGCCATGTCTGATTCCAATTTAGATGTAACATAGCAAAATCCCCTATCTCGCCTATTAAGATGTAAATATATAAAAACATTTTTTTAATTTATATATAATACATTACGTTATTAATTAACACTTTTGAATGTATTATTTAAGTATAATTACAGAATTAAAAAATTACCTGTAACAGGCCATGTACTGCAACACATATCCAATGCACATAAATATAATTACTTGAAATGTGTGATAATTTGCTAAAATGCAATATCGCGAAAAATATTCGGTTTCTTCACTATTTGGTCTTAGGCCCATGACGCCTAACAATCTTAAATATGGTTTTAAGATTTTATATTTACAATAATGTAATACTGCAGATGTACTCAAATTTTCATAATCTGGCATTTCTGCTATTTCACCAATCTGAAATTATTTAAAAGATATAAAAAAACAATTCCTTGAAGGTACAAAATAGTTTATACCTATGCTTATTTATATATAATTTATGTAAATTATGCCAGTGAAACTCTTACTTTAAAACATGCATAACGTGACTATTACAGATAATTACGTTATTGGTGGATTTAAAAAATAAATTAATAAATTAGTAGTTAATAAATTTTATGAATCTTAACTCACTTCTGTGCTGTGTAATTGCAAATCTGATAATAATGATGGAGTTGAAGATTGACAAGTCTCATCATTATTTGCTTGTGAAGAAGGACTTTCTTTACCGTTTAAAGAACTGTGATTACTCTGACTTGCCTTAAAATTAATTTAAATTATTACACATATTAATTCTAGAATTAAATACAGTTTGTTTGTCAATAAAAATGTTACTGCATTTTCCAATATTATTTTAAAATGTTTTACATAATATAATTTAACACATAATCTGTGAATAAACACTATAGTAAATATTTAAATCATATTTAGAATAAATTAAAAAAATTAAAAATTAATAAATATTATATTAAAAAATAATCATCATATGTAGAAAAGTCTAAGTAATTAAGTTTAAGAAGTTTCATTTTGAAATTAAATGATCAACAAAAATTTGGTCATACTTATACAGAAAAAAAGGTAAACATTGAAACTTACTTTCATTTTCAAGATTTGTAGAATGATACTGAATTGTATTAAAATTAATTCAATAAACAAAATATAAAATGTTTGTTATAATAAAACGATTTATGTTTATATATTTATTGCAGACATTTCTGCTCAGAATCAAACTAATCCCAATGAGCATTCTTAAGAATGCTCACATTTGAATGAGGATAAATACCTATATACATATATATGTATGTATGTAATATACATATCAATAATAAAGCAGTGCAAACTGCATATCAGTTGTGAGTGATGACATTTCACCTTTCTCCGAGATACCACATAAAATCAATCTTAGCAAATTACTTTTTATACAATGACAAAATTGATAAATAAAAACTTAAAAAATAAAACTGTTACAATTAATATAGAAATAAATTTTATTTACAAGTGTACAATAAAAAATGTTCAATTTTACGAGTTATACTTAATTACATTTTTTTTCTACCCTTTCCTATATTTTTTGCAGGTCTCAATAAATGTTTAAAATCATGTCTGTTTGTTTTACTTTGATCACGTTTTTTTCCAAAATTTTTCTGTAACGGAAAAGAAATATTTTTTTAGTTATTCATATTATAAACACTACAACTCGACATTTATAGGAAATTAATAGCAAAATTTGTTATGTCATAATTGATGTACCTTAGATACAGTAAATGTCATTTCTTTATTTCCTCGCGAGCCTGTCACTTTTATTCTTTGCGATTCTTCTGTCTGTAATCTATCACCAAGACTAGCTCTGTATACAAAAAATTTGTTAACAAGTTATATTAATCATATCAGTAAATTAATTAGGTACACAATATGATACTAAAAACAATTTTTTTATTATGGAAGAATGTACTTACTTAGCTCTTTTCCTCATATACTTTGTTCCATTATAAACGCCATCTTTTAATTCATAAAATTTGGGTTGTTTTTTTGGGATCTCTTCATTATCTATTTCTTTATTTTTGTTTTCTTGTATCTCAAGCTGCCTTTCATTTTCTTTTACTAATCGGTATTGTTTTTGTACTTCTTTCACCCAAGGTTTTTCATCATCAGAACTATCTAACATATCATCATCTTCAGAATGTAAGTTTTCTGTTTCAAAAATTAATATAAAAAATTATTATTTTTCCAAATCAATGAGCATCTATTAGTTGCATACATTATAAACTATACTGGAAATTGTATTTTTATCGTCTTTACTGCATTTTTAAGTATATTAAAATATCGAAAGAAGTATAATTCCTAAATCGTATGTAATATACTTCATCACTAAAATTTAATTTAACTTAAAACTGACAAAGAATAACGAAAAATTACAATGATTGTATCCAGAAATCTCTTAAACTTCTAAAAATCTTACCGTCACTAGAGTGATTTGTGTTATCGATTTCCTGAATTTGTTTTTTATTACTTTGTTTTTTAGATTTACTTAGTTGGGAAATCACTGGATTAATAAGAGCATATTCTTGAGAATTCACATCAACCTGGAAATCAGGATTCTCAAACAACGCTTTAAATCGATCATCTTTTAATAGATTGGGAGTAGCCTTCTTCTTTTTCTTTGAATCTGTTGTTTCCTCATTTTCTAAATGTTTCAAAGCTAAGTCTTTGTTGACAATTGGTAATTTATGAACCTAAAAATTATGTGTTATTATTTAAACAAGAATTATACATATTACAGAAGCAAATTTAATTTACCTGTACTCGTTTAGGTCTTTCTTCTTCAATTTTTTCTCTTATTTTCTTTTTCTTGTATTCCTCGAATTCAAATGGTTTCATAACATCTCTCGCTTTTCTGTATAATCTCACATCCATGAAAAAGCCGTGCATGTATGCTCTTAACAAATTAGTTCCTTTTAAGTGAGATAGACCCAATTCATCTAATTCTTTTTCTGTGACAAATTTGTAATCATCATAAATTGTTTCATAGTCTAATTCTTCAAGTTCCTCAGTAAGATTATCAAGGAATCCACACCATCTTGGTGCAGGACCAAGACTTGGTATATAATAAGATTGTATTTTTATATTTTCATTAGCCATAAACATTAAACCAGTATTTGGAACAACACACAAATCATTGAAGTCTGACTGTGCTTCTATAGATGTATAGATTTTGCCCTAGAGTTAAATTCAAAAAAGAATACTTAGACTTGTTAAAGTTTATGTATTTTCTAATAAATAATTTAAAAATTATTCAATCTCCTATAGCTTGAAAGTTTTACTTACAGTTTGCTTTTCCCATATTTTCAAAATTGAACTATCCATTGAATAAACCAAATCCATACTCTTATGGAACTCAATGTTTCGAATGGGTAGTCCATACATGTGGTCTTTTATCAAAAATGGATTATTGGATCTTAAATCGTAAAGTAGAACTTGTCCTGTAGCAGTTCCAACACCTACAGTTAAGCCACTATGACATTTTAAGGCAGTAATTGATGGTACTGTGTCTAATCTGCAATGAAGAATCATTAAATGAATGTTATAAAAGTATTAAATGAATAAAATATAATTGTTTTTACTTATTATCTTGTCTGATGCAACTGAATCCACAATCAAGTGTCCCAACTTTATTTCGAACACGTGGATCCCAGGCTTCTACTTTTCCTTCATTGTTACCGACTAAGAGCAAATGATGAACTGGATTTATGGTACACTTGTTTATAGCTGAACTATCAGATACAAATGGTTGTAAAAACTGTCCCCTTTCTAGATTTAACCTATATATTTCATTGCTGTAATATTTAAAAAAATGAAAAATTTATTCAATTACAATAATTAATCAATTAAAAACAAAAAATTTTATTACCTAACGCCCACAACAAATAAATCACAAGAAGGATAATGATACTGCATATCTCTACCAAATCTTGGTATCCTTAATCTGTAATATTTACCATGTGCAGCATGAAATTCAATGTGTCTATCACATTGTAAAAATACCAACTGTAACATAAATATTATTTAAAATAAAAACAGCGAACTTCAATTAAAAACAAACAGCACACTATCCTTACCTTACTATAGTCATCCGATATTGATTCAAATGTTACTACTTCTGAATCAAAACATCTTTCAAATTTCAATGACAATTGGTTTACATCAAAGCATTTTAATCTAGGCTTATAAATTCCAGTTGCAAAAATATATTGTCCATCTTTTGATACTCGAACAGAAGTACTAACACCAGGCATGTCAAAATCTTGAATGAGCTCAATTCGTCTACGAATATCTATCAAAAAGAACACTTTTAAAAATCAAGGACTAATAATATAATATAATAACTACATGGTATTGAAACTACTCAATTTATGCGTGAAACACAAGCAATATGAATAATCTTTAGTTATTTTAAACATTGAAGTATAAACATAAATATATATAATATTGTATTGTATTTACCAATATTTTTTTTTAATAAATTTCTTCTTTTTCCTTCGGAAAGCCACTGTAAAAATTAAACAGTTTATCGTTCTATCATTATTATTCTAAGCGATAAAATAACCTCCTTTGAATTTAATGTGACTCGTAACTTACCTCGGGAAGGCTTTTCCCAACACTTAAATTATATATTTTAACATCATTCGGATTTGACACCTGCATTTTTATTGTTTTAAATTAAAATTGTTACTAAATTCAAAAATACAACACAATCATTTAGAATATATACAAAATTAGTGGCTCATTGCACGCATCAGACTTCAAAGCAGGCACAAGCTGCCGCAAGCCTCATATGCGCTGATGAACCACGTGGTTGTAGATATATATTTATCAATACATAACTAACTACACAGTATAATATAAGCTGAAGCTTGGAGTGTACAGTGGATTAGTATTTAAGATATGTCGGACCTGTACCAACAAATTAAGCCGCAGCATGCAACAATCTCACAATTTATAAAAATATTATTTTTTAATAAACAAACGAATAATTAAATTCTATTAAAAAATAAATACTCAACAAATTACCTACTCAACTATATATATAAAATGGCAACAAATGTATTATTATATTTAGTATTATTATACTAATTATTGCATGGCAGTTAGATGTAAATTTTTTGCTTAATTTTTTTTTAATTCTTATTGTAAGGCATAATTACATGACGATATAGTATCTGTAGTAGTTTGAATTCATTTCGATACTGTACATAACATTAAATTATTTTTATAAACAAAGAAACAATTATTGCGTGTAAGGTTGTTCAACTTATCGTTAGAATCATTTTCTTCATGAATTAATTCAATGTATGTTCATTACAATTTAAATGTCTGTTAAATTTTATTCTATGATATTGTTGCATGTAATAGTTAGCTTTTTCCTTAAGTTTTAAACAATAATTTTTTTAATGCAGGAGTATGCAAGTACAAATAGTACAAGTTTCACTATTCTTTGTATGGACTTTTACTCGCTTTATATTTTTACAGTGCAGTGTTGGAGACATGGAAGATTTAGTCATCATAATTATATCATTTTTAAGTTTAATTAAATGAAGAAATTCATGCTAGCACATGTAGTCAAATGCGAATGAGTAATAAATAAAATTGTTTTTACTTATTGAAAGACAATTGGAAATAAAAAAAATGTTTATTGAAAAGGAAATCGTTTTTTCGATCAGTTGAATTAACAATGAAACGTGAAAAGTAGCAGCGTGCATGGTTGAAAATACGCTATATCTATTGGATTGTCAAAGAGAACGATAACGAATATATCGGGAGAGTGGAAAGAGGGGCGCAGCTGCAGCGAGGCAGTGCCTCCCCCGCGGGCCGCGATAGGTCGGCGGGCCGGCGGTGCTCAAGCCTGCCTCGCGACTCGCGACTCGTCTCGGCCGCGGAACCACGGACCGCTACGGGGACCATACGGACTGCGGTCTGCTGCGGTACCGTGCGGACTCGCGGGCCGAGTCGGGAGCACTCGGGATGGGGAAAAAAATGGCCGGCGCGGCGTCGGCGCGCGCATCGGCAGTTTGGCCAGATGTCGCGGGCGCGGCGTCCTCTTCCCGCCGGGGCCCCGGCCCCTCGGGCTCTCCTTCTCCCGCGGCGGGAGGATGGGCGGGGGATCGACGGCGCGGCGGTGGCGGCGGGCGGCGGCGGCGGCGGCGGCACCAGTGGACGAGCGGCGAATCTCGAATTCTCTCGAGTCGACGCGGTAGTCGCGAACCGAGTTGGACGGCTGACGGGCTTGGTTCTCTTCCGTAGTGAAGTTTTTCAAGCAGCTCCCTCCCTCTCTCTCGCAGTCGGCCAGTCGGGCTCCCTCTCGCTCGCTCCTTCGATCTCGCCCTTGGTCGAGCGGTTTTTTCGCCGTCGGCGCTCTCGGCTCTCTCGCCAATCGCAGCGCGGACTGCTCGGAGGCGCACAGCGGCGCACTTTGGCCGGACGTCCCTGTGCAGAGGCACCGTGCACGCGCTCCCGAGAGCTCGCGAGTCGCAGCGGACGCGGAGAGAGGCAGCGGCAGTAGCGGCACCAGCAGCGGCAGTAGCAGCAAGCCGACGGCACTCGGCGCATCGCGAGGAACGTTAGAATAAAAGAAGGCACAATGAGCTGGCAGGATTACATCGACAAGCAGCTGCTCGCCTCGAGATGTGTATCCAAAGCGGCGATCGCCGGACTCGACGGCAACGTCTGGGCAAAGTCCGAGGGCTTCGAAGTGAGTAACCGAGCCTAGCATCGCTCCGCGGCCCCGTCCCCCCGCGCCGCGCCCCCGTCCCCGCCCGCCCTCGCCGACTCCCCTGCCACGTCCCACGGGCCGGGGCCCGGCCCCGGGAGCCGGGGGGACCCGCGGGGACCCGCGGGGAGCCTGCCTCCCTGCATACGCGCCCAGGCATCGCGCGCCCTCTCGCTCGCTCTCCCGCGTATCGATCCGTCAACCTTTCCATCTCGTAGCCGGCGTGCGTGCACGCGCCGCCACCGCACGCTCGCGCCCCGTCTCTCTTCCTCCTTCTCCTGCGGCGCTTCGATCTCTCGAATTCGGGGCGCGCTCCCCTGCTCCTCCTTGCTCTTCTCGGGGAATTGCCCGGAGCCGGCGGCGGCGGCGGCGGCCGCGTCGCTGCGGAGGAGAGGGTGTGGCGCCAACGTCGCACGCGGCCCCGGAGCCGGGGAACGGCAAGGAGCGCAGGAGCCGGAACTGCGTGGAACGCGCGCCGGCCGGCCCGCGGACGACACGATCGACGCACGCCGCCGAAAATAGCACGGCCCTGCCTTTTCCTCTCTCGCCTCCTCCTCGCCGGCGCCCGGCGCCCGCCGAGTTCGCGCTCGCTTTCGCTTTGTCGCGCGCCCGGCGAGGCGCGAGGATCGCCCGCTCGGGCTCCCTCGCGTCGCGGCCCGCGACTCCTTGGCTGACTAACCGCCGCGGCCTCGAGCCCCGGGCACCGGGCCCAGCCTTTGAGGTTATGCCTTGCCTCCCACGGAGCGACTTAACCTCCTACCTGGCGGCTCGCGCGCGCCGCCTGCGACAAGGGGGCCCTGCGCGTCCGAACCTGCTCGGCAGGTGCAGCCTCTCGATCATCCCGCGTCCGCTATCGAATTTGGACATTTCGGGGGGCGGACCGGAAAAAGGGCCCGCGTAGCTGTCCGGCATCTCCCACGCACACAGGCACCGGGCGAGAACGTGCGCGCGCGCACGTGTGCGCCCGTGCGTGAACTTTCTCCCGGCCCGTAACCTGCTTTTCGTCCCGGGAGCGAAGGAGACAGAGGACCAATGGGGGCTATTAAATTCGCGTAAAACCCACGCACGAGCCGAGAGCCGAGCTCGTCTCGCTTTCCTCGGTCGCCCCGGGTCTCGCGGGGGCTCCTTTGCCCTTGGGGGACGGGAGACGCGCACGTCCTCGCGATTCTCCGCCAAAAGCCTGACGCGCGCTGGATCAAAATCGCCAGCTGCCGGGCGCCGACACGGCGCGATGGAAGAGCGAGAGGGAGAGAATCCGAGTCGACTCCGGAGCCACTCGCCCTCGCTCTTTCTCGCTTTCGGCTCTCGAGTCTCGCATGGCTGCCAAAATGGCGACAGCCAGCCGGCCGGCCGGGCAGCGATCCTGCGCCGCTGCCGAGGCAGTGCCGTAGCTACTTTTTGCACAGCCCACTCGCAGAGTGCCTGCCGAGGCCCTCCCATTTCCCACTTTCGCTTTCCTTCGCTTCTCGGCACCATTTTCCTTCGGCTTTTTTCGAAAGTTCAAACGTTTCTCCGAACTCTTTTATCTTACTCTCTTGGCTTGCTACACCTATAATATTCATGGTTCCTAAAATTTCGAAGGAGTGAGCCCTTCAAATCAGTTGCGGAGGATATGTTACTTGACGTGACGTACTGAATCAATTGAATTAATGTGATTTTTTTATTAGCTCTGAAAGTTTGTAAAAGAATCATGTTAAAAAAATTATAATTTAAATCAGTTTCTACTGTGGTCTTTCAATTACATCAAGTAATGAACAGTAGTAGAGAAAATTATAGACATTGGTCTATAATCTTGTTCTTGTGGCGCAATAAGTACAAAGTTTACAGAACGCATAAACTGATGTAGCTATTGCTTCTATAGTATTAGGTTACTCTTTTAATAGATGATAAATTCCAGGTCATTAACTGTTTGGTTTATCTGGTTCGATATAAAACTTCTCGTTGTAAAATGAACAAACAATATAGTGGTATTATAAATATTGTATTTTTTGGTAAATGTTTTATTTCGGTACAAAAAAAATTACTAGTTTTATACAGGTTTATTGGAACTTTCTAAAGATTAATCTTTAATCACTAAGAGAATTAGATCCAAAAAGTTGTTTCCGATCGATCGATAATCTTATAAAAACTTTTATTAAAATTAAGTGAAAATAAGTATTCATTAAGAGAAAATTCAGTAAAACTATTACATAATTCTTCCAACAAGTAAAGACCTTTTTTGTATTTCAGAAATAGATAATTGGACTTGAACAAGTTTCTTTCATTGGAATGCAATTAAAATATTTCGTTTACATTTCTTTAAATATAATTTCTTTAAATATAATTTCAATTTATTATTTATGCCGTAAATAAAATATTTATTATATATAAATTCAATTAATGTACAAAGACCATGATATATAAAATTTAATTAAATTCTGAAATGAAAAGTTGACTGTCGTAAAAATAGCAAAATCTTTTATGTTACGAAATAAATAATTGCGAGAATAATTGCTACTGATCGTTCAATACATATCTTGCAAAGGAATTCTAACTCCAACGCAGAACAAACATATACCTCTGTAATTTATAGTTTAAATATTCTTTTCTAAATTAAAAAGAATGTAGTAATTTTCACATACCAAGTCAAATGACAAATACATTTTTATTTTTATAAATATAATGAATTTTCCAACGCTGAGTAAACTACTCAAACGATGTTTATCAAATTTAAAGCAAACTCATGTAAATATTAAATTTAATAAATAGCAGTAAATTAAACTATTTTTTTGGCTTAATATGTTTAGTAAGTTCAAAATTTAACAGCGGCTAATAAATTAGTAGTATTACCACTTCTTTATCGTAATCCATAAATTTTTTAATCTGCATTGTAATTGGACTCGGTAAATTTTTCTACATATAATAGAAAAATATATATAGTCAAAATAATCGAAGTATATTTAGTTCGACGGTGGGGAATAACTTACGAATCGAAACAGTCATTTTTCGTCTTCTTTTGAAAATCTCAGATTTTCTTGTCGGCGTGGGTAACAACCATGTGTGTACGGGTTCGAGAGAGGGAAACGGCCCTGATCCATTCCACTCTCGAATGTCGGTCAAGATTCGCTGGCGCGCGGATGATTCATCCATGTGCGAGGCCCTCTGGGCTCTGGTAGTGCGGTGGGCTGGTAAATTTTTTTTTTATTTATTAGGTTGCTACAAATCTACAGTTTTGTCTTATTTCAGCTTGACCAGCAAATCCGAGGCCCGTATTTATTGGCATCATTTTGTAGAATTTGTTTAAAACTTGTACTTTAGGTGTTTGAATATTAAATTAGCAATTCAATGCAAATTCATGAGACAATCTCCTCCGTACTTTGCAGATTATGATTCGTGCAATTTCAAATTATACTAAATGCCTACTCTGAAGTTTCTACGGGAGGAATCCTTAACTTTACAGATAACGATCAATTTTTAATCTCAATTGCACTTATAGCGATGAAACTGAAAATATTATATAGTACTTTGATTAATTTTTCATTTTGCGTAAAAGCACAAATTAATTCTAAAGGAACTTACGCTTAAAGTTAATGGCGCAAACATAGTAGTATCGATTTCTTTGATGGATATCTGAAAGTAGGGTTTTATGCAAATTTTATCTAATATAATGCTTATTTAGTTGATTCCACTGCTATATGCATGTATTTTGAGAATGGTTTATGTTCCTTTATGGTAGACATTTAACTAATTTTTAATAATGAAAATATCTGTCTCTTTGAATCGCTGCCTAATTATATTTGGTAATTGGCATTAGCTCGATTTTTACGATCTTAGATTTAATAACTGCAACTAAGATAACTTGCCTAACTTTTCCCATGCCTTCAAAAGTTTCAGAAGAGGAATAGGAGTGTAGGATTGTTCGCGCAAGGAGACCTAAGTATTATATCATACACCTCATTGCTTTGAACTCTAATGAATTGGGAAGATTAGATTGACTTGATCCAAGCATGCATTTTATTTAAAAACCTCTAGTTCCTTACAAATTGAATTGGTAAAAGTTTGTTGAGTCATCGAAGGATCTACGTCAATTAAAATTCATACAGGTTACAGTTAAAGCTGCTTTCATATTTAATTATACATGATTCTCACATTAAACATTGCCCATACCAGAAATACCTCTGTTTAATTGATACATCTAAGTTAGTTACTAGGAGCAATCTTAAATTCTTATTAATTAAACTGTTAGTAAGTTATCAGACATATAGTACTATTAGCTGAAATTGTATTTTTGTTCTTATTATAGATATTTTTAAACTTATAATATATATATTTTTATAAAATATTTATAGTATATAATTCAGTGTAATCAGTTTAAATAAATCAATAATTTAAATGAAAGTTCTGAATCAGGAAAAGAAAATAATCGCAACTTGGCATTCCATTTTCATTGGATTTGCATGAAATTAGATCAATTACTCGTTATAAGTATGTTTTTCAAAATTAATTATATGGGCTTTACTTTATCAATTGACTCATTAAAGGGATGAAAGGGAAGGTCACTTATTTAATAACGAAGTCTCAAGTGTCTTGATCTTTCACGCTCTATTAGCCAGGCGTATATTAACGAGGTAGTAACTCGCAGATTCTAATCGAGTCTCCTGCAAGTGGTGTACGATGCACATCAATCAAGTGAATCCACCGTGTTAGTAAACGCCTCCTCTTTTCTTCCTTCCTTTCTTTTACTACAAGATGATGAGAGGATCGTCCAACTACTCATTTGAAGCATTTGGTTGGAGCATTTGATTGACAGACAGGGAATGATTAACCGTTTCATTTAAGAATCTCGAGCGCTAGCGTTGACAGGGATGTGCACCATTCCCTCCAAAGCATTCTTCTCGGTCCACAAGGCCCTCTAGCTCGGCCTGCCGCGCGGAGACTCCGGTAAAAGGAGAATCATTTCGCCACTTGCGCGAGCCGCCAGCTAACTGGTCGGTCCCCGCGCGTATCAGCTGACGCGATGCTCACGGCAAGAACAAGTTACGCCCGTATACTCGGCGCGGGCCGAGGCGCTCGCCGATGCTGCACGCGTTACACGAAGGACGCAACGTGGGTCGGCCGCAGGCAGCCCGTGCGGGATTCATGGCTCTCAAATCTGTCCAGGGTCGTCGAAAAATAACAATGTCCAATTCTTTAAATCGGCGCGAGCGGCCTGCAGCGCTCGCGGCGAGGGAGACGCGACGCGCCCCTCCCCCTTCTTCCCGCCCCGGCGGCCGGCTCTTCTTTTAATGCGTCGCACCTCCTTGCCTTGACTTGCGCCTTTCTTGGTCATCGCCGGCAGTCGCTTCATTGGCGCGATATTCGCTGATATGGCATTACGCATTTAACGCTTGCAGCGGCTGTTTGCATTCGACTTCGACTCGAGGCTCCTTCGAGATTAGAATTTAAAAATCAACTTCAATTACCGTCCTTATTGACGGCTTCGGAGTTTTATTTATTCTCTTTCTTTGCTTAGAAATTCAGCTGGCCGTTGCGGTCGCGGGCGCGCGCGCGCGCGGCGCCCATTGTGAATTCCGCGCGGCGCCGCTTAGCGCTCGCCGTTTTTTATCGGTTGCTCAATTGCGCCTCGCATTCGTGTGCATAGACTGGTTCGCTTTTGGAGAATCGCCATCTCGGCCCATTCTCGAGTTGGCCGGTCGGATCCCCCGGAACACATCCGATTCGTGGAAATTTCATTTGTCCCCTCGAGTGCACGGGCCGGCGATGCAAAGCGAGCGAGAGCGAAGGAGAAAAGCCTTCAATAGGAGGACTGATGAACCGAGGAAAGCGAGTCCGCGGCGGTCGTTAAATGCCTATTTAAAAGTTAAAAGCGTCGGTCGAGCGGCTGCGGTAAACTCGGGATGCTAATGCGCGCCGATCGGCGATTCGAGGGTCGCGCGATAAGTAACGATTCCCCGAATTGGCCGCGATAAACCGGCGGCTGGTGGCGGCCGCGGGGACGAAAGAAGCGCGTCGTCCTCGAGGGCCCTACTAACCCGATGACCTTTTGACCTTTTTCAGGTGAGCAAAGAGGAGCTGGCGAAGCTCGCCCAGGGATTCGAGGAGCAGGACCTGCTGACGTCGCAGGGGGTGACCCTGGCCGGCAATAGGTATATCTACCTGTCGGGCACGGAGCGCGTGATAAGGGCGAAGCTGGGCAAGGTCGGCGTGCACTGCATGAAGACGGCGCAGGCAGTCGTCGTGTCCCTCTACGAGGACCCGATCCAGCCACAGCAGGCCGCCTCCATCGTCGAAAAGTTGGGCGACTACCTCATGTCCTGCGGCTATTAGGTCAGTCACCTGCACTCGGCCCTCGGCCCTTATCCCGCCCCTTTCATCGGCAGGGCCGTCTGAAAGCTGGCTCTCGGCGAGTAGGCGTACCCAACATCGCGCTCGCCAAAATTCAAAGCTTTTTCATCGGGCGATAAATCGAGCGCTCGGGCGCAACGCAGAGGCGCGCGCAAGCCCGAGAATAAAGCGATAAACGGTGCGCCGAGGTGCTCGAAAGAATGTCTCAATCAGCGGGGAGCGCGCGAGGTGCACTGGTTAACGGCTCGGGCCCGGGGAAATGTTCACCGAGTGCCAGAAAGCCGGCGAGCGCCGCTCGGGGAATTCGCTTATATTCGCTTATTACGCGTGGCCGCGTGCGAGCCGAGAGAGCCGGCCGGCCGCCTAACAAGGAGTCACCTTCGCCGGTTTATCGGCGCCCGGCGCTCTCCTCTCGGGCCGGGCGGCGCCGCGCCGGGGGAGGGATCGATGCCGCCGGCATAATCGGGCGGCTCTTTATTGTTCATTGTGCGCTCCTTACTTCCGGGCGATTGCCGCGGCTCTTCGCTGACTAGGCGGCTTGCGCAAGCCTCGGCCGCGGGAGCTTTTCGCCTCGTTGGCAAAGGTCGCCCCGCGCTTTCTCCCGGCCGATTAATTCCGGCGGGCCCGGTTCTTTTTCTCGAAATTCGAGCCTTTGGAACGCGCGCCGCGCGGCCTTGGGGAAAAGCGCGTTGTTCGGACCTGCGCCCGGAAAGAACGAGAGGTTTCTTAACGGCCACTGGAGCATTCCAAAAGTTGTTTTGATCGTCGCTCCTCGCGCGGTACATAATGCTACAACCAGAGCTCGGAGCGATTTTTCAGTTTGTGCGCCGACCGTTAGTGGAACGGTTAAGTCATCGGGTTTTTTTTATCCTTCGACTCGTCGCTCGCTGCGGTGCACTCGAGAGGATCCTAAACGATTTCGGCACGGATGCCTAATCGCCCGTTCAATTGTATAATTCATTTCATTTCAGTTGACAAATAAAATTACGTCACGGGGATTGCGCGCGGGTCGAGTCGATTTTTCAGAGGCAACTTTCACGGTTTAGAAAGATTAAGTTTTTATCTGGCGGGCGTCGCGCGCGGGCAACAAAACGACCGGGCCAGCTAAGTGGCCCGCGGCCCTCGCCGGCAGCTCGTGCATACGCGCAACGATAATTGTGGCTTTTCGTTTTCCCGGGCGTACGTTTTCGGAGCGCGAGGCAAAAGGCGAAAGCGGAGTTTCCCGGCGCGCGAGGCCGGCAATTGGAAAAGCGCCGGAAGCCGGCATCCGGCCGCCCTTTGCTTCCCACTTGGATCCGTGCATCGACGCGCCGGGGCTTCTTGGCAGCTGGCGCGCTATCTGCCGGCCCCGCGCATCGCGCGATTCCGCCCCATTGACCGCGATAAGAGCCGCGGGCGCGGGGATCGGAACTCCCGGGGCGTATCTGACGCGCGGGAACGCGCGCGCGCCTCCGTTAGCCGGCGTAAACAAAGAGGCCCCGTAACGGCCCGATCCGCCGCGAAGCCGCACGAGCGTAACGGCGCGGCGCCGTCTGCCAAGCGGCCGATTTGTCCCGGCACCCGTGCCGCGGGAGGCCCACGCCCGGCCCGCGCCAATTCCATTTTTATCATGTCCTCCCGGCCGCCGACGCGTGATCGGCCCACCGGCGGACGAGCGGGCGAGCGAGCCTGCATGCGCTTCGGACCGAGGAACAAATTGGGGGATTCCTTTTCGTTTGCCGCGGCTGCTTACGCGCCCCATTAGTACGCGTATAAAGCTCTAGCAGCCAGTATTTTTTAAACCTGTACAATATTCATTTTAGCTAATTTAAGCATTCGCCACGCATTCTTATGAGATGAGACGTAATAAACTGAGAGCTCTATCTTGCATAAATTACAGTGAGGCCTGGCAATCCGGTGACTGCTTGTTGGGGAGTAACGTTTACCTAATTATCTGCTCGAAAGCGTAGTAAATCAATAGGGTAAGAAGCTGTGGAAAGAAAGTCCTTATCGAACGTTCGGAGTAGATAAAATACTTCAATCGCTATTTTTATCATTAAAAACGTGATTAGGAACAATGTAATTACAAATAATGTTACAATTAACCAATTTAAAGATATAATTAACCAATTCAAGCAAAGTGTCGTGAAATAACTTGTCGCTTTTGTAATGGCGATGAAAATTAAAGATGATGAAGCAGCTTAAAAATGGCACGATATATCTTGTACAACCTCAAAAAATACGTGACATAATTGAAACTAAATACTTTACGAGTCTTATACGAGTTTAGCTAAGAGAAGCATCAGAATTATTTTTATTCTCGTACACAAGACTATTTTTAGTTCACATTAGTTACCAAACAAAAATTGTTTAACCGATAATCATTAATCGATCAAAATTTGTTTCAATAAATTGTTCGTTAAACCGTTTAACGTTGTTTAGATATCTGACTATTTTAGTCATTTTTCAGCAATAATCGATTAGATACCGAATGAAAAAAAAGCAAAAGTATGTAGATGTCAACTGTGCGAGGAACGACATTCTTGTTTTACTAAATATTGATATGTACACAAAATTAAGCATGATCAGCAATGAACAGTCATTCGGTTTTAATATATTTTTCATTTGCTTTTAACGTGTTACAACCAAGATATTAGGATACATTGTTCATTATTGTTCTTTTTCTTTTTTATTATTTATATGATGCGTGCAATTTAAATAAAATAATAAAATTTTAATAAGAATTTTTATTGTGCTTCGATGGCGCAAGACAAGTTAATATAACTGCACATTTCATTTGCGGTAGAATAAAATTTTAATGCAAGTTCTTTACTTTGAGATATTCTGTTTTATGATCCAAGTACAACCACTCATGAAGCGTCAGTTTATTTTCTAATCTCATCGTCAGAATTATAAATTAAAAGCTTACTTGGATAGACTGCAGAGAACAATTAGTATTTTTTCGAATCGCCTTCGGTACATTCAATATTATTTTTATATTAGAATAATATTCTTTGGTTACACGATTTTATAATGCAAAAACAGCGATATACAAAATATAACGAAAAGAAAGTCGACATTAGCAAATAATTAGAAGGTAGATGTAGATTCATGCTAGTGGTTGCATCTCAAAAGAGCGTGAAACAATAATGCATGGGTTTACAGGTAATTTAAAAGCGTCGGCGTGTTAAATGCACGAATAGCAAGGCAGCGTAGCAAAATATTGCAAAATACAGATTCACTTTCTTGCCAAGAGTCGGCTGCACTCGGCGCGCTGGTAGATATTTATTGGAATTTAAAATTTCAAGCTATAAAAGTCGATAGCGGTTGGTAAACGAATCTCGATTTAAATTTGCTTTTTCAATTACGTAAAGTCTAAAATTGAACGATCGAATTAACGCGTGTCGGCGAAACTCCCAAATGATTATTCCAAATTGACCATGCGACAGTTGGACTTGTTTATCAATCGCGAGCGTGCATTTTTTAAATGGACGAGCCGATAGGGGGACTGAAAGCTTGGTCATTATCTTGCGAGCGTAACACGCACTAGTCTAACCAGTGGTCTTGTCTTTTTTGTTTCAGTGACCTTTGGGATCCAACACAAATATCTATAATTAATAATTAAAAAAAAACTAAACAATCGATACGTTCGACGATGATTTTATAAATGATGATGAGGAAGAGAAAGGATAATAAGGAGGAAGAAGAGGAGGATGAGGAAGAAAAAAGGAGGAAGAATCAAGTGGAATAAAAGAAGTAAGCACGAGGAGAGGGAGATTAACTAACGAAGCGCGGAGGGAGGAAGGTGCGCCGGGGAGGTGGCGCACGGCAGCGGCGCAGGCCCGCTGCTCACCATTGATAATACAGTTGAGAACATCGGCGGCCGCCGGCAACCTGATCCCAGCATCAGCACCAGCAGCAGCAGCCGCAGCAGCAGCAGCAGCAGCAGCACAGGCGAACCAGGACACCCCCCAACCATAGATCCCAGGGAAGAAAGGGCGCGCGCCGCGGCGGAGAGGCGGCCGGGGGCCCACCCCCGGCCCCGGGCCGCCTCGGAGGCCCCCAAGGCCCCCGCTCCCTCCCTCCCTCCCTCCCGGCCCCCGGGCTGAGCTCGCAGCACGGAGATGATCCACGCACGCACCGGTCGACCGGCCGCCGCGCGCCCGGGGGACGCACGGAGGCAGGGAGCAGAGCGGCGGTGGCGGCGGCGGCGGCGGCCGCGCTTTCTTCAGGCATCAACTGCAAGGCAATAGTGATAAAACAAACAAACAAACAAACAGAAAAAAAAAGATTGAAGGAAGAAACAATTTCTATTATTGGCGGATGAGATGAAAATGATGAAACAAATACATTAAGGTTTACATTTTACGAAAAAAAAAAACGACTCTCGAGATTGTACTTTTGAAAAACCCCCACACAAGCGCCCCATCCACACGGGATCCCAGGAGCGGCCGAGGCTCCGCGCCGAGGTCTCGTCTTCCGCGCGGACTCCTACCCCTTCTGGCCCTCCTCCTCTGGCCCGCGCTCCGCATTTTCATCCTCCCTTCGACTCGTATTTTTACTTTTTCCCGAAGCGCCGCACGCCCGCGTCCGAGCGGCTCTCGCTTTCACGTAAATATAACTTTTCTCCCGGCGGGCGGGCGGCCGAGGCGGCGCTCGCAGCGCTCCTTCTTTCTCTTGGTACACGCACTCCGCCGCTCTCGCAAGCACACACCGACACCTCCGCGCGCCACCGAGCCACAAAGTCACACGCACACACCACGAGAGAAACAGACGTGATCGAAACGAAAAGCGACGAATAATAGTAATAACGCGACGATAATGACAATGATAATGATAATAATAGTAACGTTAATAATTAATAGCGATGACGCGACGGCGCTTCAACTCGATGAGACTAATAATAATAATACAAAGGATAATATTGCTAATATGATAATACTCAGATGCGTCCGAATATACTTTGGTAAAAGCGATATAAACCAGATTTTGTACTTGACCGAATACAAAGGCGTTCGAACAATGGGGTGGAGCGGCTGTGCGGCGATAACGACCGCGCGGCGTCGTCGAGCGCCGTTAATTGCACCGCGCGGAGTTACCGCGTTAGGTTACAGTCTTTGGTACAACCGACCGCTTGGTCGAACACGTCTACGCGCGCGTGTTTCTAGCGCGGGGAGAGAGAGAGAGAGAGAGAGAGCGCGATCGAGGGTGGAGGAGGCGATAAGAGCGCGAGGTAGGCAGCAAGTGCCCGGATCCGTCAAGGGGCTCATCCAACTACTTTTTCTTGTTTTCTCGCGAACTCGTTGACGTGGAAGCAGCGGCCGGCGCTTCGGGCGCTCCGCTCCGAATTAAATCCGATCTCCGTTCGGGCCGGAATAGCCGCTCGCACTCCTCTTTCCCACTTTGAGTGCTTGAGAAGTTGCGAAACGCCGCCGCGGGCGCAGGAGGGAGCTGCCAAAAGCCGAGCGGAACGTCCTCGTTAATAAATCTCAAGTGAGCGCGTGCGCGCGCGCGCGCGGGGCTTAATTAGATATTAAAGAGATATTTTCTGTTCGCTGCGCGCTTCTCAGAAATAGACGCGTGGCGGTCTGTGCACGCGAGGCTTTTACCTGCTTCACCTGCGGCTCACTAATCTTAGTAATAACACATATTTATTATGCCAATGAGAATTTTTGAATGTCTACTATTCGGTAAGGGTTGTGGGAAAGACGATCGTCGCGCTGAAAGGGACTTCTCTTTTAATAAAGCTCGGTATTTCGCCGGGTTCCGGTCGAGTCGGGTCACGAGACCAGACGGGCTTTCTCCTCGAGGAAGAAAGAGGAGGCAAGGAGGGAAAGAGGATCGCGAACGCGTGGGCTCGCTCGCCACCTCATGGCCGCGTGCTTTGTATCGCGCCGAGGCGCCATACTTTTTTTTTAGCTATTTACTCGTCTCTAATACTGCTACGTCTAAGGATAGGTAATAAAAACAGTGCCGAATTTCGGACCGGGATTCGAGTTCTCTTCAACCGACATTCGGAAAAGACACGCGCGCCGGATTTCTATTATTCTGCGTTGTTGGGCTCGAGCAAACTTGGCATGCCGATGAATTTGCCGATGACTATTGAGAGGAGAAGCCACGAGTCGGATTTGTCGAGATTTTTATTATATAGCAGGGAGTGGGGCGCGTTTAACGACGACTGCGGCGAGATAAAGAAGAAAAATAAGAAAATAATAGCGAGTAAGAATGATACGAGTAAGTTTTGACTCACAGCTCATCAATTCATTTATTGTACACTCAAGGCAAATGCATACGAGCGAGTTTACTCGATCAACGAGGAACAGAGTTTCAGTACACGAACACGAGTACACGGTACACAGCTACACGTCTCGCACGGTACGGGCGCGCAGGCAAGAAAGCAAGTGGAAAGAGAAAGAGAGAGAGAGGGAGAGAGAGAGAAACGGCGACGGTCGACTGGCTCACGTGCGCGCGAGCGAAATGAGGAAACGCGAGCGACGAGAGAAACGCGCGCTTGCATTGCCGAGCTTTGATATTAATAACGGGCCGCGGCGATGAAAGTTTCACGGGGTCCGCGTACACTTCGCGGAAGCTCGCGAGCTTGCGAAACGCGAATGATTATCGCGCTCCTTCCCCTGCACCTTTCGCAGTGCCATAAACGAGCGCTTCGCGGTACCCAAGGGCGCGATTCCGTTTCTCTCGGCGCTCGCGCGAGTCTCGCTTGCGGCGCTCGACGTCGCTCCAACGCGATCACTCCTGCGCGAAGATGAAGGAAAATACCTATAAACTACTACTATAACTACTACTGCTACTATTACTGTAACTTGTAACATGGTTGCTTGTCGATTCGCGCAAAGGACGATAAGAGGTGATTATCGCGCCAAGCAACGGCCCGAACTACCTATGTAACGATTTTTATTGATAAACAAGGAAAAGGAATAAAAATTGAAGTGATTGATATTGTAAAAAACTAGTAAATTCTCACTGCGGCTTCATTATTTCGTGTTATTTTAAATACTCATATACATTTCTCCTTTCATTTTTTTCACTTTAATGCTTGTTTGCCATCGCTTCGTGTGTGTGTTTTAATATGCTCTTAGGGGTAGTCAAGAAACCCTCGTTCGCTATTGTTTTGTCAACGGCCTGTTTCAACAGCTTGCCGCAACGACGATGCCAATCAATTTCCTTTTATTCCAAGCTACATACAAACGAGCACTGTGCATATATACGAACTTTTTGTGATATATACCTGTAACGAACAGAGGAATCGTTCGAAGCCACTCGAATGGGTCCGCAATGATTTAGCTCCGTTCACGAGACTATTATCTCCCGAAAGCTCTAATATAATTAATGTTACTAAAAGAATTGCAATTGTAAAAAGATTTTGTTACTATTATTACTATTCGAATAAATGAAGAATTTAGATACTTTGGATAAGGCGTCCAGTTTGACTTATTTGTCTGTTCGCTTAAGGCTTGCATCCGAAGGACCTGCAGGGTTGAAAAACGCCTAGTTACCATTGTGCCCTGCTCGACAAGCGCCCGTAGACTCGGCAGAGTAGCAGCTCGTCGGCGCACAAAGCCGTGTGCGGAACGGCTCAACCCGAGCGATAAATCGCGGACAAAGCTGCGGAGAGATGCGCGACCGCGAAGCTGACACGCGAGTCGATGGGCGAGAGAGAGAGAGAGAGAGAGAGGAAGGGGCTATCTAGCGGTGACTTGTCGCCTCGGTTCTGCAGTGTCGCCGGAAGCGCTCCTCGGGTTCCCTCCCATAAGGAGGCGAGACACCGAGCGAGCCGCTGCTCAACAACGGCTTTCCTCCTCGACAACTCCATTTGTTTTCCACCTTGTACGTAAGCAGGAACTGGATTTTAGTTTACCAAGCAATTAGTTCGCGCACGGGTCAAAAGCCGTTTATACCCGAGTCGCGTATTGGCAAGAAATGGCACAACACTTACCTGTACGTGGCCGTTGAGAAAAATACAGAGAGAATGGACGTGTACTAAGGAAAACAAGGGTCCATACAGTTTCTACGATTAATTTATTTTATAATTTAAAAATTATATTAAATATAATAATCGCATTACCAGTGACGTTTCATCGTAGTAATTAATATATTATCAGCTAGAATCTCGTTAATCGTGTATTCATCATTCATAATAATGTCATTAAGAATATTATTACCGTTATCGTTAACGCGACGTGTCATCGAAATTATTAGCAACATTACAACATGTTAATGATCCTATATAAACTTGCGATTGTATCAATAATAATTGCAATCATTAACATTCTCTGTCTTTGAACTCTTTCGCGCTCTTCCTCGCTCCCATTCGCACTCTACAACATGGATTCGCACGCGCATTCATTCGTTCTCTTGAAAGAAAGTGTGTATAATACCGCATGTCGTACTCGAAATACTTTTCGATCGTTGCGGGTATCGGTGACAATCGCTTCATTTCCTCGAGTCACTCACGCGTTTCATTCGCTGGATTCGCTCGCAGTTTTTGCGCTTTTTTTTGTAAACATGCTTAGGAAACGGATTCCTCGTGCGTGAAAACATTTTTCTTTCTTTCTTAATTTGTTTAAGAAGGTGCGATCTCGCGAAAGCCGCGATTGTAGGTTTACGTGTCAAAATCGGCCGCCGAAAGTACATCGAATACGAGATGGTTGATGCTGTCGCAGCGACCACACCTTAAATACCAACAGTCATCTGAAAACTGAGCTTCTGAATCACATTGCATACATTTTACATGGTCAGTGCGAACGTTAACACATTATGTATATTCGGTAGCCAGAGCCTATCCAGCATCACGACAACAAAGTTTAACTTTTACTGTTTTATTTATTTGTTTTTTTTTTTTTGACATTTTCTACTCTTTATTTATACTTTAAACTTTTTTTCTTTCACTTGGTTCATTCGAGAAAAATGAACGAGACAATTAATACACTGTTTACCTGTGCAAAAACGTTTTTTCATCCTGTTCTGACCCTATAGAAATTGAAAATTTTATACGTCTTATTCCATCTGTCGATCTCGCTTGCCCGATACTCCTGTCATTTCTCGCACCTGTGGTTCGTGGTTACTCGTTCTTTTCGCAATTAGGTGCTGGACATTCGGCCCGATTGTACGTTATTCACTTCTCGTCGTTCTCTTATATTCATATCTCTGCATCCCTTCTATCTTTCACTTAAATGTATTACACGATACGCGTGAAAAATGATCGGCATATTTGTAGCCAAAATTTGCTTCCCACGATCAAGAAAAATCTCAAACGTTCGCGTGAAAACTTTTGTAAAATCGCATATTTTTATTTTAATAATACGCATTCTCTTCAAAGGAACGGGTACACGCGAAAATTCCACACCACTTGCGTGGACACGCAACGCAAAAATATTACACATATTGTGACCGTCGTAGTTCTGCACGGTGCTCTTGGATACCTATTCGGAGGCCGATAAACACGATCGCGGCTTATGTTTTTTTGCGGACTCGAGCGGGGCTCGCCCTGCACGACTTCGGGCGGCTGTCATGGGCTTACGGGTGGAAATATTTGAATATGTTGACATCAAATGCATTACCACTAGTCATTCAGAATATGGGGAGACGGGAACAATACCGATAGTGATGCTAAAGCGATTCAAAATTAGGAAAAATGCATATGTGATATTGATAATGCCACTGAGTATAAGTATATAATTAGTGGATCCATACGTAAGATAATTATGGATCATCCAAAATGGACGCTTTTTAGAGTGAGCGGAAATACAAATGGCAATAAATTACTATTAACGCGAATGGTTGTCTTTCCGTGTGCTGTGAGTCAGATGATTTTAAATTTGGATGCTGGAGTTTATCATCTCCAACCAACTGTCGAACTCGACATTCGGCCAGGCCAATAAGAGACCAGGGTCGATGGCTTCTAAATCGCGGATATGCTCCCCGGTCTCCAAGATAATTCACTCACTTCGTAAAGTGATGATTAGGATGTCGATGTGGAACATGAGGTCTTTGAACAACGTTCAGCCGTCGGAACACGGAGGATTAAATTCCTAGGTCGTTCGTCGATACGACCCACCTTCCTCCGCCGACACCTCGGATATTGCGTCGGACCTTTGGATCGGCGGGAGGATGTTTTTCTTTCGTAAGCCCAGGACAGCGAGCCTTGCTCAAGTGCGTAGAAAAAGATTATCCGCAATCGCATTTATCAGAGTCTGGTAAGGTATATGAGGGCGCCGTACTAAACTACAACGGTATCATATATTCGCAGGTCGAGGCGCGGGGGTATCGAAACGAAAAAAAAATGAATTACAAAACAAAAAAAGTAACTTTGCTCGGTGGCGGCGCGTACCGCAAAGTTCGTTACAGACAATGTACAACAACTTGGGTGGGTGACCGATCGAGTCCAAAAGTCCGAACGATAAAAACGGAAGAGTAAACGGGGTGGTCATATGTACCGTGGGTCGCGTCTCGCGCATTATACGGAAACAAAAAAAGAAAAAGGTACTCTCTTTACACGTACATATATGTTTATAAAAAAGGGCGGAGGCGCTAGTGCAATCAACGGAGTGGGGAGAAAAAAAAAGGAATTGGCACTAGGCCTCGCGGCGGGCGGCGGCGACTCGCGTCCTGCCCGGGGCAGTGGAACAGGGCTCCCGGGGTCTCGCCGTTACGTCGTCGGCTCTTTTTGTGGGGCGCGCGAGTCCGCTCGGCCGCAGTTGCGCGGAAGCAACGCAAGGGCACGTAAGTAACGGAAGGAAAAGAGGCGCGCTGTGTATATATATATGCATATATATACGGTCAGGGTAGGCAATCCATCGGCGAATGTCCAGCGACGGGACGAACACTCCTTCTCTATCTTCTTTCTTTGTTTGAGATGGGCAGACGGCGAGCGCGTGGGCGCCGGCCTCTCGGCAGGTGTTTGCTTGGTTGCTGGTGTCGCGGTCCGCGGCCCTTTTCTCAGCCGGAGCCCCCGGCGAAGTGCATTTTCACGTGCGCGATCCTCCTGGATCTTGTTTCCCTGGAACGAACCCGAATACTCCTTCGGCAAAGCTCTGCGAATAGGGGGGGCACACGATGCTAAGGTGCTATCGTTCAGACGGAGGATCGGCGGAGTCGTGGCGGGCCGGCCGGAGAAAAGGGCGCGCGGGCCCCGCGGAGTCGGGGTCTTTGATGGGCTGGGTCGCGGGGGAGGGGCTCGAGGCCGCGGTCACGTCGTCTCCCCTCACTGGACGATGCAGCAGCAGGGGTTGCTCGATATCGCGAGCTGCTGCTGCTGGTGCTGCTGTCCCGGTCGCTGTCGCTGTCCCTGTCGCTGCCGACTGGCTACCCTGGCGCACCTGGGCTATTGGTTCTCGAGGGAGTAGTGCCGCGAGCGCTTCCAGAAGTTCTTGAAGAAGCCCTTCTTCTTGGGCGCGTCGCTCGTCTCGACACCTGCAACAACTGCAAAAGCCAAATGCCGTGTGATTAGTCGGCGCGTTACAGCGGCTCGCCCCCGCCCTCGCGAAGCACTCGCGCAGCCTCGGGGAATGTCGGCCAAGACGCGCTGGCGATCGATCGGCCGCGAGGGCGCGAAGCAATTTTCGCCCGCGCCTCCCGCCGCCTATCGATCTCGCGCGCACACGCCTCCCCAAGTGCTTCGAGAGTGCAGCCTATCTCAACAGGTGCACAGAGGAGAATGCCCGCAGACAGATCGTTAGGGGCCATCAAACAGTTAACGTGCCGAGGTTTAGTTCATACCTAGACTACCGATTTACCAATTAATTTTTTTGACAATGCAAGGAACCTAATGCTACGCTTCCAGTCTTATAAATAGAATTGAAAGTATGCAGAGTATCTTTACATATAAGCCGATTTGATCGATGTGGATATAGCTCTTCTGCAACTCGTCAGCATTGTTATTTATGCTTTTTCCTCGTTTACCTATTAGCGCATGATACAAAGAACGCGAGAATGCCATCTACATCCTATATAAAATCAGAAATATTCTGAAAATGTTTAATAAACAATTGAATGCAAAGAAATGAAAGTAATTAGTCACCGTATAATTTTCTACAAAATTGTTTAAAAATTGTTTAATTAAAATGATTTTTTGCAATTCTGAATTTCGCTACGGAGCCGCAATATTCCGCGGTTGTAAAGTTTATCGAGTTTCCCTACTGGCACTCTAATACATGCGCACATCCTGCAAATGGGCAGGAAATTTTTGAAAAAGCCAGAGAAACCGATACGGGACTCTGCACAAGTGCTCTTCTGCGGGAGAAAATGGAACGACGGGCCGCCGGGGCTTGCCTTTGTTCCCGAGGTGGCGCGAATCATTCATACGGAGCATGTGCTGGGCGGCGCAAGCGGGAAGCGGGCCGCTGCGGAAGAGGAAGGATTGCCGGCCGCCGGGCTGTTTTCCCAACAGCCGAAAGACGGGGTCCCGGCGAGCGGGGCCGCCGGCAGCACTTGGATATGTCCTCCACGTTTTTAGGCGCGCACGAGCCGGCGCGGCGGCCTGAATCCCAAGCGGGCGGCCTTCCGGCGGGGCGCGCGCGGCAGGAAGCGGCGGGAGCGGGCGATAGGCCGGGCGGCGCCGATAAGCCGGCCTTGGGCCGCCGCGTCCGCGGCTCCTCCGATAAGCGGCTCCGGAGCCGCTGCAGGCGGGCGGGCCGGGGGCGGTGCAGCGGCCGCCGGGGCAACGAACGCCGCGCGGGCCGCGCCCGCGATCAATACCGATAGACTCGCCGGCAGGCAGCGCCCCTAACCGCGCCCACCCGCCCACGTGCTCGCCACTCGGGCGTGTCCCGCGGACCCGCCGCCCGCCGCCCGCCGACGCCCGACTCCCGCGGCTCCCGAGCCCAGAATAGGCCCCCTTGCCAATCCTCCTCTTCTCCAGGGACGGGCCGAAAAACCGGGGCCAAGCCTCGGGCGCGCGCGCGCCGCGGCCCACAAAAATAACCGGGCAATATTAATAGGCTGCCGGGGAGGGAGACCCGAGCCGAGACCCCGAGAGCCCAACTGCCCTGGGGGACGGAGATATTTTGGACCGCCGCGCGACTGCCCGCCGCAGGCCCTGCCTTCCTTACTAAATTCGGCCCTCGCCCACGGAGCCGCGAGAAAAACGCGCCCCGACCGCCCCACGCGGCCTACATAGCAGAGACGCGCGCCTCCCCGGACCATAGCGGATCTTCGCCCTGCGGCCCACGCTTCGTGCGAACCTGCCCTACAAAACTCCGCTCCGCAGCCCACCGATGCTCCCGCCTATCTCTGCGCGCATCGAGTATCCAAAGCGCGGCTCTACATCTATCGATGCGTCCAATCTTTCAACTACTAATTAAAGCCCAAAAACAAATTATTCCTCCTATTTCAATTAACCGAATTAGCTACCAATAAAATTAAGATTCGTTACGATTTCCACCGGGGAAATTGAGCGCGCGCGTCTGATTAGTGTTAACCCATAAATTTTAGCCTTTTCCTAATAAGTGCTCGGCGAGTTATTTATTATTTATTTTGAACACCACGTAAACGGTGGAAACGACCTCGCGGAATTTCGTCTTTCCTTGTGACAATCACAAATAGCTCTTTCGGTATATTAATAATTTCTATTGCCATTCTTCAATACGAATAAGTGGCCTAGCGTTAGGCGTAGGAATAACTTCAATGAATTTCGTTATATTCTCGCTTTTTGACATTTTCTTACGCTTGATAAATTTAGGTTTCACGGATTTGTCATTGTTGTTTTGAATACGAAATATAGAAAGCTATTAATAATCTGTTTAGCTTTCTCAATTTTACGTTTTTGTAATACTTGTTTAGTTGTTAAGTTTCCAGATGAGAACGGCGACCGAATCTTTAAATACTGTAGGGATATAAACAAGAAATCACGCTATTTTTTTGCAAATTTCCCATTTCTAATTTTAGAGGGTTCCTCGTTGTTTTTCATGAGCCAGATGCTTTTATTTTAATACGCTTAGGGGCACGTTCAACCAAAATGAAAGGAAAATAAACACGCAAAATATACGCGCTGAATTTAAACGCGAGCATTATCTATTCAAATGAATTAATTCATTTGCAGCTTATGCTGCATAAATCAATTCATAATGAAATTCCTCCAACGGCAATTTACCGCATGATCTCTAATGTGTAACCGAATCGACCGGTTGAAAAAGTTTCAAAAATTCCACCTTCAGCGCGTGTTTATTTCGTTAAGAAAGTTCCTCTTACCCGGCATGCAGTGTGCAACCGCCGGAAATCCACCATAGTTGGCACCCCTGCAGACTCGAAATTTCCAAGTTTAAACGCGATCGGCCAAAAAGTTCCTCGGCCGAGCAAACGAATCGCGGAGCCGAGGACTCGACCTCCACAAGGTGAATCAGCCCCAGATTATCCGAGCCCACGGCATTTTCACTCACGCGCGTGGCACGACGAATCGTTAATGACATTGCGATGTTCGCTCCCGCAAGGTTCGCGGGCCTATTTTTAAATGAGCCCGACCGCGAGAACAATATTTCAGTAATTCCTCATTGCGCTTGACGTGAATCTGGCGCAGGGCGAAAATAGACGCGAGTTTAACCACCCGATGCCGCGCCAGCGCGATTATGGCGCCAAATACCAGGCTTTTTGCGGTCCGCGGGCGATTGGGCGCCGGTCGCATGCCTGTGTCTATAACTCCTATACCGATTCCTCGGCTTATTAATCACGTCTCGCCGAGCTTTCTAGCTTCCGAATTATTGTTGACTTGATTATTGGCACTGTTTGCTTCTCGCGAGGGAAAAACAGCGATTCGATAATCTTGTGGAAATAATGACCCACTAGAGCATTAAGTCACTTCCGGTGTGTTTTCTAAGAATATAGTACCCTACCAACCGAAGAACAACAGAAGAGAATAGATCAAGTCTCCTGGTTAAATCACTAACAGAAATTAACTCTATGTTGAAATTAGACTATGAAAATATTTTGTTTTTCTAATATTGCGTGTACAACCTAATTATCAATATGCTGGCGGCGATGACACTATGCATATTTTAACGATTTATTAACGACGATATAAATTGTAACTTAATAGCTTTGTTAATTATAAACTTCCGATATATATTGACATCATTTTCTCTGAACATGAGCCTGATAATAGGTCTATAACGCAAATACTTTTCCCGTAAAGATATACAGCTTTCGGACACACAATCTGTATCAATTCAAAGGTGAAACCGGTAATTATTAGTGAATAATTCTGAAATTAAGGGTAGGATTGTTTGTACTAGACCTAAATAGTGCATAAGGACTACGTAAGAGATAATTGTTATACTCACCAGCATAAGGACCGGATGGCGAGAGATTATCCTTGCCACTCTTTCCTTCTTTGCTTCCGCTCCCTGAAACAACAAGATAATTGGTGTGTTAAACAAATAACGATCGTCTCACAATATCGGTGCTTATCTCTCTGAATCAGCATTCGAATAGTATATGTATATGTAAATGTATCAGTAAAATAGAAACAGAGGCAGAATGTCAGAGTTGCATACGCAGAGAAGAGCATAAAAGCCGTATCGAAAATAGTATTAAGCAGCACACGAAGACTATTAGCTTCTTCCCGGTAATAAAACATTTATCTACGCTTTATGTGAAAAATGCAGTATAAATCTCTAAAAACTTGTTCGATATTTACGGGGCGTTAGATACTCGGCTACATAGGCACTATTAGTCTAAGAGAGTTTGTTTTGTAAAGTCTTTTAGATAGAGAGACAAGCAAGTAAAAAGTTTACGCGCATTCTAATGGATCTTGAATGCAAAATCAAAAGCTTTTTAATATGCAATTGGAATTATTGAATGCGACAGACGACGCAGAATTGCATGACTCCTAGACTAAGTATGTGAGAGAGTGAGGCATAATCGCATTCGGACAATCGCGTCAGGCGCGCTTCCGTTAGTTAAACTTAAGCGTGTGTTTGCTCGTTGCGTGCGCCTGTGGCTTGGAGCGTGAGCCCACGCGGTAAGTATCTTTCGCTTTCGCGCGAGAGAAAGAGGGAGCAAGAGAGGGAAAGAGCGTGCGTGTGCGTGTCTGTATCGCACCGCAGGATGCAGCAGCAGCCGATAGCCGGATGGTCGTTAGGCAAAACATCGGACGGCTCGAGGGCGTTCAAGATGCAAGTGTACATTTCTACGCGACAACGCGCATGACTTTGTAGGTGGGTAATTCTAAGAGTGTTGCAGGTGGTTCAACACGAGATTAAAAGTCCAAACGAAGGTACGCGTTAACGTGTAGAGATTTTTTCTCCCGCGGTTGCAGAGAAAATTGCGAAAGAATCGTCCGATTTGGAGAGAAGAAATCCGAGACGCCGAGCGAAAACATTTTAATAACGTATGTACAAAAATAATATAAAAATAAAAGCCTACGGGACTATAGTGTCGGCGGCTCTTAAAAGACAAGCGGCTCTCGTTCTCACTCTTGAAATAGATAGGGAAGAGGTGACACTTTGACTAGCTTTACAAGGCGCTCAAATGCAACTAGTTCTAGGTGTACTGTTACTATGAGGAACTATGAGGAGGCTATATAGAACGAGGATAAGAACAGTTGACTTATCTACTCGCACAAGTTGAACTATTTCGGATAGGTTAACTATAGAGCGTTATCCAAGGGTAATTAATACTTCTAATTGTTCTAGCGTGCCACTAAATTCTACGCTTGCAGTATTTACAACTGGCTGAATCGCACGAGGCGAACTACCGCGGAGGCCCTTAACCAATCCCCGGCGATCCCTCGCGCGAACGGCGCATCGGCCAAACAAGAGCAATATTGAAAGCGCCGGCTCGAAAAATAGACGAGTGTATCGAGTTCCCGGCGTTCCGGATCCGCCTCCCGGGGGAGAAGCCCGGCGGCGAGGGATATTAGCCGGCTCGGACGCTTATCAGGGCTTTATTCCTCTCTCGCGCCCTCCGTTCGATTGCAGGTGGACGGGGGTCGCAGCACGGCGCTTTCGTGGAAACCGACCGCGAGGAGGACGTCTGGCCGAGATAACGGGAGGTCGCTGCTCGAGTCCGCTGGAGCTCGGCTGACTGACAACCGTTTCGGGATCGACCTCCTGACCGGATTTCGAAGGCGGCCCTTTTTTTTCGCAAGCTTACGTTCGGTCGAGCCTTCTTAGTTTGATTAAGCGGTGTTATAGGTGGCTTTCAGGCGTCCTTTTAAGCTGCTTACAGGGACTGGCTCGCTAGAGCTGATAAGCGTACCAGTGCGTGGATGATTTTATTACGTTGGACGTGGGAACAAAGGTTCCGAGTGTCTCCAAGGAGCACAAGAAGGTGCCCTACTTGACTTTGGAAAGTAGATATATAGGGAGATAAGTAGATGTACAGGGAGTGCAGGCGTGAGTCTCTGGCGAGGCATCGAGAGATAGCGCGCTGCCTGTAAGAGAAGCTATACGGCGGCATATGGTGTCGTGCATCTTCGCTTCAAAGTGATGCTAGGTGCACGAATCTCGGGGCTCCGCGCTCTATAAATCAATACAAAAGCTCAGGGCGTCATGGACGGCGCGGAAGATAAACCAGACGGCGTACGTGTCCTGCAGAGTTTACTGCTCGCCTTTTGATTCAGAAAGCAATTCATATAGCGGCGCTTGATGCAGACGTCGGGCACCTGCGAGCCGCTGGAAAATGCACGCTACCTTTGTGCCAATTCAATTAGCTGACTTGACGACATGCCCAGGAATGGTTCACTCGTATAAGTTAGTTTACCGAAACATTTTTTCCTCAGTGCATGGAAGTTTTCTAACAAGACTACGTAAATCTAAGCAGAGCCGTGTTCGCACGAATGTTATTTGGCAGAATTTTGTTCTTGAAAAGTAGGCGCGGCTTCAAATTAGGTTCCTATTATGCACAGTATTAAGTAAGAACGTTAGAGGAAATGAAGAGCAATCGGGTTGCGAGAAGGGAATGGGAAAGGGCAGCAATTGCGGTGACCATTGGGAGATTAGCGCGGACCCTTGAGCATCAGTGGCGCAGTGGCGCGTCGAGAGCACCTGCAGCTGCGCCTTGGGCCGTAATCGCTGGGGATAAACGGCCACTGGCTTTCTGCACTCGAATCCGCAGGAGCCTGCCACTCTCGCTTTGGTTGTCCTTTATCGGGCTCGGGCTTTTCAAAACGCAGCCCACCCCTTCCTGCTTTTTCCCGGCCGCGCAATTTCCTTCTAGGGAAATCGAGTAAATCTTCCAGTTTGCGCGAGAACGATGCACGCCAAACACCCTTTGGACAATCGGCACCCCGAAACTCGACGAGGGTTGCACCGAGGATCGGCGAGTGTGTGGGAAAGAGGTCGACAGTCGGTCCGCGAGCCGGGGGCACTCGAGGAGGCCGGGCAGGCTTATCCATCGGCCTGGAGCATCTGTCGCCCGACGCGTGGGAGGCCGTGAAATTGGGGCTATTTATAGGGGGCAGCCGGAGCCGAGCTGGTGCAGTGCCGCGCGAATCAGCCGGGCAACTTGTCCCTCGGCCGTCAAACGGCAGGCGTCGTCGGGGGGGGGGGCGGGGGATTTTTCCCGGCCGACCCGAGTGCCGCGGTCGATCGATCGCGCCTCGAGGCCGCCGGCAGTCGACTTCCGCCGGCACTTTTTCCCAGTTGGAAAGTATCGGGTAATGAGTTATCGATCCTAATCAGCCGGCGCGGCGGCTTTGTGCCGGAGGAAGGCCGCTTGCGCAATCGGCCAGGCCTCCCGAGGAGTTTTCGATCGCAGCCTTCGCGGCAGGCTCCGAGTTTCCCTCGGGGCCGGCGGAGGAGCCCGGTATTATTAGAGCCGTCAATGCGTTATTGAATTACACCGCGGCCTTCTCGCTGTGTCGCTCGCGGGCCAAAGATAAACTTCCGCGGCTGGGCGGGCAGGTGCGCGGCGCCCGCCGAGTCCGAGCCGCTGATTGACCGTGTAATCCGATGGTGCGCGCCTCCGCCGCCTCGTCTCGCGGGATCCCGAGCCTCCGAGTCTGCCCCGTAGCCTCTATTGAAGAATCCACTTGGGTTTTTCGCCGCCGCGGGTAGGGGAGTAACGCGACACTCGCGGTGTCGATTGCCGCTCGCTTATGCATGTGCCCACTCGCTCGTTCGCCTCACTTTTGCCTGAGTCACGATTATAAGAGCGCCGCGAGTGCTAACTCGATTATTCAAACCGATCGGAAGCCTCTCGCGCCCGAGTGCACCAACTAAATCTTTCGAATTCTTCATCGAAAATGCCCTTGAAAAGTCCGCGGCTCAAGCAAACGAATGTGTAATTTAACGGAAACTTTTGCTTTTCCTCGTACTCTGCTGATTTTCAATGCGCGGTATTTCAAGCTTCTTGCGTCGCCTGGCTATCAGAACGCATCCTATAAATCCCCAAGCGTAACCTACACTTTCGCGTAAAAAAGTTTACTCTACCCGATTGAAACTTTTGCCTATTTATCAAAGTCGCTTTCAAATTATTGTTTTATTCGGTTCTTTCATACAGACAGTTTGTGAAAAAACCGCCTGCGATATGACAATTAGGAATCAATTGTGTTTTTACTTAAAATCACGTTGGCTATTCTAGATTGTAAATGCGCGATAACGTATCAATACAATACTAATAATTATTAAAACACGGTTAAAGCTTATCCACGCTGAAAAGCATTTCGTACAGAATAAACTCCAAGTCTTTCTTTAGAAACTTTAGACTTTAAAATAATCTATTGAAAACTTTTAAGGCGAGCATCCATTTAGCTCTATTCAATATTAACGATCTACAGGAATAATGATGCCCGATTCAATAGCATATAAATCGGCTAATGTCGAGTGGACAAAGACAAAGTAAGACTCTATTCTCATATCTCAAAGTGACTTTTTATACCGGATCAATTATAACCAATCAATTGGAGGCATTATTATTTACTCTGGTAAAGGAGTAGTTCCTAAGCAAAGTCATTTGCTTTATATATTACTGCACTTGTGAATGCAAATAAGGCCGAGATTAGGTGCAGCGATACATTCATGGTCGTCTCAAGCTGTAGCTCGCAGAAGACAAATTTTTATATCTATTCCAGGCACGTGCAAATGGTCAGTTGATTCGCGCCTTTAATTGCATAGATTAGAATCGAAGGAAAGCCTTGCTAGCCTGCAGTGGGCGACCAGCGTATATTAATTGGTGGGATCGCGTGATTATTTGAAGCTCGTGTGCCTTGGCGATAAGGCGTAATTAACGAGTGGCAATCGCAGCTGCGCTCAGTCGCGGTATAAAAATAGATTGATTTAGAAAAGGTAAACACGATACAATTCTCACAGAGTAGAACCTCATTTGGATCGAGTGCAATCATTCGTCCAATGTAAAGGGATATAAAAATTTGTGGCATAAATCAAGTCAGGATTCGGAGTAGGAAGTAATTTGGAAGATATACGAGTTGGTGGGCAAGACAACGAGAGCATAAACTATGGCGCTTGTAACTGGAATGAACCGAATCTGGATTTGCGTGTAAATAGCATTACGCTGCACCGAGAAGAGTTATCATTGGACATAGGAAAGTGGAATCGGCTAGACCCTTACTAAGATTATATGAAAAAGCGTTTCGAACGGTTGGGAAGATTGGCCGTGAATCGGCAACGCGTCTCGTCGGGCGGGACAAAGCCGCGAAAACGGAAAGGCCGGGGAGGCCGGGGCGGCTCGGGGCAATGGAGTCCGCAGGTGGGGGCCGCAGTCGCCTAAATCGCGGGGCGCATTAGGGGTAATTGAAGGAGGAGCGCTCCGCGGGGCAATTTGGCCTCATCAGCCGCGCGGGAGCAGAGCCTTACGAGGAAGGCCCCCGCGGGGAAAAAAGCGGGGGCAGTTCCGGGAAGGGCGGGAAGGACGGGCTTCGAGGCGCAGCGCCATCGGGCGGCCGGAGTCCTGGGGTAGGCGCGGGCGGCGGGCCTCCGCAGTGCCCGGGCGGCGCGTGCGCCCTCGCGCGGTCAGGTGGGGCAGGGCCGCCGCCGGCCCGCGTAACGATTGCAGCGCCGGCGAGCCGAGGAGCCGGCCCGCGGCGCCCACGCAGCCTCCGCGCCGGCGCTCCTGGACCGCCGCTCCTCCGCCGAGGCGGATGCGCGGGCAACGCGGGCGGGGCCGGATCCTGCGGCGCGACCTACTGCGCGAGCGGAAAACATTTCCCGGGAGCCGGCGGAGCCAGGGCCGCCTCCTCGACCGCCCCGAGGGCCACCCTCGCGCCCCTCCCTCCAATCGTCCCCCGACTCGCCTGTCGCTGCCTCGTTTCGCGTGCACCCAATGCACCTCGTTAACGGCGCGCGAGGTACTTGTTATAGTCGTTCGCGCTGCTCGGCCTGGACTTTGGTAGAACGCGTTGGCCCCGGCTCTGTCTACATCATTTTCAATACATGTTACAAGCAGTCGATTTTTTTCAATGCATTCTCATTGTTTTGCCACAAAAACAGCCTTGTTAAAGCACTCTATTGTTTAAACTGTAACGAATTAAATTATTAGTCTGACTAAAGCTATCGCATTGCCTCACATTTCAGGGGTTTAGTCATCGATCGTATTTTTAACATTACAAGATTATATAACTACTTTCACTAAAAGATTTTTATTGAATCGTGACTATTGTTTTGCTCCGAGAGCTTTTGTACCTAAGCCTCAGCTGTGACCACTTCCTACCCAGTCTTTGTCTCTATACATTTTGAGCGTTGTTTTCGAGTTAATTTTAAATATTATCTAAAAGAGTAAATACGGAAAATGAAATGAAAATGAGGAAGGCTCGTTGTTTTGAAAGACGGGTGTGCAGCACATCTACTGTTTATCCTCTAAAATCACGTACATTGGCTTTTACAACGAAACTGCGATAGGGGGATCGTGACCGAGAGTTCGGTGGCCGTGTGCGAGAGATCCTCTCGTTCGTGCTCGCACGGGGAAAATTTGGCGAGGCGGAAAATCAAAAGTGCCACAGCACGGCGAGAAGTAATTGCAAGCTCGCCGCGGAAAGGAGCGCGCCGATAAGGATTTAATCTGGCGCAGTGGTCGGACACGCGCGAACCTGCAACGCAGCCACGTATATATCGCGTATCGCGAGGCCGATTGCCGCGGAAGATGGGAGCGCGCCGGCGGAGCTCGTCAAAGGGGCCGAGTGCACGCGCCGGGCTCATGCGTGCGCTTACGGCCGGCGGCGGTGCAGCCCGCACCTCCAGCCCGAGCTTTCGCCGAGTCTCCCCGGGCGCCCCCGGATTTGCGAGTTAAGCAGCCGCCGCGGAGCGGACAATGACGGGGACAACGACACCCGTCGCCGGCGTGAGCGCGCGGCCCGTCGACGCTTTTTCCGCGCGCGCATAGCTGTCGGCCGGGACATTGTCGTCGGCGGCCGATGCCCGCGGCTTTTCCTCGTTATTGGCCTACTTGGGCCGCGGCCGAACGCGCGCTTCCATTCGATAAGGGCTCATCGGGAGAAATAGCCGGAGCGGCGGTCGGCTCTTTTCACCGGGGCGCCCGCTGCGGGGACGGTTTCGCGGCCGCGCACAAAGGAAAGCCTTCTCCTCGGGATTTTCTCCGCGGGCTTTTGAAGCAGCCCGCGCTCAATGAATTGGCTCGCTTTTCCCGGGGCGTAACAGTCAGGAGTGATATACGCGGGGACGCGCATACGCTTTTCCTCAAATTTTCCCGGAGACGGAATTTTTTAAACGGCGCTTTCGCCCATTAGAAGTTCGTTAAGAGCGCGCGTTACTCACGAGGACGGCGCCGGCTGCCCATTATTTTTAATGCATCGCTGTTTCTCGGAAAGGCCACGCGAGCTCTACGCGCACCGGACAAAGATGATTTTCATCAATCTAATAATAAATACCCAATGACTCGGCGCGGGATTGAGATTTTAAATAGAAAACTTGTTTACGGCTCGGCAAGAGCGGTCGGTTCGGCCCGGAAAAGCCGGAAAAGCCCCGCGAGCCGATTCGGCCCTTGCGGGGTCCCCGGCAGGGCGCGCATTAGCCATCCTCGAGGAGTCGGGGCGGCGGCGGGCGGCGGGCGGCTGCACGGCGGGCGCGTGCACCCCGGGAGCCTCGCTCGGGGGGAGCCGAATCGATAAGTAGCCGGGGGACAATCCCGACGCCGGCGCCTCCGGCTCGTGGGCGTGGAGCCCAAGAGGGCCGCGGGCCTCGCGCCCCACGCACCGCCGCGCCCGGCTTTTCCGCCTGGCAAGCGTCGCCTCTGCCCTGGTAAACAAAGCCCGGGGAAACGAGAGCGGCTCGCGCGAATCTTCTCGCCAACGAGCCTCCCGGCGCGGCGGCCTCGGCGTACGCCTCTCTTTTCCCGCCCGTCGAATCTCTGCCCGCTCGTGGCGGACGCCTCGCGTTTTCCTTCTGCGAAGCCGCCGGGGCCTCGAGGGCCGACCTTCGCGGACCCGCGACTTTCGCCCAAGCGCCGCGAGCGCGCATTCCGCACGCGCCGCCCGCGCCCTTTGATAGCCGAGGCGATGTTTAAGAAGCGAGGCGACGCGGCCGCCGATTCGACCCGCAGGCCGAGGCTATCGATGACGGCGAGCGCCTGCGTAAACGAGATTACGGCGCTCGTTCGATTCGTCCCTGCTGCATGCGAAACTCGTCTCTCCCCGGGCGAGGCAGCCCCCATCTGTGCGAGCCAATGCGGTAAAGTCGACTCCATCGGAGCTCCGGCGCGTCAGGCCCGGATTTTTGCCGCGCGTCCCCGAGGCTCTTTTTAATAAGGAAAGCCAATTAAAGGCAGCGGGCGCGAGCGAGCCTCGGCAATCGGCCGCACAAGAGCCTCTTATGTGACTCAGAGCCGATCTGACGTCAAATACGCGCTATGCATTACGCATTACATGGAAGGTCCACAAAGTCTGCTATAATATTTCGATGAGTCACGCGGCGCTCGCACGCCGCCGCACATCACGGCAAACCCTCGGGAAAGGAATCGGTGCCCTTTTTAGACCGCTCCGGTGCAGCGCTGCGGTGCAGCGAAGCCGCTGGAGGAGCCGGCCGGGCCTCGTCTAAAAAGCCAAGCGGCCCCGGCCTTTCGCAATCGCCGCGGTGAATCACACCGCCGGGGAATAAAGGATGCTGCAACTCTCGGCGGCAATGAACCAAAAAAAAAAAAAAAAAGCCGCGCTCCAGAAGATTCGCGGGAGGGGAGGCCCCGGAGGGCCGGTCTTTGGGGCCCCCCCCCGGACCCGAGCCACAGCGCCGGCCTAATCCCCGTGGCTCGGCTGCTAGGCGCCCTTAGCAACGTGAGTCGGCTCGCTTAGCCGACCGCCGGCCAACAGAGGCCTTGTCCTCGCCGTCCTCGTTCAAGGTCGCTTTCTCTCTCTCCCTCGCGGGCGCCCCGGCGCCGAGGAGCCGCCCGAGCCGGCTCGCAGGGGGCGCCAGGGCCTGCGCTCGCCCGGTCACCGCTCCACGTGCCGCTCCCGTTAGCCCGTTATACGCGTACCAGCCGGAAATCACGGCGCCACGCTCGCCGTCCTGCGCCGCGGGCGCCACCTGCGCTGGCTCGAGAGCCAACCGCCTTGCCGACTGTTGCTCCTCGCCCTTTCCTCTCGGTCAATCGCCAGTCGGTAAACCAGCTTCCTACCTTTATCCTCAATGCTTTACGGCTAAATAGTTTTGTACGCGTGTACCAAGCTTTGTTACAGATTGTTCGTTACAATCGTCTACAAAATAATTATCAGATCGTATTGGAAAAGTATTTCTGGAACACTCGATTATTTTTTGATTTACCAACTGCTTGGAGAATTCGTATATTTACCGAAGATTTAGTTTCTATTAGAAAACAGGTAGATAAGAAACTGTAGTTTGTTAGCACAGCAAGCATCGATTTTATTTGGCTGCCCAATATTCGTTCCGAAATAATACCAAGAGGTGGCGCTAGTACTACAAATCGAAAAGTGTTTAGCAATATCAAAGATTAAAGCACAAAGCAAAGTTTAAACCTTGATTCATTAACTTACAAATTGTACTCAACACACAAGTATGAAAAACGTACTTATCCTAATACACAACATGCGGTGCACCTACGGTAGCACATTGCAGCTCACGAACCGTTGATTTTTTTATAAATATGCTCGAGGATAATTGTTTTACGTACCCACATCATTGACGTACGTTTAGTTATCAAGTGACTGACGCTTTGATACAATTGACTTACTAATTCCGATTGCATAAACAATAGATTTTCAGATTATCTATATAAATATATACAATGTATGTATACACGTATACATAAATGAATGTAAAAGTGTTAAAAGCGCACAGCACCTAAGTGAAATTATTAAAGATAATTATGAGTATACGTTTTGTTAATGCATGCTGATAATATCTACCTAAAGGTAGGTTTTTGCCACGAAAGGTCACCCAGATGGTCGAGTGGTTAGAGAAGATTCGATTGACGATATGCGGCGAAAGTAATGCATTTGAATGAATTGATTAATTGTGAAAGATACGAAAACTCGATGACCGATATCTCGGAAAAATAAGCTTTGATATTGGAGAGAGAGAGAAAGTAAGAAATACTAGCAACAAAAATAATATATAAATGCCAAAGTTTCAAGCCTTTACAATTGATAAATTACAGCCTTTGTAATACATAATGCTTCTAAAGAAGAAGCATCTCCCTTGAGAATAAAAGACTATCCAACTTGATGAATAATCTAATACAAGTATATGAGCTGCAGCAATACTCATTAGGAGCATAATTGATAAGCGTAATCAAAATGTCTAAAAGCGCTGCGATACATGATAGTTTACAAAGAAAACCAACGGAAGCTCGCTCTGTATACGAATTGATAAGTGAAGAGAGAAAAAAAAAGCCCGATGTAGAGAACGATCGGGTCATCGAGCCTTCGCGAGAGGAAGGAAAGTTAGGAGTCGGTCGATCCGCGAGAGAAACAAGAGGTAGATGTGGTCGGTTTGGAAAGATGATCGTCGATGCGGGGTTGGGAGCGCGAACCCCGGCGCTTACCTTTCTTGATGAGTAAGCTAGTGACCCTCCTAAGCGCCTCGCGTGTACTGGAGGTGGAGGTGTGCTTACTTTGGCCGAAGTATTTGTTGGGCGTGATGTTGGTCGGCAGGGTGAGGGGCTTCCGTTGCTCGCCGGCCCCCGGGAGCCTCGCGTCGTACGCGCTGTTCAGGCGCTCGAGGTGCTCGATCGAGGCAGGCCGCGGCTGGTTGGACTTGCGCGTCGGGTACCAGCCGCGATTCGGCCCGCCCGCCAGTCGCAGCATCTCCGTCCCGATTATCGCCTGCTCCAGTCCCGGATTGTTCCTTCGGTATCTGTTCCGGGAAAGAAACATTCGTTATTATCGCCTCAAGTACCGTGGCCGCATGCGAGCCGACGCGCCTTCTGCACTCTGCAAAATTCCCCGAGATTTTTATTCGAGCCGGATACCACTCGACAACTGGAACGCGCGTCACGATACGCACTTAATGCGTAATGACAGCGGTTGCCTGGTAAACGTTGCCCGTCTGATTGCAATAATTAGGCTTACGATGGATTCTAAATAAATGTTTTATACGCAGCAATTTTGGAGAAACGACGAGAGATAAAAAAATAATAATTTTGAGTTTATCGTATGCGCGGTCTGACGAGGAGCCATGTCTGAAAAAACTCCCAACAAATTTTTCCGAGTGCAGAGGCTAGCTTGTAGGTAATAAAGAGTTTGAAAGACGTTGGAGAGCGCGGGAGGTTGGCCCAGGGCCGCGCCGGAAAGTTGTCCGGCCGCGAACTTTGGCCAGGTGAGGATGTGCCGAGTTTAATTGAGCTCATTTGCCCAACTTGTTAATATCCACACATAAACATTGAAAGTTGGGTCGGGCGCGCTTATTAAAAGGGAGGATAAAGAGGAGGGGGTAGGGGAGGAGGAGCGACTTACCCAGTGGTGGCGGTGGTGGGGGCGTACCAGCCGGGCTGCCTGCGCGGCTGCGTCGGGTTGCCGCTCGTGTGCTGGGGCGTCCTGGGGATGTCGCTGCCGCGCGCGAACACCGGCGTCTCCGGCAGGGAGCAGCTGGTCTGCATGCCCGAGGCGACGGCCGCGGAGACCCCGGCGACGGCCGTCCCGTTGCCGCTGCCGCCCGAGCCGCAGGCCTCCGTCGAGGGCGAGTGCCGCTTGGTGAAGGGCCGTCGGCGCGACGGGCCCGGGAGGTCCGTCGGCAGCGTCCGCCGCTCCACCGGCACCTGCGCAAACCCAACGCTGCAGTCGCTCGTGCCCGCCTCCGGCCAGACTCTGCGCGCCCGCCCCGGATCCCCGCCAGTAAAAACCACCCGCCGACGGGGAAACTTTATCTATTTCCCCAACGACCAGCTTATTCCCGGGGCCCGCCTTTATCCCCCGTAATATATTCGCCGCGGGCGCTTTTACGGGGAGAGTCTCGCGACATTCGACTCGCCTCCTATTTGCGAACGACAAATTCCGCGGGCTGCTCTCCCGCCGCCGATCGCCGCCCGCGGAAACCAGTTGCCACACTGGCGTCTTTGTCGTCAACGACGCGAGGGACTTTCCCGCAACGGCGCGCCGGCTGAACCCGAGTGTTCTCGCGGGGCTCGGCCGAGCCTGGAAACGGACCGCGCGATCGCGGGAAAGCCGAAAGCCCGGCGAAAGGTAAAACAATCCATTCATCTCCGTTTGCCTCCCGATCCCTTTTCCCTTTAATCTGCCCGCGGCCTCCCCCTCATCCGCCCCCGGCCCCCCGGTGCGCGCGCGCGATATTCGGCCTTGGGCTTTCAGCGGAATTGCGCCTCGGGGGAAAAAAGAAAGCGAGGGCCGAGGCAGGGAAAGCGCGAGGGGAGCCCGCCCGGATTATAATTATTGCGTCGTAATTCATTATTCCCTCGACGAGGAGTCGGGGGATTTTTTTTCCCCGCGCGACGGGGCCTTTTCGTGCGGCGCAGATCGGCTTCCCGTGGACTTCCGGGCTCGCGAGCTAATTTTCACTCGATTGTTCGCGCTGAGGGTAGCGGGCGAAAATCTTCCACTCCTTTGGTAGATTCTATTTATCTTTCGGGCGGAACGAAGCATTTTTCAAAGCGCTCCCATCGAGGCCGTTACATCCCATAAAGCACCCGGTGAATCCGTAAGCTAAAAGCTACCCTTTGTCGGATTATGCGGAAGGACGGAATGATGTAAATGATAAAAAGTCACTTTGGACCGCAGCCGTATATCCGTTAATCCTAGTGAGTTTGGGTAGGCGGAGCAACAAAACCAAAGCGGGACAATCATTCTGTGATTCATATTCTGCGAGGATTGTAACACCAGAGTCACGGGCATTTCCACGGATTACGCTTTAATTAAAAAGTGATGGGCTTTGCCGAGTGTTTTATGTCTTTGTTATTTCGAGCGAGAGCACTCGCATCTTCCCCCAAGTCGGGGAAATTTCCAGAGAGGTCCACATGTCCGAGGCGGCCGATCAGGTGGGAGGGGTTTTTTTTTCCGATCGCATAAAGTGCGAGGGAGCGCAGCCGGCGTCCCCGGGCCCGGCCAAATCGACCTCCGCTTGCTCGGCCGAATGGATCAGGATTGAGGGTAAGGTGATCGAGCGTACGAGCTGCTCTCGAGGACCCGGTGCGTCGAACAAATAACCTCCGGGCGCGCCGGTCAGGCGCTCCTCCCGCGTAGGCTAGGAGCGCGATCGAGTGCGCGGGCCGCGGACGTTTCTCCGGGCGCGCGGGTGTATTTGTCAGAGGCCCCCAAGGACGCGCGTGTTCTCTTGGAAGCCCCGGCTGCTCGGCCGGCCAAGTCCCGGGTGCTTCGCGGGCTGCAGCGGACGGGAACGATTTGACTCGGGCGGCTCCCCCGACGCTCGGCCCCCGGCCGAGGGCAATCATCCGGAGGCCTCGTGCGCCCCGAAAGCGCGAGGGCCGCGTCGACGTGGCACTTTGTCAGGCGGCCGGCTCCGGAATCGGACGTCCGGTCCCGGGGAGCGGGCGGACCGCACCGCCGCCGGCCGATCGGGGAGCAACAATAAGACCGGGGCCGGGGCTCGGCCGAGTTAATTCCCCCCAGCCGTGGCTCGGTCTGCTTTACGAGGGGCGGGGCATTACCGCGGAGGAGAGGCGCCGAGCCCTCCGGCCGCAAGCCCTCCATCTCCGATGTCCAATTGCCGCGGAGCTTCCCTCCTCCCTCTGGATGTCGCGTCTGTCTTCGCTCGCAGCCGCCGCCGAGCGTCTTTCCCGCCGTTATCCCGCCCGTCCTATCGGCCCTCCCCTCATTTGCGTGCGGCGGCGGCGCCGCGTGCCTCGCCCGATTTATTGATTTATTCATAACGGAAGGAGGGGCTCCGGGCATCGTCGCGGCGCCCGCTGCCTTTTTCCTCGTGCCTGCCAGCGCTGGCCTTCGACTCGGACCCCCCGCCCCCCCCCCCAATTCTTTAAGCGAATCCAACCCCTTCCTCCTATCGTCGGGCTATTTCGTACCGATCGATTCTAACGGGAAAAAGGCTACTCCGAAGCCAATTCCTGATTGAAAGGTATATCGCGGGACGCTCGGCGCCGTGATCACCGCCGCCGCGAGTAATGCGCATTCCGCAGGGGTAGCATACGCGCGCGTTTCCCATTGGCAAAGGGCCGACTGGCCATATCGACCGCCGGCTCGTTATAATCCGCGCCGGGAGCAAACAACAACGCCTGCCTGCTCATACATTATGTAAGAACGGGCACGCGAGTTGCCTTTGCAGCCGAGGAAACCGCGGCGAGCCGTCCGCCGCCTTTCAATTTACGGACGGATCAGTCGACTAAAAGTCCCGAATTATCGCGGCCCCCGATCTTACCCGGTATAACGGCCTCGAAAATCCATTACCCGAGTTTATTTCTTGAAATCGATACCCATGCGATAAATAACGATGTATTCTATAACTATCAGATTTATGAGGCCATGGGATACCTTACGTCCAAATATTAAAACGATATAGTAAATTATAAAGATTCACCTAACTTTGGCGTTATGGAGCGATGACAAGTGGGGGAAAAGTGAATTCCCTCTGTCGGAACTTTTTGGAGTCGAGTAATTGTTAAATAAATGGTAAACGCACGCGGCTAATAGAGTGAATAATATGGATCGAGGTTTTCCAGTTAACCGACCACAGAATCTGGTGAGATAAAAATAAGAAAGAGGTAAAGGTCTGGATTCCCAGTTAAATACGTAGAATCGCGGTGGGTGCGGTTTCGAGCAAAGACTCTCGATGCAGCCTGCGGCGACATTGTTTGACAGGAAGTTCGTGGATCGTTCCTCGTATGCACGAGGAAGGATTAAAAGCGTGTTTCATTTGTCTGTCGAGTAGGTACACGGGGAGAGCCGAGCACACCACCCTTACAAAGCGCAGACCAAAAGCTGAACTCTGTGGGTCACCGAACGACCGCTAGAGTGCACGGCGTCCTGATTAGCCGGAATGGGTCAAGTGGCCGCGGTCACAGTTTGCTCGGGCCCAACGGTTTAGCCACAACGCGAATTCATATCCCGGAGAAAAAGACGCGAGGACGCGCGGACGTGAGCTTCTCAAAGGTGGAGGAAAGAAGAGCCGTCGCGATCGCCTGGCTGGCGATAGTACACATGGGCGCTGCGAGATACAAGGCGTAAGAGGAAAGGGACGGGCCGCGAGAGGAGGAGACAACGGGCGAGATAAGGGAAGCTGGGGCAGGAGGAGCAAGAAACGGCGGCGGACGCGGAGGGGCGGCTAATAGGGGGCCGCGGGAGCAAGAAGCAAGGAAAGCCGCTGCGCATTTCTTGTATTTTCGTCTTGCGGGCCAGCGGCGCCCGCGTCCCTCGCTCTCGGCGCCGCTTGTTTTCGCCATTTCCAATTCTGTCATTGCCGAGCGGCTTTCCTTGCCGGCCTCGGCGCCTCAATTTCCCGATACTCGCCCCCTTATTCCCCGTCCCGTGGTCGCTTCCGTTTCTCTTTTACGCCCGCCTCGGAGCACTCGCCCCGGGACTCGCTCCCAGATTGTAAACCTCGGATTTCTTTATTACTCCTCTCTCCGCCGAACTCGAGAAAGTAAGATTAGCAATTACTTTTGGTCCACAATGTATTTAACTGATGAATTATTACCCAAATGGATTCTGTTGCGGGAGAGCGGCGCGGGTCTAAGAATTAACATCACGACGGCAAGAGTAAACGGCGAGATTGCAGACGGCGTGGCGCAACAGCCATCCGCAGAGCCCCTCCTACTTTTCTTGCATCTCGCGGATTTGCTTTATTTGCTCGCCGCTAGCGAAGGCGCCGACGCTGCCCGAAGACCGCGAGGCAGGAGAAAAGGGACAATTCCTTGATTTCCTGCCTCACTCGACTCCGTGTAACTAGGTTCTTTCGAGTCTTGGCGCGTGCCTTTGTTTTTCTTGCTTTCTCCTCATTTGCGGCAATCCCCGCATTTCGAGTCGTCCTCCATCTTTTTTTTCTCCCGGGCCGGCACGTTTTCCGCAAATAAAGAGACCGCTTGACAAAAATCAACTAGGGTGACAATTAAAGTAAGAGAACGGCAGTCTCGACAGCCACCTGACCATTTAAGATAAATACCAGAGTCGGCGGCGTGGCGTCGGTATCGCGGCGCTCAAAGTATTGCACACAAATGTGGGCGAAACCAGACGAGCGCTAATTAAAAGCGGTACGGAGCGGGTGGCGGGCGATTAAAAATACCGCGAAAAAGGGAGGAGGGTGGGAAGTCGTTAAAATGTAACCCATGGAACGCCGCGGGGCAATAAAAATAACTTGATGAATTGAAATTCCATCAGCGGCTCTCGCGCGTCAAGTGTTTCACTCGGATCGTACTTGCTCTTCTCTTCCTACTCGAAATTGCACTCGGGTCTTTACGGTCTATTTCTTTTCCGGTCCAGTCGCTGGCCGAGCCTCCCCCTATCTCCGCGAATCGAAAGGCCGAGGGCCTGCTGAAAAATTCCATAGCGCCCGGGAGAGGGGAAGGTCGAGAGGCGCGCGGCGGGCCTCGGCGCCAGACGTCAAAGGGGGGCGGCGTTACCTCTCGCCTGGCGTTCGCCATGCCCGCGGCGGTCCTGCGCCCGCGGGAGTAGCCCGCGTCCATGGACCTCGTGTTGAGGGACGCCGTGTGGTGGTCCTTGGAGGAGTCGAGGCTGATGCCGCGGTGGGGCGGCACCCGCGGCCTGTACTCCATCGTCCGGTTCCCGTGGCCCGGCTGCTTGGCCTTGCCCATCGTCGCCGTGCCGTTGCACCCGGACCCGCCCACGTCCGAGCTCTCCTCGTCGGCCTCCTCCACCGGCGAGGGCGGCAGCGGCGGGAACTCCAGCACCTCCACGCTCACCTGCGACATCAATCGTGTTAGCCGCGCACTGGCTCCGCGCTCTGTGGCGCCACCGGGCCGGGGTCGACGACCCCGCTGCGCGCAGAATCCCTTCCGGCCCGCGTTTAATAAATTTAGCGTAATGCTCTTAATTAAACCTCGCTCTCTCTCTCTCTCGCTCTCTGCTCCCGCCTCCTTTTAATTATTTTCATTTAATGACTTTTAGAAAATCGCCCGCGCGACTACTGGCTCGGAGTCATTTTTTAATGACATGCCGCTCGTACCTACGATTGCCGTAATGACTTTGGCCACGTAGATGAAATCTCTCGCGGCAATAGTAGGCCAGGTGTACCAGCCGACCAGATAAGGCCGCGAAGAAGGATGCGCGCGCGTCACACCCCCCGGAAGCCGCGCAAATTGCAATATTCACGCATGGCTAAGTTGAGAAGTTTCGGGCCGGGGGGCGGATCGCGAGAGGCGTTAAACCGCCGGAAGTCAGGGGAGAGGCTCTTGCCGTCGCCGCAGAGCCTCTCCGATGCGTCGCATGATTAACGAGCCTCTCGTAGGCCCTCCGAACCCCTGCCTCACGCGCCCAGGTAGTCTGCGAATATCGATGAGCTCGGAGCTCTTGTCCACTCTGCCAGATGCTGCGCCCTATCGGCTAAGGAGGCTTTCCGCGCTCTTTACCTTTCCAGTTCCTTCCCCTCGCGTTAATATTGCACAAGCAAACTATTGATTTTCCCTATTTCTGTTACTTATGCGTATTTACTCCAACATCGAACTTATTCAAGATCCTTAAGTACATTTGTTATCAATCGGATAAGGCAGTACAAAAGTTAAGTTATTACTGCTCTAACATTCTAATCATTCTACCATTAGATCTTCTACGACCAGTCCTATATTTTCATTCAGAAATGTTAAAATTAAGAAATTAAAAAAAATTTTATCACTATTAATTGTGAATTTTTATTATTATTTTGAGTATTAACCACGAGATAGCATTTCCCAATGAATAACCCACAAAAGTACTCAAGGAATTCTACTTTTGTCGTAGATAGACGAGTTGTAAAAATCTGTTTAACGGAATAGGAATTACCTGGAAGTCGGGGTTCTTCGAGTCCTCGAGGATTGCGTCGATGACGTTCTCGATTTGCTTGGTATCGTTCTTGTGATTCTCCAAGTCGCCGGGTCTGGATCTTCTGCTGGAAGAGTAGACATCACCGCCGTTAAGTCTCCGCCGGTCGAAGTCGTGGTCGGCGCCCGGCTTGGGCGCGTCGGTGACATCCGTCGCGTGGGGCGGGGGTTGTGGGGGAGTCTGCTGCACCAGCTTCCTCGGCTGCCGGCAGTCGTAGGGGCTGACGTCGAGGAGCCTCCGCTCGCAGCTGTCGCTCTCAAAGCTGTTCCTCTTGGAGCCAGTGCCGATGCTGGCGGACTTGCAGTCCCCGTTCCGCCAACGCTTGGGTGGCTCCACCAGGTCGTTGATATCATGCATAGGCTCGATAACCGTGTCCTGCGGACACCAGCTCTCGCTGACGGCTTTCTTCGCGACGTGCTCGTCAATGTGGAGGTTCACCGGAACAATGGTCTCGTGACGTTGATGGTGCTCGTTGAGGGAGCGCCGTGCGGACACCTCGTCCACTACGAGGCTGGCGGCCCTTGCGAGGTCCAGGCCCTTGGAGGTCGTGATGGTGATGCCATTGCACTCCTGCGTTCGCTCGGCGAAGCTCGTGATCTTGAGAGGCTCGGTGCAGTCTCCGTCCATATGCAGGGCATCCTCGAGTGCGCCGGCGACGGGCTTCTCCTCATCGATCGGCTGCACGGCCGCCTCGGGCTCTCGGTGGCCAGATCGTCGCTTCTCCCTGCGCTCGGCCGAGCAAGTGCGCGAGGAGACGATGTGCAAGAGGTCCGGTTGAGAGACGGTCTGCGCGTTGGCAAACTCTGCCGGCGGCTCGCTCAGGCCTTCGAGCTTGCTGTTCTCCTTGAGGAGGCTCTTTATGTTGTCGAAGGTGTTGGAGAAGCGGCGCACCTCGGTCAGTCGGTTCTCCTCGGGCTCGTCCTCGAGGCTCTTGCTCGGGGACCTGTGCAAGAGCTTGCGCTCCTTCTTGCGCCCGCGTCGAATGACGTAGGTGCCATTCTTAGTCAAATCCTCGGGTCGCAGATTGTCCAGGTCGTTGGTCGAGGAGTCCGAGTAGGGCGAGACAAGATCGTCGTCCGTCGTCGACACCCGAGGATCCTGCCAGTCGTCAAAGTCCCGCAGCTTCGACGCCGAGCCGACACCTGAGGGACAAACAAGAATAGGCGTGAGTAAGCGCAGGAGAAGAAAGGAAGCCCGGCCGAGGGATACTTACTGGAAACGTCGCTGCTCTTCCTCCGCCTCCTGCCGACGACCTTGGTGCTGCCGGGAATGTAGAGGGGGTCGTCGTCGAGCGGCACCTCCCAGGCGATGCTGTGGCGCTTGCTGAGCGCCGGCGGCGGCGGAAGCAGCTCCTCGAGCGAGTCGTCGGAGAAGTGCTCCTCCTCGCTCTGGGTGCGGAAGTCGGTCGAGTTGCGGGTCGAGAAGTCCGAGTTCCTCGTGGAGTAGACCTCCGAGTAGCGCTCCTCGCTGCAGCGGTCCGAGGTCTGGCCGGAGAAGCGCTCGCTCGAGTCGGCGTGCGGCAGGCCGTAGGGCCCGAAGTCGAGGTTGCGGATGGAGAAGGGCTCGGAGCTGGGGGCGCTCACGTGGTCGTTCGAGCTCGCGCTCGCCACGGCTATCGAGAAGTCCGAGTGGAAGCGCTCGTTCGAGGTCGAGTTCGCCCGGGAGAAGTCCGAGCTGTCGCAGTTGGCGCGCATGGAGAAGCGCTCGACGCTGGCCGAGGAGGACCGCGGCATCGAGGAGCGCTCGGACTCGCTGGCCCGGGAGAACCGGCCCTCGCTCGAGTCGGAGTTGTTGCGCCGGCGGCGCGCCGAGGAGGACCGCGACTCGCCGGCCGCGCTCCCGCGGCCCTGGGCCCCGCCCGCGCAGCTCGCGGCCCCGCCCCCCGCGCCCCCGCAGCCTCCGTTCTTCAGCCGCCGGGGCCCGGGGCTGCCGCCAGCGCTGCCGCCGCCGCCGCCGCCGCTGCCGCTGGCCCCGCGGTGGTTGTTCATCAGCAGCCGGTCCTCGACACTGAGGGCACATCCACGTTACTCGCGTCCTCCGCCTCGCTCACCCAACTACTAGGGACTTTTACTCGATAAGGGCCGACGAGCCTACTCGCCGGTTGAGAGCTAATTTAACGCCAAGGCTCATGTACCGAAGCTGCCCAAACTTTGGATATACCGCGTGCCCTGTAGGCGGCCTGTGACCCGCAAAGCGGCATTAATGATCCACCGGACAAGTAGTGCCCTCGACCGCAGGCTTCAAGCCGCGTTACTTTAACGATAGAGAGACTTGTTCGCCTGCCATTTAACCGGTTCCAGTCGTGTTAGTAGGTGTACGAGCTCATTCTCTCTATCCAAAGCTTACTCGATTATTAAACAGATTCTAAGGGTCTTCCCCGGAGATATTAGTTGCCGAGAGTTGGTTTAAGGAGCGCGGGCCGAACTTAATTTATACCAGTGTATAAGGCTTCCCGACACCCCTAAAACTTTCCGAAAGGGCTGCAGCCGTCGCGAGGGCAGCAGTTTATGCGGATACTTAAAAGTTTATCGGGAATTTGAGGAAAAAGGTCCGGAAGAGCAGTGCAGTTACCTGCTGGACTTGGTGATCTCCGTCTGCCTCGGCGGCCTGCGCGACCCGGGGTGATGGTGGTGGTGGTGATGGTGGTGGTGGTGCGGCTGGTGGTTATTGTGCGCCGAGGCGGCTCTCTGTTTCTCGGGGCTTGGCCGCTCGGAACCCTCGTGCTCCTCCTCCTCATCGACGTCGTCGTCCTCGTCCTCCTCGTCCTCCTCGTCGCCGTCGTCGACCTCGTCCTCCTCGTCGAGGCCGTCCTCGGAGGACTGGCGCAGGTCCTCGAGGGCGTCCTCGGAGGACTGGCCGCGCCTCGGGACGCCGTTCTTCTCGGGGGTGCGGGCCGCGGTGGCCCCGTTGTCCACGTGGCCCCGTCCTCCGGGGCGTCCGAAGCCCACGGCCCAGCCCAGGGAGATCTTCCCATCGTATGGCAGGCTGGCGAACTTGCTGGGCGGGCTGGGCGGCTCCGCCAGGCGGAACGGCTGGTGCTGCTGCTGCTGGTGCTGCTGCTGCTGCTGCTGCAGTTGCTGCTGGTGGATGTGCGGGGAGGCCGCGCTCACGCCGTTCTCCCAGCCGTAGGGCCGCTGGTGCCTCGTCTTCGGCTGCGTGGGTGTTACACAATCGAACCAATGTATTTGCCTGCGCGATTCTAGCTCCAGTAACAAACACGCGGATCGGAAGGACGAGATCTGCGCCCCAGGAGTCGCCCTCGCCAAGATCGAACGACTAAAAGCTCTCAAGAAGCCTTAACTCGGTGAGCGATCTTTTGGCTTTTAGACGGGCTATCTCCCCTCCGGCACTCGATAATGAGGCTTTCGCGTTGCCATGACTAAAGCCCCGTCGCGCGTACAGCCGTAGCTCCGGGCTAGCTTCCCCAGTCGATTGTTTAGTCGGCCTCGCCCTAGCAGCCCTAAGTGGCGCGCCCTCCTCAATGGGAAACTGTGTGCGGAGCTCGCGGCTCCGAGGAGAGCGAAACCCGGATCCTCGCTCACGGCTGCCTCTGTAAGCGATGTAAATCTCGCCTTTGGAGCGCTCGACAATGCCTCTCCCGTCATCTCGTTAGGGAACATCCCGATTGCCAAAGCGAACCTTGAACTGGTTCGATTTCGCTGTAAACGCGGGTTTGGCTTGACTTACATTTGAGGGTAATGCGATCCCGAGCGTTTTCACAAGCGTTTAAAGAATCAAACGTCAATCACTAACGGAAGATAGCGTAGGTCGATCTTCGGCTTCTTTCCTCGCGCGGTGAGGAAAAGTCAGGGGCTTGTGTAAGACGGGGCGGTACAAAGCTTTGACGGTTGCTCGTGTGCACCGATCGATCGCGCGCGATACCAAGTTGAAGAGCGCGGCGCGGAGCTCGAGCTGTCTCGCGCTGCCGCGCCATTGACCCATCCGCGACTAATAAGGTTAACCAATCTAAATATATCTACGGATATTGAATTAGCTACGGATTTTATTGGATATTTTTTGGAGCTCTCTTTGAAGAGGAAGAGATGGGAGTGGAGCCGGTGCCGTAAATCAGTCAAACTTACGAGAGTAGTCTGCGTGGTGACGGCGTGCCCTTGACGCTTAGGGTCATCCATCGCAGATATCCACTGCTGGCGGCTGCCGACGCAGCCTCGGCGGATCGGTGGCTGCGGCTGTTGCTGTGGTTGCTGCTGCTGCTGTTGTTGCTGTTGTTGCTGCTGCTGCAGCTTCGGGCCACTTCTCTTCGACGAGTTTCCAGGGGAAACCCTGCAAATGGAGGAAGTAGTTCAGACCCGGCTGACAGAACGATTGATTGATCTGCTTTCATATACGATGTTTATTTTCTTTCTAGAATTATTCTCCGATATCCAACACGTGCCGTATTAGATTAGTAAAAAGCAGTCAATTACGTGGCGCCAATTTCGTGAAGAAAATCAATATGCGTATCGTCTTTCCGTATACATGTACCTGCGCTCGTATCTTTTTTCAAAATTCATATTTAATACGTATTTACTTATTCTACATTGCAGAATATCCGTGTAGTAAAATTTTAATTAAAAAATTTCTTGAACGATATTTATTAATGAGAAAGTATGCAAAGTATCCTTCCAAAAATATTTTCCTCGGACGTTCTTCTTACTTTCTTGACTTGCGGTTATTAAAAGAAAAGTTTATAACCAGTAAGATAAAATAAAGCACGACCCGCATCCGATCGTTTACGGCTGGCCGTTAGAAAGGCTCGCATCCCATAATCTTTATACCAGCGAAACTTTGAACTTCGACACGAGGTAATACGAGAATATATCGATCGGTAATAAATGGACTAGCGAAGCATTTGGCAAGTAAGGCTCTCTCATTTGTGAGTTTATCGCTAGGGCAGCCCAGAAACCGCGCAGCGTAGCAGAGTAAACGCCGGCTGTTAAAAATCAGTCTCCAGAAAGCAGGAGAGCCCCGAGCGGCACGGTATAACAGGTCGGCTTGCGAGGACAGAGCCGAGAGCAGTGGGACTCTGCGCGGCTGTCGGGGCCGTGACTTAATTTCGCGAGGACGACTCGTTCCGCGGGCTCATTAGGAAAGCTCGCGTCGCCCGGCGACTTATGAATTTCCCAGCGGGTCGTCGTTTGCTTCCGGGCGGGCGCGCGCCGCCCGATTGGCAATTACCGCGCGGGCGCCGGCGGCTTCGCGCCCAGCCCATTACGCGCGTTCCCCCCCCCGGCTGATTTATGCCACGCGACGGCATTTTTCCATTAAAAGCCGATGTACGCGCGAGCCGCGGCGCCTCCAGCCTTTCCAATATCTCCGGCCGCGATAACGTTTCGCCCCGCTTGATTGCGCGGCTCTAATCGCGGGGAGGCAGTTCCGGGGAATTAAATACACCGTGGGCCTCCGGCCGTGGAAGAAGCCCAATCCGCGGGCTAATCTGACCCTGCGGATCCTGGCGATATGACTGAAAAGGGGGCCGGCGGATGGAATTGAGAAATTGGCGGCCGGGCCGTGGGGAGCGACTGCGAATAAATCCCCCGTCGTTATCGCCGCCTCCAGACGATTGATTCGCAGCCGCGCCTCTTCTCCCCCGCGCCTCCGCGGCCCGACTGTACCGAGGGAAAGTTTGATTGTTCGCAATCAAGGAGCGGCTGTTCCGGCTTAAACTGCGAGATAGCGCCCGGAATAATCGACTGTTTTCGGCCCGCTTCGCTGCTTAGCCACTCGCTGCGAACCTATATATACCTTCCTGCTTCTTTAGTCTCGATTGGATAAGCAAGGGAGGCCGACTGGCCCCTTCAGTTCCTTCTTCGAATGACGCGGCATTTATACCACCGAGACCAAGCTCCGACTTTATAAAGGAATCCAATAAGCAGATTTTCCCTCGATGTTTTATCCGCGTGGCCTAGCCCGTATATTTGTTAAATCCCGTTACGGATGGCAAATGGAAAGAATGGAAACTGAGCATGTAGGGCTGGTGATATACGTCATGTGCGATCCCCAATCCATATCCCAGTTCACGAGCCTTTTTTCACCAGCAAGGATCAGTGGTCAAATCCGTTCGCGGAGGAGGCCCGGTCGACTTACCACCAGTTGGGCCATTTCCCGGGCGAACGCGCGCAATTTGCTCCGGAAGCGTGACGTCCGCGGCTTGCGACCGGAATTCATAATTAGGGGCATCGCTCCAAGGGCTGATAATTCAAGAAATTTGTCAAATGTTATATACACGTGAATCATGTTAACATTAGAAGTATAGTTGTTTCACGATTCCCGTATTAAAATGATAATCAAGGTCCATAGATTGCGCTACAATGACGTTAGCACGATATGCGAGGATTTCCAATTGAATTGTATTCGATGAAAAGCCTCCTCATTGTTTAGAACTATAATACTAATAGAATCTGACATGAAGATATTTAATTTTCCTTCTCCAGATCTCGCGGATGATCTTGGTGTTTAGAGAACAATCTCCAAGCAAATCTCGGCGCGATGAGGGCAGGATATACGTACAGAGACGGGCGTCGACCTAAAAACGCACGCATCGTTTGTTTAGACTGCGCAACCATGATTGTGCGCGTGCACGCATTCGGAGTGCAGTGTAGCTCCCCGGCGGGGGCGGCGCCGGCTTTGTCTGGCTTTATGCCTCTTTAGCCGGGCGCGTCTCGGAGGAGCGGGCCGGGCGGGCAGCTCTTCCCCTCGCGCCATTTCTTTCAAATCCGCGCGCTTCGGTACTCACATGGGGAGGAGAGTGGAGATGATGCGCTCAGCCTCTTCTGGCGGCGGCGGGAACTCCGGGGCCGGGGCTCCCACTGTATCCTGGGGCTCGGGGCAGTCGGGCACCGGGCGTAATGCTACCATCGCCATCTTCGCTTTCCGGCCATTCATGCTCATGTATCCGTCGTCCTCGGATTGATGTCCTGGATTAAACAGAGGCGTTAGTCCGCGCAATTACGTCCGAGGCCGAGGCTCTTGCGCGCGCTCGCGATAACGCCCCCTATCGACAACTATATGCGGAATCCCGCGACAGCCCGGTATTCCTCCGCCAGATTCACCATCCAATAAAAACTTTAAGCCTTGATCCGTCATAAATTCAGGCGGGTCTGCTCTCTGCGTTAACCTCGCGCTTTTGTACTCTACAAATACTTGAGCTCCGCTGTATAAGAAGTACAGAGGGAATCGCGTAAGGAAATTAAAACCGGGCTCCTCGAGGAAATGGAATAAAACTTCCAGGCGGCCGGCTCCTAAAAGCGAAATGAAAGGTCAATTGCAGGGGCGAGGGGCGGAAACGGCGAGTGTATTAAACCGCTCGTGCGGGCCGGCGGACAGATCCGCGGCGCGGTCTGAAAAATGGGACTCGGCCGGCCGCGACGCCCGGCGTACAATGTCCGCGACTAACGCGTCTTTGACGGGCCCGCGGCGGGCATCCCTAAGCAGCCGGCGCCGCGGCGGATTTCCGTCCCGTGCGCCTCCCGCGCGCATAAGCACCGGAGGAGCGGGCGAGGGCCGGCCGCAGGGGAGAATCGCGCGGGCTGTCTCCTTTTTTTTTTTTTCGCTGGCTGGGCGTAACGAGCGCCGGGCCATAATCTTTTATTCATCCTCCCGCGGGCACATGCGCCGTCAGCGGCGGCATTCAAAGCGCGGGCGGGGGAAGGCCGGGGCCCCCGGCCCGGAAAGACTCGATTGCCCGGCCCGCCTGAATTCACGCGCGCGGGGGACGTATCTCCGATTTTCCCGGCGCGCCTCTTTATCCCCGGCGGCTTTCGCGCCTCGTTTCCGCGCCGGGGACTCCCGCGTTTCGGCCCTCGGTTCCGAGCCCCGGCGAAACAAAGCCCCCAAATTGGGCTCGGCCGCCGCGGGGGCTGCGCTTTTCCGCGCGGCCGAGTAATATTTTAGAGCTAATGTCGATTGAGCCCGGGTGCGCGCACGCTCGCCCGGGGAAAAGAAATGCCAATAAAAGCTTTTATCTCTAACTGCTCGACTCGGAGCTGTCGATGGGGAAGCGACGGAGCCTGACGTCGCCGCGGATCCTCTAGCCAAACAAATGAATCCCGCGTCGTTGTTTAGAAGAAGAGCAAAAGAAATTAATAGTTGATACCGAGCACCTGGGAAAGTTAAATAAATGAATCAAACCTCCCGTCGGCCGTCTAATCTTGACGAGTGGATCTGGGTCGATTCCGAACAAAACTTATGGAATTAGTCGGTGCACTTTTGAGATACATTCGATTAATTTCTCTTCAGGCTCCCGTCACCGATAAGGTAGGCGACCTTCTTTTTTAAACGCTTAATCCATTGTACCATAAATCTTCAGGTAATGTGAATAATTTGGCGGATTATAAGACTTGATCCGACGGGCAAATGTTTAAAGCCTTTATAATTGCTACCGTATTTAGCTTCGTACGAATTATACTACAAGAAGTTAAAATAATGTCGTCCTATACATATCTTGGCATTAACCAGTTAAACGAGATTGTTTTACGTAAATTGCCAAGACCCAATTTCTAAAGATCCGAAATTTATTGCTACTGTACGAATGAAAAGTGTCGTCAGTTTAACGTTGGTATTAAAAGAAGACAAAGGGTGGCTGTGGGGATGGCCGGTGAATCGACCAGGTGACACAATGATTCTCATTCAGTTTCTTATAGGAGAAGGATTTGACGAGTATTGTATTATTAATTGGGACAGTTGGTCCTCTGTATGAAGCTTAAACTCGGGCTACGCGGGAGGGGCTTTGTCCTTTAACGAAGCACTGGAACACGTCGGCGGCTTTAAAAAATCACTCTCCTGAAGCGGCCTCTCGGCGTCTTAGGGGCGCTTCGGGGCACAATGCCGGGGGTGGCCGGCCTTTAATCTTTAGGACAACAAGCGCTGACAATCGCGGGCCGTGGAAAGAAAGCCGAGTGCGGGAGGGCTCGGGGCCTCCGCGGCCGGAGGAAGTGCCTCGAGAGCCGGGGACAAGAGGCTCCCGGGCGACCGCCGGCGCACGCCTGGGAGGTGGTGTTGTGTCGCTTACCTAAGGACGGACTCTCGTCATCCGGCGTGAGGCCAATGCTCGGCTCGGTGCTGCTGCTGCAATCGGTCGCGAGTCCGCCGACTCCGCCGACTCCGACGACTCCGACGACTGCGACTCCGAGTCCGCCGCCGCCGCCGCCGCCGCCTCCGCCGCCTCCGCCGCCGCCGCAGCCACCCTCGCCCTCGACCTCGTGCTCGTCGTATTCGGAGAGCACTTTGTCCAACAGCTCGATCGATCGCTGCACATCGTCACCTCTGGAACACAACGCCGCAGGGGCCGCTCTATAGTCGTCATCTACGTCGCCGCTCCCCTCGCCACTGCGCATATACTCGTGTGTTTTTTCACTCTCCGACGGAGGAAGCCCGGGATCCCGCGAGCGCGCAGCTAACCGGCCGGTCCGCGATCCCGCGAAAGGCGCCGTTTCGTCCCTGCGTCCGGCACGCCAACGTTGATTCGATGGGGGGGTAAGGGCTGAAAGGGCCGCGCGCGACTCGCGGAGGGAGATGCAGCCAGCGCGAAACGTAAAGCGAGGGCTCGACTCTTCTTTCATTAGCATTAGAAATGCGCGGGGAAGGGAAGTTTTTATACGGGGCGGGCCGCGGGGAGAGCCGAGCAGCGCGAGCCGCGGCCTCAAAGGGAAACTTTTTGATCGGACTCCTAGTGTGCATCGAGGAGGCGCAACTGGTCGACTGCCCCCTCCTCCCCCCGGTTCCCCGGCGATAGCCGCGGCGGAGCGCCGAGGCCGGCTCCCCGCTGCCGCTCGTTAAAGCCGGCTCAATGAGATTGCGCCCGATGGAAAACTGCTCGGGGCCGGGGAGCCCGAGGTCAACGCTCATTCCTCCCCAGCGGGACACTTTCTGCGGCCTCCCTTTTCCTTTAATGCCGCGCCCTATCTCCCGCCGGCTCGTGCACTTACACGCGGGGACACGAGTCCGGCCCGCGAGAGATGCCCCGGCGCTCGGCGATAAATTACGCGGCCAGCGGCTGTCGGCGCTTGACGCGCGCCCGAGCAGAAATCAACGAGCGCGCGTTAAATAAAACGCTCCCCCCTCCGAGGAGCTTTCCCCGTTAACCAGGTCGGAAAATACGCGCGGGATGGATTTTTCGAAGCGACGGCTCTGCGCTGGGGCGACTCGGCCCTTTTCGGTAAACGAACGCCCGGGGTGTTCGACCAGGAGGACGCTTTTTCCGCGGAAAATCCAAAATTGGGCAGGTTATTCGCCGAGGGCCAGACGAACGCGCCGCTCCGAGTAGTGGAAAAATTTGATTAATTTTTTTTTTTCTCCATCGGGAATTTCGCAGGGATACTATATTCGACCTATATATCGCGGGATCGTGAGTGGCCTAGCGAGTGGCTGTGTACACAGACCCCGGAGAGTTACTCCCACCGCGAGAGATCTGACAAAATTTGATCGCATTCGCTGGGACGTCGGTTGCTCGGCATCGCGTGCCGCGGAGCTTTCGAGCCGAGAACCTCGACCCTCGCACAGGAGGAGGGCGCGCACCAAGTTACGACCTACTTCCCCGCATTTTAATTGGCCGTGGAAAGCAATCGCAGGCCGCCGCGTGATTGATAAAGCCGCCGTGGACGCGCGTCCTGTGATTAAGCCCGCTAGGCATGTACATGGGCGAGAACGGGTCAAACGCCGCTTGACGTACCTAACAATGCCAGCCCTTTCATTCTCATAATACCGGGAATCCGAATCTCCGGCTGGTGTAGCGGAGAGAAAACGCGACGCGGCGAGCGAAGAACGACGCTCTGTTTTATCAGCGCGAGGACGGGAGACAGGGTCGCCTCGATAATTGCCTAGCCAACTGCCTGGAGGGAGGCGCCAGCAGGTCCAAACTCCAGCGGAAGGATAAATACCCGGGATCAGTTGGGACAGACGCGCCGGATTTCGTCTCGGTCGCGGAGTTTACTCCTATGGGCAACCGTGGCGTCCTCCGAGGGCCCCATTGATTTTTTCGACAACCCTTGCTCTGCCGACGGAATCCGCGGCAAACGTGACGGGAATCCCAGATTTCGCGGAATTCCAAATTTTACGGATCCACGACAATTTATATGGGATCTGCCCGAAAGGAATTTTTCCTTCCGTATTTTTATTCAATATTGGAAAGCGATCGTTTCATTTTTTGGTTATTTCGGATGTGCGCACACGGTAAGTCTCCCGTGATATACGGGATGCCTGCATATCTGCCGGTTCACCAAACTGTATCTTAACCCCTGTAATCACGTTTTACGAGCCCGGCGTGTTGGCTCGGGCTTTGCATCTTACTCAAGTTGCATTGCTCTAATTCCACCCCCCGCTCTTCACTCTCCCTATTTTCATTTGTTGACTCGAGCAGTCGCTTAATAGAGTATCGCAATGTTTAAGCGTGTTAATTAGAGCAAGTGAATAACAGTGTCAGCGGCTCATCCGAATCTCTTCTGGCATAGCTAGTGCGAGACCGTGAACCGAAACCTGGAGTATTGGATCAGGGTATAAGACCGGGGCTTGGCAAACTTCATTAAAGCCTGTGTACCTTCGTAAACATTTTATCGCCATCGGTTTGTATTCCGCGGGGCCGACTCGCAGCCTCCGTTATACCGGCCACTTGCCCTGTGTGCTGGCCTGCGTTAGCGTGTGTGCACCTGTGTGTGCAGCGGTAAACCGAGCGTCATAATTCTTAGCGCGTGGTCGGAATGGCGAAGACACCAGACCGAGAAGTGAATTAAGAGTTTCATTTCATTGCGAAACGGAGCTGCCCCCGGTATCCGTCTTTAGCGCGATTCAATTGTACAACCGGATCCTTTGACTGGATGAGTCTTAATTGTGTATTCGTTGATTGCATTCAGGGAGATATTGCATTTGGAATAATTTAAAAGTCGAGGCATGCCGTTTGCTTACTGATTTACTTCCTCGAGGCGTCGACACGGCCAGCGAACAGCTGTGACGATTTTAAAGTAGCCCTAGCAAAACCAAACGGTTAAAATGTCGCCAGTAGAAATGAGTATATAATGCGAGGGTAGGAATACAGGCTTTCTCGTACGCGAAAAGCAACAGATGCACTAGCATAGAGGAGGATAGAATATTTATACACAAAATCTAAGTCTAAACATGTTAGTCTCTGCTGGAATAAGATATAAACAAAACAAGGATCACTAGAATACAGAGTGTACAATAAGATTCAGCCCAGTCGCAAAACAAAACGGAAAATATAAAAGAACATAAAAAATGCTATAAAGCTGCAGCTAACAACAATAAAATATATAGAAATAAATAAATATAAACAGTAAAAAATAAAATGAGTAACATTCGAGGCAACATGAGACATGGTATTAAATAAAAAATAAAACTTAGAGCTGGCAGGTGAAAAAGAAACAGCTAACAATGGGGAAAATGTGAATACAATGATTAAAAGAGATTCTTAAATTGAATGGGGCTACATTGATTTAATTGCATTGAAATTGGCATTGGTTAATTGTAAAAGGATATGAAAGCCGATTGTTAATTACAATGAATTCTTTGTCTCCGGGGATTGATTAGCATTTGGTATTTGGTCCTCTTCCATAATGCCATTAACAAAGTTGAATTTTCACGGATTACTCGATGTAATCAAGGGCACGAAGCCCCGGCTCGTAGGCAAGAATCTGGAGAGCCGAGGACTGGCCTGATTTGGAGGCCCCGCGCGCGGCGTCGCTTGTAGCGGCCGCGCTTTCAAACCAAGTTAGCAGGCAGGGAAGCGCGCGGCAGTTCGTTATGCCGGGCCGGAGTGCGCTCGTCAAGTACAGAGCGGGTACATAGTGCGCGCACACCGTCGCGGATAATTCGATCGGCCGCGGGCGCGCTCCGATGCTCCGGCGACGATGGCGGCTCCCGGCGGCGCTCTCCCTCCGAGCATCGACCGGGGCATTTGATTCTGGAGCGATCTCCGCGCGAGGGGGCGGGGGAGGGACGCGCGGCCGAGGGAGAAAGTTGGAGGCTGCGCAAAGTGGCCGCTCGCGGGAAATCGAAAGTTCCGCGGGAGAGGAATAGAAGGCGAACGCGGGGGCCCCGCGCGGATGAGAGCGCCGCCGCGCTTTTTCCGCAAGCCGGCTCCGATCGGCCCGAGGAGAAAACCTCGCCTCGCGGCCGCTGTACTTTATTTTCAGAGGGTAACGCGTACCGCGACGCGGCTGCGCGGGCGCCGGTAATGATTCTTCATCCGGCCGGGAGATACGTCGCGCGCGTCAATTATCGCGGCTGCTTTTGCGGATCTAATTGCAAGGAGGCGGCCTGGGATTTTCACCGGGCGGCTCTCGGGGAACCCGCGCTTAAGGCAATATTAGGGTCCTCGGGCAGCTGCCGGGGCCGGTTAACAAGATAAGCCGCTGGACCGAGAGCCGCGCTAACGTACCGTCGCCTTTTGTCGTTATACGGCCAAGCCCCCGGGTAATTCTGTCGCCCACCTGACGTCATTGGCTCCCTGCTTTTTTTTTCTCTCGTTTGACGCCGCGCCGCGCCCTCGGCTAACGAATGGACGTTTGCGCTCGGCTGGCTCTAATTCGCCCTCTGCCGACGAGGATGACCCTTGGCCCGCGCGCACCAATTATCTACTGCAATTGCGCCGCGAGTGATTGTAACAAGCAGCGGGTTAATAGCCATACCGGAGAAATCCTGGCGGATCGTGAAAAACCGAGAGGATTTTATGCCATTGCAGGAGGGTGACGGCGAGGGGCAACGATCGCGCCCGTGGAGGTCGATCCGGCGATAAACCCAGCTGTCCGTGTAAAAATTGAGCAGATTGTAAAGGGAGGTGCGCGGGGAAAGAGTCTGTTCAAACTGCCTATTAAAAGAGGAACCGACCTCTTAAGCGAATGTTTAAAAAGGAGCTGCAAGTTGTGGAGGCGCGGCAATAGGCCGCCGCGCGCCGCGGGAATAATGGAAAAAGGCTGATGACCGCGAGCGCGCCGGGGTCTCGCGCTCCCTCTCCGCGGCTCCTCCCCCGGTTTCCCCGAGACTTGGGCGCGGGGGCGGCCAAGGCGCGCGCCGGGCCTTTTTTTCCGCGGGGTCGCCGCATCGGGGCCGCCGGCGATTAATTAGGCATTCTTTTGTGCGGCTCCTGCGACGCGGATCCTCGGCGGCGCGGCCAGTCGAACAAAGGGCCGCGAGCCCTGGGCCGGCCCTCGGTCTCGCGCGCCCGCCCGCCCGCTTCATAATTCACCGTCCTAATTGCCCGAAAGCTCGGGCCCTCGCCGCGGCTACCTTTGCCGGGGGCCGCGCTTCCGCCCGGAAAAACCACTCCGAGGGCTCGCGGTGTCATTGGCGCGAGCTCCGCCGCCCGGCACAATTTTACAAGCGGTTGCCTTTTAATGCGGCCCCGAGCCTCCGCTTTTTCCACCTCTCCTTCCGAGGCTTTTTCCGCAAACTGCCTCCCGCCGCTTACAGCTCCGAGGCTCTCGCAAGGACGCGCGCCAACTTCTGCGCCACCCCCCACCCAGCCCGCTAACTTATTCAGTGGTTAATTCTTTTTTACTACCCGCGTAAAACCTATCGATTTCCGGATCGACCGACAGATGGAGACACTTGCAGGAACGTAAAAGGGCTATTCACTACGGCAGATACTAAATTATGAGTGTACTCGGAACCATCAAAAATATTGATTTCATTCATTTCTCTCCCTGAGCCTTTGTATCTTTATTTAACTTTCAAGCGAGTCGTATCAATTATTTTACAGATTATTTATCTAAGTAGTGTATTGTACTATAAATTTTACCAAACAATATCGTATGGTTTATGACGTTATTCACCCTATATTTTCCAAATGTTCAAGCGATAAACTTGTTATCATTTGATCAATTTTACGAATGTATAATTTCATTTGTATAGATATGAATATATTCAAGCGTATATTTTGTTTGCTTTTACTTTGTATTTACCATTTCATATTTGTGGTCACGTCCAAGGATTAACTAGTTAGAAAATGACAGAAGACCACAAACTATTCTTTTCAGTAAATTAGAGGCAGACTTATCGGATCAAAAAAATGGCTATACTATTCTCCCACCCTGTACCTTAAAAAAAAAAAAGAATCGAAAGCAGGTGAAAGGATAAGCGCTTGCATCGCAAATCGAAATTAAAAAAAAACGCAGTGTTGCATTCGAGGAAAAGGATTAGGCGAGTTGGAGGAGGAGTTATGAGTTACGAGGATTCGCGGAACGGTCGAAACTGCCAAATGAGCGGGTCGAGCGTATTGGCTTCCAATATGAAGCGGCGCCACTTGAAAATAGCCATTGGAAGTGGTCTATTGGCCGCGGCCGAGTCGAGGGTCGTGCCGCCGCTCGCTGCGGACTCGCCCGGTGAACTGCGCTGCCGCGGCCCCACGCGATGAACTTGGGAATCGTCGAGGGCTTGCCCGGGGAACTTACTCGCTCCCGTCAGCCCCCATTAGCCCTGTATAGGGGCGCGGGGCGAGTGGGGAGGGCCGAGGCACGCGGGCCTCGCACGGGCGCTAAACTTTTGGCGACAAAGCGCGCCGTCGCCGGGGCGCGCGTTTCAAGGACGAAATTGAATAGGAGCGCGCCGGCGGGGAGGTTCGCGGGTGCGCCACGTCGCGTCCTCCCCGCCCAGGGAAATTGGGCGAGTCCATTCTTCCTCCCGCGGCGCGGCGGCCAGTGTCGCAGGGTGGAAGCCCCGCTCGGGGCAGCCCCCTGGAGCTTTGGTGGCGCTCCGACTGATGGCTCGCAGGAATCGCGGGGTCAGGGCCTACCCGGGATGTACGCGCGGCGGCGCTGACAGCGGTCGCTCTGTCCCCGAGGGTCGGTGGGCCGCGAGGAGGTCCCCGACGGCCTTGGCGGGCGTCGCGGAGGGCGACGCAGACCCTGGGGAGCGGCGCCCGCGGTCCGTTTCGCCCGGGCAAGTGGACTCGGCGGCCGGTCAAAGTCGCAGCGGGCCGTGCGGCTATCGATTAGCGCGTGGCCCCGTTCGCGGCGGGCGATATTGCGCCCTGTGAGCGGCCGCGGCCGCGGGCCTGACCCAATTGCCCGGCCCTCCCGGAATGCGCCCGATCGCCCGGCTTTTTGCCGCGGCCGCGGCTCCCCTCCGGCGCCTCGGCCTCCGGCTATTGATTTCGCGGGCCGGCTGCGCCTCCCGGCCGACGACGCCGCGGCGGCCTGCAACGCTCCCTTCCTCGCAGCCGTCAATCGCCTGCCGGCCCTCGACCGCCCAATTTCACTTTTCGCGCAGACGGTGCGCTTGGTTGTTGGCCCCGGGTGCCCCCGGCGCGGGGGGAGAATTTAGGCGCGCCCTTATTGTTATAAAAACTTGGAAAGCGATTTGCAAAACAAATTTCCATTTTGTCTGCGTGGGATTCAAGGGAGCGCCGCGCGTTTACGTGCGCCCGGCTACACGGAAGCGAGCACTGCATTCGCGGAATCCGTAGCAATTTTCCAGCGGCGGGGCAGGTCGTTGCGCTACTCTCGCGGCCCGCGGGGACCGAGCGGGGGAGGGCTCATCTGCACCGGCCGCTTGGCTCCGCTCGGCTGCGCTTGGCGCCGCTCTAAGTACCGGCGCATACGCTACGCGCCCGGCGACCGTCCGCGCGCCGCCGCTCGGTGCGCCAGCTAAAAATTGCCGGCCCACTGCGCTGGAGGAGCGCCGAACGGCTCCGAGAGATTTAGGGAGGCGCTTCCCGGAGGTAGGACCGCGGCTGCCCGATCGATCGCCAATGCGCCGCTGTGCCCTGTGTCTTCGCACGACACGCAGGCGGATGCTCGAAAAACCGATCGCTTTGCCTGAATTGTTTCCAGGCGAGGGGCGCGCGCGGCAGTTAGGAGCCGCTCGGCCAAGGCTCGTCCGGCTCTTGGCCCGACCGGGCCATTTGCGCGGAGGCGAACGACGCGGAGCTGCGGGCAGCCGCGGGGAAACGACGCGAAATAAATTAACCGAGCGGCGCGAGGTCAAATTGCGAGCGGGGGCTGGGCCGCCGCCCCGGGATCGCTCGGATACCCTGTGCGTGAGCTAACGCTCTGGCTTCCAGATCTAATCGCCGCGGCCATTGTGCCTAGCCGTTCCCGATGACGAATCGCCCTGATTGAAGCGCCCAGTCTTTTCAGGCTCTGAGGCTCGGCTCCTAAAGGGGAACGGCGCGCCGGATTTGTTTCCCCGATTAATTTCGCCGATTGCCGGGCCGATCGGGCCGCATCGACCGCATTTTACGCCCCCCGCGGAGGATAATACACATTAATCGCGGAGATCGTAGCGCGCCGCCGCGGCGCCTCTCACCTCACTAATTAAATTGATTGGAAAGCCAGGCCTCCGGATTTTCCTTCTCGCGGTCCATTGCCCGAGAGGACTAGAACGGCAGCCTCCGCGGATGTATAAATTTAATCTCCAGCCGCTCGGGATTGCTATAAAGATATCCGACCTCGGCGCTTTTCCGCCTCCCAATAAGAAATCGACAATATCCATTTATGCGGCAGATTCCGCTGAAGCAAGAGATTCCGCCCAATCGCCCGGAGTACGTACACGCGCCTCTACTAGAGAAGCTGCGCGTGGTGACATCCGTGCCAGTCGGTTCACTGACCTCCCGAGCTGATCCACGCGCAAGACGCGCGCGGCACTAACGCGCGGGGGAAAACAAGGCCGGATTGTTGTGCGCGGAAAAGCCCCGCGGGCGTCGCCCCCCAAGCTCGGGGGAAACAAATCGGATCGATCGCCCCGAAGAAAAGGGCGGCGATCGCATTTGAATAAAATGGGCGCACGAACGGTGGACCGGGTATCGAACCGCTATAGCCCCGCCGCCTTTAGCCCCCCTGTTTTCACTTCCGCCGGCTCTTTGTGGAAGCGGCCCGCCGCTCCTCCCTCTCTCTCTCTCACTTTGAATTTTTCGCCGGCCGGCGCCGATCGAGCGCGTCACTCGTGTGTGCAGTGCACCACTCGAATGCCGTCGCCGCCGCCGCCGCCGCCGCCGCCGGTTCAGCCTCCCGAGGGCTTCTATTGACACCGGCAAGCGGCTTTATCCTCACTAACTCACTGCCTCTCACTTATACCTCTACTGCCGCGAAACTACCTGCATATAAAACGTACTAGAACCTACCACCAAACGCGATTTTTTTTCTCATCAATTGTTTAGCAGGCGAGAAAGCTGTAGAACACGTCGACACCCTTGAAACGATCAGCCCCAGTGACGCAGCGAGTTAGATCTAGGTGGTTGATTACGCATCTCATCTCTCCGCGCCGCGTGTCTAACTTCCGGGTCTCCCTTGACTAATGGAAAAGACGAGATGATCCCTCCCGAGGTATCAAGAGGAAGCACTGGCAAGTCGGCAAATCCCTCCAGAGATTAAAAAGTAAAAGTAACGGCGGCGGAGTGCGCGTGCGTGGGTTCTCGAGGCTAAGGGTCCAACGGTCCATCAGCGACTACTTCGCCAGCCGGCGCGCCGTTTGCGAGCCGCGTTATCAGCGATCTCCCTCCGAGGGGAGCGCGTAAATTGTCCCGCGGCGCGACAATCAACGCGCCCACGAGCGCATTATGCCGTGGATGACTCCGCGGCAACGGGGCCGTCGTTATTTCTCCGAGGGCCGATACCGGCGCTTCGGCCTGGCTTTCGTTCCGAGGCGTTAGCGCGTTTACCGCCAGGTGCACTGCACGCGCGCAGCCTCCCAGCCGTCAACGTCGTTACACCTAGGCGCAGCCGAGTCGAATCAAGCCGCCCCCGCGCCGGCTCGGACAACGCTAATCCCATTAGGCATTAGCGGGGAGGGCTGCAAAGAAATATCGTTAGCCAGAGAGCCGCGGGAGCCTCGACGACGTCTGTTCCGCCCCGGAGTGGCTTTCCCCCCGGAACTCGTTCGTCAACCCACTTAGCGGACAAATCCGCCAAAGAACCGGCGCGCGCGCAGAGGGAATTTCCACCTTTGAGCCGCACTCGGCCTCCGCGTTTTTTAACCGCGGCGCCGCTGCAGCGCACGCATCGCCGGGTGGCTGAATGAGAATTAGCATAATCATCCGGGCGGGCAATCGTCGCGTTGTAGTTGAAACAGCAGGCCCGCTAACGAAAGAACATACAGCGGCCCTGCCGGCCCGTAAATATCCCCCGGCCCGGAGTGTAAACACGCGCGCGGCGCCCGGGCATAAAGTGCCTAAATCATGCAGAAAATGAGATGCGCCGGTCCCCCGGGCGCCAGGGCGTAAACTCACCTCGTAACGACGCGTATGAAAGAAAGAAGGCCGAGCGGAGAGCCGCCCCGGGCGCCCGGGCCGAGGTGCGCCTGCCCTGCCGGGAGCGGGGCCGCCGCGCTCGAAATTCACGCTCGGCGCCGCGGCGTAAAGGACCCGGAGCACTTTGCGCCCGCGTCCCCGGGCTCCTAATGGAGCCGCGCGCGCCCCGGCCGAGGACGCAGTCGCGCGCCCTTCCCACCCAGTTATTGGATTTTTATTAGCGGCTCCCGGGGTTAGCGCGCGGCCCGCCAACTTTCGAAGCCCTCGGCCCTGCCCCGCCCTCGCACCTGCCCCCGGCTAACTGGGCTAAACGCACCGTATCCCCGGGGCTGCAGCGCCCCAGAGATGGATTTCGCTTTCCTTTTCCACCTCGAACTTGGCTAATTGCGGAGAGGAAATTACTTTTTGCCACTCTCCCGCGCCCCCGCCGCGCCACCGCCGCGCCGTCGCCTCCCTCGCGCCGCTCCTCAAATTTATATTCTTTTTGTTCTCGCGTGCGTTGCGGGATTTTCTCCGCGACTTTTTCGCCGCTTAATAAATGGCGGCGACGGTCAGCGCTTCCGGGAAAAAACTCCACTCTAGCGTTTTATTTCTCCGGAATGCACGCTCGTAAATATCAGGGAGCGCTGTGTTGCAGTTGCAACTTGCAAGCGCGAGCCCCTCTCTTTATTTTTATCGCCGCGGATTTCGAACAGTTTTTCACTTTTCAAATGGCCAATGGTTACAGGGATCGAGGCAGGGGTCGATATCCTCATTATACTAATCTAAGTATACCTCATTTGCGCTAATTGCGACAAGCATGTCCAGATGATGGTTAAATGGAATAATGGATAAAAAATTTAAAAAAAGCTTTCGGCCCTTTTTAAAATTTTAAAATTTAATTAGAATCGTGATTGATGGAGTCATAAATGCAATTTCGCTCGCATTCCCCGGGGTTCAACTAGAAACTGTAATAGAGCTGACAGCGACAGTAACGTCCCCACTCTGAAATTTTCATTTATCAATATTCCCTTAGAGATATTGTATTTTGAAGATAAAAGCCGACAATTTCCATGGAAACGGTTTCCTAAGAAAATATTTTAATATTCTACGAACACTCGTTATCTTCCTTTTATTGTTTCATTACATAATAAAAAAACACTTGCCGCTAAAAGCCCCGTAACAATAATGATCCACGAAGTTAAATAGTGCACTTTTGGTGCCTTATTACTAAAGAAAACAAAAATAATAACAAGCTTCTCGAAACTACGGCTAGTATATAAGCAGGAAAACGTGCCTCTATAAAAGGGACTCGACTGCACTATATACCATGCCCCGAGCCTCTTAATCAAGTTTAAAAATCGTGGCCTCTTGCGCCTCGAGTGGGTCGCGCTTGGAGCAAGATGCTTTTCCGCGAGTGCACAACGGACCCCACTGTTTTCCCTCCCCCGCGATCTCGGCTCATGCAGCTTCCGATCTCGACCGACTTTTGTGGCGCGGGCTTGCCGCCAGCCTTTTTTCCTCCGCGCCAGCCCGCGAGCCGGCTTCTCCTCTAGGCAGTCCGGTTTTTAAATGCGGGTCGCGAGCGCCGGCCGCTTGAATTGACGCTCTAATTGGGGCCGTTCTCGAGCTGCCGACGGCTCGCGCATCGGCTATTGAGCTCCTTTCATTCTGTGAGGCGGCGCCGCGCGACACCGAGCCTCTCCGCGCGGCCCGCCTACTCCGGTGCGTGCGGCCTTTCAAAAGTATCGGCTCCACCGACCAAGACTCCCGCGTGCATTACAATAATCCAATCGTTTTATCTCGAGGTTTCCCGTAGAAGCTTCTTTAGGCTCGTACCTTTGCATCCGACTTTTTCTTTATTCGGTCCTCCATGTACATCTACAGCGCACCAACTCGAGGAACTCGATTCTTTAGAAATTCGTGCTCCGATACAGGCGTCGCTATCGCGTAATGAAGAGAAGCCTTGCGATATAGCAGTCGATGCAATTCGCACAGTCATGCATAAAAAGTTCAAGTGTCCGCCTGGGTTACTGCATCGATAACCAAGAAACTCGAGTAGAGATTCGAGCGAAGAGTCATATTTTTTTTATCTGCGGGTTTCGGTTCTCTGGACAAAGTCCGACTGCGAGTCCAGCAGACAAACTCGCGAACATACTTGAATGCGCAAACTCTGCGCTAATACTTACGAGAGTTAAAGTTGCACTTGTGTATAACCAAGGATTTGTAGAACAGTTACTCGCGGATTTTCATTATCGTTGGCAATATTTTATGCAGCGTGTTTCAGATTTGGAATAATCAAGCGGAGCAGAGCTGGAGCCACAGCTTTAGAGCAAATGAGAGGGTAGGCAAAATGGGAATTTCGATTTTCCCTCGGAAAATAAACTGCCCAGTCGGAGGCCCAGGCCCGCTCTCCACCAGCTGCAAACGGGTGGGAAATGGATCGCACAGGGCTAAGCGTAAGGGCCATTGGCTACTCAAAAGGGATCCACCGGAGGTTGTCTACTGAATTAACTGCAATTTATTCGTTTTTCGCTCTGCCCTTTATATCCCCCTTCATTTCCACCAAGCCAAACTGACTATCTACCTCCACAGTTTTAGCCTATCGTTCACCCAAGTCGGTGGAAACTACCCAATCGAATGGCGAAGGAAGTTTTATCGTATATACGAATAAGTTTTCCTAGCCTTTTTCACCCATTGATGCCCCTTCAATTTTGCGATGAACATAGATACTCTTTTATTAAGAGAAATGCACAATACAACATATTGATAATATAATATCAGTTATATTTTATTAGCAATAGTATGAATTCTGTACGAATAGGAAAATTATAGTAAATTTTTTTTTAAAGCATACAAAAGTATGTGATAGAGTATGTGCAAAGTAGCGTTTATTTAGACTAACTTTAAAATAGTCAGTTAATTTTAAGCATAATTAAATCTACTTATTACGGATATTGGTATTGCCTTTGCGAACTAAATTTAGGTTAAATTTATGGACCAAGTTTGTGCAGAAGTTGTATGAAAGACCTCGGAAAGACCTAGAAATGCCATTGAATTCAATTGCTGAAGTCTTTGTTACACTGACATTCGCTGGTAGACAACCTAGTATATTCAAAGAGGTTTCAAAGAATTTCCATAAAGGTACGACATGATTTCCACTTTGATGAAAAAATTCTTTTGTTTTACGAGCATCATAGTACTTGTTCGAGGTATGTTCGACTCTGTGAATTAGATTTTACATCAAATTTTAACCGAGGGGTGCGCTAAAAACTTGTTAATTCTTCATGTTTGTGCCGCTGTTACTATTTGTTTGCACATGAACCATTATACGGGCTAACTTTGTTGGTAAATGCACGCGAAATGTGTTTTTCAAATAATTGTTGAGTATTCGATGATTTGAACGACGAAAACTGTTATTTACTTATTTTTATACGTTAAATTAAATTTTAAGCCATTTACAATTTTGTTGGTATATATTAAAAACAGAAATTAGGTAAATAAGAGTTTACCTAATTTTATGAATGTAGAGTCTTGAATATTTCATCTCTAAAATAAATAGTATTTAAATATGAGCTTGTAATTTCACGACATGGATCAAGACAAAAACGGTTTACTTTGAGGCATCGTGAAACAAACATCAAAAAGACGCTACTCGGGATGTAAAACTTGTCGAGTGCAAGTGCAAAAACACTCTGAAGTATGTCGTAGGCACCCTGCACCGGCATAGGCACAAACTAGGAGAGCGTGAAAAAATAGGCCGCTTCATAGGAACATTTGAAGCAAGAGACGCAGCAAAGCCGAGGAAAAAAATAAAAGGGGGCCGCGGAATAATAATTCGAGGGTTGTTTACGTGCAAGAATACCGAAGTCGCGTATATTCGTCAAAGCCAGCGCATCTCTCGGGGATTCCTCCTTTTTTCATTTAGCAGCAGCTTTTCAATGCCCGGAGACTTCTTTCCATGCATCTTCCAAGCTTTCCCAGCATCCGCTGCGCCCACTCACCGTAAGTTTCTCATTAAGCCCTTCTGTGCGAGGTCGTGCCTCAATATTCTCGACTCGAAAAAATGTCACAATTCACGTCTAAAGCGCAAGTTTAGCAATTAACAATGCGAGACGTCCGTGGCTTCCTTTGGCGCCATAAGATGGCGCGCACAGCTCCACAAGACCGTCTGCTCGGCGAACAAAAGCATCCCCGGACGCCCGGACGCAGCCCCGAAAATTTCAATTGGCAACGCCGCAACAAGTCACGCGTGCGAGCGCGTCTTGGCCGATGTGCGCGTGCAGACTTTTCCCCGTGGCGTAAAAAGAGGGGATGTCCTGGAGCCGGTGGGCCGCAGCAGACTCGGCGGACGACGCCAGCTGATTAAGAAGCCCGCGGTGCCTGTGGCGCGCGGTGACACAATGCCGCGGCGATAAGGGGCGGGCCGGGGCGCGGGGCCGATGGCGAGATAGGCCGGGCGGAGGACAAAGCCCGCGAGTCCTCCGCCGGGGCGAACAACGGACGAACCCGCGGGAGATTTGTCAGTGACGCGGTGAATTCTCGCCTCGGTGCGCCGTATCGCGCCTGACCCCCTTTCGAAATTCGATTCAGTTTATTAGCGCGCGTGGAGCGTAACGAGGCGGCCTCCTCTCCCGGCCTGCCACCCCCCGGGCCCCGTGCAGCGCGCGGTACACCTAAAAGCCCGCGAAATTAGCCGACGGCGCGCTAACGGAGTCGTTCTTGTCGCGCCCGGATCGCCGTTAGGTTTTACTCGGTGCTTCAAAACGCTACTCGATGGCTCTGCCGCTGTTAGGGCGCTAGAGATAATGCAGCTCCTCGCTAAACTCGTGTTATGATATGCTTTTTAATACTATTTTTCGTATAATCTTCTTTCTAATATTATTTAAATATTCTTTTTTCATTTTTGTAATGTTGATAATTGTTAGTAATAAACTTGATAGAATGTGCATGTGAACGTCATTACTGTAACGATGTACCTTTTCTTTTTTCAGAGTGCAGTTTGTTAGTTGGATTTTGAAGTATTGTTTGCACTGTTAATTAATGCAAGCAGGACTCAATGTGTTTACACTACGCGACTGTAGGATTAAATCGTGGTTGCTTTCACTTGCTAGAGTTTAAATTAGTGCACGCACCAGTGGAAAAGCATTAACAATTATTACTTAATATCTTTTGCACATACTAGTACGGTTTATCGTTTAATTATGTTTTAAAATTAGCGCTTTCACTTTAGTAGCAGATAAGAATTACAGACAGAAAAACAAATTGTACGAATAAAAGCGTTATATAATTTTCGAGAGGCTGTCCGATTAATTAACATTGCGAAGGCATAACTGGTGTTAGAATTAATTAATATTTAATGGGCGTAACATATGTGCTGCGCAGTAAATCAATTACATTTCTAGCCACAAGCTCCCTCTGAAATTTTTCACTCTAGCCTTGCAACAGCTGTTGTATTATCAACTTCATTTCTGCGATACATAATTTGCATGCAATAATGTTGTCGCCTGATATTTTATAACCCCCTCTCGAAATGGACAGTTAACATTGTACAGCTTTATCACGTTACAAAACTATTAATATTATAATTGAGTATTATATTCAGTATCTGTTAGAGTATTGATTACGTAATGAACGTAAAGAAATTGGCTGCGTTCTAGAATTATTATTGTGTATACTGGACCGAGTCACTTAGCAAGTCTATTCTAATAGTTGGAAAGTAAAAGGTTGCTCAAACAATAGGTGGGAGGCGCGGCGCATTCGCGCGACACACATCCTACATCCGTCAAGTGAGAAAGGAATGGAAAGGAAACCGATCAAGGCGCCAACTTGATTCATCAGAGAGAAAGAGAGAAGGTCGGGGCTGCGCGAGGGACATTCTTGCGAGGAAGAAAGCTTAGGAAATGAGAAAGAGCCACATTAAGGCCCTATTATCCGAGAGCGGGGCGAGCAACGCTAAGCGAATAATCGAGGCGCGTCGATTTTTATTGGCTCGCCGACTGGCCGAAGTGGAATCGAGTGGCGCATTGGGTACAATGCATCTGGAATGCCGGCGATTGCCTCAGACTGTTAACGACTTTAGCCCCAGGCCAGTCTGCCGTCTCTCTCTCTCCCCTCTTTCCCCCGACGGTGCGCTTTCGGAGCGGTAGGGGCCGCGAGAGCGGAATCAGTTAGCCGCGCGGTTCGTCCACCGGGGCCGGATCAAGGCGATCTCGCGAGCGTCCGCGGCCCTAACGAACTGAGGGACTATCCGGCTCCCCGGGCAGGTGGCTCCCCCCTCCGACCCTTTATCTTCCCCGGGAGTCCGGGGATTATTTATGCTCGATCGCACGGAAGATTCGCGCGGGCTGGCGGGGGAGGCGAGGCGGGCGCCACCGGAACTGCGGACAAAGGAATCGGGGCCGGGCGGCCGGCGGCGGAGGCGAAATAAGTAGAGAGCCGGGCTCCCCGGGCGCGGGCCCGCGGCTCTTATCGGCTGAACTTCCGTCGCGTCTAAGACCATTAGAATTGGATCACGTCCTCTCGGTCTTCCGCCCCGGTCCGCGAGGGCGGGCGCGCGGAGAAAAAGCCGAGGCGCCCCCCCCCGTCCCTTTCTTCTGCCGACGGCGGCGCCTCGCGACGACTTCGTTAACTGCTTAAATATTTCACGCCGGGGCCGTCGGTGCAGGGGCCGCTTACCTTTTTATTACCCCCGTGGTACATCGTTAATCTGATTAGGTGGGCTCCCGGCGCTCGTTAAGCCGGCGGCCCCACTTCGGCCAGGGAAATTGACCCGGTGCAGCGGAAAAATCCGATTAGACCCGAGCGCCCGGAAGCGCGGGTTCCTTCGGCGCGCACGCGGCACGCGTGCACCGGCGTCGCCCGGCCCCGCGAGCGGCGCGATCGCCCCCTCGCCGGTGTACGCGGACCGAGGCAAATCGCCGCGCGGGAGAGGAGCCGCGGCCGGCCGGCGCTCCGGCTTAGCCTTTGTAATGGCCGGCCGGGTTATTGTACTCTCGGCGATGCCCCGAGCCGTGGACCTTTTCCGCGGGCCCGGGGAAAACGGAGCCGGAGGGAAGGGCCATGTGGGTCAAGACGATCTCCAAACACAGCGCCCCTGTACAGATACACGTAGGTGGCCGAGGTGAAAGGGCGAAGGAGGGCCGAGGGACGGTGGGAAATAATGCGGAATTAAAGGCGCGGCTTGCTCCTTTTGCCGGGCGGAGGCGGCCCGAGTTATTTCTCGCTCGGGATGCTTCCTCATTTGACCAATTTCAGAGCTCAGCGAGCCGAGCGAGTCCCCGCACACTCCATCGGATGCGCCGCGGCGCGTAATTGAAATTTGATTTTTAAGCCCAAGCTCATATTTAATCTGGCTCGGAAGCAATTAGTCGGGGATCGGCCGATCGATCCGACCCCCGCCGGCGGCCTAACGAGACCGAGGCCTCGCGAGACCGGGCCGACAGGAGCGCGCCCTCGGCCCCTCGAGCCCGCCTTCGATCCGCGCCCCGGGAAAAACGCGGCGAGGTGCGAGGAACCCGGTCCCTCTGTGCCCGCCGAACAAGCGCAGCCAGATTGGAGGGCGCGCCCGGCCCCGGCAATCCAGGCCGATCCTCCGGGCGCTTTGTCCCGCCTCGGCCCGGCCGAGAACGCCGGCCGATTGCCGATCGGCTAACAGGTCGTCCGCGGCGCCTCTCCCGTTCGGTCCCCGGATCCGCCCGGTTGTGCGGCGGGGAGCAGAGGGCCGGGGGAATAAAGCGCCGCGGTCTTTTTCCGAGTCGGGGAAACACGAGCTCGGTCGGCGTGGTGCAGTTACAAGGCGCAGCTCAGTGCAGGGAGAAAGGACTCGAATAGCATTAGTTTTGGAGAGCTTCGTCTAATTGCAGAAACGCTGGAGAAAAGCACGAAGGCGAGGAGCGGGGCCGACAAATACAGAAGGAATAACGTTAACTTTTATCGCCCCCATTATTTCCGGTATTCCGCGAGTGTACACGTAATTCAGGTTAAAGAGATTTAGCTTTATCTCTGTATCTAGTGGGACGTGGCGGGCGCGCCGGGCGGCTCGAGCGCACCGCGTCCACCATTAGGAAAACAATCACGAATGCAAAAGTTAAATCACTTTTTATAACTGCAATGGTCCCGAGGATAAATGGCCAGGGCTCGGCCGGGGGGAAGTTGTTTAAATTCTCAGGAGCTTCCTATTTTCCCTGGCGATCAGCGCGGCTCATCGCCCGCATCATCCGGCGGGGGGGAAGGAATCCGCGGGCCAAGGCGCATCCCCGAGCTTCGTAAAAAATGGATCTTTCGGAAGCGCGCGCGGGAGGGTTAAAGCCGCTGTACACATTCGTCGGGCTTTTAAAAGGAATCCCCCGACTCGTTGCCACTTTAATAGTGATTCATTTTAACGGCGCCCGGGAGGAAGAGGCACGAAGCTTAGCTCGCGAGCGCCAGGGAAATTGGACCCCCTCCAAACAAGGGCGAGCAGCGGGCGTTTTACCGGGGGACTTTCCTTAAAAATTTAGGGCCGGTTCTTAAGCGGCCGGCGGGGCTTCCCCGTCGCACCTCCGGCTGCCCCCATCATTTCCGAAATGCACTTACAGCGGCGCCTCGGCCAACTCGGAGGCCCCCGGCGGCAGGCCGCCGAAATCCGTTCCGTTCCCGCTGACGAATCGGCCAACTTCGGGGCAATTAAACGCGACGGGCCGAGTTCTGGTTCGCGGTCCCCGTGAGCATCCCGGCGCTCGGTTAGGGCTGTCCGCGTCTCCCCGGCCGAGCTCTCAGCGGATTTTTCCCGCCACGACGCGAGCGTAAGTTATCTCGCCGGCCCCGACGCAAAAGCCGCGGATCGAAGGCGAACGGCAAGGCGCGTTAGGGCCGCCTCCGTATTTCATCGAGGTTTGCCGATGGAGCGCGAGCAGGTGCCCGGCTGCGGCCCTTAGGGCTGCGCCCGCCGCCCGCACCCTCTGCCCCTACGCAAACTTCCCGCGGGCGCAACTTCCCTCGTTCCCCGAATCGCTTTATCTGCATATCTCCCACGGCTTTTATCCCCCCCGCGGGTGTCCTCGAGCGCGCCCGCGGCATATAATGCCTGCGCCAGTTACCGGGACTTCTTGCAATTGCTCTGTCCCGCGAGTCACTTGATACCCTCTGTTTACGCAGTGCGCCCTCTACTTTCCTCGCTACTGTCCGCTTTTCCAAATTGTCCCCAGGTCACTATCCTGCAGCCGTTCCTCTTTTTTTTCCGGGCGATCGATGGCAAAAGGCATTTTGCTTTCGATTTTCTATAACGATGCGGCCATCTTGTTGAGGCATCAACGGGGGTGCATGTACGTGTACGTCAATAATAGAACGCCGCAAGTTTCGAATTACCAGAGTTTCAAGAATTTGGTTCAGATTTGTTTTAGTGCAGTGGCGTATCGCCCAAGTTTTCCCTGAAAAAAAATTCTAAAAATGTTTGCAACTTTGGCCCATTCGGGCGCGGATGCATTCTTCCGGATTCTTCCATGTGCCCGAGTTTGGAGTTTGTACAACGCGCACTGCCACGTAATAACGCTGCTTTATATTCGGGCTGCCTTGCAATCCTGCCCTCGGATAAATATTAAAACTAGTGGCAGACCGCACAATAAAAATCTTTTACTAGAAACATTTATCAGAAACTTTTGAAAAACCTCTCCGTGCAGTTTAAAATACGATTTACAAGATTATACTCGCACAAACCAGCCTCTAGTTATTATAGTGTAACAAAGTGGTCGAATACCCGATAGCCTACCCTAGGTGGTAACCCAGAAATCTTTTGGGTTGCGAATGTAAGAGGTATGGAGCCGGAGAGGCGGTAGACCGCCGAGCGGCTTATTCATCCGAGGCACAGACCAGCGGCGCCGGCGCTTTTTTCCCCGGGTCCCCCACAGCGGCGGAGACGGCGGCGACATCGGCCGGTCCTTTCGCTTAGACAGCGAAAAATCCCTCTCCCCGGATTCTGTTTAGAGTCGGCGTCGTCGTCGGCATCGCCCGACCTCGGACTCTAAAAGGACCCCGGCGCCATTTTCACGGGGCATTTACCCGCGGGCGGCGGTCGGCGGGCGCTCGCGCCGCTCTCGACGCGAGACGGCCGAATAAAAGTTTACGCGGGGAAATTCCGATCGGGCGGCTTTTATACGCAGAAGGCGCCACTAAAGGCCGAAGCTGGGCGGAGCTTTGATTGATTCCAAGTGGTGGCCGCTTTCGAGGACTCGCCGTAACGCGGGGCCCCAGGAAACTCGGCGCATAGTAATTGCGAGGACCGAGGGGCTGGGCTCGTGCCAGCGCACGCCCAGCGGCTCCTGCGGAAAATTCGGCCGCCGGCGGAATGAGGCTGGGCTCACCGGGCCGGACGAAACTGCGCGACGTTTGATTTGCCGGCGTCGCTCCCGTCGCCGATGTTCGCGCCCGAGGTGTTTTCGCGGGTCGTTAACCGGCGGGCGGGATCCTCGGGCGGCTCGGGAGACGCTCCGGCCGCCGTCTCGCAGCCTCCTTCGCCGCGGCATCTCGCCCCTCTCGGTCGTGCCGTTTATTAACCACCGGCCGCGGGTTCAACCGAACGCTGATTTACACCCGCGACTCCCCTTTGTGCGCCTCCGTCTCCGGATGAAGCGCCCGGCAGAATTAATTGGACCGCCTTGGGGCTTCGCCTCAACGACGGCTTGCAGCAACTCTCGCGGGACGCGTCGATAACGGAGGTAGGCTTACAATCGTTGCATTTGTATGCATGGCCAATAGTGCGCTTGCCTTTCGTAAGGAAGCGTGTGTTATTGCGAGAAGACGAATCGCCCGACAAGAAAATATATTTTCAAGGAGTATATACTAGGCGTATCGTATATCCGTATCCGTGTTTATCTACAAGATCCTTGCAGCCTCGGTTTGTCTTTGAAGAACACACGGCAACCCCTTTGTTACGTCTCTTATTGCAGTCGGTTCGCATTCGGAATCCCCGGCTAAAAGAATCTCATAAATACACGAGATGCGCTCGCTCGCTTCCCCAGTGCATAGAGGGAACAAAGCTATCGTCCCTTATATCAACTGCCGATAAAGTCAAATCGGTGGGGCCCCGAGCCCTTAAAGGACCGGCTCCGTCCCAACCAAGTCGGCCATATCTACCGAGAGCGATCTCTCAATTTCGTTTATTGCAGCTTCCGCACAGCTATGAGCGAATGACAAGCCAGCCGGGATCACCTGAGGTCCGCGGCCCCGGGCGCCCCGGGCGCCCCGCTCGGCGGCCTCCCCCATCAGCACGCCTCATCGAATGGCCCTCGAAATATGCTGGTGGGCGGCGCCCTGTACCTTAATGTCCGACTAAAACCGATCGTTATGGGTTCGGAAAGTCACCAAGTGCGACCCCGTCGAAGCGGACGGCACGCGCGCGCGCACCCGCCTCCGACTAATTGGATTTTCGTAATTGCGAGTAGTCGTCGGGAGCGATTAGCCGAGGGTCTCCCGCGAGGTCCCGTGGGATCCGCGGGAGGGCAACTGCTTACTAGGCTGCGCACTTAGCCGCTCCCAACCGGATCTCCTCCTCCTCCTTGGCCCGTTGTTGCGCTAATATACCCCAGCATTAGCCCAGGCCCCGAGGCGTCGACGCCGAGGTCGAAGCCGTCTCTCCCGGCTTTCGTCATCCGGTAAGGATTTTTCAATTTTGCAATCCGAATAACGGATTAAAGAACCTTTCTCACTGTTTAATATAGTTCTTAGCATAGCTGTACAGTATCGAACCCAACCAGACCACCGAAGCAGAAGTGTGCAGTAATATCGCGCCTACTACAAGCCATTGGAGCAAGCAAGGACATAGATTATAGAAGCCGGGATTACTCGACCGTATCGTAATGGGAAGATAAGTAGTTTCTATTTTAAATAAATCGTGCGTGCGACCAGCGCAATGTTATTGCAACATTAATGCGTCTATTCATTTTTCGTTACTAGGCGCGTCTGCGAAAGTCATAGTACTATAATTAGTAGGATAGGCAGTCGATTGGGACAAAACGAAAGGTGTATTAAATAGAATTTCAAACGAGCGGATTATTTAAATCCTTTCTTTCCTCATCTCCTCTCCAAAACAATGACTTTGCTCTTTTGCGCCAAAGGTACATTATTACAATAGTTTCCGTAAATCTTTCTTTGCGTTAAAGTTTCTGCACACGGAGAAATGGAATTTTTAGCTTATATCGTAGAGGATTGAGCGGATATTCGGGTGCGCAATAACGGAGGCCCCGTCCGTTTGTCAGGATACAATTATATTTAGTACCAGCCCAGCAATTGAACCGGGGCTCAGCCGCAAGACAATGAGAAACAGGGTCTTTAGAGACAGACGGATATAGTCGCAAGATGTGGATCTTGACGGTCGGGACGTCGCGCTAGGCGCGGGACGGGCGCAATCCCCCGAGGAGGAGTAAAAGATCTCGCGTTTATCTGATAACTTGGCCATTCGGGCAACGGTGGGTTTAGATAGCCCGTGAGCCGTCTATCTAATTTGACGTTTGAAGACTCGAACTGCACGGGCCCAGGAGTCTATCCGGCAGTGGCCCGGCATAGTCCCCGCGCACGCGCGCGCCTCCCTTAATACTAAATTAACCGCGGCACGCGAGACGACAAATTTGCATCGGGGGCAATAGGTTCGCACGGTGGTCTTTCACTAGGATACAATAGCAGCGGCCCCGCGTCGATCCTCCAATAAAATGTAAATGGCCCCGGCCCCCGCGGCCTTTGATAAACCAGCGGCTAAAAAGCCCGCGCATAATATCTTTGAATTCGAATTAAAAAGGAGGTTGCAGCGGGGCCGATCATTTTTCCTAGGAAATATTCCTCCGCTTGCGTGCCAGTGAAGTTTATTGGATTTCTAGGCGCCGGTGGCGCGGCGCTTTGTCCTCCGGCCGATATTCAATCGCGTCCATCATCGTCGAGGCTTGTACATCTTTTAATTAAATATACAAAAAAGACACCGGGACCGAGAGCCGCGGGGGGCAGGAGGAAGATGAGGGACGCGGCGGGAGGGGCGGCAAGCTGTAGCTGCCGCCGCGGGGACGGCCCCTGTAATCCGAGGTCGGTGCGAGCTGAAATTGAACGGAGGTGAAAAAACCGGGGGTGGGGGCGGGTGGAAAGGTGGAGCCGAAGGCAGACGTCTGGGTAGCCCTTGGATGGTCGAGGTCGAGCTGGGCCCGCGCGATCGATGCGCCAGCGGCCCTCGCTCCCGCTGCACGACTCAGCTTCCGCTTTAATAATTTCCTAACGGGCCGCGGATTAAGGCGAAAGACGCCCGGCCGATCAATCGCGATCTCAAAGGCCAGCCCGGCGGCGGGGGTCTTTGTGCATTCCGAGGAGCGGCGACCGGTGAGCCCTCTATATAATATATAATGGATCTCGGGCTGATAATTCATGCGGCTCCCGTTTTCCGCGCTGAATTGCGAATTGAACCTCTTATTCCGAGTCGCGGCTTTGAAAAAGTTCATTAATGTCGAAATAAGTACACCGATCGCAGAATCCTAATGGGAGCGGGGCCCGAATGCAAAGCACCGCCAGCAGCGGCCTCGCGCATAATATCCATTAGGCCGGACGAAAGTTGCGCCCCAGCGGCAGTAAACCTCGCGGCGCGGCCCAGCTGACACGATCGACGGCTCGGCGACTCGTACGTGCCCCCCGGCAGGAGCCGGCCCTGCCCGCGCCGCCGTAAATTCGTTATTCGGCCCGCGCGCCCGGAAGTCGGCCGGGAAGGCTGCGACTTCCGGGGCGTCGGCGTCGGGGGAGGCGGCGGCTCAAACGGGAGCTGGCGGCCGACGGCGCCGGGGCAAATCTCGGGGAAATTGAGGAGCCGGCGGCGGCGGCGCGGAGGTCCCAGTGCGCCCTGCCGCCGGGCGGGTCTTTATGCGCCTCGATCGGAGCCCGCGATCGACCGCTCGAGCCGCCCGCCTCGAGCCTCGAGCCTCGAGGATCGATGCGTGCCCGCTCGAGACGCTTTGATCGAGCCCTGTTTGAGATTAACTTCTTTTACGGGCGAGCCGCTCGAGTGGAAGGCTCCAGGGCTCGCCGCGGCGTCGGCTACGAGTGCTGTTATCGTGCCCGGGATTATGTACGCACGGCCGGGCGCGAGAGGAGCTGGCGAGATTCGCTCCTTGATTCGAATACGCTTATGTCGATCGAGCAGTACACGTCGGAGAGTGTAAAAAGCTTTATTCAATTTCAACTCACTTTGCATCTGAGCTTTTCTGTACAGAGAGCATTTCTGCAACTTACCTGCAACAAAAAGATAAAATATCATATTAATCATCGCATTTTCATGGCTTCAATCAAATATTTTTTTAAACGCGAGCTGACACACATTTTTTCAAACTACTATACCGCTAGGTAAGTACACAAAACCGTGTACGTATAGCGCGGGGAATACAGTCCGGAGCGTTCGTATTTGCCGTGCAGGCCGTTTAACAAAGCAATCCTTTCTTCTTTCACAACCATCCATCAAACGCGTATCGTCGTCGGTCACCGTGAATTCGGGCCACTACACTATGCTCATTAGCCGCGATCTCGACACGAACACGAGTGCTAATAATCTCCTCGCTCCCTCCTTATCACCCGGACAGTGTTACCGAGAGTCAGTGTACCCCGGTAGTGATAGCCAGTCTGCTACGCGAGCTGCTACGCGTCGCGGCTCAAAATAAATATGTCGATGACGCGTGTCACCCGCCGAGCTGTGATCCATCACGTTGACGCGAGAAGCGCGCACGAGGCGCTTTGAGTAATCGATGCTGGGAATGCGCTACACAAACGCTTACGCGATCGCGCGAGCACATTTGATTGTTTGCCGATCGCGGATTGGTACTGGAAAGGGCTGACACAGCGGCTGCGTACTGGGCATAGGTGGCGTTACGTTCGCCTGTGTGCCGCCATTGCGGGAGTATACACAGTAGGTTGTTATAAGCTGTTGCTGCCACGTTTCCCTGGGGAAGCGGGAAAGTAATGCCGCTATTGGGGGATGACTCGTCGAGATGAGCCAATGTTGGCCCGGCGATATTCAATCGCAGTGAATCCAAGTATTGTAGACAGGCTGATCCGGAAATCGGATACACTCTCTGTGTATCTACGAAAAGGGTGCCAAGAAAATGATTGTTTCAATTTGTATTAGATCCATGTCCATGAGCTTAGGAAACTTTTATTACTTTCACCGACATACAACTTGTAACCTTTATTAGTTCGTAGTTAATGGATGTGTGGATCTGGCGATAATGTCATCATTAACAAGATTTATAAGCAAAGTCTCACTATTTTATGTCACCGATATCGTTGAATCACTTTCAATTAATTATTATTACAGCGTATATAATTTCTTATCTAAACCTAATGTTATGAGGCAAGTGTAAAAGGTCAATCTTGAGGTCAATTGTAATGAAAAATAAACTAATAAAGTTTGAAATAATGCTGGAATTCGGGACACAAACAAATGACTCTGGTTGTTCTTTGTATGGAAAATTGTATTTACTTGGACCAATGAGGTCAATTGCTCAAAAGGTACACTAGCATAAAAAATTGTACAAATATGATGAAGTAATAGTAAGGAATTCAATCAATAATCAGTCAACAATTATCGTATGCCTGCAACAACTGAGTATTAAGCAAATTACAAAGGCTTTAACCATACGAGAGATCACGGACCGTTCAATCATTAAACAGCAGGGCAAATTTGACCTTAAAGGGAAGAAAATTAGAGCAATCCACATGGTATGAACATTCCCGTCATTCGCACACATCATTGGATTCGTCGGAAACCAAACAAAACTCATCCTCCAGAAACAGAGATTCAACCGTAATCACAATTATGATGACGACCGCGCTGCAATTACTACATAAAAGATATTAAAGATGAATTCGGACGAATAAATCGATTTCATAAATATAACTGCCTCGTTAACCAATTCACATGCTTTAATAAAACATGACGAGAATATTTTATATGTACGATAGGTGAAAAATGTAAAAATACATTAAGTGGGCAATTGTCATTTTTAGAGAATTAAAAAGTAAAACAGTGTCATTGGATCCGAAATATTTAAGCCGATTTATCTCGACGCTTGGCCGGCTAATAAATCATTATAGCGTTTGCTATGCTGGCAATCAGTTGCAACACGCGATAAGTCAGTGACATCCACCCAGGAAGAAGGCACTTTTTCACGCGGAAGCACTTGATTAATAACGTGTTAAAAAGCAAGAGCAAATATTTGGTGGGTGCACGTGCTTGGGAAAATTGAGAAGCAATTTATCAGGGTGACACTTGGCTAATGATGGAGCGACAGTCGACGTAATACTCCGCGAAAGCCAAGACTCGTCGTAAAAATCGATTGCCGATCGAGGCAGTGCCATACAGGGAGGAGAGTCGAATCGCGGGAATACGGCGAGTTTGCGGGCGCAGCGTAGACGAGGGTCGAACGATCGCGGAGGGAGCGATGCGGTGGGGTGGGGGCTGGGCGCCTATTGACCGGTGACCCAGTGGCACTCGTGTGACACGCGCGCATTAGCAACGCGGTGTATCGGATGGCAAACACGAGGTAGATGACTGATTGTAGCCAAGTGGCAGGCCGCTCGATCGGTCGTTGCAGCGAATTTATGGGACCGCGGGCACGTTAGCCGATTCGACAACTTTGATGCCCGCGGAGAAGTTTCAATTTTGAAGCGCGCATTATCCTCTTAGTGCGATCGTCCCCCGTGGATATTGACGCGCCTCCCAGCGACGGCCAGTCTAAAATTTTCAGGAGGAACATTTGCTCGTCTCGAATATCGCACAGGAAACTTTTTTATTCTATGTCTTCTCTCGCGTCGTGTTAAGTAGTTTGCTGTAGATCTGACGGGGTGATCGAGTGAAAGACTTCTTGCTAGTTAGTAACTCAAAAGATGGTTTTGTGCCGTATAATATCAGAGAAATGTCTTTCACAAGAAATACCAAGTTTGTATAACAATATGAAACTACTTTTCGATTCGATCAGGAATAACGCTTTTATTGTAGGAAAAGCAAGATGTATATGCAAGACAAAAAGGACGTAGAACTGTAGTAGCGCAGAATATAGAGCGTTCGAGTAAAACTTCAAAAGATACTAGTCTGTTTACTAGTCTTGAACAAATTAAATACGTACGACTAAATCTACACAATAAATCTTTTGAACAATTTTTTGATTACGTTTCTATAAAGAGTAGTAATGATTTCTAGCGTACTGGAGCTCCTCGAATAGCTGTACATATCAATTGTACACTGGCTGGCAGTCAGCATGAAGATATCGGCAATGCGAAAGGTTTATAGATTGGACACATGCGCGGTCAGTCAGGCAGACGGATACTGCAGAGTAGTGTCAGAAAGTGAGTTAGCTTTATGACACCGGGGACAAATGAGATCATGCGCAAGTCTGTAATCATCGGTAAATGTCGGTCGTAAACATGATTCTGGCCACGTTATTTATCATACATGGGTGAATCTTGCGAAAAGTAATGGTAAGAAATTGCGTTAATTTCTTCGTGGGCAGAGCATTCGCAGGCCATTTGGCTAATTAACAATACCGACGGCAGCTCGGGGAACGGCCATTACTTTCGCATGTAAATTGGCGATGCTCGACGGAAAGCTGATTGGGGCGGGGGGAGGCAAAGGGGAACAAGGGCGAATCGGACGGAACAGCGGGGCTGTCGAGGACTCGGGAGAAAAACCCTGGCAATCACGCGGGAGAAATAAGGCGAGCGTATCAGAGCCGAAGGAGGCCGGCGATCCGTCATTATTACACGCAAGCGGCGGGCCGGGGGGCAAGAAGCCCGGGCCGCGCACGACAGGCCGTCCGCCCGCGGTTTTTCCCGCCGGGCGAAAAAAGGCCTCGCGGCCTCGGGCGGACGGCGGCATTGTTCGGAGCCGCGACGGCGAGTCCCGGGCCGATCAATCACGCGGCCCGGGCCGAGCGAGCCGGCGACCGCCGACGGACAAATTAACGTCGGCGAGCGCCTCGGACGCGAGGAGCCGCCGCCGCCGCCGCCGGATTCGGGTGCTATTGTGCGCCTTTGCCGCGGCTAAATGCCGGCCTCCGGCTGAATAAAACATGGGACAGGTGGGGGGCTGTCGGCGGCCGCCCGGGCCTCGGGGGCGCGCGCCGATCGCGCGGCATTGATTACCGCGAGCGCCCCCGAATAATCGGCCGATTGGCCAAGTTCCCCGGCGGCCGGCGCGGCCCGAGTCCCCCCCAAGTGCAGTCCAATTAGCCGGCCCCGGGAATTTAAGAGCGCGGACGGGCGGCGCATTGTCCGCGGGCACGCGAGAGCGCCCGGGGTCGTCGACCCCCAGCGCGCCCCGAGCGATTGGTTAAAAGGGCGCATGATAGATGGGCGGCTCCTCGCGAGTGCATTAGCCGGCGGCGGCGAGGGTGCGCCCATCGGGGGCAGTGCACCGGCACTCGGCCCCACTCGAGAGTCCATCCACCTGGGCCGCGGGCTCCGGCTTCACGCACCGGCGGCCCAATTCCGATCGGTCGACCGAGTTGTCCGGGCATCGAGCGGCCGCTTCCGGGAGCCGGGTTCCGGTGCGGGAGGCCGGGCATCGATCGGCCGGCCCCGAGCCCAGGGCTCCTTATCGCGACACCCTCGTCCCCGTTGCAACAATGAGCGTCCTAGCGGCTTTTATTGCGCGCGCGCGCCGACGGGTTATCGCGGGCTTTGTAATTGACGAGCCGGCCGCGAGGTGGGCCCTTTGCGCCCGATGTGCTACTTTTTCATCGGCGCCGGCGTTCTCCTTCCTTTTTCCCGAGGCTCGAGCGCTATTTAATCAAGGGGGGCAGTCACCGCGGCGCAATCCGCGGCAATCCGCCTCATTTGCACGAGAGCAAAGGGAACAAATGCCCGGCTAATTGCCGCGTAAAACGCCCAGAGCCGCGCGCTGATTATTCCCGCGCACTCGAGCGCCGCGCCAAAGCGAAACCGCGATTCGGTTAGGGCCGCGAGCGCCGATTGATTAACGGCCGGCCGACTTCCCCGAGGCGCGCGCGCCCGTCGCCCGAAAGAGCCTCGAGGGCCGGCGCGGAGTCTCCGGGGCCGGAGGTCGCGCGCGCCTTTGAGAACGGCCGAGTGAGGCCCGCGAGCGGCATCGGAAGCGGATTATGCAAATGGGGCGGGGCCCCGGAGGCGGCCGAGGCTGCCCGAGCCGCCTGCGCAACCGGCCGAGTAATGGCCTCGCGCGTGCCCACCGGCCGCGCCCCGGCCCTCGGTCAAATGAATACGTCAGGAGGGCCGGTGCGGCTTGCGAGCCGGGTGACCTTCGTCGGGCCGGGCCGCCCCGGAAATTACCGAGATTACCCGGCGTAACGAGATGTGTCGCGCGAAACGTCGTTACGTCGGGCGGCGTCGACCGATAATTCGACCTCGCGCCGGCTCTCCTTGCCCCCCCGGGCGAATTATGTCGTTGCGGGGAGAAAAATTGGGCGCTGCTCCCGAGCGCGACAATTGATCTCGGAGTGCCGTGCGCTCGAGAGGACTTTATTGCCATTTGATTGGTCGGCTGGAGAGCGGCTCATTGGCCCCAAGTGCTTCCTGCCGCTTGTTTGCGCCCGAGCTTCTCCTCGATTAATGAAAACATATCGCCAAATGTTTACCTCGGCGAGATCTGGCCCGGGTGTCGAGAGGCTGCGCCCGCCCGCCCGACGTTCCCACACTCGACAGCCACGAGGAGGAGTCGGATCCTCGCTTGGATCGGCGCTTATTTACTACCCGGCGTCAAGACGCGTCACTGATTCGCTTAGGCGCGTTCGCCAGCTTCCTCCCGCCGGTCCAGGCTCTCGCGAAGCAGCCAGCTGACGCAGGCTCGACAGCCAGCGGCTAATGAAGCGCAGCGCAGAGGTTCGCTCGGTTGGGCCGCGCCGATGCCGGCCGAGTGCCCCGCGAGGTCACTCGGGAAAAGTGGGGCTAAACGAGGCCCGGCACGCGGAAGCTGCGCCGCGCCAGAGCCTCCCCCCCACCTCCTCTTTGCGGCGGCGGTTGCGGCGCGCGGGGCAACGTTTGAGGTGTCTGCTTTCGCGGCCGATTATGCGCGATCCTCTGCGGGCCGGATGACGAAAGGGACCGTCGCTCGGGGCTCGGAGCATTCGCTCGTCCTTTTTCCTCCCGGCGGCTTGATCGCGAGTCGCGGGCCGGCCGACGGCTTCCGCCTCGGGTCAACATCTGCTCGCGGGAGTGCGCCCACTTCAGACCTCCTCTCTTTGCCAAGGCGCTCTTTGGGTTTTTTTTTTTATTAATCGCAATTAAGCGCCGGCGCGGGGTGAAAGTGTTGTGCAATTTATTGATCGGCCGTTTCATTTGGCCCCGTATCCCGCGTTAATAACATTTGCATTTTTCACTAGACTTTATGCAATTACGCGCTTGCTTAATGGCTTACAAAATATATTAGCCCGTTAAGCTAAATTTACTCCTGATCCCCGGGCTGCAGTCTTGAATAATCTTTGAGCGATAGTTGGCGGGAGGTTACGCCAGCGCACTTTTCTCACGAAACGATTCTCTCGGGCGAATCGGAGGGACGGGGCCGCGGCGAGATAAAAAATTCACCACTCTTTCTCCAACTTGGTTTACTTTTCCAAGTAGAAAATAATACGTTTGCCGCAGCAACAACCTTTCGGATGCTTTCCGGAAACTTCATTACGCTTTCGCTTCCACTGACTTTCGACCTCTTTTATGCCAACTTCGATGCGCGCATATATGTATTTGCTCGGGGGCCGCTTGTTGTTTCGGAAAATCCATTAAATATACCTCCGGACGGCTCGCCGTCTCCCAAGGCGCCACTGGAGCGCACGTCAAAACATATCGGTCCGCGGGCGCCCGAGATCGAAGAGTCGCGATGCAGAGAAGCCGCGGGCACGGACTTTCATCAAAGGTCAAGGGTCGAGCGGGGCAAGAAGAGCGAGCGGGAGGCTGGGCCGCGTGGGCGTCGGCCAAGCAGAGCCGTCCCGTCGCCGGTCATTTGAATACGCGCCGCGGCGGCTGGCGTTTTACCGGGGCTTTCCGAGAGACTTCCTCGCGAGGTTTTTCCCCCGCGCGTCGCACTCGGACTGCCGCCGCTTTTTCCCGCGGTCCTCCCGCGCCGAGTTTACGCGCTAATTGAGCCTTGGCTTTTTCCCGGGGCAAAAAGTCCCCGGGCGCGCCCTGCCTCTTTTGTGCAACTGGCTTTGTACGCGCGGCCTTTTTTACCGGGGCAGGTCCAAGTTTGTCGCGCGAGCCCTGGCCCGCCCGGAGCTTCTTTATCGACTGGCGCGACTTATCAAGTAGCGGGGCAAAGTTTCGGCGGCGCCCCGGTCCCCAGGCTCGCGCCGGCATGCAAGTCGAATGAGCTCCCCGGGTGCATTGTGTGTCTTGCCGAGGAAGAACCCGGCGCAAAACAGCCGGGCCCGGGCCAAGTTTCGGGGGCTGACGACAGCCGGGCCTCCGCGGCCCGATTGCCGCGAGCCGAAGCCTCGCGCGCGCGACCGCCTCGGGCTCTTGCCAATCAATTAGGCGGGCTAATTGCGCCGCCGCCGCCTGCTAAACCGCATTGGCCGGAGGCTGCAGGATGGACCTTCCCGGAAGGTCGCCCGGCGCGCGTCTCCGGGGCGCCGGCGCAAGCATTCGCGCCGGATGCGGCCCGCGTCCCGGACTCCCTCGCTAATGAGGCTTACCCGCGCGCCCGCAAGCTGGCGCGAGTTGCCCGCCGGGCCACGCCCGGGCTTCCCGCGCCCATTCGCTTCCGCGCCTCCTCCTCCGACTCCACCCAAGTTAGATCTCCAAGGAGGCGCCATCGTCTAATGCGCTTCCTCGCTCACCCTTTATCTGATTAAGGCGAATGCCTAAGTGATGGAAGCCCTCCGATTGACTTTCCTTGCTCGTCCCTGTACGGTGCCGCGCACCTCTCGGAAGCACGCGCACCCGTTCATAATCCTGCTCATGCGCAGTTGCGCCTATGTGGTAAGCGTTTCTGCACGCGCTTCCCGAAGAGCTGAACGAGTCACGCGAGCATTCTCCTGAAAAATATGCTTTTCCAAGAATTATCTTATGCGAGTTAGGTGCGCACACCTCTGTCGTTCCCTCGGCTCGCGTGAGCATTTGTTTATGTCCAAGGTCATCGTCGCGTGCACCATTGAGATAGGTTTAAAAGCACGTCTGTACGACAATGTAGTTTAATGACTTAAAAACTTAAACCTTAGCCATTTCGGTGCTCAGCCGAATTGGCGTTCCCAGACTTTTCTGCTCTTGGGTAATAAAAACAATATCCAAAAAAAAGACGAAAGCACAATAAAGCATTGTGTAGAGCTATTCTTAAAACGATAAACCGATAATAATCTTTGAGAATATACCCGTGCAAAGTCATAACAGTTTCCCAACTACAATTAATCACGCAACTTATCAAAAAAAGATTAAAGTAGAGGTCGTATCATCGCTTATATACGCTTCTGTGAGGCACAATGACGTGGTTAGCAGCAATAATCACTAGAAAAGATCCTTCACAAGTTAAACAATAAATCGACTGCAGCATTTAAATAAAATACAGCAGTCATTTATTGTTTTATTTATACTATAATTGCAGGGAGGATTATCACCGTGCTTGTGCGTTATCGTGAGAAGATTTTTCGGTTAAAGGCATAAGAATTTTTTCCACTGTCCTTGAGTGATTCACCGCGAGCGCGCGACAAATGACGGCATCGTGCTTCAGGATTTCTGCGAAAAGTGTCTCTCTCCTTGGGCCTACCAAAAGAGTGAGCCGCGGGTCCTGATTAAAAGTTTACGATGCCAGACGGGAGCCTATATAGCCGAGTCCCCAGATAAAGGGCCGAGGGCTGCCACTGGGGAGAACAGGCAGTCAGTGACGTTCGACCGGACAGCGGCTCGCGCCTAGAGACGACGGCGTACGCGCGGCGGCCGCCAAGAGGGAGCCAGGGCAGGCTAATGGGCCCCGCGAATTGGATGCTCGGGGGTATCGGTGTCGGGCTCGTATATCCATCCCGGGCGGTACACGCGATTAGTGGAAGGAGCCCTGGGCCATCGGTCCAGGTAGCCGGGCGCAGCCTCCGGCCCGTGACATTCGGATGAAAATAAATTTCATGAATTTATTAGCGGGCCGGCGACGGGCGCGAGCGCGTGTCCGCTGATTTATTCATGCGGCGACGTCGAGCATTAATGGGATCGCCAGTGCGCCGCTTCCTCCGGTGCGCCCGGGCCCCGCCCGGATGGAAATCACCGTGGAAATCCACGGGCCGCGCGCCGCCGCGCACTTTTGCCCCCGCGGCCGGCTAAGAATAATTCTTTGCAAGTCGGCGGGAGATGATTGCAGGCGGAGCCGGGGCGGACAGCCGAGGGCCTCGTCCCCGAGTCCTAAACCGAGATTTACGGGGATTAGGGGCGGGCGAGGCGCGCGCGTCGGGCCCTTTTTATGATAACGAGATTTGGCCGGGAGTTTAGGGGCGCCGCCCCTCGGATTCTTCGGATAACTCGCCCCGGGTGTTTCGGGAGCTCGCGGGATCCGGGCGTCCGCCGAGGCCCGGGGGAGGGAATTGCTGCGGCCAGCCTCCGGGCCGGTGCGCGCGAGATCAGAGGGGCTCGGGAGGAGTCCGGGCATCGATCAGGGCGCGGCCCCCTCTAAACGGCGGCTCGCGCGCGCCTTCGCGGCTGTTAGCGCCTCGGTCTCGCCGGGCGGCGCCGCGACGCCCACGGCATCGGTGCCCCGGCCTCGCGGGCGCGCGCGTCGTCATCCGGGGGCCGCGACGCACGCGAAACATTACGCCTCCCGAGGAAACAATTTGCCACTTGGACATTATACCGAATTAATGCGCCGGGGGACAGGTATTGTTCGCGGGCCGCGGAACGACAAAGCCGCTCGGCCGCGGCGAACCTGCCCGCGGATCATTTGCATGAAATATGCCGGCGAGTCTGCGAGTTTATAGGACCCGGGAAGTTTTAATTAGTGGCGGGGGCCGAGGCCTCTTAAATCCTTCATTTGCGTGCTAATCAGGAGCGCGGGGGCGCCAGGTATTGGCAGGGGGCATCGGCGCCGTCCGCGGCTGACTCCTCGGCCCGCCGCGTCGGCGCTCCTTCGGGAGTCGGCGGTTAACCTACATTTCGCGCTCCGCCGCTATAATGAGCCGGTGTTTTTCCGCCCCGTCCGGGGGGCTTTTACTCCGGGGCGCGCGCCCGATTCGCGCCGAGGCGCGTAAATACAGATTAGCCGGCGGCGCGGACTCGTCCCGCGGGAGCGCCGCCGCCGCCGCCGCCGGGTAATTGGGCTTTTTAATAATTCCCGCTCGGGCCGCCCGGCGCGCTTCAACTTTTCATTAGCGCCAGCATCGAGTGGCTCCCCCCGCGGCCGCCCGCCGAGCTAGCCCTCCCGCTGTCGGGTTGGCGCGGCCGCCGATCCCGGGGCCGATATGCAGATGTAGCCGTCCGCGGAAATGAAAATCGTCGCGCGCCCGGAGACGGACGGCCGGCTTAAGGCGCCGAGTTTGGCCCTCCTCGGGAGGCGGATTTGCATGGGCGGCTCTCGGTTGCGCGCTTTGTGCGCCGCGGCCAAAAACCGGAGAGCCACTTGGCTCGCGCCGTGAGCGTAACGCGCCGGCTTTCACCCGGCCGAGCGCTGCATTATGTAAGCCGGCCCAGCGCGCCATGTAACAGGTACGCAAGAGGATCCTTAATAAGATTACGGGGGCGCGCTTTCTTATTCAAAGCGATCATAATGAAGCGGGGCATTATCGGGATTAGTTTAATGGAAGCCGGTGCGCGCTGGGCGGGGCACTCGGGCGGCGCCGCAGCTTCCTTTTCAATTTGCGAAGGCATCCGGCGGCGCGAGGCGGGCGCCACTCCCGAATATATCTCGTCTTCGAGTTGACTATCGCCGCGCGGCGCCGGGGCGTTTTTTTCTGCCCACCCCGGCGTCCGGCGCGGGGCCGACGCCCCCGCTCGTGGACCTCCTGGGCCCCGGGGCTGATTCCCAGATTACAACTTTAATTAACGGATTAAGCCGGTTAAGCGCTGTTTGGCCGGAATTAACAGGGCGGCGCGGCGGCGCGGCCCGGGGCGGGGCCGCGGGGCCGATGCCGCTGCCCGCTCGATCCTCTCGCCTCCGGGCCGCCGGCGCTTCTGTTCGCTGGCGCGATCGCGATTGGATTTCCTTCATTATCACGGCCGCGCCCACAAAGTTATCTTGGACCGATCATCCAAAAGGAGGAAGGAAAGCGTCAATTCCGCGGAGCCAAATTCCGAATTTCTTTCTCTCCCTCTCCCTCTCTCTCTCTCTCTCTCTGGAGGATAAAAGAGTCGCCTTTTTTCGCCTATCGAAAGAGCGCGGCTCGACTTCTCCGGAGTTTTCGGAACCGTTCAGCGGAAACGAGAGGAGCTCCTTTCTCTTCTCTGTCCGAAGGACCGATTCAAATGCTTCCTTCTTTTTTAGTTTTGTTCCGGCGCACCGCGGCTTTGCCCTTTGTTCTCGCTGCCCTGCGTTCGCGGGACTTTTCAGCTTTTACGTACGGTTAAATTTACATTTTGCTCGAGATAGCCGGCGTTGCCGCCGTTGCCGGCGCTCTGGCACAGCGACGCTTACATTCGTGTACATCAGCCACAGTAGTGCATTAAATTAAAATGTTCAACCGAGGCCGGGGTAGAACGAGACCGAATGAAAAATGATAAATAATATCCGCGCCGGGTGCAAAGGCACTAGTCGGGAAAACCGTGTATTTATACGCGCTTAAGCTCCATCTGCTAGGATTTTTTTTGCTGCGCTTTAATCGTTTTTCTCGGACGGTTTGTCTTATTAGTCATTCCGCGCGCGCATTTGAGCTAGGGATATAAAGTAGAATTTTTTCCGCTAGCCCCTCCTCCAAATGTCATATTATTCATTTGGCCACTTTATTCCCGTTTCTTTAGCTCGGGCACTTTATGAACCTGAATGTTTCTTCCCGGCGCCCCCTCATTTTCGCTAAATTATTTTATATTTGTCACATACTCACACCAACAAATGATTCGTTTTAATTCAATAATTCTGATGTATATTTTGCCAATAATTAGTTGCAAATCATGCTTATCTACAACTAAATCATTTGCTTATGGTAACATTACGGACAAAAAGGTAACACGAAACCGGAATGCGATTCAAAAACTAGATATATGCATAATATTTTATCCAATTGCATGAGTTGCATCGACCATATAGACAGTCTCTTTCGCTTGCGTCTTGCAGAATACATATAATACATTCTAACGCTCAGTGTTAGTTCCTTCGTTCAACCTTTTAGATAAGTTTTTGCACTGTATGGTACCGTGTCAGAAGAAATTGGTATCACGTCAAATAACAACGTCAAAGTTGAATTGCGAAACTTCAAATGTGACACTAGCAGAATTCACTGATCGGTTACATTTCCCTTTTCTAGCTTTATTTGTTTCACCGCGGAAGCTGTAAACTCGAAGGACTCTGCGAGTAGGGGAAGATGACAAGCGACGTTGGCGCAGACAAAGGCGCTCAAAATTCACACGCTAAACGTTCATTGTATAACACGTGTAACTCATTAACAAGCTAAAAAATATCTACATATTTATCTACGGTATTACATTATATAAGTCTTGTGCTTTAAAATCATTTCCTTGATTCTCCTCGTTTGCTTGTTTACTTTCTCGATTATAGAATATGCGGGTCAACTATTTTCTTCGAGGAAGAAAGTTGGCAAGGCAAATGAATCTTCTTCTTTTAAAGCAGCAAACGTTCTATCGATTGAGGCGTGTCTAACGCGTGTCATATCCGGTTTATATGGCAGATTTAATACTATTAATAATTACACAGGCAGAGGCAGATGCTGCCGGTTATAAGCTAGTTAGTCGGTAGCACCCGTTAAGCTCTACTGGGAAACGCTGCGAGTAAATAATGTATTCACTCGTAATTTGTAGTGGAATGTTTCAGTGAATTTCTTTCCCGGCGAGTGCTTTAACCAAAGTTTCCGAATAAACAGTCCAGTCCCCAGTGGAGAATATGCCGAAAATGCAAAGCTTATGCGCTTTGCAAAACAGATGATGCCGTTATTATGCTTCTTGCCGCGGTGATCCAATTGCCGAAGGATTCCATTAGAAAAAAATTAGCTTACGGCCCTCGGTGGCAGCGAGCGCCACCCTCCGACTCCCCTGCGGCGCCTCGCCGCCCCAGTTCAAGATAAAAAGCCGTAACGTCGTTGGCCGAGAGATATATAGAAGGCGGCGGGCCCTTTTCCGGGCCGCTCCCCTGCGCTCTCGATGCGCCGGCTTTCGCCCCTCGCGGCTTGGCCCGCCACGATAACTAAGCAATGTCGCCCGGGAAACCCTCGCCAATTGGGTTTTCGAGTATAATTTCCTCGTCGGCGCTTTCCTCTCCCTCAGTTTTGCACGCGGCACGAGGAAATAACGCCATCGCCTGGGCGAGCTACACCCCCGGGGGCTTTGCCATTGCGGTGGATGGACGCCAAATGCGCGTAAGTAACGAGAAAACTTTTTGGCCCGGACGGAAACCTGCCTCCGGCCTCCGGACAGGGCTCGGGCGCGATCGGCGGGATTTTGGCTTTTCCGCGAGGCCTGGGAGCGACTCGGGAAACTTGCCGGGCCTCTCGCTTTTCCGCGAGCCTCTTTGCGCAGGTCGAATCGGCGCGGCGCCTCTTTATTGTACCCCTGCGGTCGGACTCGGGCTCTTCCAGCTCACTTATTCGCCCAATAAGTATCGGAGCGCGGCGCTTCGCCGATGCTTTTATCTGTAAATCGAGCGGCAACTCTTCTCTTATCGCTACGCATGTTGCTTATAAGCGCCATTTTGCGTGCTTCTTCTCTCCAGTTGGTATTCCTAAGGCGCGGTTAAATGCGGAGAGCATTTATTATTACTCGCGAATCCATTTGGGCAAAGTTTCCTCGGTTCGGGGCCAAACGTCTTCTATCAGGCCCATCTGAACGAATCGAGCTCCACTAACAAGTTATAAAGTTAGCGGTATGCGCCGTTCCCTATCTGATTTGAAATGTACAGCGAAACGAATCTACGCAGGAGCGGCGGCAGCGGCAGCGGCAGCCTCGTAATCGCGCCTGTGTGCCTCTATACGCATGCATTTTAATCTCGCAAACTAGGCAAACTGAAAACATTTGGCGGGCATTATGGCAGGCACGATACCCTACTCAATTCAAATTAACACTTATCCGCTTCAATTACTCCCCCGTGGCGCAATGATCGTTTGCGAACAATAGATCGGGGAGGGAGATATGCCGAATGGACGGTTAAAAGTGGAGCGACTCACCGCGGGCACAGGTAGAGCAAACTGGCGCGGCGCTCCGAGGGAAGCCCGCGGAAGAGCAGACGCACTCGACGGGATTATACCGCAGTATGGGGCCGGTGGCGAGAGGCACGCGCGCGCGGCCCATTGGCCAATTAGCTAATTAATTAGCGTCGCGCGCTCGCGAGCGAATTATGGGAGCCGATGGATTAAACCAATTCGCAATTAGGCAGGAGGCGTCGAACCGCGCGAGCTTCCGCCTTCGCCGGTTCTTCGGGCGGCGCCACGGGGCGGGGGCGCGTCGTTCGCGAGTCGAGCCCGCGGCAAGTGGATTAGCCGCGGCCTCGCCGTTTTCATCACGCGCATGAGTTACGACTCATAAATGAATGGGAATGCGGGGCATTTGCATTATTGGACGTATGGAGATCGCGGCCCCCGACTACGCACTTGCCTCCGCTGGGCGCGAGTAGGGCGCGCAACGCCGCCGGGCATAGAACGCACCCGCCGAGGCCCGCGCGCGCCCAATCCCTCGGCGGACAAACACAGAGTTCAATCGGCGAGGCGCGCGGCTTGTCATTGTCGCAGGGCGGAAAAATCGAGAGAGAGCCATCGGCCCTCGAGGCGGGCGGCGGCTTTCCGGGGGAAGAACCGGGCTCTCGCCGACTTATCCAACCCTTTCTCGAAGCGCCGGGGGCGCCGTCAGCTCGGGTGCGAGGAGCGAAAAAGGGAAGCAGGAGCTCTCGGCTCGAGCGGCAACCGAGTTAAGTCTGCCAAAGACGGCCCCCTCCCCCGGCCTCGGCAGCCGCGGCAGACGGGTCCCTTCTCGCCCCCGTGGGAGCGCCCACCGAGCGACTCATCGGATTTGTGTCGGCCGACGGACACGAGGAGCCACGTGTCCGGGGGCGCTTATCACTCACGGGGCCGATGCTCCGGCGTTTACGCCCGCGGCCTGTTGACCGATGATCATCGAGCGATATACGTCCGACTGGGCTCCTGCCGCCCGCGGGACCGGGGAGCGCCTGGGGCAGGACTACCCGCCCGCGTCCCTTGCCCCCCCCCCCCACACACACTCCGCCGCCGCTCTATCTTTATGGAGTGCGGGATGCTGATGGCCGGTATCTCGGCCGGCACGCGGCCCGCGGCACGCTTCGGCTCGTCGCTTTTCTTTATCAGCCCCGGTGATGAATCGCGCGCTCCAGCCAGCCGTCGCTGCCGCTGACTTACCCTCGCCCTTTCGGCTCAATTTAGGCTTGCGGTTTTCCGCGATAGGGGCCGACCCGTTTCGTTCCTTTTGCGCGACCTTCAATCAACGATTCAAGATTAATGTACCGTGGCGACACGCGCCTAGGGTCTAGGCCACGCTCGTACTGACATTTCACTCGCTTGAGCCAAAATATCGATTTTTTTATTAGAACGAACAACATTATTTTTTGCCTGGATTCGTCCGTGATTCTTACGGTTATCAAGTCTATTTTCTTTAAGACGTGGGAAAATCAAAGTTGTTTGCATTACAACTATTACTGACTATGTGCAGAGAACAAATTGTGTAGATTACATTTTATCTTGTTCAATCTCTTTAGATTTGTAGAAATATTACAAGTAGGAAATAAATAGATATCAGCAATAAATATTTGATCTTTGTTAAGATTCTCTAAAGATTCAACAATGATAGTCTGCTCATTCAAAAATGCGTACTGTATTTTGAATTAGTAATTGCAAATATCACGATTTAACTTAAGCTCCTTAAGATCATTGAACATACATTACAATATGAAATAATAAAGAGCCATATGAAATTCCGTTTAATGATGCGCGATAAAATATCGAGATCCATTAACCCAATTATTATCCAATAACAGTGCCTTCCACTAATTAAAAATAATTTTAACGCTTCGATGCTTTGGCGAATTATGCAAATACCGGTCGGCTTAAAAACATTGATAAAATCTGGCCACGCATCGATTTCGCAACACTAGGCATAAATTAAACGCGCTATTGTGATTGCGAGAGCCCCTAAACAGCGCTTGATCGCACCTAGCCGGAAAAAGGTGCGGGCGAGGCAGAAAGTGGGGCGAAAGTGGCCTCGTGCAAGTGCGAGGCGCGGGTGAAAATTCGTACAACGCGCTCTTACACGCCGGCCGCACGTAAGCCGCGCAGGGCCGACGGGGCCGAAAATCGATCGGCCGGGGCGCGAGCGTCGCGCGCGCGAACGAGTGCCGGTTAATTGGCCCGCGCTAAGTGATAATTAACCCGCGGGCGACGGCGGCATTGATTAGCCCGGGGCCGATATCGCGGGCCCCGGGGAAAATGGCCTCTCGAGCGGCCGGCGTCGGCGACGGCGACGCGGCTCCTCCGGGGAGCGGCTTGGCCCCTGATTGGAGGGGGCGCGCCCCCCGCGCGGCATTCCTCTCGAGGGGAGGACCGAGGGGGCCGGTCGCCCGCGGTTACGCGCCGGATTCCGGGAAGCGGCTCGCGGATCGCGTGCGGCCGGCTGCCCTCGCGTGAGCGCCTCCCGCGGAGCCCCGGCGATACGCGCAATTTGCGCGCGAGGCGCCGGCGATTGCCCCGCGCGGATACCGCCGCCACGGCTCGTCTCCGGCTAGGCCCGGGGCTCCCCTGCCCGCGTCACGCGCCCGCTCTTGGCCCGACCGCTTGACCGGCCGAGGAGCCATTGCCCGCGCGGGTTATCCCTGCTTTCCCGGCAGCCCGACGCCGCGATCCTCCGCGCTATATTCTCTTGACAAGTGGACGCGAGTAGCAGTCCCGCTTCTTTCTAATAAATTGCCTTATTTACCCTGCGACTTTTCAACTAAATCTCCAAATCGGACTTGACTTTCTCGGCCAAGCACTCGGCGATGCCTATCGATGCAATATTCTTGTTTAGATTTCACCGCGGTCAAAATACGACATTAAAGTATAGTAATTCGAGAAAAGTCTTGGGTGTATAATAAAGTTTTTTACAAGCTTTGTATTAAAATATTATAAAGGTCAAGAAATCGTTTTCGCAAAACATATATTCTACATATAATGGCGCTTGTGTTCTATCAGTTTATATTACACAAGTTTACAGTTTATTTTATGTGCACTTCGTAAACGCGCTTTCGTAGATGCTAACTTTCTGATTAATGTCAAATAACCTAAAGCTTGCAGTGTTTGCTACATGCGTGTATTTTATGTTATAAAAACGGCATTTCTTGATCGCGTTAAAAAAAATAATCAATATAAAACCAGGAATAATGTCAATGTTGACTTTAATTTTAGGATTGTTTTTAGCTTAAACTATGTGTACAAAACCATAGTGTATGCAAGAGAAAGTAAATAGCTTTCCGAATTTGCACACATGAAATACTTAATAATAGAAGATTTGGTTATGCTTTTCAGTACAATGATTGTTTATTATCTTAGGTAAACTCTGAAAATAAATGAAAATTGAAAAACCCGTTTAAAAGCCAAATTTTTAAAAAAATTGACCTCGATTTTACTGTACTTTTGGCAATTTCTTTAACATAATTTTGTAGCGTTTGCAACGTTACGTATAATTTAATAACTGCAATAACAAGATCTAAATGCCTAATCCGTTCTTTTTCTATACCGAAGATAATAGCAAATTTTTTCTCTGTGATCGTAAATCCACCGAGTATGCTCGGAGAAGGTTTTTTCAAAGTTTTGTAGCCTATCTAAAATGACAAAGAAGAAATTTTATAAAGTACATTAAAGCGTCTAAAGAGCGAGACACTTACTCGTGGAAAAAAAACTCCAAGCGAATCCTTAAAACTAAAGATAAACCTTTGCAGCACAGAAGAGGAAAGGGGGAAAGTGTAGTAGTCCTCGAGAGGACCGGCAGCAAACGGACGTCGAGTAAAAGCTACCATCCGCAAGATAAACATAACGGAGAAGAGCGACAAAAATCAATTTCCTCGAGTGAATCGATATACACGAGGCGATAATAATCCACCCTCGGAAGCCGGCGCGGGCGGCTTCTCTGTCGCTCCGCCGCTCGCCCGCAGTCTGCCGCTAATATCTTTCTCTCGAGTGTTTATCGAAGCGATCGAAGACGGCGCGGCGGGGCGGGCCAATAAAAAAGTTGGCCCGTCCCCGGGTCCCAGCGGCCGGTGCGGCCTCCCCGGCCCCCTTAACCCTTTTAGCGCGCACTTTGATCTCCCGCGCAAGAGTGCGACGGCGCGCATCGAGGCCCCCTCGCGCACCCCCGCACCCCCGGCCCCCTTCAACTTTGCATCCTTTAGTGACTTATGAGCCTCTTTTATGGCCACTTTGCGTGTTTCGAGATTCCCTTTGCCGGGCGTCCCCCGGCGCGCGCGAGCCCCGCCGCTAATTTACGCCCCGGCAGGCCTCGGCTATTGACTCTGACTCGATACACGGAATTCTGTAATGCGCGGCCAGTGTGCCGAGGAATCGTAAAGTCGAACGCGCGCAATCGAGCGGAATATCATTGGCGGAATGATTTAGCCGGCGGCCTGCAGGGGCGCGACCCGCGCGGCCCGCCTCCGCGATCCTGCCGATGCCTTGGCCGGAGAGCCGCGCGGTCGTAAGAGTTCCCGGGGCGCGAGCGCAGGCCTCGATCGAGCCGCGCGATTATTCATTAACGAGGAGCGGCGCGCGGCCGTTAATCCGGCCCGTTACGTGTCCCTCGCGCCCCGACGCATCTCGGGTGAGCGCGCGCGAGGCTGCGCTTCGGGGCCCGCCGTCCAATTTATGTACAGGGGAAGGGAAGTCTGTCAAAAGTTGGCGCGCGCGACCTACGCCCCGAGAAATAAGACACCGGCCCGGCCGGATCCTTTATATCCGCCCCAATGTCTACATCGCCGCGGAAAGCTCGATAACTCTTGTCTCCCCCTCGACTGCGAGGTAGGTGGAAACTTTTTTCCACGACTTCTCGCTTTGCATTAACATTCCGCCAGTCTCGGGGGGCTCGCAGTCGGGATCCACCTCGGGACCTCGGCCTGCTTTGTATTCCATCGCCAGCGGAGGCTATGACTCGGCCGCCGCCGCCGCCGCCGCCGCTGCTGCACCGATCGCCAGTCGAGTATCGAATTCTGGATTGAAGTCGTTCGAGGGAAAAACCTTCGCGAGATATTTAATAAGGAGGCTGCATGGCTTCCATCAAAAAGTCAAATTCTTTCGGTCTCCGGCGTGCCTATAAGAGGCAATGAACGCGTGCCCGACCGATTCGACGTACCCTCCCCCCCGCTCGGTAGGACAGAATATAGCTGTACTTACTCTGGAGCGGGATTCCTCCAGCGCTGGGTGCCAGCGCGCGCCATCAGTCATCAACGGCCCAACCTGCGCAGAAAGAGGAGAAATTCTATTTATTACTAGAGTATTGCGGTACAATCGATCTCGCCGCTTGCGGATATATATGCGACTCTGCATGTACACGAAGGTCTTATTGATTTTAGGTGGCAGTGCCCCTTTTACGAACATGTTGCATTTGTTTGTCCGTCCTTAACATTATTTTTATCAAAAGTTTTACAAACATTAACTGCATAAAAAAGTCAAGAACATTGCTTTGTAAAACTTTGTAAAAGAAGGTAAAACCCACACGTTCTATTTACAATAAACTATGGCCAACATTTTTTAAAATTGGATCACAATTCATGTGTAATTCAATTTGACTACGCGTTGAAAAATGATGCTGAAATGTTTTAAATGTATATCAAACAAACCACAAATCTTTGTGCAATTCATCTTTTAAAAAATTTTACTTAGATACGATAAATTTGAATTCTGGCAAATTTATAATGGTTTCCATTCAAAGTTTCGGAAAGTCTCATTGTTCAAATTTATACACCCGTCCAGAAAACTGTTATCCAATTTAGAATACATTGATTTATTTTCATATGGAAATAACTATTTTGATTTAAATACATAAGATTTATCATTTTCGAATTATTGAATAATTATTCAACAATGGCTATGATTTGTGGATATGATATTATTGATAGTGTACACGTAGAGCTTCAATGACAACAATAGCATTGCATTACTTTGCAATAAATGTTTAATGTAAAGCAATTGTGATGAATGTCTGAAACTCATTGCACAGCCCTGACTTGTGAGAAAAGTTGTAAGGCTACGCTGGAAAAAGAAATATAATGCTCGTCTTACTTGGCAGGACTTATTCTACTCAGGGCAAGTAGACACACTAATCATATCTTTACTGACATTAGCTATTTCTGTAAACTTTTTCTCGTTAAACATGCAGTTAAAAGAATAACTTTTAAAAGTTACTATTATTGCACATGACCACATAAAGAATAAATAATCACTTTCGTTAAATTGAATATAATTAAAAATAAATTCTAGATACAATGCAATGTAGAAAAGTTACCAAGTGAAAGAACGAATCGAATTGGCGCATACACTTAAATTTAAATTTAATCATTTGGCATTAAGGTTGAGCAAAGAAAATGCCAAGAAATATCGTTTGCGTTCGTCGAAATATGACGAGTGAAAGAAAAACAAAAGTACACAAACTCGCGAGCCAAGTCGGGGCATAGCTGGGAAGTAAAGGGTCGAGACCGCCAGCGGGAGTCGCTTTTAATCAAGGTCCGTGGAAAAATTGGCGGTCCTGGGAATAATGCAGCAGTCGGAGTAGGGGGTAGAGTCCCAATCCCATTGCGTCATTATTGCGCGGGGCGGCGGGCGAGGCTCTTCCTTCTGGCCGGCGGCGGCCTCGTTAGGAGGCGACTCGCGCACAATGGCCCGGCGCGCGGAGAGAGCGCGGCCGACGACTTCATCGCGGGACGCCGGCCGGACGCTTAAATTATGTAAGTAGCTGCGCCTCCGCCTGTCTTTGGGGATCTTTTATGCATGGGCGCGCCCGGGCCCCCGTCAACCGGTTCCCCGCGATACCCGGCGGACCGGTCACGAAGCGCCCGCCGCCCGGCTTCTGCCTATTCGTGGGCAGGCCGCCGCGGCTTTTTGTCCCCCGGATCCCCCGGCTTTCGGCGCGATCCGCTGGCCATAATCGGGCAGAATGCTTTCCTGGCCTACCGGGCGGCGCTTCGACAGATATCTGGAAAGCGTGCCCGCTGATGGAGGTCTATGTGGGAGGAGGCCGCGGGGCTCTTGATTGGATCCGCTTAGCGCGAGTCTGCCCCGCTGGCAGGGGGCGCTGATCACCGGGAGTTTGGCGGGTCGGGGGCGCTTCCGGGACGGGCGGGGCGCCCGGGGCAGCCTCGATCGGCCCAATCCCATTACCGTGGAGGGCTTAGCCGAGGGGGCCGAGGAGACAGTGCATAGGCGTCGCGCACCGGACGTGCTAATTAAGGAGGCTGCGCGGCCTGGAAGAAGAGCCGAGAATTTCAATTAACTCGAGGCTTTTTGCGGGCCGCCCGGAGCTCGCGGTCAAACTGAGGCCGCGGGCCGGCCTGGCCCCCGGGCCAGCCTTGATCTCCGGCCGCTGACACGAGGCCGTCTCCCCTCGGTCCTCCTCCTGCCGGAAGGCCCCGCGCCGGCCAAACAGTTCCCTCGTTGTCGAGTTGGCGCATGCGCCCTTGTCTTTTTGCGCCACGCTCGAGCGTAGAGCTCCGGCAGGGCCGGGGCGCCCCGACTCCCGTGCGCTGTCTCGCCTTTTTCCCTGCAGCTCCTCCTCGCCCTCGGTGCACCTTGGCTTTCGTTATTTTCTTAACCTTCGCTCGCGCCGGCTTGCACGCGCTCGGCGCCAAGTTGTAATTGTTGTAAGACTATATACATGCTAAACTTGCACAAGGTTTTAACTTTAAGTTTCCAGGGGATAATTCATTCAACGATAAACAAAGTTAATGTTTGCTGGGTTTGCGAGTTGCAATTGTTGCGATGCAAACTGCTCTCCCAAGAAACTAGGCTTACATGTAAAACTTGATTCTATTACCAGGAGCATTAATCGAATTAGTTGATTCGACTGCAGCAGCAGCCGATTTATAACGAGAGAGCGCGAGAGTCTTTAAAAGAGCTTCTGCAACTGTTTATGCTATTCGGTTAAACGAGCGTACCAAACGGGTTATCCGGCCGCGTATGAAGCGCCGCTGCTTGATTCGGGGAACAATATGAATTACCAATGAGGTCTCGAACGTCGGGCGCTGATTATTAAAGCGAACTTTTTATTCGCCGAGCATCGAGGCGAAGTGGGCGCAGCATGTGTGGGCTCCCCAAGCGGAAAAACAACCTTATAGGCGTCGAGCCTATTTCGGTGTTCTGATCTATCGACCGTGCAATAACGCTGCCGATATTGCACGCGAGCACGGAGCTGTTGCCTCCACATGGAGTTTACACGCCTATTTGAAAAGAGCGTGTTCGATATAGTGGGCATTTTCAAGCTACCGACAATCCTTGACAATATTAGTTTCTGCAATTGCGGAGTATCTACAATAAGACAACACCATACGACTAATACAACTGCATACGACTGCAACGAGACATTCCATCGCAAATTAATTTTCAATTTCATTCTGTTTTCAATGTGAAATTGGTAATAAGAATGTTTTTCGGTCATTATTCAATGTAATGGATTGTGTTTCTTTCACAGTGACGCCGAACAATTTTAATTACAGCTGCATGATAACGAATGACATTGCCTACAAATAGACCAAAAATATTTCCCTCGATATGTGAAAATATTTCATGCAATGTGCTGTTAAATTAACTGGAACAAATGTCATGAGCGCCATTGGCTTTCGATAGGAAGACAATAACCAACAATATCTCGATTCCGCAACCGTCGATTGCGCATATCCAGATGCAACAACAGAGCACAGTTAATTGCATTCGGATGCAAAGGTATAACAGAGCTTGAAAAACATTTTAATAAGGTAGTTGTTGGTGCATTCTTTTATTCAGCGAGCATTTATGAACGAATGAGCGTTCGTGAAAAGGAGAATGGGAAATCTCCCTTCAGGAAGGCAATCGCAAACACACGCACGAAGAAATGCGTTTGATTAGGTAGTGGGAGCGTGGCAGGAAGGTTCCGCATCGGTACCAGTCATTAGCCCCGCTCACAAGGAACAATAGAAGGTATTGTGACATTTGAGGGAGTTCAAGTGGGAAAGGCCCGGGCGCCCGCCCAAAAGCCGCTGGCGAAACTGGACCAGCAGGAGGCAGTATCAGGCGGCGGATACCTCGCGCTTGGCTGCGCGTCGGTCAGGAAGCGGCGTTGCGCGAGGAAACAATGGCCTAGTAGGTCGAGATCGGTTAGTTGAAGGGGAAATTTGCGAGCTATGAAGATTTTTCGCGAACGCAGCCGTTGCTCCGGTGTTGATACGCGGAACGGAACGAGTCGGCAGATTGGCGGAGGCTCAAGAACGGGGTTACCCGAGCGGCGTTGTATACCGATGGAATCCTCGTGGTTGTTGGCGTGGAAGAGACTGCGAAAAACGGAATAGGGTGGAGTCTGCAATGGGGCTGTAAATGAATGCTTACGGAGCGGGCCGGCCCGTGAAAAACGATTGGGCGCACCGGCGTGGCTTTGATTAACGAGCCCTTGAATGTCCTTAAATAAAGTTGACGCTAAAGCTTCCTAAATTAAAGGGTCCGCCAGCACTTATATCACTTATCTCGGCGCTTTCGGAACTCGGGCGACGTCGACACGGGCGGTAATGACATCGGGACGCGCCCTATCGATCGCTCTCCAAACAAAGGCATAATTGCACCGTGTCCTGCCCAAGGTCGGTCGGGCGCGCGCCACTTCCAGGCGAGCGTAAATAAACAAATAGTCGCTATTGGACGCTCGAGGCCGCAAAAAGCGTGAGGGTTTCCAGTCCAATTCCGCGCGGTCGCATGTTTTTAGAAAAAGTAAATAGATTCTCCCAACCCTCGGGGGTTGGCACATGACAGGAGGGTGCGCACTTCCGCCCAGGGCTATCGGCGGACCGGAAAATCACGCGGGGGTCGAAGAGGACAGTGGCGCGCGAGGACGAGGCCAGTCCAGCCCGAGAGTCGCAGCGTCATTTAGCCGGGTGCTCGTCAGCTACGGGCGGATCTCCCTCTTGCCCTGCTTGGCTTGTCGCGACCCTCGGTGCCCAGGAAGACCCCCGTTGGCAGCTCGCTCGCCAGACGCGCCTCCCCGGCCTTCTTATCTCCCGCGAGTGCTGCCGCGCCTTCAAAGCTAAGGGCGCGGGGGCGCAGCCTCCATAATACAGCCGGGCCGGCGCATTATTCCTTGGGTTTTGTTCCTCCCTGGGCGATCTCTTGCGCGGCCCTCGCCACCTTTCTCCGTTTGCCCCCGGGTTTTTCGGCGCACTCGGCCCGCTGTTTCCCCGGCGTCGATGCCGCGCCTCCGTATACCTCGGCGCCACCGCGGTCCAACTCCCGCCCGGGTCTAACATACTTTCGTGGGTTTGCGCGGGCCGGGCGGCGCTATCTCCCTTCGGCCCGGCTCCTTTCATCGGGCGTGATTGCACCTGAATATTTCATGGGCGCGGCCGGGGCAACTTGGCCGTTCCTGGGGCCGACGCCGGCTCCCCCCGCGGGGGATGTGTTGCGTCGACGCTGCGCGCCCCCTGCCCCGATGGTAACAACGTAACTTTCCCCAAAAACCGTGTGATGGGTTTAGAGAGGTTAAACAGAAGGGAAACTAGTGGGCGGCTGCCGCTGCTGCGGTGGAAATTGAGAGGTGTGCGTGGACCAACAACAAAGCTCTCAAAGCCACGTCCAAATCCGGTGTTTCACTTTGTTGCGAGAGCGGAGGGCTGTTGAATTGACCCCCGGCACCCAGCGCTCCTAGCGCCGGAAAAGAAGCGAAGCGCTCGTGCCTGAATGCCAGGCTAACTGGGCCAAGTGTCGCCGAGCAAACCTAGGGCTGTATATATACAGTAGGCCGCTCTTGATGATGGCTTTCTTTAATCTTGATGCTCCTCCGCTTCGACTCGTTGTCTCGGAGCTTATCAACGTCCCGGCCGCCTCGCAAACAACCATTCAACCGCCGACCAACGAGGAGAATGTGACGAGACCGTTGGAAAACAAATTCGAAAAAGAATCGAGTTTAGCTAAAGTTCCGAGAGAATTACGCGAGTTTGCCAGGGGGGAATAGGGTTTGCAGGGTTGTGCCAAAATCCCTTTAACTCGGCAAAAGCATCGTTATGATTTGGAAGCGGGCGAGGCTCGGGTCAGGGACGTCATCGCCATTGCCAGCAGCGGAACGCAACCCTCCTGAACCCTCTTTGTTCCTCGTCGAACTTGCTTGGCCCGGTAGCTCCCTCTGTCTTTCCCGGGTGGCCGCACGCGCCCCTCCAACCGGCGTCCTCTGCGCTTTCGGCCACTTGCTTTAGTATCGGGCCTCCTTCCACCCGACGATTCAAACTCGATCGCGAATTCGGGGAGTATGCGTGCAGTAAATTGGATTTTTACCGGGGCTGGCTGTAGAGAAAGACGGAAGCGTCCGCGGCTTCCCCCGCTCTGCTTAACCGCTTACGCGAGAGGGATGAGAGCGACTTTGCATTGCGCGCGCGCACTCGGATAATGTATGCAGCAGTTGGCGGAAGTCGTCGACAGGGAAGCCGTGGCAGCAGCTCAAGCACTGGCTGCGCAGTACCATAAGCCCCGGTTGATTCGAGGGGCGCGCAAGAGTCAACAGAACGAACTAAAACAAGGATCAGTATAGTCGCGTATTTATTCGGGGGAGAGCTATTCTCAGGAGGTCACGCGAGCGAGGGAGAGAGGACTTTTTTTTTCCCCGGCTCCTCGATTCGCCGCGCATTATTTATGTGCCGTGAGATTGGATTGCATAAGCCGGCCCATAATAAGCGCGGGCAGCCGATACGACCCAAATAACAATGCCGTTTTCGCACTGACCTATTTGCAGCGCGAGCAGCGGCTCTGTGCGACTAACCAAGTTTCCGGGCTTTATCAAGGGCCCGCGGTTTAAAAATGATTTAAGCTGACCCAATTGCGCGACCACGACGAGAACCGCTGGAACTCCATCCAATAGGACGAAAATAGAGCGCCGATAAAATTCCAGCGCACATAACCTAATAACCAGGAGGGAAAAAAGCAGAAGCGGGAATAGCGCGGGAACGATATTGGCGCATCCGAGGAGGCTGGCACACGGTGAGAGTCCCTTTATCCGCGGGGCCGATTGCACGCTCAAAGGGGACATTATCCCGAGTCGATCTGGGCTCCGCGGAGGCCGCGGCTCGGCGTCTCGCGCGCAGCTGCGGCCCTCGATTAAAACGCGCCCATGAATACGTAATGCCGCGCTCGGGGCCGAGGGGCGGCGCGGCCCGCGGACGGATTTCGGCCCCTCCCCCAGCCCCGGAGCTTCGCCGACTGCATTAGCTCCGGATTAAAGGGCGCGGAGGTCGCGCGCGATCCGCGCCCCTTTCCCCGGGCCGCCTTTACGGCGGGCTTTTGTTTTTACGCGCGCGGGTCGATGCGCCCGGTGACGGGAGCGCCTCCGCCGGGCTCTCCCCCCCCGAGACCCGGCCGATCTCGGGCCGCCGGGAAACTCCTTGCATTAGCATAAAGCGCGCGGTGCGCCGGCCCGGAGATCTGGGGGACGCCGGGGCTCCGGTGCTCCGGGGCCGATTAATCACCCTGACCGGCAACTGTTGCGCCGCGCGTCCCGCGGCATCGATCCCCTTTTTCCCGGCGGTCGCCAAGGTGTTATTCATGAGGGCGCGAGGCGCGCGGATCCGCCCCCGAGCGGGATTATCATAATTTTGAATGGGGCGCCCGGGCGTTTAGCCGCCGACGCGGCCGAGGATGAAGAATATGCCCGCGTGCCTCCGGTGCGTGTCGGCCGCGTCGCCGCCTCCGAGCGACTTCCTTCTGCGCAAAAATAATAAATCAGGCCGCTCGCCTCGAGCGCCAGCCCCCGCAGGCCGCCCTATGCAAATGTTCTTTTAATTCCGTCAGAATGCCGCGCGGCGCGTTAATCCGTGTGATGGACGAGCCTCGTTCGAATGCACGTATCCCACGGAAACGCGCGATCGCCGCGGCCGCTGTCCAGGAGGAAAGAGCCTCGGGGCCTGGACGTGCCGAGCGCGGGGACCCGAGTCCACGTCTGCTTGTTTACCACTTGCTTTCGGCCTCGCGGCCCGGCGCCGGCTATTGTCGGCTGGCCGAGTTGACCCAATCGCGTGCTCGTGCGCTCTTGCCGATATGCACCCTCGGGATGGGTGCGCGAGGGCAAGCGCCTCGTGAAATTAACGGAGCGCCGCCCGCTCATCGTTAGTCTCTTATGACTCGCTCCCGCCGGAGTAATGAGCACCAGTGTGAATGAGCCGCCTCTTCTGTTTACACGCTCTCGCTCGCTCGCTGCTATATATACGCCACTCCCGGCCCTGCTCCTTCCATTCCTTCTTATTCGCTTCCTCGTTAATTATCCCTTATTACTTGCTCTTGCTTATCATTAAATTTGCATAATGGTCATCGAGTAACTCGCGCGCGCTCCCGACGTCTACGAAATTACACTGGCGATTCCGCCAGTCCAACCGCCTCGCCTACAAGATGATTTTCTCTGCAAATTGTGAAATCCAGCAAAGCTCTTCATTTCAAAGCATTGTTTTTCAATTTCAAATCGCTTTCGTTAATGCACACTTCAATATTTTAGGATTACGCGAGTTTCTAATCTATAATACGTGACGAATAAGACGAGTGTCGTGAAGCGGGTATCAATTTATTTGTTTGGTGCAAGAATTATTCTCTCATGGTTAGGCAACGATGCGCTTTAACTTATCCAATTTATCCGAGGATTTATCTTTGCTCCTCGTAAACTGTAGTGATCAGCTGCACTGATCGATATCACCTCACGCAACATTTAAATTATACAAGTAAAAACTCTTCAGTTTCTTAGATAATTAAACAGATAAGATATTGTTTTATGTCCAATGAAAAAAATCGCATCGGACGAGCACTTCATTAGTCGTTGATTCGATTACCGTATCAGTTATGCTTTATGTCATCAATGCAAGTTCTCTCAGCCGCTTCTTTCAAAAAAGATAGCGAGCGAGATCGTATAAATAAATACCCACGTAAAAATATTTACTTGAACCAAGTTTGATAAAACAATTTTGTTCTCCATGGTATAACTTTGGAGCCAATAGAGCAATACCAGACAATCCTAGTTTTTAACAGACTTTATACAAGCACTTGGTGAAAATATTAAAAGTTGGTAAAATTAAGTTTAGCTGTTGGAGCCTTCAGCTGTGTAACCAATCACCTTTTAACCTAAGAACGTTAGATGCTCGATTAGACGTGAGTAAACTAAAATTTAATCACTCTTACTGTACCCTTCCTTTTCTGTCAAAGTAAATCGCAAGTAAATTGTATAACTTGGACAAAGAAAGGAGGTCGTAAAAACACGCAGATAGTGGCTGGCACTTTGCTCAACTTCTTACAGCAGCACATTAGAATCCCTTTACACGTTATAAAGAATGATAATTGAAGATGCAGCTCCAGTGGAATTTCTCGGTTGTTTATAAGCATTCTTGTATTAATCATCTGGCTGTTCGTGCGCACGCTCCCCGTTATGTTCGCCGGCCTTTGTGCGCGCGCCAGCTCGCAACTCACGCTCTCGCACTCGCGATTCATGGGAGCAGCTGGCAATTACAAGCGCCCGAACAGTTTGGCCAATGTGTGAAATAAATTTAATGATCCCGATACTCCCAGCGGGGCGGACGCCTCCGGGACTCGGCTCAATTTTTAAACCGCCATTTTTCCGCCTCCCCCGTGCGCCTCCCGCTCCGGAACATTCCCCCCTTCACTCCCGCGATTTATCTTGTTCGCTGCTTGTTCCTATCGCTCTCGCGGCCAATGCGATTGCCTGCAATTTTAATCGAATAGATTTAATAAGCGAAAGTGAGGAAAAATATAGAGACGCGAGGACGCGAGCGCTCATTCCCATTGGGCCGAATATTGCACAAACGAAAATGCAAGGCTCGCTGTTCCGCGTGTATAGGGGGCGAGAATAACTGCTAGGATGTTTGCGCCAGCGCCCCCCGTTCCCCTATATATCTCCCTCTAAAAACAAAGCCCATAGAAACGCGGCGACGGGGTGCGTGCGCATCCTCGCGTCTTCGCGGGATAACCCGAAAGCGAGCCCGAAAGCCGCTAAATCACTCGCAGCCAAGGCTCCGTTTTGTCAACGGCGCTTACTTCTCGTACAATGGCCTTTTCATTGGGACTCGGGCTAAAATCAATATTTAGCCTCTAGAACCGATAATATTGTCGGAATCCAGCGTCACGGAGAAACTCAAGACGTATTATTGATTTCTGGCACAAGATTGCGACAATTACCAAAAGCGAATCGATATTCAACTGTGTTTTGGATTGACGCGACCGAGCAGTCTCCACTAGTCGGATATTCGAAAAGCGAGGGATGGCTCGCAGCCTAATAACCACTCCAAAACTGTAGGAAAGCGAGGGCAGTACAGTCGGCAATTGGACTGTCTGTGCCCAGCCGAAATATTAATGCACTCGTTCTAGCGCTCGTGATTGCAGTCCGCTTTGCAGGAATGTTTACGCGCCCCCTGTCTGACTGCAAGGGCCGCTCGAGTTCCGCTTATCGCCGCGATTTACCGAGTTATACCGCGGCTCTCGATTTTACGTAGAGAAGCACCGATTGCATAATTAGCTAGTGCCCGCCATTTAGTCCCTTTTGTCGATCGCGCAGCTGCCAATTCGCGGGTATTTGTTCTTACTACTTGCGACCTTATTGACCCACGCACCAACAATACACACCGGGTCGTGCAATCTGTTTACCTTTTCTTATGCAGTACACTAATATGAACCACTAGAGGCGCTTGGACCGCAATAAAACCCGCAGAATCAACGGGCTAGTGGACAAGCTCGACTAATTTGCTCATTGGATATTCAGGATAATTTATCACGGGATAATTTGATTTTTAATGCGATAAATTGTTTTTGCATCCGGCCCGGCTGCTATGCAGTACCTATCACGTAATCAGTGTTAATCGTGCACTCGATTAACATGCAAGCTTTACACTTTACTGCTGCAGATTTTACATTCAAAATAAGCAGTTGTGCTTTATTAACATTCATTTGATCACCAAACTTGGAAGCTCTATAAAATATTTAAATAATCATAAAAGTTATTCATGTGATTTATATACTTGTAGATAATATAAATAGCATTGAAGTAGTACTATAATTTTACCTCAGCGTTAAAATAAAATGCATATTTTATGGCTTATTTTATAACTGATAAACTGCTAATGATATTCTTTTGCGAAGAGGACTATAATTGCTGAGGTGTTTATGCTACGAACAGTTGACGTTTACCATTAAAATAATAACGATAATAATTTAGTGAACGTGGGATACTTTATGATTCTCAATAGAGAATAGAAACACGATAAGAAGGCATAAAAGCACGAAATGCTCGAGTTGCGAGGTTGCGCGCGACGACAAGGAAAGATATTTTCTTTTCAGACTCCTGAAAGCACTTGAACGGATTAAGACTTATCGTAGCGAGAGAAACTAATCTTATCTTAATTTCTCAATCGCGGAGTACGAGTTGAACCTATATGCAAGTGCTTTTGAATATAAAACTTTCATCTTCATAAAACGTGGGGTAAAGCGTACTTTTATATTTACTGGTATATTTTAAAAGGAACTATTTACACGTGTTACATCATAAAAATAACTTTTTAATTTTAAAGTCATAAACGCGTTAACAGTATCAATATCGTTACATAACGGAAACTCTAGATACGGGGAGGAATGATTAAAATTTAGTAAAATCAAATAACAATAATTTTGAAACGAAAAGTAAACATTGATAAAATGATAAGGTTTCGGTGGAACGAAAGGCTTGCATTCAAGTGCGCATATCTATTGCATTGAGTTTCCGATTGTGATTCCAGAGAGCTGCTATATAGACTGCGGATGTTAAAATGTAATCCCCGCTAAAAATGGATCGAACCTGACTGGCCTTGGACAATCGTAGAGTGGACTCTATTATTAGCGTAAAAAGGATCAATTAATTAGGAGCACATTTTCCGAGTGCCAAAGTCTCCCTCGCGGTGGCGGCGGTGGCGGTGGCGGTGGCGGTGGCGCAGGCGCATTGTCGGGGAGCAAAAGTAATTCTGGAAAAGTCGAGGGTAATTAATCCGGTGAATAAATTTGATCGATTAAACGAGAGGCGGAGGAGGAAAGTTGGGCGACTTGGGGGGCAAAGTTCGGAGGGTATTTTTCGCCCGGGCGCCGGGAGAATGAAAAGGAAGTCGCGGGGGCTTTGGCGCGCCATCAATTGAAGTGCAGGCGGGGCCCGGGCAGATATGTTTAATTGGGATTCTCGAGACAGCGCTGATGCGGCTGGGGCGCCCGGGCGCGCAATCGATCCCCCGGCAGCGCGGCCGCGGCGTCGAGCCGAGGGCTCTCGGCCGAGGGGCCCTCGAGCCGGGCCGCGGGGACGATGCACCGGGCGGCTCGCCGGCGCCTCGCCGCCCGCCGCCACCGCCACAAGGTCACGCGCCGCGCCTGCGCCGCCGCCCGCGGATCGATCGGCCCCGCATTCGGCGGCTGTCCCGCGGGCGCCGGGGAAGGTCGAGGGGAGCCGGCGCCCGGTGGGCCCGGGCGCCCATAGGGCCGCCGCCCATTAAACTAATCCGATACTCGGCGCCGGGAGATTGAGCCCCGCGGCGGGGGCGGCGGATTGCCCCGGGAAAAATGGCGGTGTCGCGAATTACACCGGGCGCCGGAGCCTGATTGCCGCGCCGGCGACGGGGCCCGGGCGCCCGGGACTCCCTCGCGACGAGCCGCCGCCCGGTGCATCGACCTTCGCGCGCTCCCCCGATAAGGCCGCGCGGCTCCGAGGAGTTTTCCGCGGCGGCCGGCCGATTAGATAAGCTGCGAGCGGCCGCTCCGAAAAGCCGAGGCGGGTCGAGGGGGGGGGGCGCCCTGGTGGGAAGGCCGGATCGCTCCGCGGGCGCGAGTCGGCCGATCCGGCTCGCGGCTCCCGATTGACGCACTCCCCTCCTACGCGCGCGGGGCTAACGACCGTGAAACCGTACAACGGCTGTTGGGCCATTGTGCGCCGCCGCCGCCGCCGCCGCGCCGCCAAGCCGCGCCCGATCAATTATCCGCGGCTAATGAAACTTTACTGGGGGAGAAAAACTTACGCGCTGGCTGGTGTCATTCAGGGCGGGGGACTCCTTCCCCGGCTCGCCGGTAATTACCTGGAACAGGAAAAAAGCACTCCGTGTTATATTGGCAAGCGGTCTCGCGGGACGTCGGGGCTCCCACACGGCCCGATCGCGGCCGCTCGGATTTTATTGCCGGGAGAGATGACGGCGCAATCAAATCCGCGGCGTCCGCACCGGCCAATCAATTAGCTCGCCAATTGGCCAATTCTCCCCTCAATGCCAACGAGTTCCTTTCAAGGCAATCGAAGCGATTAAACCGCGCGGGCAGCCGCCGCCGCCGAATCGGGTCATCGGCGCTGGGGCGCGAGGCGCGAGGATCGATCCTCGCGAGACGGCCGCCGCCGGCGCCTCGCAATCGATCGCCCGGCGAAAGGCCGCTGCGGGCCTCCTCCCTTCCCCCCCGAGGCATTAATGCGGGCACGTGCGTCGGATACTCCCGCGCCGCGTGCCGCCGTTAAGCGCCCGCCCGCAACGCCCTGTCGCCGGCGCCATTTTCCTTTATTCCGTGGGCCGCGCGGGCCGCCGGCCGCCGATGCCGCGGAGGATAGGCGCCTGCACCGGCCCGCCCGCGGCCTCGTAAACCGCCCGATAAATCTCCGGACGCGCGCCGCCCGCCCGGAGATTCATCTCGGGCCGCTTGTAAATCACGCGTCGCTTCTCCATTCATCCGGCGCGCTTGTCTCGCGCCTCGGCTCCTGATAATGCCAGATAATTGCCCTCGGGCGCTTTTACGCCCGGCTTCGCGACGCGTTTTAGCTTTCCGTGTCAATCCAAAAAGAGCCGCGACGCTCGCATTTCTTCGCTTTGGCGGCTCGGCTGTATCTGCGAGGGCGGATCAGCCCTGGTTTATATACCGCTGGTCCCCATCTAGTCGGATTCGTCCCTTTTCATCGGCCCCGTGCCTTCCTGCAGCTTCTCGAAACTTGTACATCTTTATCAGGGACGCAGATATCAAACAGTCCCCCCGGAAAAAGAAGATACGACAACTTGTAGCTTCACGTGCAAGAGAAAATCCAAATTTAAAATATCTCTTTGTCGGCAAATAATTACTCGCAACATGCTTGTTTTTAACAAATGTAACGTAGATAAAGATAAGAGGCAGTAAGTTGTATTATCTTTCCAGAGGCCAATTGCTCAATCGAAATTGACTTAATAATCTCGGAAGCTGGGGAAAAATACGTCGGGTTTTTAAAGAATCCGAGCGCCGTAAAGTCGCCGCGGGCATCTGGGCAGCCATTCGGGAGGCGTCGGAGCTGGAAGAAAGTGAAATCGAATCTGGCTCTGGCCCGGGGTCGTAAAGAGGGCCGGCTAAGCAAGGAATTAAGACGCTGCGGGGCGAGAGGAGGACGTCGCTATAAAAAAGAAGAGTAGCTCATCGGCGTGGACGCGGGCGCGAGGGGTGTATATACGCAGGCTGCCTGGGTGGGTGAAGTGCCCGGGCAGGGGGTAAAAAAGGGCGGGCCAAGTTGCTCAAGGACCATCGGCTCCCAGCTGACGCGGGGATAAAAGTTGGAGGCTGGTCCCGGGGAGCCGGGGAGCCGGGCCGGGCCGCGGGCGCTAGACAAAGGACCACCGGCGGCGCCGTTTATTGCGGGAGGCGCGGGCGGGGGGGGAAGGGGGCGATAAGGCGACCTGCGTCCGAGTGTCCTCCGACCCCTTATCTCGGCGGGTCGGCGGCGGCCTGCCCCCGTCGGCCCTCGGGCCTCGAGTGCGTCCCTCTTGGCCCTCCTGCCTCGAGAGCGGGGATAGCGCGGGCGGCGCCGGCGATCTCGTCCTCACGATTCGCCTGTCGCAATCGCTCGTTTTGTAAGAGATTAGGCTCTCACGGTGCCGGCGCGGTGAACGTATGACCGAGGCGCCCGCTCAGCCGCGAAAATCCCGGAGAGTTCAGGAGTTCAGGATCCCCTCGAGTATGCAGGCCGCCAACCAGCAGGTAACTTACTCTCGAGATCCGCGAGCCGCCGGGTAAAAAAGCCGGCGGGCCGAGCGGGAGGCTGCGGGGCGCCCTGGGCCGAGCCCTCGCAGTCGGAGCCCGCGGCCCGGATTTCCCGAGCGCGTCTCGCGGCGCAGCGGACAAAACGGCTTAGGCGGCACTTTGCCGGCCCCCTGCGGGGCTTAGTGCCTCTGGACTCGCGCGGCTCCTTACTTACCTCGCGGCTTTCCGATCCGGGGGGGCAGAGCTCCAGGGCCGCGGGTACCAAATCCATCCGAGCGGCGCGGCGGCCGTCCGGGCCCCGGCCAAAGCCTCCCGGGGCTCTGCGGACCTCGTCTCCCGCGGGTCATCTCGCCCGCGCTTTTTCACGCCCGACACGTACGCGCGAGTCGCGGGGGAGCCGGGGAATCCGGGAGTACGAGCTGCGAGGCAATAGGACCGTCGGCCGTCGGCCGCTCCTTCCAATGTGCCGGCCGGTCCCAGGGCGCCGCGCAGCCTCCGACCTGGACCGGGAGCTCGAGGCGTAAAGAAGGGAGTCGGATCCGAGCGGGGGAGCGGGAGCTCGCCGGGGGCTCCGGCTAACAGGGGCGTAAATAAAGCCGGCGCGCGCGGGCCGCGTGGGCCGCGAGGGGAGCCATATAAATTATCAAACGGCGAAAGGAGGAGGTGGGCGGGCAAGGGAGCCGGGAGAGGCGCAGCCTCCGAGGCGCCGCTGCACTTGCCGGCGCCTCGGGGCGACCCTCCTTTTTCGCGCGCCGCCGGCGTCGCCGCGACTCTCTCCCGGCATTGTGCTCGCCGCCGATTGCGCAACGTCGCGCGCTCTTCCTCGTGACGAGTGCCGGCACAATGGGATCGAAAGTCCCCTCGGGGCCCGCTCGAGTCCCGGTTGCGACCCGCTTCTAATGTTTATCGTTAGAAAAACCTCCAAGGAGGCGCCCCCGTGATTTCGTGCCCGATTGTTTGCTTCGCGCGCTATTCAGCCCTCGGCAGTGTCCGGCTCGCCGGCGCGCGCACGTAATAAAACAATAACGATCTCGCTATGTATCTCTGGGAGTGTATTAATAGAGAGCGCGCAAATTGTTTAAATTATCGAGGCAGCTGTAACCGCCGAGATTCTTCGCACTTTGGCAGTTTCTACTCCAAGTGCTCTTTTAATGAATTCGCGCTTTTGTGCTCTCATCCGCTTTGAATTTCCCTTTGATGTTCGGCGTGCGCCAGGCAGCCGAGAGCGGTTTTGAATTTCATAAACGGCCGGTCCGTTGAAACGGAGCGTTGACGCTTCCTACCATGGTAATAAACCATCATTATTGTTAATAAATTACACGAAGATGCGGGAAAGTACGAAGAAGCCCTGACCCCAAAATGCAAATGCAGATGTGGCGGCCGGCAAAGAGATTAGGAAGAACAAAAAAAGCCTCCTGGATTTTCCCACATTGATTTTGAAAGCGGGGAGAAGGAGCGCGGCGCATAGAGCCAACGGAATCGCACTGGGCGCGCTTGGGAGCGCTCGGCGCACACGCGTCATAAATCAGGGGGCCGCAGGTATTTACCTATCAGCGAAATCCATTCGGAGATTAAACATTATTCGGCGGGGAAGCGGTGCGTCTTGGGGCGAGGAGGTCAGGGAGCGGCCGGGGGAAGGCCTTAGGAAGGGGCCAACGGGAGGCGATGACCCGGCCGCCGCGCCGCGGCAGCGCCGCGAACCGCCGGCAGGCGGGCCCGGGCTGTAAACCTGAGCGTGAAAGCCTCGGCCGCGCTCCCGGGCCACGCGCGGGCGTCCTTCCAGCCCTTACCAGCCCTCGGACAATCGCTAATCAGCCGCGGCGCCATTGTCCCGGGGCGAGGAAAGGGCCGATTATTCGGCGGGCGGGGTCACTTTGCGGCCGCGCCGGAACCTCCGAGGGCAGGGCCGCCTCTCGCTCGGCCGGCTGCGGACGGATTCAATCATCCGGCGGGCGTCGCGGGTATTTGTCCCCGTCGGCCGCGCGGATCCATCTCCGCGGATCCGATCGGAGCGGGGGGCCGGGGGCGAAGGCCGGCGGCGCTTTTTGCCCCCGGCGCACGTAGCCCCGCTTATTGGACTGTCATATGTTTCCAGGGCTGGCCGGGCGGCTTTTTCCCGGCGGCCATCTTTCACCCCGGCACTCCGCCGCGGTCCCCGGCCAATTGACGGCCGGGCAATTTGGCCGTCGGCCCGCGAGGCCAACCTCCTCGCCGCAGTGGAGGGTCCCTCGCGGCGCCCGGGAGCTTTTTGCCAGAGGTGCCAAGGTCGTATACTGCGGGGGAGAATATTGGCAGAGCGCGGGGTGAAGGGCCCGGCGGGCCAGGGAGGGGCTGGCCGGGAGGGCGCACGTAGCCCGGCCCCGAGATTCGAGCGCCGCCGAGATGCGTATACGTGCCCGCGCGCGGCAATAACGGGGAGGAGGGCCGGGCGTCGACGTCCTTTCGGCCCCTCGCGCGGGACATTAGGGGCCTCGGGGAGCCCCGGCCGCGATCCGTCCACTCGGGTCTCCTCGGGGCGATTAGGGGCTCGGGGCGCGGCGATGGCCTCGCGCCCGAGTCCCATTCCCGCAACTCGTCCTTCATTGTTAGCCAAAGCCTCGCGACAAGCAGGTGCGGCTGCTCTGCGGTCCGGCTCCCCAAAAAGCCCGCCCGTCTTGCCCCGCACTCGTCGGCGCCAGGGATTCCCCCCCGAGGACGAGGCGGCTGCCCTGGCGGAATCCCCCGGCCCCCGCAAGCCCCACTGAACAGGATGTTTGGCTTGGATATGAAAGGTAAGCATCTGGGCGGGCGGCGGCGGGCAAAAAGCTCCCCTGGGCGGCCGGGGCGCCGGGTCTGTTTCGGCCGCGAAGGTCGCGCGGCGCCGCCTAATCCGGGCACTCGCCGCGCGGCCTCCGGCGTGTTCGGCCTCTTGACGGCCCGGTAACCTCTTTATCCGCGCCCGGGGCCGACTCCTCATCCTCGGGGGCATGTTTACGAGTGGCGCGGAGCCGCCCGGGCGACTGCTGTTCTCCGGGGGACGGGCGTCCCCCCGACCCCCGGCACGGGCCGCTGCGCCCGAGCTCGTCGCCGCTTGCCGGCCGAGGGCGAGGCGCCGTCGGCCCTGAGGCCTGCCCGATCAATACCGGCGCCGCGGAACGGCTGCATTATGCCGACTTAATCGGCCCTAAGATCGCGAGGACGCAGTTGTCGGAGCCGCTAATTCCCAGTATCGGGCGGAAGTTTGACGAGGCTTACCCGCCTCGCCTCGGCACGCCGGCGGAAGCGTTTCGAGAGCCGCTTCTCCCGGCTCCTCCGAACTAAGCGCCACTCTTCCGACCTCCCGCGGCCGGGAGGAATTAATCGCTCGGGGGCGCCCGGGAAAGTCCCCCTCGGCGTGCGCTGGTACGCGCGGGCCACCTGCTAGTCGCCGCTTATCGACGCGTCGCGGCCCACCTGTCCGCAAGTCCGCGCCCCTCGGGGCTTACCTGCGCCCGCGGCTGCCTCGGGGGAGGTATGCGCGCACCCTGCGGCCAACTATCGCCGGACAACTTTCGCCCCGGCGCGCTTTTCCCCAGTTTCGAATGCTCCGCACCCGCCGCGCCGGGCGATTGTTATGCGCCGCCGTGGGAATAATTCACGGGGCGCCGCCCGCGCGCAAGCCCAGACCGCCCAATTATTTAAGAATGCCGAGGAGGCGGTCCCCAACTCTGGCTCGACAGTTGCGCGCGAATGCCGTGGCGCGTGCGATTGCATACACGGAATTATTTAGAGTTAGTCGCCCCCGGCTCGCCGCTCTCCGAACTAATGGATATATAGATAGCCGCAAATATATGCATCCTGCGGCCAATACCGAAAAGCACTTTTGGACTTTGCGGAATTATGTGCCAACTTATAAATGCGACGTTTAATGACTATTCAAGAAATTGCGCTGCTCCGGCGCGCCACTTCTTAATGCATTCGTAAAACATAAACAAAAAAGCGTTGACAAAAAATCCTTTTAGAAATCACCACCTTCTACGTCACAGGTCTTGAAACACTACAGCCAAATCTAATAGAGAAATCATTAGGCTTACTATTATCTGGCTTCAGAGCGATAAAGATTTATTACTTGTTAATTAACCCTGTACTATTCTAAACAAGTTTGTAGTTCCTGTTTGTTAACCTAATTTAATGGAAACAAATTCGGTTTTGACTCTCTATATCTAAAAAAACATTCGACATAACTCTAATAGCATTTAGATGTAAATGTTATTGAGTCAATGCTCCACATAGTTGACACGTTAGCTGCCAAAATCAGTTAGAGGAGAAATTAGGATATCAAATTGTAATAATCGTCAATTAGGTGAAAGCTGTTTTGGTATACTTTATATTCCTAAGGACTGATAAACTCTCTTCTCATAAAGCCAAAGATGTATATCGAGTGAATTATATTCAGTCGCTGGAAACATATTTTGAGAATGCTGGATGCGTTAAGACATAGTACGTACCGAGCGCTAATCAAGATGGTGCATGACTAATGATCCAACTAATCTTGCGCACAAGGCTTTGGTGCGACGTGCAAGAGGAAACAAGTAGCGCATATAGTTCCAGAAACGGCGGTACTCGCCTCTTTTTAGAAATTGCATAGATATTGAATATAAAGTTGGCCGCCGATAAAATTAATTAGCTGTACGAGCGTTCCGGGTTATATGCGGATTAAGCCCGATTCAAAGTTAATTGTGCTCTCCGTCGGGGGTTATCTGAAGTATAAAAGCGCATTGAGGAATTAAGAGCTTATAGGTGCAAGTTTGTAATTCGAATACCGAGCGCGGTATTGTTTCACGCGGACTGCAATCGAAGGGATGCTGGCCAGCGGAACCCCGAATACCTCGCGGAAGAATCGAGTTTTTTCACCACGTGCACGCCGGAAGCTAATGCATATTTTATTGCGAGAGAGACACGAGCGCTTGGATTTTGGGCGAATCGCCCCGCGCAAACGATTTTTTTTTGTCGGGAGTCGACGAGATGCAAGCACAGAAATATTTTAACAGACAGCCACTGCGCGTGACGCTCTATTGAATTTTTCACTCTCTCCCTCTCCCCACCCCCGGGCCCTGGCAAATAAAATTCTCAAAGAGTTTAATTTAGTTTGCGCGGGGGTCGGGGAGCGGCAGGGCCGGCGGGATCGACGGGAGCGGTAGCAGCGGCAGCGACAACCTCGGAGGCACCAGCCGTAGGAAAATTCGAGCGCTATCTCCCCCGAGGCCGAGGCGGGGGTGTAATATCCTCGAGCCATAAATAACATTCGCCGGCTCCTCAAGTTGAAAACTGCTGACGGATAGGTCGGCGAGAGATGAGGAGGGCCCGAGCGATCGAGGGGAGCTCGCGGAGGCCAGTGCCGAGGAATTAAGAAAGGGGGAGCGCCTCCGAATTATACCCGGGCGCTCGCGCGTCGCCCTCCAATGAATTCCGCGAGGAAGCGCCAACGCGCGCATCGCACATACACAGGGGCGACAGCGCAACGTGATTGCAGGGAGGGACGGGGACGGGCCCTTCGCCCCCACCTTCCACGGGCTAAATTAGTTCCATTTCGCCCGAACCCCGACGATTAGATACGCGCAGCCCGCGCGCGTCCCGGCCATTCGCTCCGCGGCAAGTTGAAAAAAGGGGGAGGCGCCCGGCTTGACTAGGCCGATTAGCCCCGACCTTTTTCGGCGAAGGGGGAAGAAGGGAAGCTTCGGCAGGGCCGAGGGCGCCCGAGGCTTCTTTTGAGGGAAAGTTTAAATAAAGGCGCCCAATCGGCTTAGCTGTATCGAGGGCCAAACTAGCAGCCCTGCCCCGATCATTTTTCCAGCTTAACCGAAAATGCTATTATATGCGATAAGGTTATTTTACCTCTCACTCCCTAGATTTTCGTTTAATACGCTTTAAAAAACGAAGTGCAAGTACGCTGTGTATCCCCAGCCACTCAGCGTATCGGTACGTATATTCTATAGGGGGGAATAGCCGGCTACATTTTCTGGAGTATGTTAATGCAATTTGACCTAGGTGGTGCAGTTTGATATGCTGGTGCATGCACGGTACACGTGACGTGCAGTAATCAAGGATACCGATTCCAGAGATTAAAATGCATTAATTTACCTTTATAATATTCCAAAAGAGAGAACCGAGATCGAATTCAAATTGCCCGGAATAAGTTCCATCGATAAATAAAGTCGTGCATGCGTATTTTAATCAAATTTTACCCAACCACTACATTCGATAAAAATGGGATTTCATAGCTAACGAGCTAATGATTTTAAACACTGCAGAATTTAATGGTTGCATCAAATTTCGAACGGTCGATGGCAGCTCGATTAGCAGGTTAGACGCTTAGAAATATTTGAATACATGACGAGGTGAATGTTATAAATAATTCTTGAAATGATATAATGCCTTAAAGGAGTGCACGCAGACATGCAGGCCTTCTCAAGTTCATTTGAATCCATGATTGCAAATTTCGTTTTTAGCTCGCTTTTAATTACCGAGTAATTTTGAGTGACCTGCATGTAAATCACACAGTTCGCTAAAAGTTAATAAAGCCTCTGAGCTTTGTCCCATAAATCTTTTTTTCCTCTTCCTGCTCGCGGCATAATTGATGCGGGGACGCAGGCACAGAAGGTGGCGTGGACGGGGCCGGAAGATCGAAGCGCGAAAAGGCTGCGAGTGGGCGGCAGGGGCTAATTGCCGGGGCCCCTCCCGGGCGGCCTCCCCAAACAATCGGGGCCCCCGCGATCCGATTTGCAGGGGAGCGGCGGCCTATCGAGCGGGCCGGGCCCCCTCCGCAAGCGACAAGCGAGGCGTCGTCGCCGCGCGTATCCGCCCTTACGTCCCCGCGCGGCCCGTTTTCATTATGATTTATGAGGGGGCGCGCGGGCCGGCGTCGGCTCCCGATTCCGCCTTTAACGGGGCGACTGTTTGCAATTTCGCCGCGAGGAGAGTCGCAGTGGGGCCGGGCCGAGGGGAGAGTTTTCGGAGCGACGTGAATTATTGGGCGCCGGCGCGCGCGGGACGCCCCGTCCTTCTCGGTTTTTCTCCGGTTTTATTGCCCCGTGCCCCCGCCGCCGCCGGCCGACTTTTCGAAGGGTAATTCGCCGCTCCTCCGGGATCGGGGCTTTATGGACTCGGGAGGCACGAGGCCGCGGCGGCCTCGGCCCCTTGATTATTATCCGCCCGCGCCGGGTGTCCATTGTGCGGCCGAGGCCTCCTTCCCCTTGGGCCGCGCGTGCAGGAACGGGTTCTTCGAGGGCCGCGAACGCCGATCGCTCGCGAGAATTATTCAGCCGAGTCGCGGGCCTCTGGGAAGCGGTCGGCTCGCCCGGTGGGAAGCTTCCGAGTCCCGGCGGCGCGCTAATGCCGGGCTTAGGGGCCCGCTCGCCGCGGAGTCGGCGCAACGAGGGGCCCGCGCCTATCCTTCATCGCGCGGATTAATTACCATCATTAGCGCGGAGATGAAAGGGGGCGAGGGGGCGACTCCTCCTCGGGAGATTGGCCTAATTACGGTTAATTTTTGATTCGGAGGGGCCCGGGGATGCGGACAGTCACGTCCCTCGCTCGGCGCGTTATGGGCGCGCGCGCGGCCTCGCCTCGAGCGGTCACGTCCCCCGCTCGCGGGCCCGCGGCTCTTTCCTCCCGGTGCCTCGCCTATTGACGCGCGAGTCGCGCGAGTCGCGCGAACGAGCCTTCCGCCAGCCGTCTACTCTGTGTCGCGATCTGTGCCCGCGAGACGCAGTTTCTCGCCGTAGCCCTGAGCGCCGGGACAATGGCAAAATTGCCTCGTTACGCCGATGACGCTCGTCGCGCGCCTACTCCGCAATCGATTCGAATTATTAAGTCTTTTCTGCTTTCCTATCGGCCCCTCTCGATCTGTCTTTTGTTCCTGGCTCTTTGTTCCTTATCTCCTCGTGTGCTATTTCAGTCTAATGAGGAAGCACCGTAAAGTCCTAGAGCTTGCTTATGTGTTTATATATAGGGCACTTACGACCAGAATGAAAATAGATAAATTAACAGCAACGTACAGGCTAACGCTACCCTGGCCCCTGCTAGACTATGTGGCTTTTCTGTCCAGCGTGTCACCCATAATATGTTAAAACTTATGTTTTCAACAAAGCAGCTTATGTAAGGCATCTTTTATAATTCCTAGAAGTTGATGGTTCGAAACAGGAAAGTCTGTGTTAACAAAAATTTGACGTCATAATTTTACACGATTGTTACGGATTAGTCGGACGTTTTTCCCTTAAGATCTACCTTTGAGTATGCAAAACATGCATAAATATAAATTTATACACAATATCTGACTGTTTGAAATGCACCTCAAAACAATAAAGTTTACGACAACCTCAAGAGCGAGCACTGAAATACTAAATTTGAGCTTAATGATTTATTCATTGTGCACTTGGCATGTAATATTAGGATATTATGCCAGAGCGCAATTAGGACACGTTGTGGTAAAAAATGACGTCGATAAGTCAGTCGCAAGAGTTGCACGATACCGCATGGTTTACTTCCTAAAGGTGGTCGTTCCTATCAAGAATGGTTGGATTAAATTTGCTCGGATTCACTTAAGCGCACCGCTTGGCGGCGAGTAAGCGTCCGCTCCTCGGGCCGCTTATCCGTCGCGGCAGCCCTATAAACAAGAGCCGGCTCGAGCCAGGGCTGTTGATCCTCCGGTGGTCCGGCTGGTCCAGCTGGTCCGCCCGGGCGGTAACTCGTAGATTAAAAAAGGATCGAGGCGGTGTATGCGCACACGCGCCCTGGGCGAGCGCCGGGAAAAAGCGGAGGAGCGTAATTGCAAAGAGGCGAGAGAGGGAGAGAGCGAGGCTTTGTCCACGGGGGGACGCCCCGAGCGAAGGGGAAAAAATGGCGCGCACGTACGCGCGCGGCTCCCGCGGAGTGCGCCGCCCCCTAATAAGTGTGCATCCCGGACAGCGGGGCTAATTCCCCGGGCCGGCTCCCCCGGAGGCTCCCGCGCCCGCCGATGCCGCCCCCCGGGATGGATCGCCGGCCGGCTTACGTAACCTGCTAATGATAGAGGGAAAGTGGGCGCGCCGGCCAGGGCCGCACGCGATCCCGGCAATTTTCGCGCGGGTCTTCGCCTGGGGCAGCCGATCGATCGGCCGCCGGCTCGGCCCGGGGCGCGGGTCCCTCGATCCCGAGGAGAAAAGCCCAAGCAATTAGCCGCGTGGGAATCGGCCGCGGGGGCCGCGAGGCGAGAGATCCCGGGCCTTTTCGGCCGCGACGCCCTCCTCCTCCCCCCGCCGGGGGGCGCTTCGGCTTTCACCGGCAACGCGGCAGCAGCGCGGCCGGAAAAATGCCGCGCGTGACTCCGCCGCGCGGGGAAAGCCGAGAGCGCGGCGGCGGGCTAACCTTATCGGCTCTCGGGGAGACGCGCGGATCCTATCGGGTTTCCCAAGCGGCCGGCCACCGCCTGGGCCGTGAAGGCCCGTGGCCCGCAGACGAATTTCACGCGGGCCCATTAGCTCCCCGGCGATCCCGCAGCGAGACCGGCACTTTACCTGGGCCGGGCAACGGGCGCACGGGGCAGCCTCCCCCCGACGCTCGGCCGTCCTCGCGGGGGAATCGCCACCGTCCGCGCGGCGATGACGCGGGGGGGGGAGGGGGCCGCGTCCCGGGCGGACGCGGCGTCGCGTGCGCGCTAATCGCCGGCCCGTGCGCCAGCGCGGCCCCCGATTATTTCCCGGGGGGAGAGGCCGCGCATGCGCCCCTCCGGCCGCGGGTTCGATCCCCTTTGGCCGGGGGGGCGATCGCGGGCGCCGCTCGCCCCGGACACCGAGGAATGCGCCGCTCGGCAGAGTCGCCGACTCGAGCGCGTCCGCCGCGTCCCATGGGTTTTTAGTGCCGCGGGCCCGCGCGCCCTCGTAAAAATACGGGCGCCGCGGGCGCGCTCCGATTTTTATTGCCGCTCATTAAAGCCCGCTTCTCGCGCGCTTCACAATCTTCCCTGTTTATTATTGGGCAGCCGCGACGCGCTTTACGTAACGCCGATGGGTTTCGCGGGACCGCGGGCGCGTCCATAAGTGGCCCGTTATGACCGTTAGGGGGGCCTTGGCAGCCGGGGAGAAAAGAACCTATTCATTTATACCGATCAAATCTTGCGCCGTCTCGTGGGCAGCGCGCGTACACTGTAATTTCGAGCATTATACGCGTAACGACCGTTACATTAACCAGGCCTGGTTTATCTTGGCCGAACCATTTGGAGAAAATATAAATCAGCGCGTCGATTTATGATAGGGCCTTATCTCTCGAGCATTGCCGCTGCTTAGTATACTCCTGATATATACGCTGTTGTATAAATAGCTCGATGACGTTTGACGCTGCCATTCATTTATTACGGCGATCGCTCGGCATTCGAATACAATAATAAATAACGTAAAATGTGGGCCAAAAGGAAGTGGGTGCCTCGGCTAGGGTAGTATACCGCAAAGCGAGATACTCGCGGCACTCAATTAGTGGTTTGAGAGATACGGAGGATGAGTCGTTATACTACTCGCGCACGCATGTCAATGAACACGGAGGGGGGAGAAGAATAGAGGGCACGTCGTTCTCACATTTCGCGGTGGCTGCTGCGTGCGCGTAAATATCGAAGCAAAAGGAAAGCAGCAGCAGCAGCAGCAGCAGCAGCACCAAGGTTTCCCCGGCTCGCTTCAAGCAGCTCCTTTTCTTCCCTTTTGATAAACTTGTCCACAGCTGGTCGGCTCGTCGTCGACGCACGCGCGGGCGCCTCTCTCTGCATTCATGGGCGTTGCCCCCGGGATGAGTGGCAAGATGTATAATTCAAGGTCTTTCTCTTCGATCTATTTCTTCCGCGTACCGCGGCGGAAAAAGAATCCGGCTAAAAAGCAGTGGCTCCTTCCACATTATTTAACGGAGGCTCCGCCGAGCGCGCGTGCGTATAATCGAGCATACACAGCGCGGAGGCTCGCGGCTCGGGCGCAGTAGAACAAGGCGCCGGGTTTACAGTTAAGTTGAGCCAAGTGCAATCTGATATCGGAGGCGGCGGCTGAATGCCTGCTCAATCGAAGACAATGATTCCGTTTAAGCCCGCGGGCGATACGCGTTATCCAATTAGCGCGGCGCAAATGGCAGCTTAATGAAAGGATTGTTCGGGCAGGCGGCCGAAGGAATCGCGGAGCTTCCGAGAGTTTTCGAGGCTTTCCCGGGCGGCGGGAAGAGGGCCCCTTTGTCCGAAAGCCGGGGCCTCGGGCGGAACGGGCCGCGTTGGCGGCTCGGGCGCACGCGGAAGCCGCCTGCATCCGGGAAGAGCCGAGGCGATAACCGCCCGGCAGTCGTTACAGGTTACAAACGAGTCGGGCCGATATGTGCCCCGGGGACGGGACGCGCCTCGGCCAAGCGGTTGTTTAGATAGTCGGCCGGCGGACAAGCCCGCGGCCCCCTTGCCGCGCCCGTTTACACGGCCGGCTCCTGCGCCGCGCGCAGCCGACGGAGCCGACGTCGGGCCGAGGGCCGCCCGCGCCCCGAGCCTCCGCCGGGGAAAACCCCCTTCCCGCTGCCCCGGGTACAGTTAGCCGCGCTACAAGGGGGATAAGATCAGCGGGTGCTCGCGTCCCGCGTGGCCACGCACACGTGCTCCGCGCACGACTGGCCGCGACGGGAGGAAGCGCCTAGCGCGCGGCTAATAGGCCGCCGATGAGGGGAGGGCCCCGGCGCCCGTTGAGTCCCACTCGAGAGGTGCGCCGTCGCGGCTCCTCGCGCCTCAACGGCTTGCCGCGCAACGCGAGCCCCTTCCCCGTGGAATAATCGACCCGTGAATTGCATTCGGCTCGGGGGCAGGCTTGCGCTCTAGGTGGAAGGAGCCTCGGGCCGGCCGCCGGCTAACGGTAAGGCGCCTTCCTCCAGCCGTATTCCCTCTTTCCTGCCACTTGTACGTTTATCCGATCCGAGCGGACCTTCCACGCGCTTCAAACTCCCCTCGTACGGTTTGATACATGTAGGTCAACGCTCGATGACGATCGTAAAAATACTCGGTAAATGCTCTAACGACCGCGATCGATATCTCGACAATCCGAGCTTGTATACGCGGTGCGGCATGTATGCAGATTGTTAGCGCCTGATATTCGCGAGCACTCCTGCGTAATTACCTTTTTAAATCGTGTAATTGTAGGTGCTGGGCCTCGTTCCACATTCGATCTCCGCCTCGAGCCCGCCGTCATTTTTCCTCTCCTGACGCGTTGACTCGATTCCCCGCGACGCCCACGCGCCCACGCGCCCCGGCATACGTGCGCGCGCGCTCGCGGCACATCGGCAAAGGAGACAAGTTTGGAAAGGGCATTTTTTTTATCCAACGGCCACCACGTATGCAGATCCCCGGCGAAGGCCTGAATAATTCATGCTCCATAACGGCGATCGGTATCTCCGAAGAAAGTAGTCCCGCGTATCTAGTATATCGGCCGATAAAACCGAGAGCGGCCGACGCCCGGCTCGGGCCCCGCGGCCATTAATAACCTTATCGCGGGCAACGTTTCAATCGGCGCGTATCCCCGCCCCGGGCCGCCCGGCATCTCCTATCTTTTGTTTTCCGCGCGGCGCCCGGAATCGCGGGGGAGCGGCGGGCGCAGCCGGCGGGAACGTGACCGCAGCCAGCTGGGGAGCCGCGCCCGAGACGCAACAGCCGCCGCGCCGTCTTGCTCGGCCCGTTACGCCGGCGTTACTGCTCCTTTGGCAAAAGTGTTATCGCCTCCTTCGCGCCCGCCGCCCTGCCCCTGCAAGCCGCCTTCTTTCACGCACGGACTGCGCTAATAAGCCGCCCCGGGGCGCGTGTCGCCGCTTGTTCTCGCGCGCATACAGGCGACGCGCGACCGCTCGTTTCCCCCAACGAGCCGGTCAGCCGATACGTTTCCCTTCCTGCGCGCGGAAAACTTGGCTTTTCCGCTGGAGCTACAGAGACGCCGGCATTAATTACTTTTCATAAGGTGACGTAAACAACACCGGCGCGAGTGAGTCACCGGTGCGAAACTTTTAATTAAAAATGCGACCAGCTAGGAGGAGCGGCGGTCGGCCGAGCTCCAAGATTGTCCGCTCGCTGAACTATTCGGCAAACGATTCGCGGTCCGGGGGGCCGCCGCGTGGGATTTAATTATTAACATTTAATTGTAATTAAAGAGGGCCCCGCGGTCCATTCAGCCTGGCGGCAGAGTGTCGCGCCGTGGGGGGAAAAGCGGCCGCGACATTCGAGCCGCGCGACACTCGAGGCACCGCGCGACCCACCGGTCTTCCGCTCCGGCAAGTTGGGGCGCGGGGGCGGCGCGAGGGTCGCGCGTGCGCGTGCCGCCGGCTCGTGTGTGCGCGCACGCCTCGGTGCGCCGATTTTTTTTTCCCCACACGCCCAAGAAAGTTCGCCCGCGCTCACTCGGCCTCGGGTCCTGCGCCTCTTTTCCCTTTATCGGTGCATCGATGATATACGAGCTCCGATATTGCATCGCCGCGGCGGCGCGCCGCTGCAGTTGCCCCGCTTCGCTGCTCGGGCCTCGGCGAAATATACCATGGGAGTAGTTTCTAAAACTTTTTATAGGCGCCCTGGAAGCTTGCTCCAGATTGGAGCTTCGTGCTCTTAGTGCCTCCTTTCTTATATCGCTTTCCTTCGATTTAAGAATATCTCCGGTACATGTTCCACTTATCGATTGCTTACTAATCAAAGAACAAGCAACATATGTTATTCAAAGTCATCGTGTAAACTGCTTCTTATGCGTGTGTCTATTAATTATTTCCTTCGCTCTATCTGGAAGGATTTTTGTAAACTGACAGCAAACATTTCTTGTTTCTTCCTCTACCAAATTATACAAGATTTGAAAGTTAAGAAATAGGTTTGTTACAAACGATCAACGAATGTTAGACTAGGATACTCGTATGAAATAGTGTGTAGAATAGTAATAGCTCACTAACAAGATTTTATAACCAAACCGTAAAAGGCCAACTATAAAAGTTTTAGTGTAAGATTTACCCTTTATGTCACTCGAATTACAAAATTTGCGCGCTACATAATTCTAATGTAACTCAATTTCTGTAATTATATTTCATATCCAAAGTGCCAATCATACTTACACAAATCTTAAGTTCCTTAATTATTATCCTACTCGTATAATAAAATCTCTACCATAATCTTTTTGAAAGACGTTCTCAATGAAATCATTAGAAATTACGACTACTTATTAAATAGTATCAACCATAATAGATCCATCATTTTCTAGATGCAGCCAATGAGAACAAAGTAATCACCTGAGATTTTTCTTCAGCTGAAATGAAAAAATCCCGCAATCATCATCTACAAAGTAGATACCCAGTTTCTATTATACGCGTATATACCTATATGAGATACCTCTAACGAACTGCACAAAAGACACCTATAATTAATTCTTCCCATAACTGTAGCAAATCCCATTACGTCTCGACAAAAAAACTAAGATAACCTTTGAATGACGACGTGTAACTCGGGAATACTTGAATACGGTAGATTACCCACCGTGACCATTCCAGCTGTAATTTTTGAACCCTCGGAACTCTCGCAATCAGAAAAGTTGATATCATGTGCTAACACAACGATACGTTGTAAAAGTAAGAATTACAGCAAACTCGATTGTAACTGTATATCTTCAAGCGCATATATGGAAAAGAACTTTCACCTAACTCCGTACCTAGACATAAAACGATATTCATAATCCAATATACACAACTGTACGGAAATGGGCATGTGCGTATATACGGCTTCCAGCTGCATGCATCTAGCTAATGGTCATTAACACAGACATTAAGTTTTTATGAAGAGTCCGAAAATTTAAAAAATCTTGTAAAATCCATTAAAGTAACTCGGCCGCACGATTACTCGCTCGCAGCACAGCCTCGGGGCCCGGCGCTCGTTCTTGCGATCGCGTCTGCGCTGCACCCGTTTCTTGCCTCGGCGGACATTAATTTGACCTAATTACCTGCAATTAGCGTTCTTTGAGGCGCGGGAGGAGACCGCGCACACCCGACACGCCTCGTCGGCTATCCGCAGGTACGTAATAGCCGCGATTACTCGTGAGATTTGACTTAAGGCAGATGCGCGCGCGGCGAATGCAGAGCGTCGCTCTATTGGCTAGTTTAATAGTTGCATCGTCATCGGTTCGATTATTATTGATGGCCTAGCAAAGGGATCGTCTCTTATTCATTTCCCCAAGGCTGCTTGATACATTTTTCTTTCGACCGATCGAAACAGAGCTACGATTATTGTTACATTTATTATTATTGTTACATTTTTGTTTGAAATGCTTCGTGCAATTGATTACAGGATCTGCTTTTCAATATTACATTTTTGGTGCTACTTCTTTGGTTTATTTTTACCTAACAATTCTACTGAAACATGATCTACCGTTTTGTATTTTTAATAAATTAAGCATACTTATATGAATTTAGTAGTAGACGCGCATCGAGACGCGCATTATTCATTCAGTCGATTGCTCTGAATAGAGTAAATTTATATCTCATGATACATAATTCAAATCAAATTAAGGTCGTCTACATAATATTTATATTGCATTCATTGCTGTACTAGTTTGAAATGTTTGTTTTATTCCTGTGTTCGACTTTATATTGATGATCTGTATCATTAGGTTTCATGATCAATGTAATAATGAGATGTTAGTATTCAGTCTGATTTTCAGATGACTAAAGAGATCAACAGCATTCTATTATAATTATTCGATGAAAAATATCGGATCCATAAAGAAGTTTGCCCTGGAAAGTTTAGGGCTCCCCTGGGTATTGAATGTCCTCTAAAGCCAAGTCTGTATATAACCTTTAAAAGCCGGAAGGTAAATTTCGGTCGTTACATTGTGAAGTAAAATAACTCTTAATTTTGTGCGCATATTGACTACGCAAAGGCAAGTTTTAATCAAAATGCTTAACTTGGATGATTCGCCACCCATCGCTACATCCCACAGCCGTTACGAGCGCGCAAGGGGAGCTTGGGATAACCGGTTTGTCGGATTAAGGGGGTTGAACGGGTCAAATGGAAAAGAAGAGAGGGGACGTTTGGCAAGAAAGAGGGTAACACCTCCCGCTTTTTCCACTAAGTACCAGCGATAATTCAGGGGGACACTTGGGAAATCCACTGGCTCTATGCAAACATGCCTTTGCTTTTGTAATTATGACGCACCCAATACATTCCACCCCTATTCTACTCTAACAAAAGCAAATATCTTGATCCGGTCGTCTTAATGAACCTAATTGATCACGAGTGCCTCAAATGTTTCCACCCTCTCATGTTTTATACCGACTGCAAGAGACACATAAATTGTACGGTATCGTTTTAAATATAATATTTTTAACACTTTGTGTATCAACTCCAGTCGTATTATCTCAATGTTTACAATAATTTACTCCCTTTGAAATTATTGAGCGCGCGGAATTGAGTGTGTATAGATGGGGTTCGTTAGCGTTCTAGCAGAAGCGCCATTGCACCTCCTGAGTCGGTGTTTCTCGTTCTCGCCCGGGCCGCTATCTCCGTTTCCCAGACACACCTGGAATTTATTGTCTTTGCGGTTCGTGAATTCGCGACAATGGAGTAACCAGCGGCAGTTTCGCACGCTCGCTTCACTGGGTTACCGTGCCAAGCAGACAGGTGATTTCTTAATTACCATTTCTCGCACTTGTACCGCGTACAGCCAAAACGGATGCGAAGGAAAATAGAAAGAGAATCGTGGTCATTAAGCGTACACTCGTTAGAAAATTTCTTTTATTTGAACATCCTCAACTACGAGAAATCTTGCGTGTTCTTGTAACATTGAATTAGATTAATAAATTGCAATTGCTTTGTTAGCTCTGCACTATCTTAAACGATAAGTAGTCGAATAGTCGCGTGAATAGTGATAACATTCAGGAAGTTCATGTGCAAATAATTCATTGATTATATGTAAGATTATAAGTTCTCAACCTAAGGCCCATGAATGTATCCCGCGCATTACTATAATTTACTATCTATTGTTTCTTATACCCTTTAATAGTTCTATATAATGCTAGTTCTTATTGAGAAACCAACGAAAGACATAGCTTAGCATAAATGAAATGCTTTCGACTCTATAAATATTGAGAAACTGGTTCTGTCCAGTAGAATTCTTGCTCTAGACAACTGTAGATGTCATGTAACAGTGATACATATACTCAGTATATAATCTAATTTTAAATAAGTACTATATTTTTACGCAATATTTTAATGAATTCTTTAATAGTTAGAAAAATAGTCGTGTACTTTCCAATGTAATTTTTTATTTTAAAATGAAAACATAAAACATCAATTTACCTTAGCTGTACGTCGCAATTGTCATTCGAAGTTCCATGACCTTAGATCGGTCTATCCTCTCTGAAAAAAAATAAAAGCATTAGTTAACACATGTATTTAATTAATGTATAGAATTATTAAATATAGTATATATATAAATGTGAATTTATTAATTAACAGTAAAATTCATACTGTATATTTATGTCGTGATTTATATGTAAATAGCCTCGCAAATTGCTTATAGAAAATCCAGTATTTTTTTTTGAATAAAATACACTTTTACTAAGCAGAGACATTAACTTGCTACTCGGGTTACTTTAATATTGATTAATATACACGTATCTAAGCATGCACAAAAATAAAACAAGAAACAAGTCTGATCGATTCTCCTCGAAAAGGAAGGGCCGTCAAGAGCGAGTATAATTATATACATTCCCCAACGGTAAACTTTACAGCCGTAAATTCGAAATGTTTGGCCAAGTCATCACGCGAGCGAGGAGAAAGAGAAAAAAATAAAAAGAGGGCGAATATCAACGCTTTCGCTTTCGAGCTCAGGAGGCGCGGCGAACTCGCGTGGCGAATTCGTGCGAGGCGAGCTCTCGTGCGTCTTTTACGAGAGAGCCCCGGCCTGTCGGCCGAGCGCGTAAGCGGCGCATCCGTCCGCGGGATAGCGCAAAAACCGGAGTCAAAACAAACGTCCAGGAATACGCGCGAACGGACGGGGCCGGAGGGGCAGGGGGAGGGGGGGGAGCGGGAAGGCGATGGCGCGCCTTGCGCGCACGGCGAATTTACATAAATCCGCGCAATTGGAGGGGCCGCCGGAACGAAGGCGAGAGCCAGTGAGAATTGAGGGGAGCTTTGTGCGGAGGATTCGCCTTATTCCGCAGGCTTTTCGCATGCGGCCGAATTACTTTTGAGGGGGAGAATGCCGAGGGATGCGTTACCCAGGGGCAGCCGGATGAAGAATTTGGCGGATTTTTTTTTGCCAGGGGATGGCTGATGAATCCATCCGGGGCGGCTGCTCCGCTGCTCCGGGCCCGTGTATCCGAATAATTTGTTTGCCAAGTAATTTAGAGAATCGGAGGTGGAATATAGAATTCCCCTGGCCCCCGAAGCTGCAGCGCCTTCTTTCCGCTGGCAAAAAGCTTTGGGCTCTGACTACTTTAGTCCGTAGTTTACGCTTTGAAACAAATACTCCATCCTTTTCTATGGCAGCAATCGTATAAAGCTGGTGCTTCTTTTTTATGTGCATATCTTATTTTACCCATATAAAAATATCGCGGTAATAATGACGAACAGAAAAGTGAGTCACGCGACGCGTTGTTCATGCAAACCCACTCGAGTAGATTTGTATTCAATTTGTATTGAAATCTCGCTACTATACTGCAATGTCCTTTAGCTCGATCATTTTCTGCCGTTTGCTTAACTAGTCGTTGACGCTATCACTGGGAATAAAGTCGAATTCCTCCATGTTTCAGAGCAAGCAAATTGTAAACAAAAGTTAATTCCTAGACAATGTGAGTCAAGGGGGTTCTTTCAACTGTAAATTCCATGCGAATCAGAGGCCGAGGCGCGTGCCGTCCCCTTGTCTGTCCATTACTCAGTGTTCGGCGCTAAACAGTGGGGCAAAAGAGAAAAGTTAGCGCGGCGGTGCAGTTTATTGGGGTGCGACGGCCATAACCGAACGGCGCTGTCTGCTTATTTAATTATCCAAGAAACTTTGCTTCCGTTTCTTTCACGAAAGACGAGCAGAAGTTGTAACGCCGCCGCCGCGACGACGCCGGAAGCTCGCGGATCCTGCGGGCCTCGCCGTCTCGTCGCACCGCCTCGCACTTTAATGATCCCGAAGTAGGCCACGCATTTTCTCGCACTAAAAATACACGCCAAGGCCGACGCCGTGGCAGCGAGCGACGTATACGCGCAGTGAGTTTCGTCCCGTTGCGTAACGCCGTGTGTATTTCGGCTTTTTCGTAAAGACGCGCGACGTTCCAAGTGTTTGTTAGCGACTCTGGGACATGACCGCCGGCGCCTACGCAACTATTTTTAACTCCTCGTCTCTATGCGCCTCGTTTTTCACGATTGCATAAGGGATTATTCCAATTATACCAATTAAGCCATCGAATCAATATGTTCCAATGTGTTGATTTTGATTATATGGATAGTTTTTCATTTCCTAAAAGTATTTAATAAGAGTGCATTCAATGAGCGATTGAGAGTATAATAATTACTTTTGCATTTAGAATTGAATGCGTACATTTCAATGTTACTACTCTGATGTTGGAGCAGGAAATAATCTATCTTGTCTATTCATTTAACAACTGCGAGCATACTAATTTTGGTTCAATGCAAATATAGCTCGCCTTTTGTGGCATCTCTAATCTAAACAGTTAAAAGCACTTTACTGATAACTTTGAAGCGTAAAGATTCGTATAGCCTACTTTTAAACAACTCACATGTGCTTTTCAATTTCCATAGGCGCTAATGTGGAAAATATTAAATAAGTACAAAATTGGTTTATTTAAAAAAAATGTTGTCAATAGTATGTTTACATGATGATCACAAGAGCAGGTTTGAAAAGTTACTCCGTGTTTCACGTGCAATTTAAATCGCGTTGTAAAAATCTTTGACCGATAAAAAGAGGCGCATAGATACGTGTGAAACACGTATAGTGTACAGGCAACCCATAATTTAATAATAATTACAAAAGGTGTTTCTAGATTATATACTATTGCAAACTAGTGCAGTCCAAGCGCGCAGTCTGTAATTGTCAGAAAAATGAATAGCAGGGAGAAAGGACACGTTAAAAGGCAATTCGAGATAACGCGCGTACACAAAGGTCGCGGGAGCCCCGCGAGTCCGCGACGGAGCTTAATGCGCGCTCTAATTTATTTAATGAGCCGCAAACTCGGCTCGCCTTTAAAAGTATGCAAATTTTCCGTGCTCGGGAGAGCCCCGCGGGGCAACCTAGTGGTCGTCGACCGATTTTTTTCTCGCGAGGGAGATATGAGCAGGAGGAGGCCGCGCTCCGCGGCTTACGACTACCAAGATATGAACCTAATCTCAATGCAAATTAGGCGGGCTCGCGTAAGGGTCGCGCGGCCTCGTGCTCGACACGAAAGCCAGGAGGACAGCTTTTCCGGGAAAAGTAGGAAGAAAGTGCGGGGAGTCTCTCTTGATCTTGGCCGTGAGCTCTCTTCCTTTTGGGGCTGAGTCTCAAACTCCATAATAAGGCGGCACGCGAGCACGTAAAGTGCCGCGGGCGACACGGGCTAAAGAATCTGTCAAAATTGCACCAAAGATTCATCACCGTAGAAAAGTTGAGCCGAACAAATTATAATCTTGGGAACAAGAGATACAGTACTCGAGCCGACGCTATCCGTAACAAGAGACAAACTTATTATGTATGTGAGAGCAGGAGATCAGTGCATTAGAATGATAATAATAATTTGTAAAACCACAGCTGCCAACACACACAGGCCACGTTCATAATGCAGCTCCAGTATGTAGGCATCGCGCTGAGAAATAAATAATACATGGACCGCAGCATCCATGTGCGTTAAGTAGAATGATTTTGATTGAAGCGTAGGGCTGCCTAAGTGCACGCCACCTCCCATGACATTCACTTCGCGCTAGATGCACTTTGAATAAGTTTTCCGAAGCAGTGAATTAGCATAATTTATTTCCCGAAAGCGCCCCGTCACCACAATGCCGGGCCTCTCAATGGTTATTATCTCCGCGCGCGCTCGCATTCATTAGCCTTGCCAAAGCAGCTACTTGCGAGGCTTTCCCCCGCGCAAGCGGCTCGAGCCCTTGCAGCGGGCGCGCCGCCCATAGCAGACGGCCCAGGTGCGCGGAGGCGAAAAAAAGAAAAGCGGACAAGAGCGCCGCGCTCCGAGATTCGCCCGCGAGATTACGGCCTCGCCGCGGTCGCCGGATTCCTCGATAAAGGCGCTGGCCCAGACGGCGCGCAATCTGGAGCGCGCCATCTCCCGGGGAGGGAAAAAACCGGGGGCGAGTCCCGGGCTCGCTCCCGGGGCAGATTGGCCGAGTGCGTGCACATCTCCCGTCGCCGACTCCTTGTCGCGGCGCGCGCGCCCGCGCTCCTTTGTTTTCCCCCGCGCGCGCGCGCCCGAGGACTGCAAAGTGGGTCGGGAGTCCTCCGGAAAATTAAATTTTTACCGCTCGCGAGGAGCGGGCGCAGCTGGGCCGGCCTCGGGCTCCTCTTGGCTGCTCGGCCGGCGCGCGGCCCCGAGCTCTTGATTAAATTGTTGCGTGGCCCCTCGTGCCGCGGCGGCTCCCGGCCGCTTCGACGCTTCCAACAATTCACGGCCAAGCGAGCTTTCGGAGCGCCAGCGCGAGTTCGAGCTCGTTTCGACCAGTGGCCGCACCGCCCGAGTCAAAACAAGCGCCCGCGCGACGACGACGACGACGACGAGTCCCCTCCTCCGGCCTGCTCCCGAGGCCCGCCCGAATGCCTCGCGATTAATCGGACGAGATGAAGCGATCAAGAGCTTGTTCAAGCCGCGCCGAACGCTGCTCGGGCCCCCGGGCGACCCCCGCCTCGACGTCGCTGCCGCTCAATATTCAAAGCGAGCACGCAACCGCGCCAAATTGACTTAACGGCGCAGCCTTCGCGCAGATCGCGTGCGCCTGCGTTTAGTGGGCCGCGAGATACACCTAACAGGCCCTCCTTGTCGAACGAGTCTTTGTTTCTTCCTCGCATTACCTTTCACATGGGTCATACTTTGCAGTGCATGTCGATTAAGGCGAGTGATCGTTTTAATTACTCCGCGTTAATTATAGGCGGTAGCTTTATTGGTACACTCGATATTTTATACAGTTGACAGCAGTGGTCGTAGCTCGAGTCGTAGTCATTGATCTATGTACACTACAGTTTGATTTCAAACAACTGCTGCCAACTGTAAGATAATCTATAAATTTTATGACTCAAATATTCAACGGCTTACATTTCGATTTTACTGTACACCTATATCGACATCCAGGCACTCTCCATTTTTTTCAAAATACTGCACGTTCATTAAAGAACCTGCGTATAGACGATCGAGCTTTTAACGACTGCAAGTATACTCCGAGTATACTCGTCTGCTTGTGTCAACACGAGTGTACCAAAATAGCCCTCGCATATGGAATAATTAGTTATTTTAACGTCAAGTGCAAATGTTACCCCATTCCTTATATTTTTAAAATATTCCAATCTGGATACCAATGCAATTAAGCAGTTCAAATTATTTATTGTTTCACTCTTGAATGCAATAGAGTTAATTGAAATGATTTATTGAACAGCGCTTAAATTTTAATATTTATTACTCGTAAACGGCACAGATCACTTTGATCAAAAGTACTTCTTCGTTAATATCATATTTAACGAGATATTTAAATAAACGTATACCTTACTTAATAAATAGGACACTTTAGATCGCGGCAATCTGATTTATAAATATTCATTATGACAGCCAATGACAATCTATTAGAGTTCATTTCTATATTTCATATTATTCACCTATTAATTTAGTATCGCTATTATAATAAATAAGGTTTTATCGTATTATAATGTTTGCTATTGACTCTGAATCAAATTTTATTGATTGAAATTAACGTAAATAAAATTCGTTTTGAAATAACATTTTACGCGCTACCGAGCGCGCCACGCAGCATTCAACCTACAAAGTATTCGAATATGTTCAGACAATAAATCTTTATAAATTTAAGTTTGTATGCGATTAATCAATATTGCCCAATGAACAGTTAAACGTGATTGGAATTTAGATTACCACAAAAAAGGAGATTGATGCAAAACACACAGTGCTGATTTGATAAAGCTCCTTTAAACTTTAATAAAAATGCGCGCAAGCTCGACAGAAGGCAGATTGATTCAAAGCGGCTCATTTTAAACGGGCATTTTCCAAAACAGGCAGCTGCTCCCTTTGTGAAAAACCTTCATGAAAATTCAACCGTAACCCACTTTCCAACTTCTGGCTGCGGAAAAAGGGGCGCAGCTCGGGCGCAATATCCTCGGTCGGGGTGCCCTTGCAACATTTCCATGGCACACGAGACCGCGAAAAATCGCGATTCAAGCCAAGTCCTCTCCTCCGAATCGAAAGCTCCCGGCGTGGAAAGATACTCGCGGGAATCGATAGGACTTCGGACCTCGTCGACGCGCTTGCGCGCCTCCAAACTCCCGCGGATTTTTGAATTGGTAATCGACTAATTAGCATTTGCCGCTCGACGCTTCGCGCCCGAGACACAGTGGCTTTGTAGCCGGGGCGCGAGCCCGCGACTCTGGCCGAGGTGACGTCCCCGCCCGCGGACGAGTCTATCGATCGGGAAAATATTTGCATCGAAACTTTTCCCGCGAGGGGGGCCCGGAGCCTCGTCGTCGCGCGCGCTCACTCAAGTGTCGGAAGTCGAGTCGAATCGAAGTGGGAGCGCGGGACGAGCCCTTGCTTGTGTGGGTTCGCGCGGGGGACGAACTTCACACGACTCCGCTCTCACGGACGTTCGCGCGTGGCCGCCGAGTTTTGGTCTGAAAAGTCAATCACAGGGATTCTCCTCCTGAGTGTCCTGTTAACGCAATTTCGACCGCAAATTGAATGTATTTCGAGTGCGCGGGTTGTCTCGAGCCTATTAGATACCATTGCGAACAGCCGTTTAAAAGTCAATTTCCGCACTCGAGTCACTACTTTTTGAAACAAAACTTTAAGGTAGCTGTAAACGTTCTAAAGGCAGTTCTCGAGCAGTTGTTTCAGAATTGCTTAGCGTATCTTTTCAGTTTTTAAGTAGCTACTTGACAATCGATAAAGATTTTATTTTTATACATCCTCAGTCACACATTACACGACATTAATTTCGATAGGTTTTATTAATTCAATGCAAGAGATGAAGACATTCTTGATATTCTTTAATTGTGTGCCTTTGTTGATCTTAAAAGTGTTCTAATATATTCGATAAGAGACAAAATTTAGGGTTATTATTGTTTATTTAAATATAAAATTTTATATCACATATTATAGAGTTTCTTTGTGTGGCCTGAACTCATTAATCTTCGTTGTCTTTACAGTTAGTTTCCAAGGCTTCGAGAGAAAGATTACTCCGTTTTTACAGCACGGGAGCAGTGCACCAAAATTACTTGGCCGCACCTTATCGCTCCACGTCGGGCAACTGATGCTAAATTAGTTTCTTAGCGCGTGTCGCTAGGAAAAATTGGTGATTTTTTGTACCGAGTCTCAACAATTTCCCGTTTTGCTTTCTCCATGTCATCGTAAAAAACAGCGATTGAATTTACATACGGTACTATCGCCTTATTGCCTGACTGATATTGCTCTATTATCTTTTATAATATGATCGAGATTGGTAGTATTTGTTTGTTTGAATTTTGTACTTTAAAGTTTACCAACCATAATTTAATATGAATAAAAACTGAACGTATTTATGAATAATTAAAATATATCCGAGAATCAAAGATATATCGGGAAAGCTCTTCAGTATTAATAGGTATGAAAAGTTGCTAACGATTATAGAAGTGCTCTTAACCCCGATAGATGTAACTGTTTTTGCATAATAGAAATGTACAATCATTGAGTATTTGAAATAACTTTTCATTACAGAGTGTGTTTGCCATACATTGCAGCAAGAAGTTGAAGATGTTGCAATTGAATCGAAACTTTAATTAGCCCAATTAAAGACGCTGCTAAGGTTTTTAGCGAAAGGAAGCTGCGCATCAGAGCTGTACTTTAATTAGGAAACTGCATGTTTTTGGTGCGTTAATCGGGTAGCAACGGTCCTAGACTGGTGCCACGCGACATCTGCAGCCAGCGAGTGTGCAAATTGGAGCTTTTCCTAGAAGCACTGTTGCCTCAAGGCTCTCGCCCTCTAGATTCCTCGGGTAAAAAGGGTTAGCCAACGGGACTACTGGGCGGTGTTTACTGGTGCTTTTTTCTCCCTCGCGAGCTTTGAATTAGCTGAATGTGAAACGGAGGCTCGGGCGGGTCTCTTTTTGTCCCGGAGCGCACAGGTTCGCGGGAGCGTCGGAAAATGAACGCGAGTCTGGACTGCTTCTATTCGATGAACGGTGCAGCGCCGTTAATTAAGATTAATGGACGAGCTGAACTTAAAAGGCCAAGGCAGGCTGTTTTTCTTTATGGAACTTAGCCGCCCCCACGCGGGAGAAAGTTTCATCGAGCGAACAGAAATAATTTCTTGTGCGCGTGGATTGAAAAATTTCTCCGCGAGAGAAACTCACTTTTTTTTACGAATAATTTTGACAGGCTCACGCGCAACGTAACGGAAATTGGCCGTTTCACTGCAATCTGTTACACGCATCCTCGCTACCGAGTTACACGGAGATGTAATCCGTGTTTGGTGCATTATGCCGCCGCCGCCAATCCGGTTTAAGGTTAGACGCGGCTGGCGGGCAAACTGCTAAAAATGCCACGGCGGGAAATCCGCGTGATGGGATGATGGGGAGCCGACGGGCTCGCAGCCAAGTGCACGGCATTGAAAATTACACGGGGCCACCGCGTCAAATTCGGACCGAGCGCGCGGGGTGTGAAATTTCCAATTTGTCGGGGAGCGGCAAGGCGGCGACCCCCGGAAAATAATAATCGACGGGCGCGGGCGGCGCGCACCTGTGCTCCCGGGCGCCGGCGCCGAGGGACAATTATCGCCGGGGCTTTGTGCGCGGGCTCGCGCGGCGCCTCTGCACGCACTCGGCGCGGCTCAATGCGCGGCTCGGCCGCGCGCTCCTCTCCCCCCCCCGGGCCCTTTCTTCGCCCTCTTTCTCCCGCGCCGCGCGGCCCGGCGCTTCCGGCTTTCCATTTTCAACTTTTTCTTCCCGCTCCTTCCCGTGACAATGGCCGGCGGCTCGCGCAAACCAAATCGCGAAAATTCATAATGGACCTCTGGTGCTCGGCTCTATTCTCTCTCGCGGGGGGCACTATTGAAAAGCATGCGCGCGGCTGATGCCGATGCTGCCGATGCTGCCGCGGCTGGCCCGTCGCCGAGGAAAGCCGCGCCGCCCCTCCATATTGACGGGCCAGCCGAGTGTTTTAAATGGAAATTGCTTTCTTGTTTACGAGATTGACTCGCGCATTGTTGTGTTTTCCGTGCATTACTTTAGTCTCTCGGCTTTGAGATCGTTCTCGCTCGCTCGTTTGTACGTTGAGTAATCAGGAGAGTGGTGAATGTTAAAGTGTTTTTGTCATGCTAAGCCAACCAGGATTTTTAATCAGTAAATCGCACAGCGTCTTATTTAAGGTGGAGCACGATCCGGGATAATATAATAATCTTTTCTATATATAAGCCTTGCCTTATTACACAAGCCGATACTCTTTCAGATTCGATCTGCCGCGATAGTAAATAAGACGCTCGCGCTCTAGCGGAGTAAGCATGCCTTCGTCCTTATAGAAATAACGTTCTAACATGAAATTGATTAATATTTATAAATAATTTTCTAGTAATAAATTATTTATAGTCAATTGTAACGATTGTTTAATTATGTTATTGATAAAATCGAATATTCACACTAACAAATATATTGCAATAATCTTTACTAAGTACGTACTACCTTTGCCAAACACTTTGTTGATAAACGCTTTTTCCTTCTATATTCAATATAAAGATAAGCGTTTCGAAATCGCAATTTATTTTGGTCTTTATTGATGTAATCCGCTTGATAATGAATCCGACCAGAGCAAGCATCGCTGAGCGTTTCAATGTGTAATCGATCAAAACTACGCGCGTGGAGTGATCCGGGCACCCGGATGTTCCCGTAATAACAGCTTTATCTGGTGGCTCTGGTTCAGCATCATTCAAACATGTGAGTCTACCATATTATCCTCTGTAACCATCGTGTAATAACGTTTGCAATAAATTCGGTGATGCGTATAAGTATCTCGGCGCACGACGTTTTACACCAAAATTCGGTATATTTAGTATATAGTTCCATTCGTAAGTATAGTACGCTATACAATGTTTTTAACAAAGAGATCTCAAACACGCGGTGTCAAAGTAACAAGCATCTTTTAACGGAAAATACTTAATACTAAATACCACGTTAAACAGTGGATGTTTAATCATCCGAGCTTTATTATTAATATACATACGTGGAATTTTCCGATGAAGTCCGTGCGCTCCTTTTGTTTTACAAACTTGAAGCTCAACGAGAATTTAAAAAAAAAATGTAAAAAGTTTTTGCTTCGAGTTTTGCAATATATATTGGATTTAAAGCAATAAACGCTTTCTAATTACCTCACGCAGGTCTCGATACAAGTAAAACTGATTTTTTTTAAAACTAGCGCCGCGCGGAATTTTTAGAATATTTGAAGGAATATTTGATCGCAAGTAAAAGGTAGAAAAAGAAAAAAGAAGGGAAAATAGGAGGCGAAGAATGTCGGTGCGCTCTCGAGTCACAGCGTAAAGAAGATATTCAACAATTTCCCATCGGGTTGGCCGGACACGCGCGTAGAGCAACAGAGGAAAGTGCACATTGCAAAAGCGCCGCTCGGCGTCACGGAAACCCGGGGTGTCGGCAGCTAGGTGATGCAGGCTGCCCGTGGGCAAGGCGCAGGGGGAGACATTTTACAACTTTTGATCCGAGGCCCCCTTTAATCTCGGCGTATCCCGGCGCCCCGTCCTCGGCTGCGCCTCTGTCCGTCCGTCGTCTCTCTCTCTCTCCGTCCATGCATTCCCCGCGCGTAAACAAACAGGCGGGCGGCGCGGGCGCGCATGCAGGAGGCTAGGGAGCGGCGCTCCCCCCGCCGACTGCAGGCTGCAGTTGCGCGTGTCGCCCGCGCACGTACAGCCGACGTAATGCAAGCGCGGCGGGCGCAGACTATGCAGCGCCGGCGAGCGTCGGCCGCGTCGTCGTCAAGCGGCCGCGACGAGACAGCGCCGAGACGACCGCGGACAGAAAGGAGGAGGCGCCCGGCCGGCAAAGCTCGGACTCGCGTTTCAGCCCCGGACTTTACGGCGCTGCACTTTTCCGCGGCGGCCCTCGGAGTCAGCGGGGCCGGGACCCGAGCGGCGCACCGGCCCGCGCTTAAACATCACTAGGGGATCTCCCGCGGCGTTTAACGGCCCCGAGCATCGCTCCGTCGGGCGCGTCCCTCGATCGGGGGCCGTCCCCCTCGAGCCCGGAGCGCGCGGGTGCGAATTAGGCCCGGCGCGAGCCGAGGATCGTGGCAACGCGGCCCCGGCTCCGCGCGAGCGTCGCGCTTCCATTCGCTGGGGCGCTCTCCTGCGCGTTGACGATCCCGGCTTTGCCCGCGGCTTTGCCCGCCGTACGCGAACGCGCGGGCTTTCTTTCTGTGGCGCACGGCGCGAGGGCATAAACGAGGGCATAAACGCGTGTACCGGCGTATATATGCCGAGGCGCGTACCGCCCAGGCACACGCACCGAGGTAGAAAGAAGGGGCGAGGGCCGCCCGGGGACGCGGCTCGCTCACCGGCTCGGGACGCCGGCAGCCCTGGCCCGGGACTTTTCGAGGCGGGAGGGGGGGCGACTGCCTACTGCGCAGGAAAACTCGCTCTGCCGATGGATATTGAAGCGCTTCTGCCGCGCGCGGTCCTGCACCCGCCGCCCGCAGTGTATTCTTCGGCTTAGGCGCACGCGGCTCCGCTCGAGATTGATGCAATGTCGTTATTTCGGATCGAGATTATTCGGAAACAAAGGGGCCATTTTCGTCCGATCCTCGCTCGGATCCTCGGCGGCATGTCGAAAGGGCGACGTAACATTTGTTTCATTACGATCTAGTGCACGTGACCCTGGTGTATAAATAAGTCGGCTCCGAGTCGCTACATCGAGGCATCGTCCCGCTCTGCAGACGTATATTTTGGTTCTATCTCGGCCAACTTGCAGGATGAATAATAAACGATTAAAACTCGGGGTAGGTTGTTATTCGTTTCACGCAATCATTTATGTATTGCTGGAATTTTAGTCTCTAATTTTGTCTGTAGAACAATCAAAGCGCGTTCCGCAAACGTGAGAAAATGTCAAAACGAACGAGGTTCGGTGTAAGAACGAAGCGAGGAATTCAAGCTATCTCGAAACTGATATGCGTCGGGTATAGCTCCCCATAGAAATCAGAGGTAAAGTATCGGTGTACGCAGGGCTGTTAGTGTTATCGTAATTAGCTAGTCTGTTCGGGAGGTTCTCGAGGAGCTATTCTCAAAGATGTTCGTCAAAGCGTTGAGGGAAGCCGGGGGGAAAAGGAAGGCCGGTAATTTCACGTCGATTCCAGGATACATCGAATTAGGCTTAACGAGCCGAGGCCTCGGGAGGCCGTCGTCGGCAGCAGTCGGATTTCACACGGCGGCGCGAGTGATAACAGGAGCGGGGACTGATGAAAGGAAAAAGCCGGGCGGGAGCAAAGGAGCAGCCCCGGGAGCAGCCGCGGGGAATAAAGGATCGGTTCTTGCGGCGACGAGTAATCAGGATGCCGAAAGGACCGAGCCGCCGAAAGCGAAAGGAAAAAAGCGGAAAACGGAAAGTAGGAAGCGGGCGGGCGTCGCCGGGGGGGGGAGGCTGCGCCGAGGACTCGGCGGCGGGGCTCGGGGGCGGCTTTTCGCCGATCGAGCGGCGCGCGGCGCAAGTGGCCGCGTTTGTTTACGGGGAGCCGGGGAGTCGGGCGCGGGGCGTGCGTGCGCGGGGTGAACGACCTCCGGCGGCGCCGCCATCTCGGCGCGCGCGCGCGCGATGCGTTTTTATGAAAGGCCCGCGGGGAGCGCCGGCTCCCAAAGAGCCGCCCGCGCGGCTGCATCGCGCTCCTCCCGGGGCCGGCCCCGAGTCAACGGCCGGCCCGCCGCGAAAAGAGCGGCGCGCCGGATCGGCCGCGGAGCCTGGATTTAATTAAGATTGCGCCCGGCGCGGCCGAGCGAGCCTGGTTACATCATCGGCCGGGCAGGACGGCTCGGTGGCCGCCGGCCCACTGCCCCCGCCGCCCGCCCAATTAGCCGGCGCATCACGCAGAGCCATCTGTCCACTTCCGGGAACCTCGGGCTCCCCGGGCGCCCCGCCGCCGAGCCGCCGGCGCCCACCTACCTAACAGGCCCGCCCGCGGCGGCCCTCCTTCGCGAGGTCGACCGCGACAATCGGGTCTTCGCACCTCGGCCGTTTAAGCCGAGGCCCGCGCTCCCTCCCAATGGACTCGCCCTGCCCGGAGTCTCCTCCCCCGCGCGACCGTTTTCACGCTTCTTCGCGCGCAGCGGCATCGGTTGCGTTAGGCTCCGGGTCTTTGCTTTCTTTTTCTCCCTCCCGATGTCGAAAGGCCTCTCGCCTCTGGCCACGGGGAACAATCGCGCGAGCCATTGCGAGCCGTGACGCTGCAGAGGAGGTTTTGCGGAGGTCGGATCGACAGGGAGTCGAGCCGAGCTAACGGGGCACGTGCCAGGCATAAAGTACTCTGCTCCACCGACTCCTCCAACTCGTTCTCTAAGCGGTACCTTGCGCGCGATAATGTCACTCGAAGCACCAGGAACACCCGGAGAGCCCCGACTTCGGTACTCCGGTTATGTCGACAGCCTACCTTTTTCCCGCGCCGCGGCGTAACCCTCCAAAGCATCAAAACTGGATTACACGCCGCTGCCTAACTATGTTAGCCCTCCTCTTTTTTATCCCACTTGTCGCCAACTCCTTCCACTGCGCGCTATCGCTGTCTCTACATTGAACGACTGGCTCATTAGTGGATTGTGATACGTAAAGAGAGACGTCTCGGTGCGAGTGACAATCAAGGGTTGCTGCACGCACGCGCGTACTTTTCAGTCGTGGCGCGACCTCGTTCTACCGACGGAACGGAGGCTTTAATTAAAATCAGATCCCCGATCAGATTTTCACCGTATTTATACGCGGTACACGCGATTTACGTGCGAATAAATTTTTGTCTCGCTTTACGGGCCGATAATCGCGGGCCGCGCATTAGCATAAAAATTACGAAAACAAACTCGTATTCCCGCGTATCGTATTACTCTTCTATATCTTAAGTTTTATAATTTCATGGGATTATCCGTAGGATATGCGGCAAAGAGAAACGAATGGGTGCGAGTGGGAGCGCGCGCGACTCGCGGCCACGTAGATTCACAGTGAAAAATGACAGAATTAATTGCAGCACTTTGACGATGCGAAAGATAATCCTGGATGACGCGCGTTTGCGCAGCAGAAAAAATGTGTACTCGCCGATTTAAAGGAATATAAAAGGTTATATAGTAGCGGCAAACGTTAAAAACATTCCAACGAGTGCAGCAGTAAAGAATGAAGGAAGTTATTTCGAACGAATATTGCTGCTGCTGGCGCCTGGGCGCAAAGTTCTGTTAAAACGCTGATGCTGTGCTTGCGTAAACAAGACGCAAGTTTCGAAAAGTCAGGGTCTTAAACCGCAAAATTATTATGGCGCCGAGTCCGAGCACGGTGAGATATAAAATAGACGGCACGGTGTATACCCTTCCAAATGAGTCGGTCTTTCCGAGGGGCTTTGCTCCTCGCACCTACGCGGCGTTACGAGCAATAAACGTAAAACACAAGGTGGTAATCTGGCGAGTCCCAATTGAATGAATGAGTCACAGGCGAGGTCGCACTAGTGATTAGGGAGGCACGGCCTCGGTCCGGGGCAGGGAGAGTCCAAGTCGGAAAGAAAAAATGTTTCCCCATTGTGGGAGATACGTCATGGGGAGAAATCAATGGGAGCGGCGAGGGCAACAGTCGGGAGCTCGGCGATACGTATACATGAAAGTGCTCCACGCCATCCGACTAATCAGACGATCGCGGAGAAGGGGGGAGAGCCGGGCGCCCGGGGCCGAGGGGCGCTCGAGCGGCGATCGGCCAGCATCCCGCCGCTTCCGGGCCACCGTCCTTGGCCGGTCCTTGGGGCCGGGCGCCGCGAGGGTCGAGGCGAGGGCGCCAACGACCTCTGCATAAACACCGGGCGTCAAGGCCGCCGCGGCGGGCCCCAAAGCCCCGGGTCGGCCCACCCCCAGGGACACGCGGCGCTCGGCCCCGCGAGCCGGCACTGCGGGCCGCTTCGACGGCGCGCGGCGCAGCCGAGAGAGAGAGAGAGTCCCTTGTTCGCGGCGACCTCGCCCGCCTCCCGGCCAAATAAGGCGCTTTTCGCCGGGCGCTCGCCGCGGATCCTCCCACTGCGCGCCTATCGCGCCCCGCTTTCCCGCCCGCGGACGAGCCTCCTTCGCGGCTAGTGCCGCTGTATCACGCCTGCGCCGCGATTGCGCTTCCGCGCCCGCTTCCGGGAGGCCCGCTATCCCTCTGCCTCGAGCCGCCTGTGGCTGTCGAGGTCCGCCTCTCTCGACTCACCCGGCCCATTCAATCCCTTGCATTGTGCCGATGGCCTAACTGGGATCTGCTGATCCCCTGTTTCCTCCTGGCGCTTTCTTATTAATTGATCCTCGGCCATCTCCAATAGCGCTAATCATGGACGGGCCAGCGGAACAATGGGACAACTGCTACCTCGCTCCGACTCGCTCCTTTTCCAATGCTAATCGTTACATTCGCGAGGTAAACATACAAAACTTTTCAATTTCAGCCAATCAACCCATTAGGTAATTGACACTCACAAAAAATAGAACCAACGTATACGCCGTAAAACGCTCTTGGAAAATCATACACTTGAATTCCATGTGTGGCAACAACGCAAATATCCTGATGCGAGCGCGCCTGTGTGTCAACTCATGTTAGTCATGTGTCATGGCACCCTTGACCGGCTTGGCTTCCTAGACCTGCAGTAAATGCCCAAGAGCCAAATATTTTTTCACGGAACAGCTGCACCTTTGAGCCTGGTATAAAATGGCTGCGGAAACAACAATATGTCAATAAGCGATAATTCCGAATTTTAAATTCACCAACCGCATAGATTATACAAATTAATCGAGACATCGAATCAAATCGATTGTATAATTCTTCAATATGTATATTCAAATATAACACCGTTTTTAAATACTTTCTAAATTAAATTTGTGAATTAACCTTTTGCGAAAAACGCTTTAATAACCAACATTGCATTGTGCCTAATAAAAAATCTCGTAAAAATATTTACGCGCGGTTCTGAAATTAAATAAGTGGTATACACGATTGCATTTTGTTTATTGATTCATTGATTTCGAGACTGATTTACTGTCTACGGATGCATACTATCATTTACGCTACTTTATACGATTTCTAGGCACTCAATAAAAGAATTTATTACCTATTTAGCATATTCAGATGTCCGTTCACAGTTTCAATACCCAGAACAGATTCGGTGAATTTCTGTTTATTACATGAATAAATAACAAATATAGATTAAATTAACAAGGAGAAATATCAAAACCTATCATTGAAAATCAAACATTTTAATTTGTCCGATCAAGTAAAAAATACGATAATACCAGTAAATTAAAAAAATTACTGGTAAAACTCAATGAAAAAAATAGCTTCTAAATACTAACTGTAATTCACAAACAATTATAATTTGAGAGCACTACTAAATAATAAATATGAGCACTTTCCATATACTTTGAAATTTAAATCATGCGCAATGTATTATCTATACTATGCAAAGCGAGATACAAAGCATTTTTATTGCTTTAATACGATATATATAAAATAAATTCATTGGTTGTAAAAATCTTTAACTATCGATTTAATTTTACTAGTAAACGATTCATGATTGTTGGCCTTTAATAATAATTTCATTTAGCTGGGAAAACTTTCCTTTGATTAAAATCACTTGCAAATCAATGTTAAAAACAACTCTATTACAGAAAGATATAAACCGATTTAAATTTCTCTGTTGCTTGCATTACTCTAAAGAACAACATACTAAATAAAAAACTAATGATTTACAAATTAATTAATCACTTTTAATAGAAAAATAGAAAATCTGCATTCGATGTGGCTTTAAATATTTATGAAATTAATGTTTTTTTTCTAATCAAAGAACAACTAATTAATCAGATGATCCAAAAAAATTGTTGCATCTGTTAAAACCTGCTGGGGAATTTTCGTTAAAGTTCTACTGTTGACTCTAGCTGTTAATTACCCGCGTTGCAGCAGTATGAAAATGATTTTGATAGATTACCCAAGTTTCGTTTCAAAACTTGATTGAATCATTTAGGTAACACCTCAAACAACACCTGCGTAAAACTTTAACGAGCAAAAATGCATGATTTAAGCGGAAAGCAAGAGTAAAAACCAGTGGGCCTGGTCAGTATTAAAATTAGCTGGATTAACTAGGTGGAAATTGAAAGGCGAGGCGGGGCGGCGCAAGGGTTCGATTACACAGTTGTAAAAAGCTAGATGCCGCGGCCGCCGGTCACTGAAATGGAGTTTCCTCGTTTTCGACCCACATCCTGGGACAGTGCCTTTGCTCACGCGATGCACGGCGGTGCATAATATCGCGTGTATCGATTAACTGGCGGCCGAAGGCTCGGCCCGGCCGGTTGTCATCTCCAAGGGCCGGTTGCATTATTCGCATGGGCTCGAGGCGAGCGGGATCGATGGCGCATTGGCCGCGGCGCGTCACGGCAAGGGCCGAGGGGATCGGGGCTTTTTCACGGTTTTTTCCACGGGCGGCGGGAACAAAGCCGGGCCCGGCTCCGGAGCGTTTAAAGGGCCGCCGATGGATCCCGCGGGCGAGGGGCCGGGGGCCGAGGGGGGGGGGGGGGTCTGGGAGGTGCGAGGAGCGGGCCGCACGTGCGGCCGGGGCCGGTTGCGGGCGCGCAGGGGCGCGCGCGGCTTACCTAGGGCGCGCGGCGGCTCCTGCCGTGGCGCGGGTCCGGGCGGGGGCTCTGCGGCCACCTGTCACTGGGCCGGCCGGGCGGCTCCGGGGCCCGCGCACACCTCGACCCCGCGCCTCGCGGGCGCGGCACACTCGCGGCGGCTGTCGCGCCTCCCGGACACACACGTGCACTGGGGATGGGCGGCGCGCGGTCCTGGCGCGCCTCTCGAGCGTCGGTCGGCGACTGCCCGCCCGGACTCGGCCGCAGCGTCGCCGGGGAGCGCGCGAGTCGCGCCGCCGCCGCCGCCGCCGCCGGCGCCCGGGGAGGGGGAAGCCGGGCGGGCAGTGGCGCCCAACCGGGGGCTCCGGCCGCGCGCCGTCTGCGCGCTTCGATTTTTTTCCCGGCGGCGGGCGCGTGGGCGCGCTCCGGAGCCGCTTTCCGCCGGGCGCGCTTTCCCTCCGCTCGCCCGGTTTGCGTGCCGCTGCGCGGGCGGCGGGCCGCGCGCGCGCAATCGATGCGTCGCCGAGTGGAGGGCCGCCGCCGCCTGTCGCACCCACGGCTCGCGCCCCGGCCGCCCGCCGTGCACTGCGCGCGAGGGAGATCAAGGTGGCCTTGACTCGGGCTCCTTTGTTTACGAGCAGCCTCTGCCCCGAGCGCGGAGATAAATACTGTCCGAGACGCGGTGCCCCCGAGGCTGCCCGGACCTCGGCCCGGAGCCTCCCTGGCTCTCTTTGTATGCCTCCCGCCTCGCTCCTCCCGCTGCTCCTCGGCCGATGCGCGGGCCAGTGGGCAGGTCCGAGGCCCGCGAGGCCTCCGACGCTCCCTTCGGCTGGCCCGTTTGTTTACATTGATGTACTCGCGAGAGCGAGGCATCAACCTTTCGATATGAGCCGGTGCCGCTGCCGCCGCCTACGTCGCCACTGCAGACGGACGTTTATTTTCCCTCCCTTTTTCTCGGAGCAAGCCGAGTTACAGGCGCGGGAACGAGCGAAGGACCCGGGCAGAGCCGGCCGAGCCAGAGGGCTTTTCCTAAAAAACGGCCTGGATCCGCTTCGACTCGCCTTGATTGTGCACATCCATTTTACTTAATGAACCTTTTTTATTTCGGCAGAGTGCCTCATCGAGACATTTAACTCAATTATGCAATCGAAAGACTTCCACTAACTATTCTCCCGAGTATTTGACTATGCAACTTAGCTGATCTGGTAATGAAACAAGGGAAATTATTGACTACTATTTCTGAAGTTAGGAGTCACTGAACTTGCCGGCTAATCTTCTTCGGGCTAATAAAATTCTTCCCCGGATTAGCTAAATTTATCGTGTAAATATATGGAGGTTGTTTCGGCTAGTACGAGGGCTTGTAGGTGCTTAGATAAGCACCTGCCGTTTCATTCGTTACAATCGACCAATCTATTGACGTTCGCTGTAACCAATCCTTTGAATAAATAATACGAGGCACAAATACATCGCCAATAATTTTATTTAATTTATTATAGCTCTTGTCTTGGTAAAAAAGCTACAAAGTTATATTACCAAATTTTACTGATTTTACCATTTCAAAAATGGATATAATTGTCTACTCAAATTGTCTAGTTATTCTCGAGTGCCTATAAGGTCTTCAATAAACTGTTTAGGTCATAAATATGAATAGCTGTCTATTAAATTTGATCATGACTTCACATAATCTTTATTCTCTTCATGGATCATGTGCTGTAAGTCATAATATTCTTGGTGATGCCGACACAGCCGATTTATCGTACTTGTCAATGCACCTTCTTTGTTTTTCGTGTACCTATAGCAATGATCACAATACATTCCTTCGTTCATACCTCGTGACTGTCTTGACTTGGAGACTGTATTTTTAAATTTTATTTGCTATTTTATTTTGTAATTCGTTTAGTGTTTAACAAACTTGAAATTCAACGAATAGACATTAGTAGTAATGAATAAATATAAAAATGCGCAAATTAAACGTATTGATATATCGTATATTTTTCTCGAATTTTTTTCACAAGCTGATAGGTTAAATTGTCAGAAAGTCACTACGGCATATACGTTGAATATTAAACAAATTTACACTGATTTCGATAGTTTCATCGTAAGAAAGTTATTTTGAAAAGAGCCTTTTTAAATTACAGATAGACTAAAAACATGCAGTTAAGCTCAAATTCTAATATAGATTGATTTTATTTTGACAATTTAAAAGGAATAAAATATACAACTGAATATATAGAAGTATATTTATACAGGCAGCTCAAAGTGAAAACTTGATAAAATTTATTTAAAAAAGACATTCTGAACTCCATTTTTAAAAAAACAAGTATATGCATATGGAATTTTCTCGAGAGAATTTTTGTTTTTTCGCACAACTTTTTTCGCCTTTGCCAACATAGCGTTACCGGGTTAGTAAAAAAGTTACGCGAATGGTATTTTCCTAGAGGGTTAGCAAAAAGGCTTGAGCCTCGGCCCTAGAGTGGAATAATTCACTGGGACAAACGTGGCTTTTATTAGCGTGGTAATCGAAGCGGTTCCTGTGCTCGTATCGTAGTAGGAGGTCGATGCTCCTTAAATAGCGCACGAAATTAAATAAGATAAAAGCTCGGATGCGAGCGGGCGGCGGTTGTGTTATTAAAAGTTGACCCAAATGTCGCGGCCGGTGCACCGGCCTGCACCCCTGCGAATCCGGACCCGCGCCGGGATTATCGCGGCACCGGCCGATATCGCTCCCCCCCTGCGTCTTAAATATCAGAAGGCGGCGCGACAATAAAAGCTGCAGGCGGCTAGAATAGCGCATCGCCGGCTCGGTTGTCCTATCGGCGCGCGGGATCGCGGCCACTTTTACAGAGGCTGCCGCGGCAGTCGACGCACGTGCCACTTGCGAGGTCCACGTGCAGGGCCGCGGTACGCAGGAGCAATGTAAAGCGACCTGGATATATCCCGCGCGGCCTATATTCCGCCGGGGCGGCCGCTCGTATTTTCTCGCGCCTCGCGCTTTTTATTCCCCCGCTCGCTCGCGCCTCTTCTTCTCTTTCGCTGCCTCGGCTTTTTCCCGCGCTCCTACGCCAGCTCGGGCTTTATTTTTTTTTCGAAGAGACTCGGCCAGATATGTCACGAGCGCAGCGGCCCTCCGCGGGATTCCCCGGCGCGCGCGAACACGCGGCCCACACACGGATGGCTGGGCCTTTTTTATCGCGTCGACGATCGACCGTGACGCCCGCGGTGCAATCGGCCTGTCCCGGAAGCGGCCGCCAGGGGCTACGGCGCCCTAACCTATTTTCGCGGGCGTGAAAAAGCACTGGGGAGGCCGAGGGCCGGGCCGGGGGCGATCGGGGATGATCTGCCGGCCGCGTTCCTTTGAGCGGGCCGTGAGTGGCCTGCGGGCGAGTTCCGCTAAGCGGCGGCCGCGGGAGGAACCGGCACAATGGGGGGCTTTCCCGAGGCGAGTCCTCCCGGCTCTCCCTCTCGCCGGCCATCTGGCGCGAGGATGCGGCTTGCGCAAGCGGGCGCATGGGCCGGGCGTGCGTGCCGGCTTCGCGCCACATTGACCGTCTCCTGGGGTCCCCGGGAGATCCCAGGGCCGCGGGGGAACCTGCGCCGCGCGCTCCCGCTGCCCGGGGCTAATTGCGTCGTCGCGCCTCCCGTCCGATAAGTCGACTGGGACATCCAAGGGGGCAGAGGGGGAGTCGAGCGGGCCGGTAGCCTCCGCGATAAATCTCGCGGTTTACGATCCGCGGTGTTTGACAATCGCGGTGTTCAAGTGCCGGGGCTTCGGCGCTCTGTCCGCGGCTGATAGACTCCCCTTTCACTCCTTGAGATACTTATTAGAGACGTTTCTTTGATGTTCACATGACTTTTAGGAGCATAAAGGAAGTCACGTACCAATGAGTTTTACGGCTCTTCCGGGAAGGTCCGGCAGGCTAGGGCCGGCGCGCTCGCCGCCCGGCACAACGCGGCCTTTTGAATTAGCTTTTTACGCGCCGAGGCCGCGCCACACGATTCTGGGAAAACTTCACTTTTTACACTTGCACCAATTAGCTTTTTACCGGCGGGCTAGGCGCGTGCATCGGCAAGGATCGACCGCGGCACTCTACGGCCTCGAATATGCGCTTCTAATAATTAAAGGGGATATTTTTGCGGTCGGATACGTCTCGTCTGCTATGTGGCGCTAACTTCGCCTCTTTATCATCCAACAAGATTATTACATTAGGAAAAAGCGCGTACAGGCCGAGTGGGCCACTCGCTCAATATTTCAGCCGGAGAACTTGGCTCTCGGAGTCGAGCTCATCCCGTGGGTCTGCCAGTCCCGCGCGTGGCCTCGCCCCCCCCGCTCTCGGCCCCTGTCCCCGGCGCCCGCGGAAAACTTGGCGCCAACTTTTCCCCCCTCCCGCTCTGCATAATTGACATAACTAGTTTTGAATTCGGACTTTTTTTTTCGCCTCCTCGGCCGAGTAGCCGCACCCGACGGCGCTTATATACGAGGCGCTCGCGCGGACGTGCCGCCCGGTAGACAGCGCCCGCGAGCGCGACCGTCGAGGAGCCAAGGGCCAAGCTCCTCGGCCCAAGGCGCAAAGGCTCACCGGGTGACTTTGACACGAGGCGCAATTGGGGAAACGGCCACGCGCGGGGCCAGGACGAGCCAGCCCCTATTACGCGATTATAACGAGGTCGCGGGCACCTTCGGCCTCGCGGATCACAGGCCTCCGTCTGCTCGGAGTAATTCGGGCTTATCAGGCGGCCACCTCTCGTCAATCACGATGCTCATTACCGCAGCACCGCGCCCTCGCCGCCGCCCGCCCCTTCCTCGCGCTCTGCGCCGCCTATACATATACAGGCACACCGAACGGTTCGTGCCTTCCCGCCTCATTATTTTCGCCGCGTTTGGGACCAAGTTCCCTCCTTGAGCCGCTCCGGAGCTTCCTCTGGCCCCTCGTGTTTATTTAATACAATAAGCCGCTGCGAATCCGCGCGAATCATCCACTTTGAGGGCAATTATAAATTTGTGGAAAGTGCCGACAGTCGGGGAGAGCGTGCCGAGGACCGAGGAACTCGCTACTTTTATACAACGTTTATAGTTTCAAATAGTGCCCTATTACTCGGTTCTACCTGTTATTTTCAACGGCGCAAATTCGAGAAATCTATATAACAATGTAGTTGGGCAGCAGGTAACTGTTTCAAGGATCGTTGCAGATCAACCGAGGAACTAGGCACGAGTGTGGCATATGTTAATAACATGTTATATAGTTTCTCAAACTCCATTTCGCAATAATAAAATTGACTTTGCAGAAGATGAGTATTAAAAACAACAACGTACACAGTATTTTACTGTATTATTATACAAATTTGTCTGAAAGTTGGCTTTCACATGGAATTGACAATGATTCTTCAAGGTACACAAAAGCGGCAGAGTGCATTGAACCTTGGCGAGTGCATTTCAAAGTTGACGTGCATGGTCTAGCCACCGCAGGAACCGAAAAGAGCGCTGAAGCAAACAGTAGGAAAGGCAACGTCACATCAAAATGCGTAATAACATCGAAGGCACGGGAACGAGCAGAGGCGCACGTTCGACTAAACCAACGGGTAAAAAAAAAAAACGATTCTCTGTCAATTGTCCGAGCCGCCAATCTAGGCGGCCGTCGAGCGCAAAAGGACGTTGGCGGCGGGGCGCGCGCGCGCTGCCTCCAAGTTATTTCGCCGGATCAAAGTCGGAAGCCGGGCGGCGCGCCGCGTCCGGAAACGACCGGGCCGCGGGCGCATTGTCTTTGGGCGCGAGCGCGGGATCCGGGGCGGCGCCCGCGGCGCCTCGAATGCCGCGCGCTTCGCGTTTTACGCCCGCTCCTTTTTTTTTTATTTTTTACGAGTCATAAAGGGGGCCGCCCGCGATCCGCGGGCTCGTTGTCTTCCCTTTAGCCGCGCGTACGCGGGCGCGTAACGCCGGCCGCGCGAGATTTATGCGCCATTGATAGGTCTTAGACGGGCCGCGGGGCCGTGCGCCGTACACCCGACGGAAATAGAAACGCACTTTTGCTTTCGACGCCGCGGCGCCGGCAGCCGCGCTCGGCTTGTCGGCTCTTAGAATCCAGTCTGCAGACCTCAATTTGCGCGAGAACTTCACTTCCCTTTAATTTGTTTGTCCGTTTAGGTGAATTTACGGGAGCCGCATTATCGATGACAAGCTGCAATAATTCATTCGGCTGTGGGGTATGCAGCAGCAGAAGTGGTAGTATAGTTGTTGTTGTGCTTGACTCGCTCCAGTCCGGATTCAAGCATTGCGGAAGCAAATTAAACGCTTTCAACTTACGTTTTCCAATATTAAATATGCATCTGTGACGAAAAAAATCAGCCGAGACTTGCTATCAGCAGTTGTAGTAAGAACATTTTACAAATAGAATGGAAACAATACAAATAAAGTTTTTAATATTGCACATTCTAATAGCTGCTCTTTCGCGATAGTTTATCAAAGGTATGAATAAATTACACAAAGTAGGTTTTAAGAACAGAAATTTCAACTTTTTTTACGGTATACTAAAATTAATATCGAATGAATGTTCACGGGTATGTATGTTAAAGGGAGGTAAATTTAATGCATATTTAAAGCTATGATTATTGTTATAGTTTCTGTTAAGCTATTGTTTTAGATCAAGTTAAAGTAAACATTGGAGATTCAAAATTATAAAAGTAAGTTCCCAGTAATGAATTTATCCTCAAATTTATCATCAAGGAGCTCCTACAACTATACAGAATAGCCTACCTTTACTCCATTCTGCGGACTTCTTCCCATTGAACTTTGTTGGTTTACAACTTTCTGCAAAAATATTGCATAAGGGATTTGTCGAGTGTAGTCAAGTTCGTAGAAAGTAACTGGAGGATTGGGTAAACCGTCTCCGTGCATATACCAATTTCATGACCTCAGGGGCAGAGTTCGAAGTCCGATCCTCCAAATCTGTATTCCTAATAGTTGTTGACGTCTTGCTTCAACACATTGTCCTCCTAGCGAACACGGCTGGTTATACTTGCGCTTTAGACCGAAGCCTTAAGCAATCAAAGCCTTTTCAGTGCTAAATAATTTTATGCAAATAATACATTTGAATGAATTATCCGCCTTTTATTTGCACAATAAATTTATTTTTATTTCGGCGAATTATGTATTTACTTTATTATTACCTTGTAAACTCAATATTACGTTTTTTTTTTCGTATTTTTACAGCGTCGAATACAAGCCGGCTTTGGAACGGAATAACAAAAACAGTTGGCAGCATGAACCGTACAAAATCGCAATAATAAATCAAAAGTATAATGGCGCTTTTTAATATTCTGCACATATTCGTAATAAAAGCCACAATTATTTATAATACTATTTGATAGTATATTAACGGATGGAATAGGAGGCGGCCTCGAGCAGACGAAAGGTGGAAATCTTTTATTCATTGGACTTCATTAAACAGATGATTTGCCAATCGGTGAATTGGATAGCGACTCGCGGGGGGCGAGTAGGCCGAGGCGATTATCCCCGCGATCCTATGGAGTCGCCGATGAAGTCGAACGCGCGAGCGAGGGCCGACAAGAATCGCGGGCGCGCGCTCGTAATTATACCGTGAAATTGGACGCTTTTCAATTTTGCCGAGGGCGCGGCGAGTCCGTCATTAGCGGGGCGGGGGCGGGCCGAGCGGCTCGCAGGCCCTTATCTCGCCGCGGAGAGCCGTATCCCCGGCCCGGGCGCGTAAAATGGGGCGTGGAAAAAGGGGCTTGCCGCGGGGGCGGGTTTCCCGGCCCCGGGCGAGTTTCCCGCACGCGTGCGCGCCTAATCGCGTTAGCCGCCCGGTATTTACTCGCAGGCCATTAGTCGCGCGGGACGTCGGCGGATCCTCGCCGGAGATCGATACTCATCCGGCGCATTCTGGAGGCCGAGGGGCGAGGTCCTTGCGGGGGCAGGGCGCGAGAGCCGCGCGGCCGATTGATTTATAGGGCGCTCGTGGGGGCCGGGAGCCGACGGCCCCTCGGACGGCCCCGGCGCCGCCGAGGCTCCCGAGTCCGCTCTCGTTATCCCGCCGCGCGTCGGCCTAACGAGTTTGATGCGCCGAAGAATATGCCGTTAGCGCGCGCGGCTCCATCGCCGGCCGACGTCTCCGAGGCGTCGAGCCGGCCCCGAGCGCCGCCCGCTCCGCGTCCTTTATCACGGCTCTCGTTAGGGATTGGCAATATCTTTAATGGGGCCGGCTGCCCGCAGAGCTCGAGCCCGGTGCGAAGCTTTGCCTAATAGATATATTTTGCTTTACAGCAGGTATATAACGACCGCGGCTGCAAATCGTGCCGTAGGAGCGGGTGCGAAGGGCACTTGCCCACGATTTCTCTCCGCGTTTTGATAGATTTTATCGTTAAATTTGATCGGCGCATCGCGGATGGTTATCCTTAGAGGAAATTGAAAACATTTCCGGGGAGCGAGATCGAATTCGACCATCGGCCGCATCCAAAACAACATATCCGCTTACAGTTTGTTTAACCTGGAGGAGGACCACTCCCTAAAATAGCTCGCGCGGGCGACAAACATTTGTACTTTGTTCGCGCGGGCCTGGACTATCGGAAAGAGGCATCGTTTCCATTATACAGCCCCGCGATAAACTTTCAATTTTACGGGCGCCTATAATAAAGAGCTCAAGCAGCGGAGCTGTTAACTCTGGCCTCGCTGATAGGGGCACGCGCCGCCTAATGTGCTCCGCGATCTATTTTTTCCAAGGGATCCCCCGGCGCCCCGCACGTGGGAAACAAAGGGGAACAGGATCTGGCCGCCGCGGAGGCCGCGTGCCCTCCGCCATTATTCTCCCCCAGGCGCCGGCCTGGCCGAAGGAAAAGGGCGCGGGTCGGGCGGATTGTAGGTGCGAAAGTCGGGGGCGCAGGGGCGGAGGCGCGAGCCGCCGACAGGCCTTCGCCGCCAGTGGCTTCTGGCTTTGACGAGGTCCTCGGGGCCAGATGTGCAGCGGGCCGCTCCCCCCCGCAACAGGAGGGCGCGGGGTCGGGCGGCCGGGAGGGGAGGTGGCGAAAAAAGGGACTCTGCCCGGAGATCAGTCGGCGCGCGGGATCGTTCACCTCGCGCGCGCCTTCCCGCGCCCGCGGCCCCGCACTGATTTATGCCCCGCTCTATGTAAAACACATACGCTGCTCTCCGGGGGAATTGGGAAATGAAATTCTATCTTTAACCTGGGCGGATTTATACGCGCGCGTATGTGGGACAGCCGCGGGACGAGGGGCGTTTGTCACCGGACAATCTGTCCCCTATATATCGACGCGCGCCTCGCCTCTAATGGCGGTCATTAGACTCGAGCAATCGTGCCCTTCTGGATAAAATTGCAGTATGGCCAATAATTGTTATCGTATTCCTGCACGGCCCCCAGGGACGGCCCTATTGGCAGCGGGCGTAAAAAGAAATATAGCGCCGGGTGGAATTGGAGAGATAAATCATAGAATCTGCAGGTGAGTGTGGGTGCTAAATCTATATTATGGGAGGGAAAATATAGTTGGGTGGATATATCCCCCGGAGAGGAGATGCGCAAAAGGAGCCGCGCGACACTCGCTAATAAACAAGCAAGGGAATTATTCTTAATAAAGCCAGCGTGCGCTAATGCGATAAAATTGCAAATGGGCCATAAAGCGCGGGCGCATCGAGCGGGACGCGCGGCCGCCAGCTGGAAATAGGTACGCGCGCGCGCACCCGCCGAGGCACCGGCGACAAAAGCGCGGCCGGGGGCTGAAAATTGGAGGGCGCCGCGCAAAACGGCTTTGTGCGTGCGCGCGGGCATCGCTCGGGCCACTCGGCCGGGCACTCGTCGGCGCGGTTCCTCCCGGGCGCACACCGGCCCCGGTTTAATCGCCGGCGCGCGCCTATCGCGATCGGGGCCGAGAAAGAGCCCCGGGCGAAAAAAAAAAAGCGGCCCCGGACAAAGACTAATTAAAAACAAAGGTCGCTTTATGCGGGCGCAGGTAGGCGGCCGCGGCGGGGGCGCCATATGTCGCCGCGCCGACCTTGCCGCACGTTCGAGCGCGCGCGCGCGCGTGCGTGAGTCAATCGAGCGCCGGCCGAGTCCCCGTGCGCCGGGGGCCCGCGGCTCCTTGCGGCCCCGCTCGCCGTGCGCGCGGTGCGCCAGAGTGGTATTTGTTTCAATTACCGGGGACGCTTATTGGCGCGCGCTCTCTTTTTCATTTGCGCGGGGGGAGGGGGGGGGGGCAAAAAAAAGAGATTTCCCAGGGATCGTCCCGCCGGGGTGATTAATGACAAAGGAAAGTACAGTACGTGTCAAAGGAGGAAAAAGCGTAGAAAGCTGCGCACCGATGATAAATTGCGCACTAAACCCGAAGCTTTTCATTATTCAGAAGTTGCCAAGCGCTATCGGAGGGAGTGCAGGTCCAGTTTTCGAGTCGAGTGAGCCGGGAGCTTCGATTGGCCGCCGAGGCGGATTAAGCCTCTTCAAGATGACCCAGTAACTTAAATACCAATAACGATCAATTGGAAGTTCTAAGATGACTCGATTCGACATCGACGGAATACTCGGGCGAGCGAGAAATCCTCGATAAACATGAAATGCAGGAAAGTGTTCGAGTGGTATTAAGGTACCTTCGAGTGGGCCGAAATTGCCTCTCGATAGTGTCAATGGAAGTGCTGAATTTTCATCAAGTGGTACATCAAAGCATCGGACACGTGACCCCGAGGCGATGCCTGACAGCCGGGCCGCGAGCCCGAGGACAGACCTCGAACCTCTCCTGCCATTCGATTCGCCCGGCTTTCCTGCATACATCTGCATCTCTTGACCCGCGAGGACCGTTTAACCCTTCGCCCCTCGTCAAACGAAATTCATTCCTCCTTTCCTTCGAGTTTACAGTCTCTCAAATTCAATACGGTGGAATTTCTTTGGACGCTCTCGCTTCGTCAAGATTCGAGGACTCGAGTCTCCTCGTATATTTTCCTCCGAGTAATCGTCACTATTAAACGTACGGACAATCGCTGCGACGGAATAAAATAAAAGGCTCCTCAACTGACGCGAGTGCACTGCAACTTTGCCCCATCGATTCGGTCTTTCCGGGACTCGGTGTATAAATCCGAGATCCCGGGGCTCGACTACACGCCGGATCCACTGGCCGCGAGTCGAATCAATGGGAGGTTCCTCGGCTTCGGAAGGCCACCGAGCGAGGACCAAGTCGCGCGTCTAATCCTGGGCAAAAGGCGCTAATCGAGCGGCGCGCGTCCGACGTTTGGGCGACGGAGGGCAACTTTTAAGTGGCACATTCGCCTGGCCCGGCCTCGCGTCCAATTTGCCGAGGCGCGCGGAGCTGACGACGCTCGAAAAGCTGCCACCGGGTGGCTGTACCTCGACGCGGGGACGACGCATTCTCTGAGCCGGGCGCAGCGAATCGTCACCGAGTCCGCGCGGCCGTAAACAGGCGTCAGGGTTCGGAGCCGTCGGCCGGGGGACTCCACCGCCGGTAATGCGTGCGATGAGACTCCCGCACCCTTACTCGCACGGTGTAACGACGCGACTTCTGGCCCAAGTTTTCTCACGACGGACTCGAGGGGGGCTGTCACCCCGGGCGCTGGGCGGTGCAGAGAGCCCAAGCCGAGCTGTCCCCGCATATTTGTTACGTGAGCTGGTTACGCTATGCCCGCCTCCCTCGCAGAGTATTAACCAATTTCGCCCCACGGACTAATCTGTTAATGCAATAAAGAGCGCCGAATTCGAGGTCCATGGAACAGTTTCTACATTGACTTTGTCATAATGAATGGAAGCCAACTATTTTCCGAGCTATTTTCTTCGGAATTGGTGAAGTTGGCCAGGGATCAGCTGAAAACGCATTAAGATTCGTAGAAGTTGGGCACATTTGCTCAGTTTCGGCATGAATGAGTAATCGCATGAACTTTGAGGAGGGACAGGCCGAGGCTCGTACACCTTGGAAGCGTTGCTCGATGCCGGACAGCCGTGCCTCCGGACTCATAGAGGCATCAGGAGACGCGGTGAAAGATCGGGCGGAGACTTTGGGAGGATCCGTCAAAGCAGAGGGCGCACCGCAGCCGTAATTAGGGAGGGGCCGGCCGAACGGCCCGTAAGCACCCGAGTCACGCAGGCCGGAACGGCCCAGCGGCAGCGGCCCGGGACGACCAGGCGATAAAGAGCGGATCTCGGCCCCCGGGCCGAGCGGCCGACGTATTTTTTGCCCCGCGGAACTTCCTGCCCGGCCCGCAGGTGGAGGCGCGCGTGCGGCCTCCGTCCCGGGGATCGATACGCCGCGGAGGCAGAAAGTTTGCCGGCGCGCGGCTTTTTCGGGCCGCGCCAGTCAAAGGCTCGTGAACTTCTTCAATTTTCGGATCGCGCGCCCCGGGGCTGATCCCCTCGGACGGGCGCCGCTTCTACCGCGTTTGACCTCGGCCGGCGGGGGCAGGCACGCGGGGCCGCCTTTGGACAAGCGCCTCGCGGAATCGGACAAGGCGCGCTTGGTCGAGGCTGCCGGTGCAGGCGGTGCCCCGCGAGCGGCGCGGTTGGCTCGCAACAAGTGCCTCGCGCGCCTTCGGAGACTCGAAGAGGCCCCATCGAGAAAGAATAGGGGACCATTAGAGAAATGAATATCAATTTCCCCGGAGGCAGCGGCGCGTACCGGCGGCTCTTGGGAGGACGTAACGCGGCTAGGGGCCGAAGGAGCCGCGATGTTTGCAAACGGCTCGTAAACCGGGGAAAGATTGCCGGGGGAAGCTCCGCCGGAAGTTGATTGTGCGTGGTTTTGTAATTATAACGCGGTTTACGAGCGCGCGAATCGCGCTCTCGCGGCGGCAGGTGCGCACCGGCTCGGGCCGGCATCTGCGCCGCGTCCGGCCCTCCTCCGCGCCTCGGAGAAAGCGCCACCGAGATCAGCGGACGCGATGCACTCGCGGCCCCTCGGGCTTTCCCCGCGGCGGCCAATTGGCCCGGGTGGAAGGTGCCGCTGGACCCGGGGCGCCTCGCCGAGATTCGGGCCTGGCTGCAGCCGCGCCCGCGTACTTGGGGCATCTGTTGCCCGCGGGCCACGCAAAAACCCGCCGCGGCCTCGGCTACTCGCTGAGCCGGTGCGGAGGGGACGCCGCTCCTGCCGCCGGCCACCGATAAACTCTCGCGGGAGGGACACTGAGAAATCGACGCTTTCCTCTCCGACACTCGATCGAGTTTCCATTTTTATGGATTTATTGAAAGCTCCCATAGTTTTACATTCTTTTTCCCCCTCGATGTATTACCTCGCTCATAAACTTGAAAGAGTACCAACGGACTTATATATTGTGCATGTATATTGAAGATGTATACAGTTTCTCCAACTCGTGGCTAAGCAGTCTTTTTCTTTCTTCTCCAATCTCTCTTATTTTCCGCGTTTTAACCAAGTTTATTTAATTTATTTCTAATTATAATATACAAAATTTTAATTTCAAATCGCGATAAGCCGTCGGAACTTGAACTCGAATCTCTTTAGTTAACAAGCTGTCGCTCTTATATCCATTACTTGCCGCTGCCACGTTATCTGTTTTCTCAAATTTAAATTTCATTTCAAACTTTGTATTGCAGCGATGCTCTCATTAGAGGAACAGTTTTAAGGCTAATTATACGAATTATTTATATTTTTTACCTTTCTGAATTGGAGTTTCGGTTGGAAAAAGTAACCTTAAACGAAATAAATAGCTGAAAAATAAGATTTATTATTTTTTTTCATTTATTTATTTAATTTAGAATTCACAGAGGAGATTATCCATACAGAAGGATATAGCTTGGTACATTTTACATTTAAGTATAGTTGCAATACTTCAATTGATAATTCGTACATAGTTTCAATATAACCACTGAAAATTTCTAAATTTAGACTAGTTCATAGATTTAATTTAGGAGTAATCTCTTTAACTTTCAGAACTTTTAAATTACTGCATATGGAATATTATTATAGACAATAAAATAATTATAGAGCTATTACTGACGGCAAAAAATGTAATAGTATGTCTCTCCGAATATAATTTTAAAAACACTTGGTATTTTTCTTACATCATCAAATTTAACAGAAACTTGTCTAACGAAACTCTTCACATGGCTGTATCCCTCTTTGTTTATATTGGCCTGGACGAAAGACACTGGTGAAGTTTTTCTAACATTTAATTGTTCTAGTACATACTCTAAAGCACTGCTGGGTAAGTGAGGCGGCATATTTAAAAAGAATATTGTTTTGTCCTTAGAAATCAAGGGTCTAATATTTATCGCTTTTGCTCCAATTTGAATATACTCGAATTGTTCGGTTAAACTTTTGGTTAGATTTTTGTTAGATAGAAATAAACACACACGATCCGTTGAAATTTTCGATGCAAAGAGAACATTTTTTGGATTGACGAGATCTCCAATAGCACTAGTGTAGTCTGTAAGAGTTAGATTTCCGACGCAGTCTAGTATGAGTCCTTGATCTTTTGTTGGAAAACGTGGTTTTTCTGCCGGAACAGCATCACTTGAGGCGGATCCGCTTGCTATATCGAAAATCGGCGTGATATTCATTGGTGTCTGATTCGATTGCGTGGATGACATTTCGACCGCTTATACAAGTAATGAATTTGCCAGTGCGCGGAGCGTTGTAACACAGGTCCGACCGAACCGAATCCACAACAACGACTGAGGATTATCGCGAGAAAAAATCTTCCTTTTCTTATTTACAAGTATTTCTTGGCAACTACTGTTTTACAAGTTATACGTATATTTATACTTATTATAAGGAACACGTAACAAATGAAAATTTATCGAGGTTGCCTTATTCGCGGGAAGAAATCATCCGCAACGGATGCGACTACTGACAGTGATTCGATAGAACTCAATCAAGAGGTAGAGCAAAGAAAAGAGCAAAGTCTACTTTGCATAAGGAGGATCCGTACACAAAGATACAAATCTGGTAAAGCAGCGGAGAGAATGAAAGTCCGAATGAGAGCCGGTGCATTACACGGCCTCGTTATTTAATCAGAGTGCATAGCTGGCAATGGCGGGCGGGCGACAGGCGGCCGACTCATGAAATCTCAAAATCCGATAAAACTGGAAACGTCCTTAACTCAAAAACTTTGCCAATACAAGTTGGGCGGGCGGACTCGGGGAGGCTCGGGTGCCTCGACTGCTCGCCGAGCGCCCAAATAAATGAAGAGCCGCGCGGATTGATCGGGCTGCACCGGGTAACGACGTCCCGGGCGCGGCGGCCTCGCCGGCGCATAATGCGGCCCTCGAGTGTCTCTCGAGCGCCTCGCGGGCCGCGATGCGCACCCGGGCGCTGCTCCCGGCCCTCCCGATCTTTAGGAGGCGCGCCCGAGCGCCGCGGACTACCCGCCGACGGCCGGCGGCGCACTCGGCTACCGATGAATAATGCAGGCGCCGCGGCTCGCGGCCGCCCGCTAATTCGCTCGGCCCCTTTTTCCGGAGGGTTTCCCCTTCCGCCGCGGGGACACTCGGCCGGTGGCGCATATGCGCGCGGCCCATCGGCGAGCGGCCTCCTTGCCGAGCCGGGACACCGGGGGCAATTAAAGGGGAACGGCGCGGCTTTCTCCGAAATGGTAAAAATGTTTCCTCATTACGGGGGGAAAAGCCGCCGGCGAGCCGTAGTTAATCCGAACTGGAGCGCCCGCGTCTACCCTTCTTGCGGCGCTTCTTTCCGAGGCTCGAAATCTCTCCGCGAGGAGTTGCCGGGCCCGGGGCGCGATCGACGGAGCCAATCGATTCTCGGAGGCACGCGCGCCCGCGCGGCCCACTAACACCCGCGCTCCTTTAGAAAGCGGAAAATCGCGGATTAGGACCGCGAGCCGTCGATATGGGGAGACTCTTCTTACCGGCCGCGGCGCGCGAGTGTGCCGACTTCCCTCGCGCGCCCGGGAAGGAGCCGATCGGCGCGGGTGGCGACCTCGGGGGCGGCGCCTCGACCTGGACCACCCGCGAGGCGCGGCCGGGGTCAGCGGCCCCGCGGCCGCCAGATCCGCGGACGGCCTTATCGCCGCCGGGCCGCGGTCGCGGTCTGCTTGGCCCCGCGCCTCCCGCAAGAAGCGTGAAGCGGCCGATCGTCGCTGGTCGTCGCGCCGCCTGCATCCGGGCGACGTCCGCCGCCGGGGCCCGTAATTACAAGGTCGGAATGCTTGACGAGCGTGAAAAGCCCGGTTAGGAGCCGGCGCGGCCGAGCGCCCGGCTTTTTCCCCCGAGGCCCGACACGGCCCGAGGGCCGCGGCTTTTCCATTTTTGCGCCCGCGCCGATCCGCGATCCCCGCCACGCTTTCGCCTAATTGCCCAAAAGCCCGGCGGCCGCCGAGCCGAGGGAGATCCGCGCGTTACGCGAGCGCCGCGGCTTTCCGGCGGATCGCGCCTCCGATCTTGGCGGGGGCCCGCAACCAGTTTGCCTCTCCCCCCGCCGGCTTGATTGGACGAGGCCGCGGGTGAGCAGCGCCGACGCCTCGACCTAATGAAAATTACCCGCGGTCCTTATTGAGACATCCAAAGCGCAACGTTACAAAACCTAACGCGCGAGCACTCGAAGCCTTTTTGATCGAGTTTTTCACTCAATCATGGGAGATTCGGCTGCGCGGCAAATTCTGCCCGTAAATTGGATTATAAACTTATTGGGAATTCCACCGCGGGCCTGTAGTCCACCGCAGCCGTTAGATTATAAATGTCGTCTGCGCGACGGGGCGTCGCCGGTGATAACAGGATCGCGCGCCGCTATCGGCCCCCGATCGCTGCGGTCTCGTAATGTACGCTCGTTCGCTCGGGGAGCCGCGCGATTTCAGTCGCGGCAGATCCCCACGTATGACCAAGCTTCGAATTAAACATGCGTGCCAATCCAATTTAGCCGCGCGACGACGTAGAAGCCTTTTTCGCTCGCTCGCCTTCAAAGGCCTTTTGCAAGAACGCCTGGCTCTATACGCGTGCAAAGAAACCTATGATGACAGACGAGTGAGGGATCTTTGATCTGGATGTCTTTGTTACTTACACCTTCTTCAATATTAATGACGATCTTTCATCACTCGTTAGTTTTGTACTTTACTTTCCGCGATACCGCAGCGACCGAGTTTCGTTTCAAAACTACGTAATTAGAAGACTTTAATGTTTTCTCTAACATATTTTATGATTCGGATTCTAGAACTGGACTTTGTAGTTTTTTCCCCCCAATGAATGTTTCACTAAATTATAAACTTCGCGTCCAAGAAAAAGCGACTTACACAAAAGAGGATTGAAACTTGCTATCTGAACAAAGAAAATTGTAAAAAGTTTGTCAAAATAAGTTGACTATTGTGAGATTTGAAAGACTAAAACTTCTGACCTATCTAAAGTATTTGTTTTTCTAGTTTTCTAAATTTTGTATAAGTATTTCGAAATCATTCCATAAGAAATAAATTGTTTCAAATACATAACTCGGAATATGTTATGTACACTTATATCATTTATATATTTTCGCATGAATTTTAGCTTTCACTGGTGAAATATTTAAAGTTTTTGTGAGCTCGGTACTTTAAAATTTTTATTTACTATTTCAAAAAAATGTTATATACCTTATGAATTTTTACTTCAAAGATTAATATTTAAACTAAACTTTTTTTCTAAAGTGCAATACAATTGTGCAAATGAAAATGCATCTTTGCTGTATTTAATCAATCAATTAATAAAGAAACTTTTTACAAATTAGCACTCACCGGATAGAGTGAAATGAATAAATATTTGGAGAGCGCGATAATTTCGCAGTGTAACTCAGTGTTTCTTACTCGCGCGCGCTTCTCACACTTGCGATAGCGTACTCGAAGCTGCACTATCACGCGTTTCACCTGTATATAAAGATAACGAGCTGTACATACTGCACTGGAAGAGCTTAGCGCTTGTTCCTTAAAGCCAGAGCGCCTTTATCCCGGAAACGCAGATAAGGCGGAGAGGCTCGCGGAGGAAAAAATTAACCGCGCATTAATTACTGCCACGTGCTTGGGTCGCGGGTCTCGAGTAGCCGAGCGAGTAGCCCTCCTCTTCCTCTTCATTTCCCCACTGCACTCCTTTAATGGCAGGGGCGCGCGTGCGCACTTGTCGCAACCTCCTGAATGCATACATCAAATGGCGAAAATCTGTGAACCTCGAAGATAAGATTTGATCGAGGCCAACCCTCCTTCGCAAAGTCTGGCCTATCGAATGAAACTGCTGGCCCGGCGGAAATGAAGTCTCGGGCGTCAGCTGCATGGTCCATCGAGTTAGAGGATGTTCGCTGTCTGCGATGCTATCTTTATCCGGCGAGTGATTTCTAAGAACAGCGTGGGATTACGCAAAAAAGACATTTTCGTAAACCTAAGAATTAAATAAAAATTATCAGAAATCGTCAGAAGACGCTATGAAAAATAACGTAGTAACGATTACCTCAACATTTTAGTAAACGGAACACAATCAAATTCTGTAACCGTGTGGGAAGTATTCCCCAACACTGATGCAACTGATTTCCCGACTATATATACTATTATCATAGAAGTTAGATAATTAGTTCGTGCAACGTCAAGGATAAGAGCTGTCAAATTTTATGGTACCCCGTTTACTAAACCCGGTGGTTTTTCTCTCCGATGTAGTACATAAATTCTACCAATAAACTGGCCCTTTCCATCAACGTAAATATGTAGTAAATTTGGGTAAACTCGAACTATACAGTAGTTATACTTATCTTTTGCAGCTTACTATAACACTGGTATATTTAGCTCGGTATTTCGCTAAATTCTAAATAAATGTTTACTGTAAACTTAAAGCACTAGCCAAAGTAATTAGTAGCGCGGAGGGTTTACTGGGAAAGCCCTAGGCAATCGAAATCTCTCCACCTGCTGTAGCATTTAACTCGTACATATTCCGCGCACAAATAGCGGCCGCAACGGAGAATAAAATCGGCACATTGAAGCGGGCGCAAAGGCATCAACGGAGAGAGGCAGCTAGTGAGAGCGAAGGAGCGGAGCGAGGCATAACAGCGCACCGCCCATGAGCTTGGAAACAAAGCCGGCGTTATGGGCCCGCGTGCGGCAGCCTCCCCCGACCGCGGCGGCCTTCTAATTGCTGCCGATTATATATGCGCGGCGGGCCAAGGCAAATGTTTATACAAAAAAGACATCCTCCTCCGCGTGCTTTCGCAACGGAACTGCGGAGAAAGTCAGGGGGAAGCGATGGAAAGCGAGATTGAAACCCCGCGGCGAGTGTTTTAATAACCCCGCGTCCGTCCCCGGGTCCAGTGCCCGTTCGACGCGCCAGCGCCGCCGCCTGCCTCATTAAGCCCTCATTAGCGGGGAAGGGGATTTATTGCACGTGGAAGAGGTGCCCCTCCCGCGTAATTTCAGCCTTGAGCGCGCAGAGGACAGAGAGGAAGCCGCCGCGCCCGGGGCTCGGCTCCCCCGCGCCTTTCGGTGCACGCGACGCACGTGCGTTGTGTGCCTTGATGCCGCCCGGCTGCGCATCGCGCAGGAGCCCGGGACGCCCGATGCCGGGGGAGGACCACGAGGCCTTGCTCCCTGTGCTCGGAAGGCGCCTTTCCAAGTTTCAACGCCTGCACACCTGACACGCTCTTGCCGCCTCGGCCCTCTGCCCTCGCTAATTACGAGCTATAACGTATCGCTCTCCGAACGTCTCTTCGTTAAAACTTTGTATTTCGTTTCTTCATCGCGTGGAATCAAATAATGCGCTTGCCCTTGTCGTTGATGAATGGATCTGACACCTATATGCGTGTCTTCCTGGTTTCTCGCTACTCTGTTGCCCCTGAATCATTATCTCGTGGCGCTCGTTGAATCATCAAGTTGAATCATCTTATTATAGATACTGGGTTACCAGTTATTAGATTCTCGAGGCTACCATAAAGTTTATTGAAAATTCCTTTTCATTTTAATCTTTACAACTTTCACATAAAATCAGCAAATAATACAGAAAGTGAACACGAATGATGCTCTCTTTAATATCAATAACGATTAATTCATGTAGTTTGCTCTTGTAATGTTAAAGACTAAATAAAAATTATATTGCAACATAAGAATAAAACGTCGTTAGTAGTAATAAATCAAAACTGCAGTATGCAAGAAGTTGAAAATGATTTCTTTAAGATTAAGCATATAGACGTTTGTACATCATTTAATTCATGTCCGCGCCTTTAGAATGTATTTTTTCACATAAATTTACTTTTAATAATTCGAGTGAAAATAAAAATACGTTCATAAATATATTATATGATGAAAAAGTAATTTATATGCATTCTTGAAAATGAACCAATTTGAGCAGATTACATCAATGAAATTAAACTTTATTTAAAGAATACGATTAATAAATAAGAATTTATATAATTATTTAAATACAATTCATTCAACCATTTTAAGATCAGAAATCTGGAACCTAATTATAACAACCATTTTGTGCAATAATTTACTGAGATCCTATAATTACGATGGATACAATCTTTATCGTAATAAAGATTATTGACGTCGTAAGTATACGAATAATTTTTTTTATTGTTTATTTAATGTTTGATTACTGGTTCCTCAAACGATTCTATATTTTTATTCTTTAGATTAATTTTTCTCGATATTATCACTAACTAATATATAACTTTCGTTTGGCGATATATATATATATAATATACTCGTAGGAGGAGCCAAAACCTGCATGGAAACCTGATGGCATAAATCGTCGTTGGAAAACCAGCTTTAAGATGATCGAGTAAGTATTAACAGCGGTCGACGCTACTTAGCTTTGATGATCGCCTGAAGCGTGACTCAACTACTTCGACATAAAGCTCACAATACAGCGTCAATACAATTGAATAAATTACATGTTATTTTTATTAAAGAAAGATTTTTAACAAAATTTGATGAATATGCATTATACCGATTTTTATGATAATATATTATTTTTGAATTTTGTAACTTGTACATTATGATAAATTTTTATTTACAAATCTTTGAATATTATGACGTTATTTAACAACTTATTACAAAACTATTATATTTGTTATCTAATATATGTCTATTATTTATGTATCATTATTTTATGCATTTAATGCGATCATAATTGTACTTGATAAAAGCATTGCTATACTTAAGGTAAGGAATTACATTAATTAACTGGTATATTTTGTAGCGATTCAAATAATATGACTTACATGAATTTTTTAAATGTAACTTGGATATTCTCCTGGAATATTCATTAAACTTTATGAGGTTTGAAATATATTCATTTTTTAAATAATGTTACAAGAAAGTTGCAGTAATCGTTTAAAAATTATAGCCTAAAAAAGATATTAGATCCAGTTTACACATTTTTTCCACGAAGTCTGTGGGAAATTCTTTATTCAATATGAAATATGAAAGTAACAGAGAAAAGTACCAATTTCTAAAAGGAAAATAATGAAAGCTATGGATGATGAATATGAATAAAACAATGTAGTTTACTATTTTGTTACCAAATTTTTTTCTTTTCAAGCTATAATTAAAGCATTTCTAATATTTATATGGCAGTAAATGTTGAAGGATATAAAAATTCAAAGACGTCATCTGCATAAATGATTTTTAACTTTTTAAAAATAATTTGTAAAAGGATTTGTACAAGTCAGAAGTCGGTATCTGCATAGGATTCCCGAAGGGAAATTTCGACAAATCGTATATTATCAGAGGACAAGCAGAAAAAAGGAAGGGCCGCATCGGAAATAAGAGAAAAAGCGCGATTTATCAGGATGCCAGTGACAGTTTCGAAGATGAAAAATGGCGGGCTGTGCATCCCTCGCGCGAGTCCCTGTAACGAAACAGGGCGGGAACTGCGTGGGCGCATACAGCGCAGCCCGTGAAAAGATCTCACAGCTCGCGCGGGAGGGCGAGGCTGGAAAGGGCTAATAATAATACATCAGGTGCGGGGCCTCCTCGGCTCCCCGCCTCTCCCCATGACAGCCCTCGAGGGCCGCGTTTCACGCGGTTTAATCGAGGCCCGCGAGCTCCGAGATGTGTACCCACACGCACACGCGCGCGCGCTAGGGGGGTCGATTTGTTTGCCCGCCATTAAGTTAAACAGCGCGCGGGCTTTAAAGGCCGGCGCGGGCGCCCCACCCGCGGCAATTCGCTTCGTCACGAAAGTAATCGCGCGGCATTGACTCGAGGCCGGGTCGCTTAACTCGATCACAAAGCCGGGCTCGCGCATCTCGGCCCTGGTAGCCCGGATGGCTCTCTCCCGTGCCCACGGAGGTAATTCCTCGGGCCGTCAAACGCCTCGCGTCCCCCTCTACTAAGTGACCATTCATCATAATGCGGCCTGCCCATTGTCGGACTATGTCCCGTAGCCGGCTTTCACTCTTTTCCACTCGGCCCGCGTCTCTGCGCGAGTCGTCCCTCTTTAGCTTTGCTCTCCACGGCTCCCTGGCATCGCCGCCTTCCTGACTTTCACTTGTATTGTTTGTCAGGTTTTCCTGCGCGACCACCGGCTCTTCCCAGTCTCTCGATCCCCGTCCCTTTTTTTCTCATTTTGTCGTCCCCGAGGATACGATTTCATGGGGCTCTCGATGTTAATATCTGCTACTTACCGATCAGAGCGCCGTGGTATTACGATTGCTTTGCACTTGGCTTCGAAATAAATCGGCGAAAGCGCCTCGCTTTCGTGTAGCCTCCATTTTTCGAGCATGTTAATACTTTATTAGGTTATATGGATCATCGGTTGATTGCCTACACGGTCTCCTATCGCAAAGCGAAGGTCGTAAATTGAATCGTCTTCGGCGAATGAGCCGCGCCTACGTACAAGGAATGCCTTTTAAAACGCGCGCCGGGGAGAATATTTTTACCGCGAGAGTGCTAATTTTGCCTTTGGCTAGCTGCGCGAAAGGACAGGAAGGCATTATCTAAAAGGAGCTTACATGACGGCGCGCGGACGAGGCGAGGGCCGTTAATGACCTAACGGCTCCGGGCGCGAGCCGCGCGGAAATTAAAAGTCAATAGCTCATCATCGTTATTTCACGAAAAGCCCCGCGGGCATAACTGCGGGCGCGGGCCTCGCGGGCTCCCACTTATATGCGGCCAGGAAACGCATCCCGGGCCCTTATATAGGTTCGACGGCGGTATCCGGGCGGCGGTCTTTTCGAGGGCGATCCTCCCGATGATTTACGCCGGGTCTCGAGCCGCGAGCGGAAGGCGGGAGGAGGACGGGAGCCGGCGAGGAGGATAGAGAGGCGCGAGTGCCGATTGGCGAGTAGGAGCGCCCGGCTCGGGGTGTGCGTGCCTATCGAGAGGCCTCGGTCGTTGATCGCGCGCCTTTATAACGGGCCTCCGCGCCGCCGCCCGGCCATTGTTTCCCGCGATGACGATAGTCATGATGCCGTTGCCACTTTGCCCCCTTCCGCCCGCGCCGCTGAAAAATGCCGCCCGGCCGGAGTTGATCCTCGACCGCGGGCGCAACTCGATCCCCGGCGCCGCGCCGGCCTTTCATTAGAGTCCGATGCTCTCGCGCCGAGTCCATTGTGCGGATCATCGATCCGGCCTTTTTTCCAATCGCCGCCGCCGCCGCCGCCGCCGCCGCCGACGCCGCGTTAGATATTTCGGTTATGTGCAGCGCGGCTGTCGCCCGTCGTCCAGGGGATTCGCCATCGGGCTTTCCCTGCCCCGCCGTTTCGTAATCCCCGCAAATAATTGCAGTGTATCGGAAAGCGCATCGGCGGGGCCCGCGGAGACTCGGACGGGGACGAGCCGCTGCGGCCGAGGGACGCGTCATTCGACGCGCATTACTGCGCCCGTCGCCCCGGTGAAAAAACCCGCCCACCAATCGATAGAGTTACAGCGCCCGCGAAAACTGCGCCGCCCGCAACTGGGTCAGCCGTTCGTCACACGGCCGTAGCCCCTTTATTCGGCCCCGTGTAACAGCCCACAAGTAATTGCCGGCGATCTCCTGGCCGTATTTCCGCCCGGCTTTTTTCGGACCCGTCGCGGCTTTTCCTCTGCTGGGCAGAGGCAGTTGCCCGCCCGACGGCCGACGATGGCCCGCGCTGCCGCGTGCACACATGTGTCGCGTGCCGCCGCGCGCAAATACCCCGTTTCAGCCGTATATTGGACTGTCGCGTGATAATTTGAGGGATCGATCGCCAACGCGCATGGCCTGGAAAAACGTCTTCTTTACTAACTCAATATTACCCTAGCCTTTGATTATTCATGCTTCCTTGTAAACGTAGTGGAGCATCTGCAACGGAGAAATAACGATATTTGCCAATTTTGCATTTAGATTATCATCTGTTTTTATTAACCAATAGAAATTTATCTTATTACTTTATTCCATCTCAAATGAATTTTCCTTTGATGAAATAGTATCGATTTATTGCGCATTCAAGTTACGTCTCATTATTATTTTTACGTTTTATGTATCTTTAATCAAATCCGGCAATATTTTTATGTAGCTATCAGAAACGATAAAACTTGCAATAAATATTCATAAAGCTTTTTGAAATGAATGTATATTGACAACATTTTAACGTTAAAATAAACAAAATTCTATTTTCTGGTCATTTTCAAGACTGCAATACGTTTTTATTCCATTCAGTTTAACCAGTCATTAAATTTTTAATAATACAGTGAAGAATATTTCTCGTGTACAACTCAGATTCGATCAATGAACTCGCTCGGACTATTTCGGGAAATGCCATTTATTCACTAGGTTCGATTTTCGTTCGCTTTACCCTGACGCTAATACATCGACGCGCCAGAAATATACGTATTGGAAAATTTTCCTTCAATACTTACTTTATTTCGAATACAATATTAACAATTATAGTACAGTGAGTTATGTTAATAGAAACATCTACTTTGATTTTTGGTAATTAAAATTTTTAAATGTGCGATGAATTAAGGCACATATTCATTTATGTTTAACCAATAAAAAATTTACACAATTCTTTGGTAGATAAAACAATGACATGTAATTAAATTTATTTTCATAGAAATATACTCAGTAATTTAAAATTATAATTTGATACAATGAAGCTAAATTTTATAAATATATATATGGTTATTTTTATTGAAATAGTTGTCGGTATAATTATGGAAGCAAAAATATTACCAAAATTTATAAGTATAACAAGACTCCTTGGGGTGCTGAGAAAAGCACTTATATATGTTGAAAATTGGTTTTCTAAGAAAGCATGTAATTCAATTGTTTTCAAAATATATATTCACAATATTATACATATGCAATTAGGATTTTGCTTACAAGGTTAAAGAGCTGTAAATATAAACAAGCGCGCCATAGAGCATTCTGAAAGTTTTAGCAGCCAGACAGTACTAAAACGTAAGTTCACAGAATCGCATTAAGTACGTAGGGAATTGAAAGTGTCGACAAACTAATTTTAACAATGTGGCATTCTTGCATCGTTTAGTATAGATCTTAGTACCAACAAAGTGCTAAGCAGTTACTTAAACAAATAGGATAAAAATTGAGATTACAATAGCTTTCAGCTATTTTAGCAAGTAGGCAGAATAAATAAAAATAAAACACTATTTGTTACTCAATATTACGACATGACTTGTAACCCTTACCCATCAGTTCAACAGACAGAATTAGCGACAGAAGTGTTCCGGGTCATACGTCGGGATAAAATGTGGCATGGAATATTTGTCAATTTCGTACAAGTGCAAATAGAAAAATCATTTGATATTGACGATGCCACAAATGTTTATTCCGTTTTTACATAACTTGAATGTTGAACGTAAATTTTAAGAATTATAATAAAAATTGAATAGAGTTAAAAATCCAAAGAATTAAAAAAATAGAAAAAACATCCACATTAGGCAGGGGTTTTATTTTTTTCGCATTTTTGTGGGCTGCGAAGAAAAAAAGAGCTGCAGGACGGGCCTCGGGTTCGGGGGGGGAAAGGGGAGGGAAATTGCACGGGAGGGAGTAGGCCGTGTTTAGGCGAAAAACGATGGGGCGGCGGCGGGGTAGGGGCGTCGGCGAGTCACGCGCGCGCACTCGCCCAGGCGCGTGCATTTAAAATGGAGAGCTCGAGTAGGAGACGGAAGGAGAGCGGGTTGGGCGGCCCCGGCTCGAAGGAAAACAATGCGCCCGGGCGGGGGGCCGGTGGGCCGCGCTCGCGTGCGTGCTGCACTCGGCCGTGCATCAAAATCAGAGTCACGTTCGAGTCCTCGAGGAGACGAGCTGCCGCGGGCCGGCGGCCTCGCCGCGAGATTAAATGCGATTTGCGAGGTCGCGGGCGCGCCAATGCACTCGGGGCGGCGCAGCGGCGAGCGCCGGGCTCCTCGGCCCCTCCCGGGGGAATCGCACGCCACGAGTGGATTAGGAGGCGTAAAACTTTAGCGATCCTGTTTTATCGGCCGGCTGAGAGGATTAGCTGATTCAGCGAAGAAGAATGGGGCCTTTCTTCTGGCGGCGAAGCGCCAGCCTGCGACGGGGAAACGCCCGCGCGTATAATGCCCCGACGGAGGAAGAAAGCGCCGCGGGCTTTTTCCGCGGGCCGCGGCCGGAGCCGCCCGAGCGCGGAGGCTTTTTCCCGCGGCGGGCGCCGATTGGCCGGCGCACCCGGAGCCACCTGCCCCGAGCCGACCGCCCGGCAAACAATATCGCCCGGGGAAAAACCCGAGGGCTCCGAGCTCAATGGGAGACGCGATCGCAGATTAATTTGCCCGTCCGAGTAATAAGTCGGCGGCTGCGCCCCCCGATCAAGTGTCGAAGCCGCGCCGAGCGGGAAGGAGAATAATCGCGCAGCCCGCCGCGATCCCGGCTCCTGCCAACTCGCCATTAGCCCAGCCCCCAACGAGATTGGATTTTGTTCATAGACCTCGCAGTGGGCCTCGGCGGAAAATCGACCGGCTAGGCTATAGCTTCTTTAGAGGCTTTTTCACGAGTGCTAATTCGGGGAACTCGGTGGAAACTCGTTAACACCGCGCACTAGATATAGATATATCATTGGGCATGCATAAAGAAAACGCAGTGTAAAAAGACCCTTCCGAGATGAAAAGGCAACAGCAAGGATAGCACGTGCTTTGTATCTCAACTATATATTCGGCATGCCTTTTTAATTATAACTCTTTTTTCGTTGCATTTCAACGCGAAGTATAGAATGCCTCTCCAATAGTTGGTTAAGTTTCGCGTCCGAGTCGTATATAAACTACCCTATCCGCGATTTTACCACGTGTAAATCTAAACGAACGTATTTGTGGCACATTTCAACATTCCATGGAGATCCAATAGGAATTTATAAGTTTTGAAGATTTAAAAACATGCCTAGCTGCCTAGAGCCGCAGAAAGCGAGTAATTGGTTAGCGGTGAAAAAGTTTTGGCAAAAAGTGGGCAAGGCTTGCAGTGGGACGGCAGGGGCTCGGGAGAGCGCGTGAAAGCGAGCCGGCGGAAATGACGCACCGGTTGGCTCGGGCGCGGTAGGCTGGAGGCCGCGCCGGAAAAATCCCTGGGCTTTCCCCAGCGCCTGCCCTCTTTCACGGAGCCGTGTCCTCTTTCACGGGGGAGTCTTCAGCGTCATTAATGCCCGGCGGTAGGGGGGGGGGGCGCGCGCGCCAGGGGCAGAAAGGATCCCCGCGAGGGGCGTGGCCGTGCGCCGAGGCACGAGACAATAACTCTTTTGTCCGCGGCCGAAGGCGCGTGCAGGCGGCGCAGGAAAATTACTACGGGAGCCGGGGCGGCTTGTTGGCCGGGGCGCCCGGGCCGGCAGGGCCACGCGCCGAGACGCGCTCCTCAATGTCAGGAGGGCCGCGCGCCTTCATCTCGCCCGGCCCTTCATCTCGGCCCCTCCCGCCGGAGTTCATTCAGAGGCGCCGCGCTCGAGGGCCGCCGGGGCACCGGCCAACGAGGCGGACCCGCCGCCCGGGGGGGACCAGTTGCTCGCCCGCGAAAAAGATGTCCCGGGCGCCCAGGTGAAGCTCGCCGTGTCGCTTTTTCCGAGGGTCCGCCTGAGCCAGCGGCGCGCCCCGCGCTAATGTTTTATTTAACCTCCTCCGCGGCGGACTGGCCGGAAGGGGGCCAGCCGGGAGAAAAGGACGTCTCGGGCTTTGTGATACTCCGACTCGGGCCGGTCGAGTGCCCGGAGCGTTAATAAAATTTTGAGGGCCGTTAAACGCTGGCCGGTGCAGCGCACTGGGAACGGACGCGTACGCGCGAGACCCGGCTTAATTGCCTTTCGGGGGCAACGTCTCCCGATTTTCGCGCGGGCCACCGGCACCATCTTTTGACATTCAAATCCCCGCGCTTTAAATAATTATTCAGGGCGTGCAGGTTCTCCGGCTCGGGAGTGGAGGAAGCGCGCGTCGAGGGCCGCCCGGTTGCTTCTTTAAATTTCTAATTTGCGCGGCCTAATGAATTCTCCGAATTATGGCAGGAACCTCGGCGGCGAAACAATTTATCCGAGGAGGTGTGCGTCGTTTACGAGAGCCGGGGGCCAGGCCCGCGTCAAAGCGCCAAATTGCCGCAGGTGACCCTTCCGGGGGATTATATTGCCTCGGTAATATTAATCGGCGCCGCCTCGTGAAAGCAGCGCGGAAAACGAGCCCCTGCGAATAGGTCTTGCGGGGGCCGCGTCGAGTGCGCCCGGCAATCGGTTGGGGGCCGCACAATGGGCCGATCGGGTGGCCGCGGCCGCCGCGCAATATCCGCGAGTGGCGCGCCCTCGCGACGAGGGCCGCTTTGTTTGGGGGCCGCCGAGTGGGGCGCGGCTCGCGTCCAATTCGCACAATGTCGCGCCCGCGCCGCCCAGGCAACAATGTAAAGGGGCCGCCGGGTGCATCGCGCACCTCGTCGCCATGGCGACGACCCACATCCGCCCTAACTTAATGAATATCGCCCGCGCGCGCGCGCCTTCGTTAAAGGATCCTTGGGCGCCTTTTTTCCCCCGCGTGGAATCGCCGAAGCCGGGCGCAACCGGCGCATCTTGCATCCCGGGACCTCGAATTCGGCCTTGCCGGGGACCTTTTGCGCCCTTTCCTCTTAATGAACGTGTCTTCAGCTGGGGGCGAGCGTGCGAATGCAACGGTTTCATTAGTTTTTACCCGGTCTCGCGCGCACCGATGCTCACCAACTCGCAATTAAATGAAAATTGGGCCAGGGAGGATTGTTGGCCGAAACAATTGGGTCGCTGGCGCCCTTCAAGCCGAACTGCCTTGTCCAAATTTCGCTCGTCCGCGAGCTTTTTTAATAATCTCCTCGTTGCAAAAACAATTAATTTTAGTTGATCATTAAGAGACGCAAAGAATTTTCGTGGGATAATTTAACGAGGTGAAAAAGTGTTAAACTTTGGCCTTATGAGCGCGGTTGTAGCCAGCTAACCTAAAAGAAATCCGGAAGAATCTTTATATAAGAAACTTATGGGCTTAGTGCTTTTCAACTTTAATAACGCGAAATCTTAATTAAAACAGAGATGCCATAAATGCACAATCTAAGCCTTGCTTGTGTTCGCACATATTAAAGATCCGCGAATCCTACAACGGAGCTCCGGAGACGCGCACGAGGCGCCGAGTCGCGCGCCAAGTAGAACAAGTCCGAGTCGGCGAGCCGTCATTTGAGACGGGAGCATCCCGATGACAGGGGATCGGAGGCGAGGGGCGTAATAAGAGGGCCGGCGGGCAGTCCCTGAAAGACTCCCCCGAGGAAGGCCGCGGGTGTCCTGGGCGCGGGGGCGCCGACCCCGGGGCGCCGATCGATCGGCAGCGGGCAGCTCAATCGGGCGCGCGGATCAATCGGCGGGTGCGCGGGCCTCGGCTTTACGACGCGGCAAATTTTTAATCAAGGCCTTGTTTTCATCCTTTGCCATCGGGCCGTTTAATAAAGTTTATTAGAGAGCGCCGGGGCCGCGATATTTCAGGCGCGCCCGCTGAAATCGGGCCGCGGCTTAGGCTGAGTTATACGGCGCTCGGGTGTCCCCGCCCCGGAAAACTACCCTCAAAGTGTCGTTTGAGCCGGGGCGCGGCGAGCCCTCTTCGTGTTCTCCCGCGGAGCCGGCGGCCTTGACGAATCGCGCCGGCGCGCAGTTTTCCCGCGGGCATCGGCGCTATAATCGCCTCGTTATCGGCCGGCGGCCGCGGCCCCTCATTAGCGCCCGGCCCCCGATCCCCGCGTAATTAGACCGCGCGGTCGATCGCCTCCGAGCCGGGCGGGGAGCCTCGGGGTAATCGGGGCGACGAGGCCGGCCGCGGCCCGTCGTAAACCGGGCCTGCCGAGGACTGGCCTCCTCGGCTTTTAATCCGGCCCTCCGGCGCTCGTGATAATTCGGAAACTCGCCGGGCGCGATCCACTTTGCCGCGGGAACGATCTCCCGGGGATTAATCGGCCGGCCGCGGCGCGCCACCCCGGGACGCCTATTCGTTTCGCGCGTAAAACGCCCGTACATAAACTTGGCGCCGCCTCGGAGTGGCACTTTGTCGGCGGCGTCGGCCCCGTCGCCGAGCGGCCAAAGTATGATTGGGGCAAATTTAGTTGGCAAGCGGGCCAACCGCCGAGGACACTTTTTCCCTGTCCGCCCAGGTATTTCCGGGCGTAACTCGCGAAAAAACGAAGCCCCGCGCTTACCTGGCTTAACAACTCGCCCGAGGAGGGAAATAAACTCCTCGAGAGTCCTGCCTCCTGCCCTACTCTCCCTCCGCTAAGCGCAATTATAAACTCGTACTTTCCGAACGGCTCGCCGATCGGTTCCGCGCATCCCCGCCAGGGTATGCGCGCGGTAAGCAAATTAGGATGCCCCGCGAGGTAATAAAGCCGTCGGAGCCGTCGTCCCGAGGAGGGCCGTTCGTTAAAAAGTGCCGGCAATTATGGAGGCGATCCGGTGGGCAGCGGGCCGCGCGAGCCGACGCGACTCGAAACTACTTGGAAGTTTTCCGAATTTTCGAGCGGCCGGCTTACTCGGCAAGTTACAGCTGCCGCCTGTAAACGTCAGCGAGGAGTTACGGCGAGGATCGAGCGCGGATCTATTACAGCCGAGGAGAAAATAATTGATCGATTGGAAAAGGGGCGAAAGTCGCCCTCGAGTGGGGAGGCCGACTAATTTCAAGTTAGCGCGCGCGGCGCGGCAACGCTTTCCGGATCGTCGGGCTCCGAGTTAAACGAGTTACGATCGCGCCCGGCCAACTTCTAATACGGCCGGCCGATAAAATTCCCCCGATATGATTGGGCCGGCTGCTAGCGGCCAGGAGGTACGCGCCCCAACTTGGAACAATCCCCCGGGCGGGCTAAGATCGGCCGCGCGGCTAAAAATTTACGCCGCCCCGGCGTAAAGCCTCGTCGCGCAGTGATTTTTAAATGCAAAACTTCGGGGGCCCGGGTATAGGCGCGCGATAAAAAGTTTACGGCGCGGCAGGGCCACCGGATAGGGAAGCCGGGCCGCGGGAAGGAGCCGCTCGTCCTTGTGAATTGCCGGGCTACGCGGGCGAGATGCGCCCGTCGCCTTTCTTTTTTTTTTTTTTACACCCGCGGCCTCGCGAGACGCGCCGGGCCGTCAAAGCCCGCCACGGCTCCGAATGTCATATTTACGACGGGGATGCGCCCCGTCGCAGGTGGACCGATTTAAAATTCCGGAAATTTTCAGGGGATATTGCGACGAAGGAACGAAGAGATTCGCCCACCGTGAATTTTCATTTTCGGGATTTATCTTTATATCTTCGCCGCGAGCGGTGGAATTCGTCGGCTGGAAGGAGTCCGCTTTCCACATGCCGGCGATTATCGAGGAAAAAGATTTTTTTACTAAATCATCGCGCGCTCGAGGTTTTTAATCTAGGCTTCCGGGCGTTTCCATGCTAGCGTTTGTTAGCTTCCAATACGTGTAATAAAGATTCGATACAACCTGCGCCGTAAACTTTCTTGCAGAGTTATTGATTCTGTATAGGAAGCTTATTTAGGCATGAGAAATGAATCGAGCATCGAGGGAGCGAAGGGCAAATTCGTCAATATGATGCACGGCAAAGCGTTGGATTTTCGTGGCGTAACGAGCCCAGTTTGTTAAATAATTCGAGGAACGACAAGTTTCCCTTCGCTCCCTCAACTGCCTTGGGAGAAAAGGCACCGAGACAGCTTACGAACGAACTAAGTGAAAATGAATTATACACGCGATATTGTCCGCGTAAGCTGCCGAGGAATGGGGCTATTACTTGGCAGGTTAAGCGCGCATTACACTTTGAGCGTCGGTTCCACTTTCACTGCGCGGTCCGTGGGCGCGAGGCAGTTCGCCTGGCGATCGGCCGCGGACAAAGCCGCCGCGCGCGCGTCAATCACCGGGGCGCGTTTCCATGCGCGCGCCGGCCCTTAAATAATGGCTCGGGCGCGGATTGGCCGGCCGGCGACCTTGCCGCCGGGGCCACGCGCCCGTGATGAATCGCCGCGAGGGCCGGGGCTGCGCGCGCGCCACTTTTCCTCGCGGCTCCCCCGGGAGCCCGCGTCCGCCCACTCGCCCTCGTAATACAACGTTTCGCAGCTTCGCCCTCTGTTTTTTTATCGCTCGCTCTCGCTGCCGTCGCTGGCGCCGCTGCCGAGGAGATCCTCCGGCGCCGCCTTGATGAATGAAGGAAACGGGGAGGCTTGCGGTCCAGGGCCCCTCGCTTTGAGAATGCCGTCTAGCCTGCGTAATAAAAGAAAAATTACCTTATTTAGACGGGGGTTTTACAAAGCCTTTGAATATTACAAGATCTCTGTGCAACGTCGCTTTACTCGCGTTATACGGCAAACAAGGATTGCGTAAAAGGTCTACGTGATCTGAGATTTATTCTTCGGGCCGTTATATATTTTTTGATCAATTGCGCGAACACGTATTTATCGTGTGATTTCTTACGTGCGGGGGGGAAAATCTAGTCTGCAACTGCCTGCTAATCCTTCTTTCGAGATTTATCGTTTTCGATATGTTCCGATTGTATTTACGCGATGTAATATAAAAGATATACGTTTACCAAGTATCAATGCAGGGATTGACAATAAAACATAGCATTCGCACCATATCTTCGTTGCGAGAATTCTATTGTCGATAAATTATTTATTCCTTTACTAATTTATAACCGCTATAACAATATACGACCTTTATATACCGGGAAGGATTATTTGGATTTTGTTTTTAAAACAAACAATATCGGATTAAATGTACAATAATGTTTGGTCAATCGAGCTTTATTTTAGTTTTGTTCATATAGAGTACATACAATAATTACGTGATTAACGCAAATAACATATATGAATAATATAATGAATAATTTCCAAGAATAAAGGTAACACCGGCTGTGGATATTTATTCGAGTTTTATTTGCGTGGAAATACTTACAAAGTCTACTTTTAACTGGCGGTAGAAGGTGCTGAGCCTACTGCACTCAATATGGAAAAATGATACTCTCCGCGCACATGCATTGCAGCGCATGTAAATACGGCGAGAGTGAAAGCACCGGGGGTAAAAGAGGCAGCTTTGGAGCTCGGGCTCGTTTTCTAAACGAGAGAAAAGCACGAGAGAGCGGCTTTTCCAATTTGCGCGCACGCGAGCCGCGCGGCTCGGCTGTCGGCCGACTCCCGACAGCCGTCTCCATGTCACTGAAGACTCATTACAAGGACGCGGGTCGCTTTGCGGGCGGCGCGCGCCGCCCCGGGCCCGCGCGTGTATGCCGGGGCTCACGGTAATTAATCCGGCGGCCCCTCCGCGATCGTCAGCGGCCGCCTCCCGCCGGGGCTAAAGCGTCGGGGAACCGCCGCCGAGCAACTGCTTCCCCCGCCGCGCGGAAAAGTCATCGGCCCGGGGAGGTTCGATGCGTGCCGCGCCTCGACCCGCCGAGGAAAGATTAATACGCGCGGCGCGTCGAGCTTTGCCGCCCGGGACCCTCGAGCCCGCTCCTTTCCGTTTTACGGCCCCGGGCTCCGAGCGGCTTTTCGGACTCGGCACTCGTAAAGCATCTTCCGGCTAGGGCAGGCCTCCTCGCTATCTCCTCTCCGAGTCCTCGGCTCTCGTCGATCGCCTCTTTTTACAGCAGCGAGGGCTTTCAAATTATCATGGCTCGTGGGAACTATGCGGAGGATTCAGCCAGATATTGCGGCTTCTGCTTGCGCGTACGTCCCCCGACGTGCAGGATTCCTCGGTTGCCAGTTACGAACAAACAAGCTTTGCTTACATCCCGCGCCGTTAATCACAATATGAACCCAAGTACGCATCGTACATACTCCACCTACTTGGATATACAAGATGCAAATGCGGGATCTAGTTGCAAAAGTCACTAAATTTTTGGATAAAAGGCCAATTTCGTATATCTCTCTTGAATAATTGCAGATGCAACTGTCCAGGGAGCATTTGAGGAGAAACTTTGAAGATGAATGCATTCGTGAGTAAGTGCAGGAAGCACAGAGATAAAGTTTACGCTTGTTCGGGAAAGATTCTGTTCTCGACGTTGGCTCCTCGGTCTGCATGTTTCAAGTGCGCAGAATCGTGTAATCTTGGCGTGCTTTTCAAGACTGATCGGAAGTTTAAAGTGTCGACCTTCCCAAAGACGACAATTCAGCTAAAGTTTGAATGGAAATCTCTCGATATACACGAGGAGGGTCCTGTTTGCATTTCCGCGCGCAATGCTAAGACTGCCGAGCTCACGAAGAAATAAAAGAAACTCGCGACGTAAATCACAAGCTAAGTAGGCATCCGAGCGAGTAACGAGGGCTCAAGCTACTTTTTAATCGAACCCCGCGCCAGTTTGCGCCCAGGAAAAAGTAAACAAATACCCTTTAAACTTGATCCTCCGGCCGCGTAAAGCGCCGGCCCCTCGAATCTCGTTTTCACCTCAAACCCCGTAGAATCCACAAAACCCCGGCCGCAACGGGGGAGGAAATAAAACGGCGGCAATGGAATAAGCGCGGCTCGGTCAGACGAGCCGGATAAATCCGAGTTAGCGCGGCATTCGGCTAGTCCAATAACGGGCAGTTTGGCCAGTCGACCGGCGGCAGTTGCGTCGCCCGCTCGGCCGCCCGCGATGGAAGGAACGGAGGAACGCGGGCCCGCCTAAATCACGGGCGATCGGGCGAACGCGCGGCTCGCATCTACGTGCCCGCGTGCGGGGGAGGAGAGCTGGCAAAGGGCTCGCGGGGAGGCTTCTTTGTTCAGGCGGATGCCAAGGCTCGGGCTGCAGCAGCCGACAAAGGCCCGCCGCCTGACAAAGCCAGGGTTGCGGGGCCGAGGCTAATTTATGGCTCCTGGCCTTAAGTATCGAGGGCGTGGGAGATTAGGCGCCACGCGGCGGCGCTGCGGACGACCCAGACGACCTTGAAAAAAAACTCGGGCGGAGAAGAGTGCGCGGGTCGGGGGTCGCTGGACGCCGAGGCGCCCTTCGCCCCTTCCGCTGCAGATCTGCGCCTCTGGCCGCCGACGGCTCTGACTGGCACACAGGAGCCCACGCGAGATCGTACGGTATCGCCGCGGGATGCGACCCGCGCTCGAGCAAATAGGATACGGCCGCGATAGGAATCAATTTGCCACGCGGCTCTGTCCCCCGTGCGCGCGACGGGATAACCTCCCCGGCAGCCGCGAGCGCAAGGCCCGAGTTATTTTTCAATAAGGACAGCCCCCGCCGTTTATCGGTTTACAGGAGCGCGTCATAAGCAAGAAAAAGGCATTCCTTTGAAAGGTGGAGAGGCGCGAGCCGCGGGACGCGGGCGGGAGGCGCACACGCGCGCCGTGGCGCAGGCGTGGGCAGGTCGCCTCGAAGACGAGGACTAGGAGGAGCGGAGCCGAGGGCGCGCCGGCGTTATCGACCGGGGGAGCGGCGCGGCGGCGGCGGCGGCGGCGGCGGCGGCGTCGGGGCGCCGGCGGCCGCCACCCCCGCGCGCAGCCTCCCGCTGCAGGTCGATTCGCGCGAGACGCGTGCGTGCGCCTCAAAATATTCTTCCCTCCGGGCCACGTGCGCAGCTGCGGCTCCCGAGGGGCCGGCCCGCGACCGGCCTCCGATTCATCCCCCGTCGCGCCTCGCCCCGGAGGCCCTCGGAGGCACTCCACGTGCCGCCCGGAACTCCGCGGGATCGGAAAAGTGCCCCGTGGACCGGCGGCGCCGGATCGATTGGGGCCCGCGCGGGGATCTCTCCCGGCGCGGATCGGATGAGGACATGACGGGCGGGTGCGCCGGCCGCCTCGTTAATCACGCGCCCTCCCAATTTCGGGGGATCCCCGGCTGACACTTTTACTTTCTCACGGCGGATGCAATTACTCCCCCCGTTGAAAAAAGCGACGTTTTCAAGCAGTCTATGCGTCTTGGGGAAAGGGGCGAGCGCGCCCGTGGAAATCTTCTTCCGTAATCATCTACAAAAGAAAAGAGCGATTGCCTCGCCCTCGGAGGGACAGGACTAGCTGCGGCATTCATAATCCGGCCCGCGGGCCCACCGGCCGTGAATATAAAACGCGCGCTGCTTCAGAGCCGCCGACCCCACTGGCGCCGCCATTTTCCTTTCACTCCCGCGCGGATTAGGCTCTGTATATACGTATACACAGCTTATATAGCCAAAGGGGCGATGCGCATCAGCGCGCGGATTTCCCAGATTACATTGGGCTAATTAATGAACGCCCACCGACGGTTTGGCGCGAGACTGCCCCGCCGAGGCAAAAGCTCACCTCCCGCGCTGCGCAATTGTTCTCCCGCGCCCTCTCTATCTCTCTGCGTATATTTGGTTTTTTTTTTTGCCTCGCAACCTCCCGCCCTAACGCGTATTCCTTTGCCCGCGGAATTTTCAGACTGGAAAAGATTAATATTGTGTCGCGTAATTATTATTACAGCACGCGAGGTGTACGCTCGAGTTTCACCTGCTTATATCGATTCCTCTTTTAACGACAGCGTGCAGCACTTGTTTCTTGAAAAATCACCGAGTTAACGATCATATATTCGCAAGTACACGCAATTCGCTGATATGAGCCAATTACAAAACTATTCATGTACTTGAAAAAAGGGCTGGATTTCAAGTGTGGGAAAATATGCTAATTGCAACACTAATTAAAAAATTCACAAACAAATAAGTTCATAGGTTAGTAGTGTTTTCCGTAAAGCAGTGTCATAAAAGCCAAATTTTAGACGCGTAGGTTAATGCTGCGGACTTATACTTTCTCTAACGCTCGAAATTCTTTAGAGTAGATTAAATGCATCTTCCCAGCGCATTTGTATGCACTAATGAAAATGTGTGAAATAAAATGTCGAGTATGTAACAGAAACTTAGCTTACAGTATATTCCTTTAGAATATTTAGATTTTATGCGCGGTAATAAAATTAAAGGCACACAACTGAGCCAGTAGAAAAGGCGTGGCATGTTTATTACGGAGACTTAGAGAGATACAATATAGCAGTTGACTCGTTTGTTTTGAAATGCACTTGCCAGAATCTTAATTGATACGCGTAAAGCCGCGCGAAGAGCAAAGAATGGATTTAGCCGGAAAATTCAACGGGCGTCCAGGATTGTTTGCAGCGCAGCAGCGGCGGCGCGCATTTTGACAAGGCCGTTAAGCGAGGAGGCAAATGCTCCCTGCCGCGGCTTATCCCGTATTAAAACATGAAAAATTCAGATTTGATATAAATAAAAGGTTGTAGTGCAGGGGGAGCCGCGCGAGGGGCGGCGGGCGGGCCGTTAAAAATAGCGTTAGCATAACAAGGGCGCGGGGGACGTGAATGGACGTCGAAGAGGGCGAGCCGCGGCCAATGAAAGCCGGATCCTTTCAATGACGGGCGGCGGCCCCGAGCCGGCAGGCCGGCGCGCCGTCGGCGGCGAGACCGGCAGCAGCCCCTAGCGACGGGCCGGCGGCTGCGCCCGCCGCGCCGGGGGACGCCCTGCCCTCGCTAATAAATTCCGGCGGGGCTAATTAATAAGCGCAAACGGCCCCCGCCCCCGCGGCCACCGCGCGAATTTAAAGAGCAATTATCGAGCGGCGGCGGCGGCGGCGGCGCCCGCCGGCCCGGAGGCTGCGTGCGCCCCGCGTCTATATCCCGGAGGACTAGGCCCTTTGTCCCGCGCCCCCGGCAGACGAGCCGCCCCGGCCCTTAATCTCCGCCCGCTTTTTACCTCTGTTTGTTGCTCTCCGCCGGCCGACTCCTATCTCTCGAGATGTGTATGTACAGTCGGCGCGGCTTTATCACTCGGCCGCCCGGCGCCGGCGCTTGTCTCAGCCGGCGGATAAGCTGGCCGGAAGGAGCGCCGCTCCGGCTGCCAAGGGCCGCCGTCTAATTTGCCCGGGAAGATGCCCAGATCCGCGGCGCAAAGGCTTACGCGCCCGATCGGATGCCAGATCCGCGCGGCCGCCTGAGCGCCGCCTCTTCCGCGGCCTCTCGCCTGATTAAACTTTCAATCCGCGGGAGTGCGGCTGGCATCTCCTTGCGGGGTTTCGGGGCGGCGCGCGGGACCCTCGCCGGCACATGGCCCGACGGCCATTTGCGCTCCGCGGGGAATCCCCGGTTGTGGACGGGGCCGTAGCCCGGCGCCCGACTCCCGCGTCTCTCGGCTTCCTCGCGCGGGTGCTTCCCGCGGCTCCGGAGTTTACGGCCAGGTAACGACCCTCGACGGCCGTCTGGGCAGGGATCGCGGACACTCCGTCGATACAGCCGACCGGACGGACGCCCCAAGATTAATGGCCCGCTCGTCACGAGCTCCCTTTCTTTTATTTCTCGCGCGGGCGGCTCTCCCGGGAGATCCGCCGGATCGGCGCAAATGGGCCGTTAACGCCTGCCGCGCCCCAATCCTGCGGAGCGGACTTTGGATTGTTTTTGCCGGACAGCTGGTCGCCTCGGACCAGCTTGCCTCTTTGCCCTTCGTGGACTTTGCTAAATATATCTAGGAGTTTTTCGCGGTTGGTAGTCAATTAACCGATAGTACGCGTCAATTATATACTGCAGTATTCTCCATTGAAACTTCTTTGAAGGACCGTAAACAAATACTGCACTATTAGCGCACCGTTATAAATGGTTTATCTACTTATAATTTTTCGAAATGGTTTCGAAAAACATTGTTTAAATGCATAAATAAACTTTTATTTTAATTATCATTAAGGTTACAAATATTATAATGATTCTTAAATTGTCCCGGAATGTAGAAGAACACCGCGAGTTTTAGTCTTCCCCGGCATTGCCTTAGCGGCCTCTTGCATGAGAAGAAGGCGGCGATAATCAGTTGAAACCCCGCTCCCTCGGAGACCGCTTGATTTGGGCGTCATTTTTCCCAGGCGACGGAGCCTCGGCGTAATGGGCCACTCGAAGGCACAGTTCCCGATCGAAGGCGATACCGCGGCGGCGCACGTTTACGATGCCTCGTAAAACTCAGGGAGAGCGGCCGACTGAACCCGCGCTCGACTACTTATTCCGGCGGGCGGGGATGACTCGGGGGCAGCGGGCGCGCCCGCCGGGCGGAAAAGTTCCGGCGGCGCGGCAATCCTGCCTTGACAGGGGAGCCAAGGCACGAGCGACAATCGTAAACAGACGGCGGACGGAGTCGATCTCGCGGCGGCACGCGCCGCGCCCCCGGGACTTATTATATTTGCCCTCGAATCGCCGAGGAGATATTGCCAAGTGAACCTCGAGCCCGCGGTTCCGTAAGCCGCGCCGGTGAAAGTTGTCCCAGAGCCGGGCGCTTCCCTTGCGCGCCCTCCCCGTAAAACAAGCGATTTACCGCCAGTGTCTGGCCCGAGGAAAATTTCCACTTTTCATCGGGCAGTTGAAAAATGGGAGACGCCGCGCCCTCGCCGTTCCCGAACAGCTGGGCTGAATGAAGCCAAAGGCGGCGCCGCGGCAAGTCTCGTGGCACGGCCGTCCGCTTATTTCTCTATTAATTCTTGTTATTCGCGGCTCGAGCGGCTCGGGCCCGCGCGATGCATCGGCGGGCCGTGCGAGCCGCGTCCGGCAGACGCTCGCACAGGGAAATTATGCGACGGGAGCTCCGCCTCAGGACTCGACGTCGGCCTCCAAAGTTAACGGCGCAATAAAAGTCATTAATTCTCCCGCTTGTTTACAGGCTCTCGCCACGCCAAGCTTTTGAATTTGGATTCGAATTCCACCGAAGCGCATGCAGGGCTACTCGGCCCCGTACCGAAATAGCGGAACGATAAAAGCCTGCCCGCGGAATGGCGCCGCACGCGAGAGCCATGACGTAAAAACATCCCCTCGTCCGAGGCTCTCGCTATTACACCCCGCAACTTCGTGCCTGCGAAACCTATTTTTAAACTTGGATATATCCGAGTGTACTTGCTCTTCCGTCCATTCGCGTAGTTGTCTTTTTACCTGTTTTTACCTAAAGCTGCATTGGGCAAATAAAGATTAGAAAAGTTGATTTTCGTGTTCTTGTGATACGAAGAAAACGATACTGCTTGTAACGCGAGGATATAACTTTAAATAGGTTGGGCGTAATCGAAAAATGCCATTTATTTAATGGTGAATCGTGTAGCTGGATCGTACAGCTACTTCTATAATTGCTTTTCCATCCTGGGCTATTAGTTTTCCGGGGAAAGGCGCGGGAAACTTTTCTCCCCAATCAAAGAAAATATCCTGTTTTATATTTTAAACCTTACACGTCGAGTTTGCTGCGGACTTTAAAACTTTGAGGCGAAACACCTTACATTTGAACATCGTAAAGCACTTTGCAGCTTTGGATTATGGAGTCGGAGGGCGCTTAAATCGACGCGCGCACCGGGGCTCGGTCCAAAGAAAAACCATTGTTCGGAGATCTTAATTTGTCGGGTGTATCGCGCGAGGGGCGCCAGCGGAAATAAAGCGCGCCTCGGGGAGGCAACGCTCCTCCGGAGGCCCCGGCATCTACCGGAAACGCCCGGGTAACTGCGCCCCGGGTCCGTATTTGCCTGCGCGCGTATAGCCGGCCGGCGGCTCGTGTGTGCGCCTGTGCGAAGGGAACGCGTGCAGTCTCGAGTAGACCGCAAAATATCCGTAATTCGGCTGAGAACGGAAGCGGGGCCGAGAGGGGAACGGGTTGAGCTGGAAACCGGCGCGGCGAATGCGGCCTTGGGGGAGCAGCTTGCGAGGGTAAAAAGCCCCGCGCCCTGGCGAAATGCACTTTTAAAAGAGAGAAACATGCTTAAATATTGTTGGCTAGTATTGTGAATATTGTGGCTCTTAATTAGGAGGGAAATAGGCCCGCTTTCGCCCGCACTATTTATGGCCACTTTATGCGCCGTTCTATTTGCTAGAGAAAATTTAAAGCCAGTTAATACGACAATTGCTTCGTGTAGATTGAATAGTCGGTATTGATTATACCACCATAATGCCTAATATATAGCGACATTTGTACAAAGACGCCTTATCCCAAAACAATAAGAGTAAAGGTTGATTGCATCGTAATATACATTTCACGGAGGGAAGCATCTCGATGTCAATCCTGAAGACGAATTTCATTTGAGTTTTTGGAATCAGCCAAAGAATATCCACGCACGACTTCGTAGCTCTGCGAACTCATCAACAAAGGCGAATGGCGCTAGATTCACGAACGCGCCGACATAGGTGCTCGCGGGATCGCGGGAACGACTCGGGTTTTGGGCTCGGGTGGCCTCGGCCTCCCCCGGTAAACCAGCCCTCCATTAAATTCCGAGAATCGCCCGAGCCGCAGAGCAAAGAGAGAGTGGTGGCGTGGGCAGGGCGCCTGCGCCACCCGTCCGCGGCACACACGGGCGCCGGGCGGGGCCGCTCTCTGCCCCCCCCCCCTCCCGGTACTCGAGCCGCCGCGTTAAGTCCGGCATATGAAAACCGGGATTTACGATTTGCTGTTATTACGCGGGAGAAGTTGCGCCGGGGCGTTCGACCCGTTCCCCCCTCCCCCCGAGCAGCCGCGCCGAAGATGCGCGGATGCGAGTTTGACGAGCGCGCGGTTGGCCGGGATGAGGCTTTGATGGACCGGAGGCTCGTGCGGAGGCGCCTCCCGGTGAGCGATGGAAAAGTCGACGAGCTCTCGGGATTATATACTCCCGGCGCGTGACTATTTAAGCCCCAATTTCATTGGCCCCTCGGCGGCGGGCTATCAGCCCGCGCCAAATTAATCCGGCAACCGCTACTTTGGTCGAAACTAAGATTAGCGGCTCGAGGGTCATGCGCTTCCCGCGGCTAAACGATATCGTTGCCGAGATCCCTCCTAGGTCACGCGGTCCGCCATAAATCACCGGGCGCCCACGGCGAAGACGCGGCCGCCTCGGCGCCGAGTCAAAACGGACGGCCAGTCGGAGGGCAGGCTCGGTCTAAAAGCCGGAAAAATTATCGGGCTTCCACGTGGGCGCCTCGCAACTCGGAGGAATCTATTAGGCCGGGCCTTCCTGGCGCCGCGCCGGCTCGGCCTGCCCACGTACGCCGCCGGCACGTACGAGCCCTGCCCGGTACATCCCCGGGATGCGGGGACGCCTCCCGCAAGAACGACGAGTTTCCCCGACGTCGCGGGAATGACGAATGCGTGCGCCCGGAGGACTTTTATTCGCGCTTATCGCTCCCAATCCCCGCTATACCCTGCGTTATGGACGCGCACAAGCGCCTACTTTTTTACGCGGCGCCGCCGACGAGATGAGGGTAGAGGAATTTTCGCGGAGGAGCAGCCGGCCATCAAGCTCGAGGCGCTGCCGCCCCGTCGAACCTCCGCCTCTATATATAGCTATGTGTATCGCCGTGCATTATCAGCAGGCTGGGTGAACTCCCTTTGCTTTTCTATACAAAATAAGAGTATTGTATTGCTTTTTGGATGTACTATCTGTAAGCCGAGCTGTATATTGCCGTGATATAAGTGTCACGTGTGCTTGCCTGGATCGATCAGCATTATAAGATTAGGGTATTTTCATTTTTCCCCACGCAGGAGCTGATGTTATTATAATAATAAACTCAAGTCCTTTATAATCCAATCAAGGTAAACTCCATAGTAGCATCTGTGAAAGTATTTAATATACTCAATCGAGTCAACGTCGGATTAATCGAGTTTCTGTGCCAAGCATCGCTTATTTATAACCCAAGTTGAGATGATAAGTGCCAAGGTTGTGTCGGATGGAGTGTGCGCGGATAAAAAAGTGCTCCCGTAGATTCGGAACGACACGTTTGATAACGAATCGTACAAAATCATTAGCTTCGATTCTGGTTTAAATAGCACGTGACAGTTAGATAAGGTCGGGTAGATAGCGATGGAGAAGCTTTTCCAGAAAGTTTTCATTTTATGAGAATAATCGAAGTGAGCCTATAAGAATCAACTGTCGAAACTGCCGGCTTTGAGATACGGCACTAATCAGGGCGGACGTCAAGAATCGTCACTTGAGCCTCTTTTAGTAGCACTCAAGCGAGAAAATGGGTGAGGGAAACAAAAGAAAATTCCTCTAACGCGGCCGGACAAGCTGACAAACGAGGTCGAACGAGCGGCGGGTAAATAAGTCGATACCTCGCGATTCTTCTCCGCTGCCGGCCTATAACTCGCGCCTACTGCATTTTTCACACGTTGCAGCTAGCGGACGATAAAAAAATAAGGGCCGCCTCAGAGATGAAGATAATCCGGAGCCTGCCGGACCAAGATGAAGCTGGATTACCGATCTCGGGAGTAACGACAAGTGGGTCATGGCGAAATTGGCATGCACGGCCATCCTTTGATCATCATTTCCTGCCTTGCAGTGCACAAAGCGCCGCGAAGACAGGAGTCCGAAGCTGCTATTGGCGAGAAGCGCGACTGGTTTGCATGAGCCGAATCTCGTCAAATTGGATTATATGCGCGGAAGCGGAGCAGGACTTGGATGCGACCCGAGGTTGACTCCAGACGTACTAGACCAGTCGATGAAGAAGACGGCCAAACAGTGAACGTTTGTCATGCAGTCGGTATGCTGCTATGCATTCGACGTTGACTCGATTAGGAGAGCTGTCGCATGTGTTGCATCCATCAACTATTGCATTTAGCTTGGCTTCCAAATCATGAACCTGTTTACGCAGAGACGCCAATCGATTGCGTAACATGAGACCAAGCTTAGCCACTTAGCGCCCTATTTATAGAATCTATATATGTCTACTGATTATCAAAATTTAAATTCGTTATTCACTATACTTTAAAAAAAAATCAGTATAAATTGTTGCGCAATTATACCTATAATATGATAATGAGCTACAATTAATTATTAGATTAAATTTCATTTCTTAAAAATGTATAATAATATTTAAATGATGACATTTATTGTTGCAAGATATGCAAAATAAAGTCAAAAATATGGAACTACATTTTTAGTAAAGAAATGTTATTATATAATAAAAATATTTTTTAAACTATAGTATTGAGAAATAACTATGTACATTGTTAGTAAATATGTACATCATATAGAAGCGTGTATAAATTAACCATAATATGGATAAATAGCTATCATAAGTTGTGATATTATTTATTTCATAAAAATTCTTAATCTTTTAATCATTAATTTCTTTAGCCAAATTTTAATAAGATTTATAAATTCATCGCATCGCATGGAATTACATTTTGCATTCCTAGAAGAACCTTTCGTGCTTCATATTATATATTCAGATATATTAATACAGAACAAAGAGTAGATTGAAAAAATTTTAAATTGTAAGTAGAAATTTGTTTTTGAAGTATATAATTGCAGTAGTTAATTATATACATTTTCTCAATATCCAATAATGCATTTCAAAAAGAAATATTAACAGAGTTTATAGAGTTCATAACATTCAGAATTTGAAGAAACAAAACTATTAAATGAAAGAAAATGTTAGGGGAGATATAAACTGATTTAAAGCGAGGGACCGCGTCCCATTCAGTTTCGACTATTAACTATAGTTATGGCTACAAGCAAGGTTTGCCTAACCCTGCTGGTACGAATTAATGAAACATCCTACATACTGAATAGTTGTACGGCTAATTCAATATTCTTATACTATTTCTTGCGTAGTTATAGGTTGACCGGTTTTAAACACAGAATTTAATTACTTTTAATGTATTTCATTTATAATAACTGACATTATTCAACAAATATTTATAATTCTATTTATCTTGTATTAATATTGCATTTGTTTAATTTCTAGAAAAAGTCAACATTGCTAATGAATAACAAAAATCAAGACCCATAAGTGAAATGAAGTATTTAAAGTTTTCAAGAAAGAAATTAATATAATACTATTAGATATTCAAGTTTAATTTCTTTTTTAATTCATTAGCTCTTCAGTTCGATTATGATTTATTTAATTTACAATTTTCAACTTATTGGATGTTGTATTGTAAATGAATATCAATATACAGCATTTAACGATAAAATTATAATAATTTTATTTTACAAATGTTTCTTTGTTCCATATAATGTAGTATGCCATAATTTATAAAGAAATGGGTAATGTATGTGTTAAAACATGAATATAGTAAACCAACATTGTATTAAAATAAAAAGTGGAAACTATTCTGAGAGTACAGTATATGTATATAATATGTGTTATTGTTGAATTAAACATATACATTATACATGCTTTTCTATACAACCGTTATGTTTTTCTCAAGCCTTTCAAATTCAAATAAATTTTACTTTTTTTTAAACTGAATATAAATACCTTTTCATTACAAAAGTTTTATGTAATTATTTCTTTAAAATTTAAAATAGACAAACATGTACATGCATTTATTGTTTTATCTTTCAGTACACTGGAATTTAGGAAGTTTAATTTTATTTTCAATTTACCTTTTTGTGTAACGTGTCATAGGTTTCTTACAAATAAAGACAAAGTTTATATCTGAAAGTTTTACTAATTAAACCAAGTCCAACCGACAAATATGGAATGAAAGACATGGATCGAAAGATAACATAACTAGAATCTCACACGCTAATAATGCATATAATATATACAATGTTTAAACAATCTGCTTCGATAGATAATGCTTATATTTAAAAGTCTTGATTATTTAATACTTGAATGATTTTCACAAATTCCAATCGTTTTACTTTGTTTGGGTATTTTGGAAATGGCGCCGGGAAAGAAGAAAAACAAAACAAGTAACGTAGTAGTCGTAAACTTGGGAGCATTAACGGTGGATTTTCCATAAACAGCCCCGTGGGCAGGAATGCAGAAGCGACCAAAGTCTCCGCCGAGGGTAAGTTAGGCATGTAATCCCAGAGCTAAATGCCCTCACGGTTCGATCTAGCGAAGAGAGGAAGAGGCTGAGCCCTTATCCTAGTTCACATCCCTCCGTTTCCCATTTCAGCGCTTTCTTCCTTTTGCTGGTGACAGGACGTAGAGGACGCAGAGGCTCGTTCACAAGGGCATGCGGAGGCTGCGACCCCGTGACTCGAAAACACTCTGGCGAGGTTTGATCAGCGCTAGGTCGACGGCGTCCTTTCTACCCAGACAGGTCTTCGCTTGGGTCGCCATCGGAACGCAGTTAGCGTCCATTCGGGTTAACCTCCCTATCAAAGGATCTCTTCCCTAGGCTCCTCGAAACCCACGTCAAAGAAATTTCCAACGAGCGCGTTATAAGGCTCGCCGGTCTTCTTCCCTAAGGCCCACCTGTGCCCCGGCGCAGAGGCTCTCCCTTGTGCAAACAAAGGCTACGTGAGCTAGGAGCTTTTAATTTGCGGAATTAGTTTCTCACGAATCGGTTATCCGCCGCGCGGCTTTTGTTGGGGGTCGCGAATAATTGCAATTTACTCTCGATTCCCTAAGGCTTTGTAATTTTTACCTCGCCCCAAGCTCTTCCGCGAATCAGGGGGGAATAATTCGAGTGCGCGCAGGCTCTGGGTGAAAAAGCGGCCCTCTGGAAGGGGCAATAATGCATACAACGAGATATTGGGGAAGTTTTACTTTTAAAGAGTCGGGAAGAGTTACCGAACCGGCTCGAAGGATCCGTATGCAAGTCAAAGAGAAGAAGACAATTTAGGTCAGCCTTAACCTCACTTTGCATTAAGTCGCCTCTCAAACCGACGCCTCAAAGTTCAGCCTCTTTATTTACAAACTTAATAAAGAACCTTTGCTAAACGTTGTCTAACGGAATACGTAGACGATGCCTAGGTAGTTATCATCGGACTCGAGAATATACCTGGATCGAAATGGGAACACCGTTTGGAGTCGCGTGTTGTGTAAATTTCCTTAGAACCGCAGACAATGGAGAATTTGGACGCGGTCCCCGGAATCAATCGAAATTATCACTGAGACGCGCGTCGATAATGGTGGCATTATGTGGGCGCAGCGGAGCATTGCCAAGATGCAAACACACGCGCGAGCGCGTAATGCATGCAACGGGCGAAAACAATGGGCAGACCAATCAATCGGCCTTGGCGTTCTTAGGTGCTCCCGAAACGAGAGGGAATATCGCTCTGCATACGCGGGTCCCAGGCGGGACAGGGCTTTGATGGCGCATCGGGTGCGCGGGGCAGTTGTTCGTATTCCTAATTGCGAGGTACGGTTATTGGGGTGTTTTCCCGGCCCAATAAACCTGTCTCGTATTTCACGGGGATATATTTTTCCTCGACGCAGCTTGTATACAGGCGCCCGATTAAGGGCCGGAACGACCCTCGAGACCCGTGTTAAATCCGGCGCCCGGCCGATGCAAAGAGGCTCGCGGGCCGCTCGATAACGGGCGAGGCGGCCGCGGGGCCACTTGTACACCAGCTTTACGGCGGCCCCTATAAGATTTTACACCGCGGCGGGCGCCTTTTTAATTGCGCGCCAGCCGGGGGTCGCGGATAACTCCGCCTGTCCCCGGGCTGCCGGCTGCTTGGGATTCGAGGGGTCGGCCCCGCCGTAAAATCGGCACCAGATGCTCCGCGCCGCTGCAAAAATCGCCCCATTGGGGCCCCGGCCGCTGCCTCGCATACTACGCGGGAGAAGATGGACACGGCGAGAAGCGAGTATTCGCGGTGTTTAGAGTCCCGTGAGCGCGAGGCCGGGAACCTTTTCAACGGCGGCCGAGAAGTTTTCTCCGAACTGCTCGCGCCATCGAATATCGACATGGCTTCCGTCAATCTTTCACTGCTTGTTTTACTCTCGCGCGCTCCATCTTCATGTCTGTTTATTTGCTTGCCTTTTGACCTCGATTTCCACCGTTCGGGCAATTTTCTCGCTGTGTTACCTTCGGTATACAATACTTTTCAAGCACTGTAAAAATAAAATAAATACAATCGAGCAATATTTTTTTAAAATACACAGAAAAATAACCGTGCGCCTTTAGGTGATATTTTAATTGCATGTCTGGTTTAAGTATAGCTGCGCTACTTTTCTTAATATTACTTATATTATTTTAAGTTTACGTTTAAAAAAAGCTCCCAGAATGCTAAATGATATCAACTCAATTACGCGTAGTATACTAAGTTACGTTATATTACCCGAAGCACAAAAATCAAGGGTACCATTAATAGATGCAAGAATTACAATATCAATACTGAATTTAATTAAGGCTTCATGTATCAATCTTGCAAGAATAATATTTATATAATTTAATTATTGTTCGTTATATTTTTATGTAAAAGCTATTTCATTTTACATGTACATGCACACGTATACTTGTTCCTTCACATACATATATCATAAAGATTCTAAATCAAAAAATTACGTTGTATAAATAAATGTATAAAGTTTTTTACGTAAAAATTCATTCATGTATCTTACTTTTATCGTCTAAAGAATGTGACTTTCAATAAATAAATTAAAAAAAAACTACTATGCTATGAAAATAACATGTAGATCGTTCCAGGATAAGTACGTCGTCCCGCTTGTAATCGAATTAATAATGTTAGTAATACTGCCTGGCACTTAGGTAAGGAGCGTTCAGATTAAACGTGGTTGAAAAAGTGCCTTTATTATTAACCTTTCATTTTCATCGAGCATTAAGCCGCCGGCTATGGTAATGGTCAGTGTTGCGTGCCCGCATATTGCCCCACCGCACCTTCCCTTCGCCCTAATCACCTGTTTGCAACAGTCGACCCTCGATCCCGAGTCTTCCGTTCCACCCTTGACTCGGCCCGAACGTTATCAAAGTCGTATTATTATGTCCCTTTGGGCGCCCGGCTTTTTCCACACCCTCGTAATAATAACAATCTGGTAAAGTTGAATACTTTTAAGTCACGGCCATGAGTAACAAGAGCTATGAATTTTTGAATTTCGTGGTTTAATGCTGACGTACGTTTACAAAGAATTACACTCGTAGATACACATGTGCAGCAGCGGACAAATAAATCCATACATTGTGTATTTTCCGCGAGCCACTAAAAACTCGATCCGGCTGTACTATTGGATTTGGTACAAGAAACCGGGTGGGGGCGAAACTCTATTATTCTTGCAAATGATATAGCGAGCGATGAAATTAACTTGTCGAGAGGTCGGTCTTTCCGGGGCTCGCGCCGCCTTCGGAATCCAGCCATATGCAATAACTTTTATGAATCATTGAACGGGGCGCTTCATAAGTTTATATCGCGGAAACGAGGAGTGAATCCCGATATCGCGGCTCGACTGCGGCCGCTCGCGTGGGATGAATTTTTTCAATTATCCGCGGGGACCGCCCGCGCCGGCTGCTACGAAGTGGGTCTCGGGACCGGGCGAACCTCCTCCAGCGGGACGGATCAATTTTTGCCGAGGATTAAGCGCGAGCCGACGAGAAGAAGACGCGCACATTGAATATTCATCGACGCAACTTGCCGCCGCAGCTTGATTGTCTTTGATTATGCGAGGAGGGCCCGCAGTCTGCGCTGCGCTCACCCGCGCATTATTCCACGTAATAATGCTTAATTAGTCGACATTGAAACTGCACGATAGCATTAATCGAGGTGATTTTCTCCTTAGTAATAATATGATAAGGGCGCGGTTACGGGGACTGCACACTCGTGAGGAACTGCACTTCTCATAAGTCGATCTTCTTGAAGATTACAATTTGGTCGACTGTCAATTGTCGACTCGGTGTGCTAAGTAACGTATCTTTTGGCCGACCAAGAATACTGCCGAATCGAATATCATGTTTTCTCATTTTGGTTGTGTTTAAATGTACAACATACGCTTCTAGCAAAGTATTCTCCTAAAAGAGTCGATAGAGCGGGAGGCGTCGAGGCTAATGCAATTATTTCCATGATCTCGCCGGGAATCAAATGAAATTGAGACCAGTGAGAATCCCTAACAATCCAGAAGCTATAAATCAGAAAAACTAACATCTATCATGATGACTGCACGGTGAAAGGAGCAAAACGAAGTCTGTATCCGTTCGTTTCCTAAGGGGACAGGGGGGAGGCGAAGAGTAATTGCCCACCGTCCTCTCCAAAGTCACGGGTGCGACAAAAAATGTACAGAAAATGCAGCAAGTACGAGTTAAAGAAGCCGCAAAAGTAGCGGAAGAAGAAAACCTTCGCATGCGAACGAGAGAATTATTTGCGTCTATAAAGGGTTAAAAATCAATGCGTACGGCAGAATTCCATAATAAATTGGACAGTAAATACCACAAAATATTGCTCCGGACTTTGAGCCACATAAATATTGGATAACCTAAAGATAAAAATGTAAATAAATTTAAAATATATACAGCTGTGCTACTACAATGTACAGTTACAAAGCTCCGTACTATATTACGTGCTATTAACGATCTCGAAAATTGTTTTAGGATTATTTAGTCAAATGTCAACGATGGATATCAAAAAAAATATATATATATGCATCTTCGATTGTTCATAAAAAACAATTTGGCAAAAAATTAAAAATATAAGTTAATAAATGAATAAGTTTACGCGCGTTAAGCTCAAAATTTTCATCGATTGCTCGCAACTTATTTAATAACTCAAAAACTACCATTCATTAGAACTTTCTCACGAGTTTCGAAGCGCTTATGCGGGGAGTGGGGCAATGGCCCTAGCGGACTACGTGTTCAAAATTTAAAAGCGCAACTAGCCAGAATCGGCTGATTCCAAGCTGTGCCGTCCGATTAGACGGCTTGCGTTACACGGGGCTGCACGCACAAGACGGCGGGCGAAGGGCGCCATTGAGAGGAAGGGGAGAAGACGCAGACGTCGCGGAGGCGACGAGAGGCAGAGGAGAAAGCTGGCGCTCAGGGTCGTTAGCTCCCGGAGCCGGAAAGACTTTTAACACAGACACTAATTATCGCGTACCGCTGTGTGGGTGTGTACACACCGAGGGGGCCAGCGTGTGTATACGCACCGGGGAAGAACCTCCGCCATCTCGGCATTTTTTTCCAGAACAATGTCCTCGTTTGGGAGGAGATTGATTATTATACATAAGCGAGAATCGATGAGAATGACGAATATAGCCTCCTCGTCACCTGCGAGGAATGTTCAGTCGTCCCCCCTAAATCTGCAGAGAGTTACGTACGAGTGAAATTTCATTTGAACACACTGCAACTGAAATAATATAGATTTATCGTGCAAATAGAATATTTTATGTCAAGAAATGGTTCCACGCTAATTTACCGAAGATGCAATAAATTTCTGCTTTGCACTCGCGGTGCATCTCCCAAATTATATAATTATAATATCATTTAGAGAATCAATTTCGTATTTAAATCAATTTATCGTAGATAATTATGATAAAAGTCTACTTCATCTTTAACGATCTATTAAATGCTTTTCTCCATTCTTTTCCCAAAATAAAAATTGAGGAATTTGTTAGCTTTTTTGAGAACTATTTTGTACATATTTTATTGATCTAAAAAGATTGAAGAATAGCAAGGAAGCTGTTTTCATTATTTCATTGTTTATTTAATATTAAAATAGGATGTACAAGTCAGAATGAACATTTCTAACAGTTTGAATATAGACAAAACACTATGAATTAATCAAACAGAAAGACTAACCTTATATTCGTTACTATAGATAGATTATTACTAGTTTATATGCACAATTTGCACAGTGCTGGTTTTCACACGATTTGTTTAAAGTACAGATGACCGCTTGTATATTAAGATAAATGAGCCACTCGATTATCTAGATCGGTTTTCTCTGTCTCAAGACTGATGATAAAATCCCGAGTTTATACTCTTAACTTTAGCTCAAAAATAAATATTTAATAAGTAAACTTTTTTAGAGCTTAAAAATTGGAGAGCCGCTGCTGCGCTTGCTCTTTATCCCCTTTGGAACACGAAAGAAGGACGGGTCGGGGAAGGCGGCGGCATTCGCCTATATTAATAAAGGCTCGCGAAGGAGGCGACATTGATGATGACGAGAAGTATAAGAGGAAAGTTGGACCTGCTGCGGTTATTGTGGTGCTGCCGTAGCGCGGGCGCAGGTGAATTGTTCGCGTAATCGGAAAACAAAGCCACGAAGGCTTCGACACATGGTCACCATGGCAACGCGAACGATTCCTCGCTCTTTTCTTTCTACCGAGCATAACTCGATGGGTACACTTTGCTTAGGTACACACTCTCTCCCCCCATGTGGCTGTTCGTCTTCGCCGGCTAGATCGCTTTCTTTCGCCGCGCTATAAGCTTCTCTTCCTCCTTTTCGGCCCTTTTAATTGAAACTCTTATTACCTGCTGGGGAGCCGGTCAAAGAGCCTCCTCCTTATTGAAGGGGTGGCCGGTGCAGGAGGGCAACTTTTCGAAATCGCATTTCCTAGGAAAATATTTGTTGTGAGAGGGGAAGGGGGCGCTTTAATAGAGCGCCAGCAGAGAGAGGGATGAATTGACGGCCCTTCTGGGGATTGCACGGGCTGGGCAGAAGGCCGAGCGCATTTTATTCAATGAAACTCGAGCCCTGCCGCTGTGGAATTCTCAGTTCTCATTCTCGACGCGAAGCGCAGCATTTTATATCCTTGCGAAACAGTGTAGCTCTGAGCTACTTGGCTACGGGGTAACCGGGGGTAACCGCACGAGTCGCCCGTCGAGATATATTATGTCGAGCATAAATTAAAGATAAACATCCATAATCTCGTAGGATAAGGAGGGATAGTCACGTGGAAAAATACTTGGTAAGACCCGTTAGACAAATGTGCACCACTTTTTTATTGTATACGATTTTTTTCGACCTTAATACCAAAAGTTACAGTGACAACTGCATAGAGAAATGTAATAAAGCCACGTCTGACCTATCTTGAGAGTATCTACTTCTATCAAGGAAAATGTATATTTCATACGTGTTTAAGCATGCTTCATTTTGAAGCGATAAATTTATACGCCATCGTTTTGCCAAATCAAATCTAGCAATCAATGCACGTCTCTCTGAGCAGTATAATAATAAAGAATAATGACAGAATAATCAAGAGTTTGCACCTTGTGACTGTTTTATTTAAAACTTCGATAAAATGAAAGAAACTGAAAGTATGGTGAAGTAATTTAAAAATTCAAGTGATTTGGTATTGTGTAGAGGACAACAAACGCAGCGCCCTACGATAATTTAATATAAATGTTAATCCGCCGTTGCGATTTGCTTCTTTTCCACGGAAAGAGTGCAAAGAGAAAAGATGGCTCGTCTCGCGTAGAAAGTAATTCAGGGAGCTGCCCGTGTAACAATTTGAAAAGTCGTAAGTTAAGATGCGCAAAGGGAGAAAGAAGGAAGCTCCTCAAGAGCACTATTCTATGCGTGCATTATTTCCCCTCGACGACTGCAGGAGAGTACAGAGCCGCGGCCGGAATTCCCTCCGGCGGTCCCGCATTATACTTCGTAATTCGTTTCGGGCCTCTCGCTGCTTTTCCAAAAGTTCCGCCTAAATATTTCCCCTTGACTTATTAAAAAGGCCGGCGTGTTCGAGGGCGGCGTCCCCCGCGCGTCCCCCGCGCCTCCCCGCATGGCAAACTTGGGCGCGCTTGTGCCTGGGCCGAGGCGGGCGTCCGCGAGCGGCGGCGCGGCCCTCGACCGCAGCCGAAGCCCCCCAGGGCGGTAATAGCTCGCGGCGCCGGGGGCGGCGATCGGCCCTTGGCCGCCGCGCGGAAATTACCCCATCGGCTTCCGACTTGGCGCGTCCGGGCGGCTGCGGCCTCAAAGCAAAATGGCCCCGGTGCAATTAGGGGAGCGGCTGCGGCGTCGGGCCGCCGGGGATCAGCGGTCGCCACGTGTCGGCCCGCACTCGTCCGAATTTTCCGCCGCGGCAGAATCGCGCGATTGCCCTGTTGCTGCGAGCCGCGGGCCGGATGCAATCGCTCGCCGGCGACAGTTAGTCGATTAAAAAGCAGGCCCGGGGAGAGCCATAAACGCGAATCGACGCCGGCGTCGGTTTACGGGCGAGGCAGCGCGGGCCCATCGAGCAAGGGCTGCCCGTAAAAGAGCAGCCTTAAACCGAGGGGGCCAAGGAAAGGGAGCTCCGCCTTATGGCAGCCGGCGCCCCGATAGTGGGCCAAAATAATTTCCAGTCGCACTCGATAAGCCTCAACGAGGTCCTCGAGTTAAACAAGTTCCGACGAAAAATTGAAATGAAATCGCTCAATCTCACCGGAGCCGATTGAGTTCGTGCCCCGTATCCCTATAGGTTTTATACTGCTCTATCTATGCTCGTCGATTTCTATCTCTCTATATCTCTTGCTGCACCTCCCCGCGAAATTTAATCCTCCGCTCTACCACTAGTTCCATTATAACTAACTAAATAAGAGATTTCTTGACGGCCTTCTCATAGAATTTCGTAGAGCGATTTGAAACAGAAGTGAAAAAAACGGTCAAACCTTGTACAGCGGATCGGTTTGGAGACTATCCAATGGATGATTGTGTTACTTTAACTCAAACATTCGTTCGGCGTAGTTCAATTATTATAATGTGTCACTACATTACAACTTTATACGATTAAACATGAAACCGTTGAAAATTTTATTATTGCGGCAATAAAATCTTTTATCTGCATTTTATGTAGTCTAGTACTCCTCTTTATTTTCATCATAACGAATGCCCATGTTATATTTAGGCACTTGCGAACGCGACTCGATTTAGTAATGAGGCTGGGCTCAACTGCGAAAGAGATGGGGAGAAATTACTGGCAGGATGCGTGTACCCTCCATAAGTTGAATACCCCCGGGAAATGTGTGTAAAAAGCCATAATCTGCAATTAATTTTTATCCCAGTTTTAATTAAAAGCCTATAATAAAATGCATACATAAGTTAAAAGTTTGTAGATTACATGGAAGATTATGAATCGATGTAGTTTGACTTAAATAATTGAAATAAGTTCTTATATATAAGTGAAACTGGCACGGAAATGAAGTTTTTAAAAGTTAACCCGACTAGCATCGTTTGTTCGGTAAGATTCGATCTGCTGATTGGATCCGTCCGCTTCAAATTCAAGATAGAAGATCAAATTGATCGAGGCCTTATTAATCTTTACTCGCGGTTCAAACGCAAAACCAATCGAGTATTTCGTTAGGTCGAAGCGAGACCCTCCCTGGGAGAGGAGCAGACGGGACTAACGGCGCGCGGAGCTCGAAAAGCCGCGGCATAAGTAATATTAATTCTGCCCCCATCCAGCCGTCTAATCCGGGCCCTCGAGCGGCTAGTCGCGGCTCGGATAAAAAGGCCTAGACGAGCGCGCGTGTTAAAGGATCAGGGCTCAACCCTTGGGTCGAGGGAGGCCCGAGTGTCCTCGCGCCCGGCCTTTCAGACGCACTTGCCAAGGGGCGCCCGATAAGTGGAGCTTTCGCGTGGGACTGCGGCCGCGCGCCCCGCCCTCGCCCCTCTCGACTGTGCAGCCGCTGAGCCGGATTTTTCGTCACGTTCGCGTGTCGGCCGACGGCTCGGCTCGCGGCCGCCGGCAGCTTCCACCGATCCTTAAAACTATTCTCTTCCGCTCGAATTCTTTCGCCTCGCGCCGCGATGTCCGTACGATCGGCGTCGCTCCATTCTACGTTTGCGCATCGAGTCCTCGGAGAAAAGACAGCTCAAACTCGATAGCGGCGATGGATAATCTTTGTTCTTTTTTCGTCGTTCGACTCCCTTTTCCATTTGGAATTGCAAAGACAAGTTCTAGAATTCGCACAATTTACTAGTTTATGCGATCTTTGAAACTTTATAATTTAGAATCATAATGTTCTTAATTTATTATGGCATTAACCTAACTAATAGCGTTGAAGCCATTTTCATTTTCCTATAAAAGTTCATAAGAAAGGTATTATAATATCTTCCTGCTGTTATAAGATGCAATAAACTCATTAGACCGATAAAATGACATTACCGCTTCACTCGATGGTCTATAAAATTTCATATTTTATATGAGTAAGTCCCGCACTGTACCACCTAGCTTTAATACGGTCATAGTAAATTTATTTGACTATAGCTTTTATTTAACGGTCTTGTCATATATCTAGCAAGTCAATATTACCAATTTCATCATTTTTTACAACCTAACCGCAGTCAGAGAGGCCAACAGAAAAAAACGCATTTTCTTTCGACTCATCAAAACGATACTCCAGCAGGGATGAAATTCCTTTTTTTTACTCCTTTTCTTAATTTAACCGCAGAAGCCTGGGTGCATTTCTATGCGAAATGATGATACGGGCACAAGGTAAATGTCCCACGCGGTGAAAGTACATCGATATAAAAGAATGTCGAGAATGTAAAAGAAGGAAAGTCCCGGGCCGTCGGTGAATTACAGCGGAACGTCTTTCTCTCGTCCTCGCGCCCGGGCCGATTCGCCTCGCAGCCAGCTCGTAAGTCCAAGTAAGAGCGCGAGATTTCATAGCGATACCTTGGGTGCGTGAAAAGCCGGCGCGGCTGAGTCTTCGAGTCTGCGACGTGCAGCCGCGGCTCGCAAGGCTCGACGCGCAGGGAACGAGGCACGCAGGGCGCTGAGCTCGCGTCTTTCGGTTTCTTTTCCATTTGTCGCGCGTGCGTGAGGGTTGCGCGGCGGGGGGATTCCCGCGACTCGTTAATGTGCCGCTTTATACCGCGGCCCACTCTATACCACCTTCAAAGGGGCCCGAACGACGGTATTCTACGGGCGCGCTCGCCGCAGAGCCGAGCCAATAGTGTGTACACAGCGGCCGCAGGGGAGATTGTATATTGGGGCTCTCGAAAAAATGTAACCCCTGTGAGCCCCGGGGCGAGGGAATAAAGTGGAGCTTTTGGGCGAGAATGGAGCTCGCGCGCCGCTCAGAATCACCATAAATACGCGGATTCGGATTACGCCGGGGGCTTCCACGTGACGGCGTCTTTGAACCCACCCGCGTAGGTTATCGGTTGGGGCTGCTCCTTTTCACTCTGCTAAGTAGTTATGATACTTGCTTTATCGTCCTTTGCCAAGGTATCGCGCCCAGGCCAACAGAAAGAGCACTTTATCCGTTCACCCTTACCATCTAGTGGAAAAGGTTACAACTGCATCGATAGTAAATCAGTGAAGGCAATGTAAATTTGCCGGTGGGTTTCCGCATGTCTTCACGCATGTTTCTAAGATATTCTTTGTATTGTTGTTACATTATATTCAACCGACCCACTCGCTACTTTTAAAGTTATATTGTCGTTATACCTATACTTATTACAAGGAAAGGATACACAAACACACACATACACACAAACAATATTTAATTAAAGAGTAAATAATTGAATTTATTCGCGACGGTGAGGTTGAATTACAAAAATAAAAAGGGCGGGTGTGCCGCAGCTCTTACCTATTCGGCTCGATTTCAAAACAATAGTGGCGGGCTCTTGGCCCGCGGCGAGTTCGATCGCCGCTGATCGCCATCCCCACTCCTCGAGTTACCGCGGCCGAACAAAGGCCCGGCGCTCCAGAGTTTTCCGAGGCTCCCCGAAAATGTTACGAGTGTCGCGGGATTGCCGAGTGCCCGACGGCCACGGGAAGTAAAACTCCCCGTGCACGCGGGGCGGCCTTCATCTACCAGAAGCTAAGCTCCGCGAGTCGTATGACGCCCCATGTGCCTACCTGAACGGATGGCTGACGCCACGAATCCCCTTTCGGATTCGCGCGCGGGTAATCACCGCTTCAAAACGCGCAAATTTTCCTTCACACAATCATCAAATAATTTTGCTTACAATAACGCAAATGAAAACAATCCTTTTATATCGCCGTACAATAAACAATCGTTCAACCATAACATAACTTATCACTGCTTTAACCATAGCTATACGGTATTTATTTCGAGTCTCCTCTTTGTAAACCCCATTTCATTCAAATAAACGGATGAACCAACCAACATATAGGTCTTTCAAGCCGTTCTTTTTGTCAACTTGCATTGCTTTGCTCATAGCTTCATATAAAGGAAAAGCGCATACATTCTTGGTCTCACGCCGATTTTTCTTATTTTCGCAAAGCTAACATTCTCTACTTTTGCTTAAAATTGCTCAAGAATGTATTATAAGTGTACATAAAATTAAAATAATTTATGCGCAATTTTAACTTTTCCTGCTCGCAAATATGTCAATGAAAATATAAACTATAGACACTTTTTCTTTATTTAAAGTTACGTAAGAAAACTTTAGGATATGTACTCATATACGGGAAGGACACGTTATTTTCTTTGCTTGTATACCAATTTTGAAGTTGAAGTAGAAATGAAATAATATTTTTTAATCATTGAACTGATAATAATAAATATTGTTTCAAAAAACTTTAGTCAATCAAGCTTGAACTACAGTTCACGCCTTTTTATCTTATACGAATACTTTCCCCGTAGTCGTTCGATCAGCCATTTTAGTATGCATTTACTATCTTGCTACGGGAATCATATCGTCGACAAATGATAGGCTACAGAATCAGTTTGTTATCCAGCATGAGCGACTGCGTAACTACTGCATCCAAAGCACTCTTCCAATTTCAGAACTATTTTAAAGCTGCGATTCTATTTTAAAGAGAATTCTGAGGTTGCATTTACAGAAATCTGAGAGTGTCGCCGAAATTTATTCACTTATAAGATGTAATCGCATGAGAGTCGTAATGTAAAAGGGAACCTTTTTACTAGATTTCTGGGATCAGAAGTCAAGTATAAAATCTCTATCAAGTGTAAAAATAATTCGCTGGATTCACTACATTCACAATTACGAAAAAATACGAGGTAAAATATAAAAACTACACGGTATATTATAATAAATATCCGACGTGATACAACTAAAGGGAATGGATTCGAAAATGAATATGATACGAAGTTTCCGCTATGCATAAATAACATGATTTAGCAAGCTTATAAGGTAAAAATGGTGTTCGAATCATTTATTACATGTCACAATTTGGTCCAAATGGCTGTCAATTTGACTGATAACCATAGTAAATTCATACGGTAGAGGCCATGACATAATCATAAACGTTTTTCATTATTCAACATATATATAGCTATCAACGTATTACCAACATATACAGCTGCCTGGTTTTACTTTTAAACTTCCATCTAAAATTTGTTAGATTACTTTTAAAGTAAAAATATGAAATGTTATTCTTAACATCAAACAATGTTTAAGATATTAAGTTTAAAAGCAGTTAAATTGAATTACTACTTTTTTTATTTTGTACATTGTACACAATGTTCTAACAAATTTTGTATCTAATCTATTCTCCAATTTTTTTATTATTAATTTTCAATTGTAATTTTCACGGATCATCAATGCACACAAGCAATGCACTCGAAAATATTTTTAATATTTTATGTAAAATTTAGAATTTAATATTTGAAATAAAAAGGAAAAGGGCACACAAGAGCGCGGGAATCATAAAAATATTTTGCAATCTTTGAAAGTAACGTTAGATTAAAATGCATATTCACCATGTATGCATAAAGCTCGGTGGGAAAGATATATTCGTGCAATAAGACGTGACGTCCATTCGAAATATTCAACGATTCACCCAGATTCCGCGCGAAACTCTCAGCCCGAGAAGTTTTGAAAATGGTTTTCGAGCTTGAGAGAGTACACGTGCGCGGGCGCAAGGTTTTAAAAATACGCCGATATGAGAGAGAATCGGTCCGACAGTTGCCATGTGCCCGGGCGAGCGGGCGAATCAGCTTCCATTCTCAGGGGAGGTGGGCACAGGTGAAAGGTGCATACAGGCGAGGCGGCGCAGCGCAGTGCGCGCGCACAAAATGCAGGGGGCAGGAGGGCGAGGCACTCTTGAATTACAATACCGGCGCGTCAATAGGTTTCCCGTAGCCCTCGGCGCCCTCGCGGCCCTCCCCAGACTCCTCGAGGGCGAAGCGGGTGGCAATCGTCAAACGAGCGCGGGAGTCATTGCCTGGGGTCTCGTTTCGCGGTCGGCCCGGCCCTTCCGGCCCTTTCTTTAAGGCTTCGCTCAGGGCCGGGGGCGGGCTAGCCTTTGCGGCGACTTTGGAGTGGGGCATTACGCGGCGGCGCCGCGGGGCTCCTGCGGCCCGCGGATGCGCCGCGCGGACTTATTAACAAAGCCCATCCGGGGAAGCCGGCCCGCGAGAACAATGTCGCCGCGGCGTTCTCGAGGCGCGGCCCTGGTCAAAGGTGCGCTCGAGAGCCGCCCCGCGGGAAGGAGGGCAAGTGGGGCCGGGCCCCCGCGATCCGCCCTCACCTGCGATCTGCCCTCACCCGACGCGATACTTGTTGCTGGCCTCGGCGAGTCCGCGGGGCCGCGAGAGCCCGATTCTCGCCCTCCTTTCGAGAGGGACACTTTACGCCCGCGAGTGCGCGCCGCGGCCCGAGCGAGCTTTATCCAATTGCTTTTTCCCCGCTTACGCAGGGGACGTTTTCCTCCGCGACTTACAACCAGAGCCTCGTGCGCGTCTCTTTCAATTGTTCCCTTCTGCGGTTATCCTTGTCGAAGAACCGCACTTCTGTGCGAGCGAACGTGGATTTTTAATATATTTATTTTAAAATAGAGTTTAACAAATTTTTTTAATTGTTACGTGTAGAGGCCTCGAAAAGAAAATTTTAATAAGGACGTCGAGGAGAATAAATTTGTAACACAATTAATTTGATATGACTTGGAGGGCTTCGGCTGTACGTATGCTTCGATGGACGAGTTTAATTTGATCCATTGCCACCCGTGACGGGTTTTTTCTATACGTTACATTTATTGCTATTGCATGCTTCATAATTATATTTGTAATATTAAATATTGAAGTTGTAAATTTTTCAAGCAGTCCTTATATTTAATACCACTATTGAATGGCACAGCGAATTTACAGAGAAATTTACAAAAAATTCTTGAAAAATTCAGTAATTTATCGTAACAGAAGGGAAGTAGCCTAAAATGGCTGCCGGTATCGCTTTAAACCTAATTATGTCTCTATCGTTTCCTCTCCGAGAGTCCATGAAGTCCTTCAGAGACAGAGTCCTTTGTCAAAGAAGAAGGCTTTTCTATCTAAAGCGCCGAGAGTCGCCCGAGTTAGACGCATCTTTGAATCCTGCTGGGCTACAAAACGGAGCGGAAACAAGTGGAACGGAAGGAAGGGACTATGCAGCCCTTCTTCGCCGAGGACTGGAAGAGCTCCAAGACCTTATGCCCACCTTACTGCTCTCGTACGAGCACCTAAAAAGCTCGCGCCTTTTCGCCTGAGTGCGCCAAAGTATTTTCTGTGAAGGCCGCACCTGCCAATTTGGAAGCGTTTTTTCTGCACAACGCAGCTACTCTGAAATGGATGCTGAAATGTCGATTTTGGATGTAGTCTCTGGCAGGAGTGCAATTTATACCATCAAGTTTTCGAGAGCTTTTTTCCCCACTCTCTTTTTATTTTTGTTTTCATTCCATTAAACGAAAAGCTAGTATGCGCATACCGACAAGTGGCTAAGCGATCGACTTTACTCGCAAAATTTCCTGCAAAACTTCACCTCGTTCATTCGCTAAAAGTAGGATTTATGTCGATAGGGACTATGGTAGAAACTTCCCAAACAATGTTGCTGGTAAAATCATTCTAATGCGCGTTAAGTTAGAACATATTTCTTTAAATAAGTATTAAAAATCTTTCTTTGAAAACTGCCCAGTTATATTTCATTGAATACTAAGAAGAATTTAACAGCGGAGAAACTGATTTTAAAAGAGTTAAGAATCACAATTTGAATATATGTATATAAATATATTACTGCGCTTTCTATCCTAAAAAATATATTATTTTTATATTATAATAATTTATTATATTTTAAACTTTATGATAATTTTGTTCTATAAAATCTTTCAAATTGTATCGGTATACTATACTTTCTGATGTCAGCTTGTCACTAGTTTTAATGACTCCCATAAGAGAAACACTTGGCTGAATTTATACAAAAAAATTCATAAGTTTGGTGAAAACTGGTAAATTGTTGCTCGGTCGTATATAAAACGAGTACATTGAAAGAGTGACAGAATTTTTTAGTAACTAACTAATCAATGAGCACTCTAAGAATAAGTTCATTTAATTCCTCAGAACGTCAGTACAGTATCTTCCGTCCCATCGATAAGGCTTGAGCCGAAGCCTCAATCTTGATCGGCCGGAAAAAGGGCTTCGCGAAATTACGTACTGCGCGTCGGAGTGCAGCGGCCGAGGCCGGCGTGCGCTTGAGTCCTTTTCTCGGAGGCTCCGAAAATACCCCGAGGCAGCTGATCGAACTGGAAGCGGCAGGGCTGACGCGATCCGCCAGCTGAGCCATCGGCGATTTACGCGGGCCGTCTGGAAAATCTGCGACGCTGCTGCTTCTCCCCGCGGGTCGGAAGCACACAAACAGAGCGTCGCGTGCCAACAATAGTCCCGTGGCGCGACGTTGCATAATTAACGGGCGCGGCCTCCAATATACAGCCGCGAGTGGACCGCCGGGCGCCGAAAATAACTGACCACGCGCTGGTTCATCGAACCGCTATGCGCGAGCCGTCCTCCCCCGTGACTCGTTATTGTCTCCCGCGGGTTTAATGCACCCGAGGAGCCTCTTGTCCCGGGGGCTCGCGTATATATCCTTGGCGGTGCGCCGGCGCGGCCGCGTCTCCCGGCTTTTCCATCTCGCCGCTCGACTGCCTCGCGCGCTCCTCCGATCGAGCTTGCGAAGCGATCTGACTCCTCGGCGTCGTCGATGTAATCGCCCACAGACCTATACGTATGAGATTGTTTCTTGCCCCTCCTCCCTGCGACTTTGCTGTTTTCTCATTTAATTCCTGCCCGGGGACAGATCCACATGGCTCCGGATGGAAAAGTTATGGAACGGTCTGGAAATTGAATAAACAAGGCGCGCGAGTATTCGCCCAAATGCGATAACGTAGGATGCTGCAGATAATACCAAGCGGGCTCGGCATTAAAGGCTTATTATGACAATCATCCTATCACCGCATGTTCTCGCTGAAAATAAAAATGTCGAGAAATGTAGCCCGGGAATTATGCATCCCTGCTGCACTTGGTACCGGTATACCTTGCAGAATTTCGGTGACGCGTACTCCCGAGCACCTGAGCCATAAGTAAGTCTCGTGTACTTACTAAACAAGATTTAGAGTTTCCAAGTTTAATACACGGCGCGAGTCCGCCGCCTGCAGTATTTCCCCATTAACCCCCGTGAATGCGCTTTACAGCGCACTCAATAGGCCGTAAAAAAGCGGAAACGCGTGCACACGCGTGCACACGCATGTGTACTTCTCGGCGGGCCGATGCGACTGCTGCGCGCGCGGGCCGGAAGAGCCAAAGGCCCGAGGTAGGGCCGGCCGCGCCGAGGCATTAACCCGCTGCCCCTCGCGCGTATAAAGCTTGCTTTTATGGCCTACGTCGAGGTGATCCTAATCGAGGTCGGGCGACTGCTAACTTTCAGGTAGCCAATCGATTCTGCGTCTCATTAGCCATTGCGAACTTGTCTGAAATACTATTTTTGCGCATTTTCCGCCTTTGGTTCAAATTTCGAGGCAGTTTTAGAATGTATTGTTATAACTGTAATAACTGCCATTTTGTATGAACAAACACAGTATAATATTTGAATTTCCTTATCAACAATACGTAAATTGAATAGTTTGAAACGGTATAAATATCTATCTTTCATTAAAATAGAAACAAAAATACATTGATAGAGAAAAACATGCATAAAAATAGCTTACAATTTTAGATATCAATAATTTATCTAATTTTTTATTAGTCTTTTACAATTACCAAACAGACACTTTTTTATTGAATCGAATTGGAACTTCATTAAAAAATCGTCATATCTCAACCGGATAATAAATCTGCAACCAAGATGCAATAGGACCGATTCCCTTTATCGCCTCGTTTTACTGCTCTCGTTCCTCTGTGCAATACTTCGCTCCATAAACGTTACTTATTCGGAGTAAATTGGATCATCAACTTTTAATCTACATTGCTTTGCAATGCCATTTATATTCCTGGCTTTAACTTAGCCAATGCATCGCCATCTTTTGACCCGAATTGAAGTAATTTGTCAAGTAGAAAGAATAAAGGCTTCTAAGAAATTTACCTACTCTAAATTTGAGCAGATAAAATAGCACTTATTCAAATTAAGTATTAAAGAGAGAATAAATGTCTAGATAATGAGTACAATATCACCAGCAAATTTATTGATCAAGCATATTATTTGGTACAATTTGAAACAGTACAAATTGTAATTATTCAACCGTGTAATGCTCAAAAAGAAGGCAGTAATGTGAAGCGTGCGATCGGCATACACTGGTTCTCGAGAGTGCATGCCAATAAATCCTCTCCGGAGTAGTGCAGGAGAAACCGAGAAAGAAACCGGCGAGGAAGACAATCTAAGAGGTAGAAAGATGCATTGAGCCTGACAGGAGTGAGGAAACACTTTGGGCACGACTATATGTATATAAAGGTTGAAAGAAGGCGCACTTAGAGACTTTGCTCACCCAGTCTGAGCCTGTCAATCGCGAACCATTACGGGCTAGGAGTGCATCGAGTATCCGTCATGCCGTCCGTGTGAATTCAATTTTTCTGTTTTGGGTCAAAGCTGTCCGGGCGCGTCACGTTCGAGGGGCGCGAGTGCACCAGGCAAACATTGTTTCGAGAGCCTCGCTTTTCGAGGAGCAACCCGATGTTTTACAGTCTGGCCGATTCGAGAAACACTCTGCCAATCGCTCTGCAATTTGTTACCTTGATTGCTTTTTCTTATTTCGACATTTCTTTTTAATCTGGTGCGCGATCAATTGCATTTGAACAAGTTACTACAAATATGCAAAACAGACTAAAAATATAAAACAGGTCAAGTGATTCTCTCGAGTACAAAACTATCGATAAAATTCCATTTTGAATCGTTAACGGCTTAAATATTTTCTAGCGATTTTCAAGATCATTAGCATAATTCTAATTCGATAGTATCCAGTAATAAATTGGAAGCAGTTGCATTAATGATAAAATATAAATTTATTTATCATTCCGTCTAAATTGTTTAAAAATAAAACGTAAATATGTGATTATTCGTTGTGATCCAATAATGACATGATATAAATCGATTTACAAATCCACTGCTATTGATATCAATAAACTCAATGCATACAGGTATGAATCGGTAAATAAATCGGGTAATTAATTGAACGATTGACGAGCAACACGATGCAGTCTTATATGAGAGACTTTCCGATAAATCGGGTCTATGAAAGGAAAGAAGCCGCGGCAGAGATCGGACAGACAGATCGGATACGAGCGCAGGCTCGGGGCAACACGAGGGCGAAGCGGCGAAAAATTCATAACACCGCCGGTGATAAATCCGGCGCTCTCACGATGCTCGCGGGCTCCGAGAAAAGAGAGCAGGTGCGGGTGCGCGCGCAGGGATCAATGGAGGGGTTCAATAACCTTAAATCCAGCGGAGGCGCCGCAAGCGGCGGGGGTCGCGCGGGCGTCGGCGCCGCTCCCGAAATAGCGGCTCGCGCGCCCCACTCGAGGCCCCGCGGAGCCCCCGATGGATCTGTCCTTTAATTAGGAGCCGCGAGGAGCCGCCCAGCCGCCGCGGGAGTTCGTTGCGCCCGGAGAGCCCCTGAAATATGCAGGCGCATCGGCGGATGCGCCCGGGCCCACAGGACGAGCCTTCGTTAATAATTATCGGGCCGATTTAAAAGCGAGCGAGCCGATAGTCGGGCCCGCACACGGCCCCCCCGCCCGCTCCACAATTCATGCGCGCCCGCGTCTCTAGACCTCCTGGCTAACTTATCCCGCATGCGCCTCTTCCTCGTGCACCTAAACATCAAGTCCGGAATAACCCAAGGTCGGATCGACTAGGTAAGTCCATTGGTTTGGGAAAAGGAAAGGTTGTCGAGTCGGGCGCGCGCGCGCTTCTCTTCATCGAAACGTCGATGAGGCGCGGCGCCGGGCAGTCGGAAAGCTCGACTCTCGACTGCGCCTCTGATAAACCAGTCACGCGCTAGCTTTTATCATACACTCGGGTTTTAATGATACCAAAACCGCTTCCGACCAACTATTTATACGCCGAGTTCACTGCACTTTTATTTGCAAAGACCAGTGCCTAATGGCGTTCCCTGTGGAAATCGGACGAGCGCGCGTCAGCTACGCGCCAAGCTCCTCGCGCCCTACCGGCTAAACCATAGACCTGTGCAGAGCTATACTTATGGCAAGGGCAGAGTCAGCTTCCCGGAACGAGGCCAGTGATATTATACGAGCCGCAGCAACTACGTCTCCTTCCTACCCAATGACCGCACACCGTTTTACTCTCGGGGTCAAAGAACACTCTACTAGCGGTTAAATTCATTACTAATTCCGATGTAAGCAATATAATTTAGGGCTCGTCGCGAATTTAATGGTCTAATGGCATTGTCTCCTCGGCCAAAGAACGGTTGCGTGAGAAATCTATCATATGATCTAGTTTTTTTAAACTGCAAACTTTGTTTTCATTTACGGAAATTTAATGTGTACTAATTACTAATTCAAAAGTACTAATAAACAATAATATTAGTATTATTGTTTACATTAGTATTATGAGTTAATATTAGTATTAAGCGTTACAGTTCTAAATGTAGATGGGTATTGCGTATCCATGCTGATGATACTTCGATTGCCATGATGCAGTACATTATATTATCATCAACTTCGCAATGGAAAAATTGAGTAGCGCAACTCGGCAGATAATAATTAAATCTTATTGCTTGAATAAAGAGACGTTTCCAGGGCTTTGTCTGAAGGCGCAATTAAATTAAACAGCTCTCGAGTTATATATTTACTTGGAAACACAGAGAGACAGTAAAGGGGTGAGCCGAAGATTGACGGTGAAGGTGATTAACAAAGAGGTCCTAATTGGCCGAAGGGTACTTGAAGGCGATATCCGCGGGTATAAAAAGCTCGCCCCGCCCTGCGGGAGCTAGGAAATTAACCTCGCGTCTAGTAAGGGCCTTCGGCAATTTATATGCCGCGCTCGAATTGCCAATGTAACGAGAAAGCCTCTCGCCGCGTCCGCTCGCTGCTCCAACGACGAGTTGCCTAGAATCGCGGCCGTCGACCGGTGGCTCTGGGCAATCGTCCCTTGGCTGGCCGTTGCGCAAGACCTGGGATTCCCAAAGCGTGCGAGCGCAGCTAACGAAAGATGCGCTTTTATATATTTTCGCTTCCCCGGTCCGTGATTCGCTTGGGCGTGGCTTGCGCCCAGGGAAGAAAGGGGCATTAATTACGGGATATTTAATGCCCGCCCGTATTTCACGAGCCAGGGCTCGGCTGAGGGCGAGTCACCACGAGCTACGCTGCAGCGCGAATGTAGAATGTCTCGGGCTCTCCGCGAGCTTGTCATCCGACCTCCGAGATGAGGGTCTTCGCTACTGGACTCTGTCTACAAGATTACAGCGACCCCCTATACAGGAAGTTTGGGTCGACTAGTTGTTTTTCTCCGAGATAAGCACGTTTCGCCATATATCGCAGTACGTACAGCACAAGTGAAAACAGCTAAGTCAGCCAGAGAGATATTAATGTAAAGCGCTCGGATATAGTACCAACTCCTTTAAGACTGTGGAATAACCGAATATGGGATTTACAGCTCGGACTCATATAAAGTTACAATATAGGTAGTAGCATAACGGGGAAGCCTGTAGTTCTCTATTCTTTGGTCAGTAGAGTATATACGAGTATTGTCAGACAGGCCCTATAAAAGTCAAAAGGGCAGGTAATATATTTAGCTTTTGGGATTGTGTGGGAACGAAGTGAGGAGTAAAAAATACACTGTGTGTGGTGATGAATTCACTAAACTGTGCTTTATTATTATTATTAACTGAGATGTGGTGCTGACACAATTTCTTGTTCGCTATAGTTTTTTGTTGCAATTGAAGCAATTGAGTGAAAAATGTCATGCTAAAACCAGTAGATAATGCATTGTGTTGCGGATATGTACATAACCAATTGTCACGCTGCGGTATAAATCGAATATGAGTTGAGAGGAGAAAGAACGAGACATTCGCTTCTCGCAATCCGCGTAAAGGCGCGGCGAAAATTCAATAGAAAATGCGCGCCGAGAAAGGCGTATTAAAAACGCGCCGAGAACTGGGTTGGGGGGGGAGAGGGAAGATTCGCGAGCATAGTCGGGCCGAAGGTGTCTACCGGCCGCCGACAGAGGAGAGGCCAGGGGGCTACTCGCGGGCTTTTAGGCCTACACGAGCTGCCCCCGAGGAAAAGGCCGTCGCGTGGGGAAAGCGCTGTGATCGCTTACGCGCCGAAGACATAGGGCCGGAAAGGGGAGAGGGAAAAGCGCGGCAGGTGAGCGCGGCAACGCGACTCCGGACTCACTCTCTTTCCAACTTCCGAAGCAGACGTATATTGTGCAGCAGCACACGCGCATATTCATATATACATATATATATAAATATAAATAGAATCAACGAATAAAGTGTCTATTTTCTAATCCTATATGCACGAGCTATGATTTAATTCCAAGAAACCTTTGAACTCCCTCCTACTACCACTGCAATCGCCAACACATTGATTGTACTAAAAGTCATTGTAAGCGACGTACTCTACATGTACAAATCCAGATACAACTTAGTATGTAACGATACATGCGGGTATTGTAATATTTGGAAAGAATTAAAAATATAGAATAAGCGTGACTTCTGAATCAGCGAGAGAACGGCAGGGCGATCTTGTGTTGTTCTCTAGCGCGGCGTCGCGGAAACGACGAGAGACCATGTAGACGACCGCGTTTCTAACAAGACTTGGTCTTGGGAAATGCAAACTCTACGGGTAAGAAGAGCCAGTCTCCTCTAGACCATTTTTATTTCAAGGACGAAGCAAGCTGTTCCTAGCACGCCTGAGTAACCAAAAGGAGTAGCGCAAAAGAGTGGGGATAAGCTGGTGTGCTGAATTCGCCCCGCGCTCCATTACGCCTGCTTCCTTGACGAGTTGGAGAGGTATGCAAGTGTAGCTCGTACAGAATAGTCGGGCCGGTGGATCATTCCGAAGAACCTCGCAAGAGGGGTAAGGGGACTCACGGTCACTCGCGGGGACAAAAGTTCTAATTACTCATTCTTTCGCTATCCGCTCAATATAGTTATTGAGTATACAGCATGTTACGAATCAATGAATCATTCATAGAATTCTGTATCATAGAATCTCAAAAAATAAAATATTTTTCTTTATGATCCTACCTAAACCTCATCTTACGTCTACACTAATTATAGTCGGAAATAATCTTATGAAATCCTTCATGCAGCCTTCAGCGCTTCGAATTATTACAGGGATGAGGCATGCCCGACTTTCTGTATTGCTGTAGTACTGTCATCACACTAATGGTGTGAGGGAGTTAACGACTTTCCGTCTTATAGACATTTTACTGCGGACTGCCGATATCGCACTCGGGCTTAAAACTTTTCAGCAATTCCACGAATCGTCTGATTGAACGTTAATAAGAATATGTTATCACTATATTGAAATCGAAGAAATGACTAGCTGGTCAATTGAAGTCTGCATATTGTCTTTTTTAAGCTTAGTACATCAGACTCCAATCATAATTAATAATATATTCATTTACTTTATCAAACGCACAGGAGTTTAAGAATACAAGTTCACTATAAGTGTAATTATGTATCTAAACATCTAATTAAAGCCTCTTTAATACTTTTAAAAAAAGTGTTAAAGAATTATTATTGTATGAAAAATAAATTACTATACAAAGTATCAGAAAAGAAATTGGATTATAGTAAATATAATTATGATATAAATACTTCTTTATATTTTCTATAAGCAGTTGTAAAAATTAAATTATAAGTATTCTGGTATTATAAAAATTTCCATACATAATATCGGCCAACTTCAAATTCTTGAAAACACTGTACATAAAAAACAAGAACAATTGATATCCATGTATTACGTATTTATATAACCTATAATAGTATTGAATTAAAATTTAAAATAAGAAAAGAAAAAATAATTTTTGATGTAAATGATTCAATTTGACGTATCGTTAAATGAACTTTGGAGTATTTAATATGGTACAATTCGACGAACAGTATGTATATCTTTAATCGTGTATTATCAACCTTATTTTCATTGAATATTTTATGTTTTAATCAGAAAACGTTTTTTACATCCATTTTAGAATTCTGACTGTCGAGGAAGAGGAGCAAACATGTTGCCATCGCGTAACCTATTGTCCACTGCGAGACGTCCTCGTTACCTCTCCTGTGATCAACGAAAAGATTCCCCTAACTTTTGGAACACTTTTTTGGGCTGCAACAGTAGCAGCACACCTGTGTATGTTCTACATGATCCTCTACTTTCATGTCGGGGATCCCATGCTTCCGGGTGGGAGTATTTTCGGCCTCCTGTCAATCATCATCTTTGCGTACTTTCTCGGCTGGTCTTTGGCGTACCTACCGTACTTAAATCTTCCACCGGTCCTTGGCATGCTCCTTGCTGGCATTATCGTGCGCAACGCAGACTGGTGAAAATTCTTTATTTTTTTTTGTTTCTGCTAAAACACCTATAAGTTTCAGAGACTGTACTAATCACTACGAGGGTTGCAGGTACAATATCCAGGAGGAGCTGGGTCTAGTAATGCATAAGCGGATCATGACTTTTTCGGTAACGTTCTTAATGATTCGAGCTGGTCTCCAACTCAAGACACGACCAATCCGTGAGCATTCCTTGTTTGTAGTCAACTTAGCCTTTATTCCTTGCACCACAGAGATGTTCGTAATTGCTCTATGCGGCCATTACATCCTCGATTACCCATGGGCATGGGCTTTGCTTTGCGGGTAGAGTAGTTCTCATTTAAAAAACTGGTGATTTATTAGATCATAGGTCACCTAACAAATCGCTAGACAATTGCCTCTACTAAATAATTAATTGATTAAGATATGATTAATTAATTAATGAGTTATTATTAAATTTGTTAGGTGATAAACTAGATAATAAATCATCTAACTTTTTATACACATTGGATATGAGTGAATCTGCGTACCCAATTTCATTTGTATTTTTCTATTGAAGAAGTGTAATTGCGTGCGTTTCACCGGTTGTTCCTATCAACTGTATGCTGGCCCTAGCTGAGCGCGGCTATGGTGTTGACAATGATATCGCCGCCATTCTTTTTGCCGCCGCATCCATAGATGACATCCACATTGTCTGTCTCTACGCCCTGTTCTATTCGTCCATTTTTTCACACGGTAAACACTATTAGTACCTAAATTTACCAGAGTGAATCCTTACTCTTATTTGAATAGGCACGGATCGTAAATGGAAGTCTTACCTCTTCGGACTTTCTCGCGATATTAGTGTGGGTATTATAGCTGGAATTTCTTTGGGCATCTTTTTCATCTTTTTCCCGCACAGAAAACATGTAAGTAACACACTAGGATATCTTATTAAGGAATGACGGACGATTGTTTTTGAACAGGAACATGTAGTGTGGTATCGCACCACTGGCCTTCTCCTTGGTTCCCTTATGTGCACAACGACGGCAGCATCTATGACGATTACCGGTGGTGGTTTTTTGGCCACCATTGTCATGTCTGTAATATCAACGACAGGCTGGAAAAAAATTAGCGCTGGTTATGATGTAAGTCAAATAAAAATTTTACCAAATAACTATCCATAAATAGAGAACACGAGAAGCTTGTTCTTTTAGTGGATGCATAACATCGAGATGATGCGTCACGTAACAAAGATAATATGGCATCTGATGCAACCAGTGATGGTCGGTACAATAGGCGCCAATATCGACTTCCGTGAATGGGAGTTGCACAGATTTGCCTTATACTGCCTCTGCATCTTCATCGGTATGCTAGTAAGTAAAATACTGTTACAAAAGTATTACGAGAAAGACTGCTTATAAGATATTCTGGAACAAACATCTATTTTTTAGGTACGCATGCTAATCACATTTTTATGCACGTATACGGATATGCATCATACAACTTTCAAGTTTTCAGAACGAGTTTTTATTGCTTTCTCTTGGATATCGAAAGGCACACTTCAAGTATACCATTTTGCAAAATAAAAACAAAAATTGGATTTAAAATCATACACCTAGTAGTGAGTAGAGACCATTCTTTTTGCAGGCAGCCCTGGCACCAATGGCCGCAGAGCAGGCAGCGATCGAAGGTGACAAAGAAATTATCAAGATCGCAATGGACATAGTGGGTTTGTCCGTTGTGTCAATCTGCATTCTTGCGCCCCTTGGATCCGTTGTGATGACACTCACCGGTCCACTCCTCCTCACCAAGGCATCAGACGATGACATTCGCAAGCAACAGCAGATTTCTCAAATGCGCTCTCAAAGCATTCAAGTGATACGATCAAGAAAAGCGCGTTAAATGCGTCAATAAATAAAAAAATTCGGTTGATAAAAACGAGTTTCATTACTTGATTCATCAAGTCCCTTACTTGTAATCGAAATGATGAAAAGTGCGTGGATTAATAATATTATCTTATTTTAGTTGCCACTTTTTAATATTTTTTAATTTAGTGATTTGTCATAGATCTGCTATGCATATTTGAGTTTATTTATAGAATTCTTTTTATATACTTATATATGTATATTTATATAAACTATTACATCCAACGTATTTCACAGACATTATTTAAATTATTATTTCGCAAAAATAGGATCGAGTTAAAGAAATGAGATATTAATATAAAAATTGATATTTTATTAAATTTAAATATAAGAAAAATAAAGAAACTTGGAGAGTAAAATCGGGACACTCTTGAATCAAGATGACATATGAATAATATACAAATGGCATCATTTAAGATTTTAAGCTTGAAAATTTATCAATCGGTTCTACTAGGTTCAAAATTATATGTGGAAATGTTAATACGTTAGAAATCAACGAACCTACAGATATTAACAAGTTTAATTTAACGGAATTTCCCGTAATTTATAGTTTTTACAGACATTTGAGTTTAGAAAGCAATTAATGTAAAATAAAGTTATTTGACATTCAGATAAGCCCTAGCTCCATTCCTCAATGCAAGATCTAGAAAAAATGTTCTGAGAACCATTGACGTTATGACAATTCATTAGGAAAGTAATAACTAGGTCGCGCGATTCCCGTGCACAATCTATTGTTCGTAAATTGAATCGCGAAGAGGGTGAGCAGAGGGAAGCTGATAAGGAGGCGTGAGATTGCCCGGGGACTCACGTTGCGCCTCTCTCACTCGACTGCGATGCCAAGGCGCGCAGTTAGAATGCAACTTGAGTCCGACAGTCGCGAGGCTGCAGCCTCTTCGACCCGTTTTTCCCCTGTTTTTCCTTTTCATGCCAATAGGCGATAACGAGCCGCACTCGGAGACGTTTTGCTATCGACAGCTGTGTCGAGCCGCTTAAAGAACCGATACATACGTGTGTGTGTGCTTGTGCGCCATCACTCGTGTATCTTGGCGTTTTTACACCCTTTCAGAGCTGATTCGAGGAAAAAGACCGCACGTCGTGTGGAGCGAAGTGAACCCGTTAATGAAGGCGCGAGGCAGGCGACCTCCGTAAGCTCGACTGTATATCAATTAGTCAGGCGCTTAGCTTCGCTTAAAAGCCGTATTTCGAAGCGCCGCTGCATCTGGAAAAGGCTCGTCACCCTGAGAGACGGATGGATGGTCCCGGAATGGAATCTACCTATAGGCCGCAGTCTGATCGAGTCCTCGAATACGCACGAATCCCATCAGAGGTCGTAGAGGCGGAATCGACGTCCTCCGCTACCGTCGCTCTCACGTATCCGCACGAGGCCCTCGTAAGAGCGAGGTTTATCAATTTATCGAGCGAATCGAGCAAATTCGCTCTCTGGCAAATAGCACTGTACTCGCGAGAAGCTGCAGCATCCCGCTGATCTCCGGCAATCTCCTGGAAAATAGCTCTGACTTTCGTGGCGTTCGTCTCGAGTACTTCGTAACGAGCGTAGAAATTCTATCTTAACCTAATGTAAAAGTGTTACTACGCTGCACCACCCACGATAAACATTTTTTAATAAATTTATATCTATGAATGATCAAGAAAAGCTTGAGATTGATAGACTTTCATCCACCAACGTAAATAGCACTAAAAAATGAAATTGTTATTGAAAAATTGATCGATTTATTTAATGCGTATAATAATGAACAAATATAAAAAAAAATTAAAATTCTTTGAATTAACTTCTAACGTTATTGATATTTTCCACTAATAAATGAAATTCCAAATAAATAGTGCAATCGCAAAAACGGTAATTGAACGACCTAAGGGTCAGAAGAAACGAAAAGGAAAAGACATCATTATGATGCGATAAGGGAGGATCTCGAAGCGATAATATTTTGCATCTGCAGGGTATCAGAGCGGAGATTTTATTTACCATTGCCTTGCGTGCTTATAAAAATTCAGCCATGGCCTCGCTGTATACTGTACTGCACCCTCCAAGAGGTACAGTTAAAGTGCAAAGAGTTTGCAATACCCCTTGTAAGTCTATGTCGCTTCAATAGAGTGAATTGTCGTATTATGTAAATAACTTGGTACTATCGCATCGATGCTCAAACCTAGCACGCGAACCATTTTTACGATTCGAAATAAATCGAAATGCTATTCGTCTTCCTGGCATTATCGATCAGTGCGCAGAAATTCACTTCCTTTCGATCGTTTTTCTTGTCTGATCTATGGAATTTTTCTAATTCAAATGAGTGATTCGTATAGGAGCAAAGAGGGCGCCCGACTCCTATTTTATATTGATTTTTTACTCGTTACAAGTTTACAAAGTTATTTGCATTATGAGCGTGTTCACTCGAATATAGAAAGTGTGAATCGAAACTTTTACGAATATAAAATTAATTGAATAATACGCTTACTGAAAGTGTTAATATGTACATATAATGTTTGCTTTCCATCCTTATTCCGATATAAAATAAATATATAGCGCAAATTAAAAGGTGAGAATGAATTGATTAGACTATATTACGATGCTAACTTATAACCGATTACATTGACTTATTATATTACACCTATCGACTTCTACAGGGACACTACATATTCGTGTATATAGCACGGAAGACAATAAAAATCTAAAAGGAATCGGATACTTTCCATGGATTCATGCGATTCGCGTTCACTGTGGTATAATGACAGGAACGACTGGATTGTATCCTTGATGTGTATGGAATTTCACTATCGCTGTTACTCGCCAAGCGCTTGTTATTTTCTTGTGGGCCCTTATCACATTCTCTTGAGTCTTATTAAAATTCCTCAAATTTTCATAGAGGACACACAATAACTCTAATGCAATTGATACGCAAAAATTCACATACGCGCAGAATGATATTAAATAAACTTTACGCACAGTAAATAGAAAAAAAGTTAACAAAATAAATTGTGCAGTATTTTTGTAATAACTTTAATTTACAGATGTACATCATGAGATTAAATAGTCCCGATTATATTTCTCTATCTGTTCGTGTACTCCTTAATCATATATCCTGTTAATTAAAGTGACTAGTGTGTATATAATAATTTGTATAAATACTCCGCAGGTTTTTGAAATACAGGTATAGGATTATTTGAAGATCGCAATACGTCCTTATTACTAGTCCGATGAAAGGGCCGTGGGCACGGGCCGTTGCAGGCAATATCTACGATGGGAAATTGTCGGTGGCGCACACGAGCACTAACAGACGGACCAGGAGAAAGACGGCGTTCAAAGGGCACAAGGCTGGTCCAGCTATGGAAGGCCGAAGTGCGGCTCGCGGGACTCGAGGACTATACTTGGTCGATACGCGGGGGCGAGGAGGACGTGGCCCCTTTGCGGCTTGGGCACCTGAGCCGGGCGCCGAGGTCGAGGAGGCGCGCGCCTCGAAGAAGCTCGTCGCCGAGAAGGTCGCCCTGGCCCGTGGCGGGCAGTCCGGGCGAAAGTGAGGGGGCGCGAGGGCGGGCGGTGAGGCGGGCCAGGTCGATAGTTTGGCCGGCCGCCAAGCCGACGCCCGCGGCGCTCTCACTCTCGAGCGCCCAGGCCGGAGAGACCAGGCGAGACGGACGAGCCTCCGCTCCACCCCTCGCGTCGATCCATAAATGCGCCGCGCGAGCGGGCTCGTGCATTATAGGTGATTTAAGAAGTAGATCCACGCACGGCATTGGCATCCTCGCTGTACACGCGAAAAATTCTTTTCAACGCAAAAAGTATGCAACGGATTACCGGACTATACTCGAGTATAATTATAAGGCCTACAGAGGTCATAGAAACTGATTCCGGCACAGAATTACGATAATCTTATTTATACAGCTATTTTTTAAGGCTGTTTATCTAACTACATGTTAGTTAGATACTAAACAGATATTTTCAGTCATAATCAAATACTCTGCGAATGGAACGCAAATACGGTTTCGAATAAAATTACTACAAAAAATCAAGCCAAGTTTGAAAAGCTCTACTTAAGTCGAGTACTTTTGGTGGACTTGCAGACGAGAAAAATTGTGGTGCTAAGTTTGACGTATTATTCTCTTGCTTAGACTGTTTCAGAACGTAGACTTGCTTCCAGTCCATTTAATCACTCTGCAAAAGCAAAATTGTATTATTTTATGTGAATATTTAAGCATTAACAATAAATTGTTTTAAACATTTTTAACTAAAATAGCACACTAAAATGTTTAACAGATGTATACAATACAATATATATGTTTGAACCGTATGCTTCTTGAGCGCCACTATTGGTGACGCTAGCTCCACCACACAATGCTCAAACGCTGTCAAGTTGCTGCTTGCCAACTCCGACTGCGCTCTGGAATCTATCGACAGTCATACTCCACGCACCCTCCTGTAACTAGTAAATGTACTTAATCAGTGATCATTGTCAAGTAAGGCTGATTTGGTTTGGCTCAATTAATGGTTGTTACGTTCAGTTACGTTTATGCAGTGATTATCAGAGAAATTCTGTATGTATAAACATAGTGTGAACTGTGAAACAGGATGCAAGACTACAAATAATGTACTTGCTCTTGATAATTCAATTGCCTTTGTTATAATAGTTCTTCTAAAAAATAAGGCAATGAATTAAGCGAATAACAAAACTAACATTAGTAAATCTAATTTCCATTCGTCTAGGTGTTTCACTAATGACTAAAATTCTAAATTGAAAAACCACAATAATAGTTCGATAGTTAAATTGAATTGAGTTAAAATGATGCTCCATAAAATTTCTTTACTCAAATTATGCAGATTATGTGGCAAAGAAAAACAACAAGGTACTGATGTTTTTAAAGATAAAATAAAGGGTTCAGTACTGCTGTCGATCATCAACAAGTATTTTGCAAAAGAGGTAAGAACATTCGTGTTAAAAATATCCTTGTACAGTATATTTAGTGGTTTATAAACTTATTATTTTTAATTTCAGGTTATTAGTATTTCTGTCTCGGATACTTTCTCAAAGAATGTTTGTAATGATTGTGAACAAAAGATTTGTTTATTTGATGAATTTTGCTTAATGGTAGCAAATGTTCAAAAGCAACTAGCTGCACCCTCCTTAGAAATTGATTTTGCAGAGGTATATAATTTAGAAACTAAAAAACATTTTATTTTGTACAATATTTAAAAAAATACTGTCGTTAGATGTAAGATTACAATCCATCAATATATATACATTACTCTAATTATTTAATAATTTAAATTTTATATCTATATTGTACTTACATTTAAATAGGACATGTTGTGTCACTTAAAAGAAACAAGTATACCTGATAAGTCAAATGAACAGCCACTAAGTTCTCAGGGAAAGAGAAAACAAATATGCCTAATTTGTGCAAAAAGTTTTCGTTGTTTAGCACATTTAAATAGACATAAATTAATTCACACAGGTCAACGTCCTTATATATGCGATGTAAGTCTTGTTGATTCATTTGCAAATATATTATATTAAAAAAAAACTAATGTACAGATTTTATAACTAGATTTGTAGTATGACATTTAATCAGCAAGAAATTTTGATAAAACATAAACAATGTCATGATGGAAAGAAGCTATTTCAATGTGCAAATTGTCATCAATCATTCCGATACAAAATTTCTTTACAATCGCATATGCTAAATTATCACGCAACAAATGAGCAAAGTATCATTACAAATCAAGTTATGTGTGTTGTACAAGATCAATTATTACAATGCACAGAATGTGGAAAACAATTTGCAACAAAGTATAAATTACAAAGGCATAGAAGATGTCATACAGGTGAAAAGCCATATCGATGTAATTATTGTGATCGATCCTTTTCACAAACAGGAAACCTAAAACTACATCAAATGAAATATCATCAAATAACTTGTACTATTCCTGAAACACATGAACAACTTCAACATGCAGTAAATCAACCATCTGAAAGAGATTTTGCAAATTCTCTAAATACATTTCAACCCATTTTTCTCACAGAAACTGAAATTCAAAATACTATTAATGAAACTATTAATTCTACTAATCCAAGCTCATCTTATAAGTCATATGAAAATCCATTGTTCATTGATGATGAAATTGAAACTATGTTAGGTCAGGATCTTGATCAGTTGGAACGACAAAAGTATACTGTAGCATCGCAAGAAAAAGTTTCATTTTGTTTAAAACAACCTGAAACACCAGAACTTTTGCATAGTTTACTTTATGATGACTGACAATAGCATAAGAAAACGTTTTCTTTTTAAGTATTAATGGAGTAAATAATGTAACAAATTATATTACTTTACCAGTTTATTAGTATTTTAAATATATAAGCAAAAAATTGATTTGGTCTTACAGTCACGGAACGGTCAGTGTTTACTGTTATCAACAGTATTTTGTTATTTTTTTATACTTTATAAAGGATATTAAAAATTTATTTATGAATTAGGAACTTGATTACAGTATATTTACAAGAAAAACTTTAAATTCTTTAGAATTAAAAAAATTTCTATTACATTAATTAGTACCTTGGAATTGATCGTTCCTTTTCTACAAAAAAATACATTTACATCTGTTTGCTACCTTACTGAAATATTCCGAGATGCAAGACATTAAACGATATACAGTATGGCAATAATATATTTTTATATAATAATTTTCAGGCCATTACATGTAGACAGATTTTTGCATTTCATACTTGAAGTATAACTCAATTTCGTTAAAAAGAAAAAAATTGCTTGATTATATATCAAAATAATCAAATGGCACAAAAAGTACATAGCGATAAAATTGAATGCAGATTTAAACAATCACGTAAATATTATACGGAATAAAAAGAACTTTGGAATATTAAAACATTGCAGCTCCACACAATCACTTTCACTTTTCATCGCTATCACAAAATATATTGCGCTAATCAAAATATTCTCAGAATCGCAATTTAAAATCAGGCTGTTGGTAAAAATTACGCATGATTATATTGTATGACTTAAATAATACAGTTACGAAACCTTAGAAACTATTTTGCATTCATCTTAATTACGAATGCACAGCGTTATTACAGTTTTAAAAAACATTTCAGCTATTATTTTATTATTTATACAATGAATTCTATGATGAACTTTAAATAATGTATCTTATTGACAGAATCAAACCGAAAAAAACACAGCCTCGCAATGAAATACGCGCTTGATCATCATCCATGTATATTAATATATGCAATAATGAATTCAGGATTAACTGATAATGATCCAATATAGATTTCAAATATACCAAAGTTTATACACTACTTGTCCTAATCCATAGAATAAAATATTTTACTTCTTTAAAGATCTTATTGTTCTCTTATTATCAAATATTTCTACCAGATAAACTCAAATTAATGCTTAAATAAAGAATTGATAATTTTTTAATATTATTTATCTTATGTGGTGGAAGCTTTCGCTATTTTTTAAAGTAGATATTCGAATCCTATTGAATCAATACTGATTCTTATTGTTTAATCAATTGATCACGATTATTCCCACTGTACTGCAGCATCCTGGCAATTCGTCGACAATTTCGAAATAACCTAAGAAAATCTTTTATTTTTATATGCTGCAATATAATTTCAACGGATTGCATTTGAAAGAGGAGTATTCATAGTGTACTTTCTAGTACAATATATTTAACAATCCAGTATTAGTAGCATACACCATGCCTTGACCAGGCTGTGGTGCCCATCTTATACAGTTTAGACTAACGTAACTAGAAGTTTCACGATTTTGTAATAACTCACGCAACAGAACCATACTTTTTCTATTAGGCTTAATATCGATGGATTCGGTACTCCCAGCAGCCGCCGCATTACCACGACTACGCCAGTCTTGATTACCATTGGTTCTTTGCTGAGGTTGTGGATGGTTTTCATTTTGTTGATCATTATTATGTGTAAACCGACGCAGCGCACTCAGATAGGGATTTAATGTCCAAAGAGATTCAATGTCCGGGCGTTCGGAGTTATTATGTACATTGCTATTATCCGGCACCTCGCTAGCAGCGAGACCCGGTTCAATGAGTTTGTAAATGAGAGCCATCGGAATAGGTCCAGTGGGCACTTGCATTCGCCGAGAAGCCAGACCTACAAGCAGATGTTGCTTAGTTGGTGACATTGATACAGAAATCACAGACTGGTCCGTTTGTGTCGAGTACACTTTTTCACCAAGCGTTTCCCATTCTAAACTATATACACCTATGAATGAAAAAAGATTAATTATACCAGTAATGTACATTAAATTCATAAAATATGTTAAAAACTATTTTATCAACTGAAATTAAAGGAGCTAGTCACCTATTGTTGTCATTGGATTTGTGCGATTCGACGGTAATAAAGTTGCTAATAATGTTCCGTCAGAAGAAATGTCAACACTAGCATCGTTATGAATTTTGCAATCGCGTACTATGACATTCTTTTTAGCTGAAATAAAAATGTAAGCCTTTCATGTAAAATTCGATAAATATAATGATGAGTAATCTCTTACAGTCATGTATATCAGGAATACTAGAAAAGTCCCAGGCTTGTATTCTATAACTTTGAATTTCTAGTCCATTGAGAGTCATGTTTATTTGATCTATAAAATTAGATAAGTATCATGTAGTGTTTCATCGTGTGCTTTTCTGCATTATGAAAAATTTTATTGATTATCTTAGATGAGGTATAGAAGTAAAACTAACCTCTAATTTCTACATCAACGCTATCATTGTCAGGATCTTGATTCCCACCTGAACCTTCTGCAGACCTAAATAAACCATGTGGCAAGGCAGCATCTCTCCATATAGCCTATATTTAAAAATTATGTTTAAAATATATGCTTATTTTTCGAAGTACTAAAAGGCAATGGGATAAATAAAGGCATTAATACCTGACTCCTAAAACTGCTCAAAATATTGGACAAAGGCATTGGAGCATCCCCAGAATCAGAAGTGTTGTTAGCATTCGAACTCGCTGCATTGTTTCTTATCCTAACCGCAATTTCATAGATAGCTGGCATAGAAAGCATGTGCAATTCTCGGCGACCCAATGACGGATCACCTACATCGTTTACAGGTAAATTATTGACTCGAATTAGTGGGACGTTGAAGTCCTGCCTCGATCCAGTCGAGGATGAGTTACTTGTAACATTTGGAGAACTATTGCTTTCATTATTATCTTGTGAGCTACTGGTTGAGTCACTCTGCAGTCCATCAGAATACAAACCCATAAGATGAGCATAGCGCAACAGTCTATAAATACGCAAAAATGACAGTCTTGGTTGCTGAAGAGATAAGCTAGATGGTGGAGCAGATTCCAACCAAATACGTGGAGAATCCCTTCGATCTGCATTATTTTCGGTTCCTATTAAATAACCAACATTTTCCCTTTACATTGCTTAAACTTTGATATTAATAAGAAAAAACTTTAAATAAAATTTAATTTTAAACTAACCAAGTACATCTTCTCTGTCTTCATCACTATCATTAACAAAACGGGTATTTATGCCTCTTCTATTTTGATAACGCTGACTTGTATCAGCATTTTCTGTACTATTGCTTTGGATTCTTTCAATGATACTTTGTATTTCAGCGGATAAAGCATTCTCGTTACGAGAGTCGTTAGCCGTTGAACTATCACTATTATCAGGCTCAGTAACAACAGGCGGTGATTGATTTTGAAGTCTTGATTCTTGACTGGGTGATAACGTGGACTGCAAAGACATTGCACTCGTCGTTGTTGGAATCCCTGATGAGCCCGTATTAGAACCGTTTAGTCCGAAAAATCGTGTCAGTCTTACAAAAGCATTGCTGGGATTTAAATTCGATGCATCAGTTGTTGAAGAACTCCCATTGTTTACTGATGGTGACACTAATTAACAAAAATGCGAAAACATGAAATTAAATAAGCAAAATTTTATTTATTACTTTCACTAAAGTTAAAGCTCTTAAAATTTTTTTCATACTTTGCAGTACATGTTTACATTTTTAACTTATTTATATGAATAAAGACTCTCCTTGATACATCTTTAAAAAAAATGTAGCGTTAAAATATTATACTAACTATCATTGTTATTAGTTCCAGTCGATACGGTCTCCATTCCACTATTACTATTATTCACAGGACTTGCAGTGGATGTCTGTGCATCAACTGTTGTTGCTGAATGACTTCTACTAGTAGTCGAAGGCTGTACTTCACTGGTAACTGTTGGACTTGTCGGCACAGTGGATTCATCATTGTACGAAGTAGATTCGAGCTCTCGTCTTCTTGTGCGGAGTTGTCCAAGCATGAAATCCGTTAAAAATAAACCACGTCGTTGGAGCAAGTACATTTTCATTGTTCGGCTAGGTAAAATATTGCTATCGGGACGATAGTCTTCAAAAATGCGCGTTAAACTGTCCACCATCCCGCTAAGAATTTGTCTTGTCTGGAGTAATGTCATTTCTAACAAATTCTCTATAAAGTCTGCGAACCTATTTGCTGCTGAATTAACGGTGGTGTTAGCGCTGTTGGCCGCATTACGAACTTTATATATCATTCTTCTTTGCTTATTTAATAAGGCATTACACCTACAATAAGACAATTTTCAGAATGCCATAACATACTAATAATATTAAGTCGAAAAGTAGGAAATTTTAACATAATTGTACTAATATTATCCTATTTAATTAAAAAACTCATATATTTATTAAAAAAGGTCACTATGTCAAATCGAGAAATATGAAGCTAAATTATTACAAACCTGTCAATGGTTTCCTCAAGAGACTCTGAAGCATTTGTGATAGAATCACCTTCTGTATTAGAGCTATCATTACTAGTGCTGGCATTACTATTTGTGCTGGCACTGTTCAATCTGATAACATGCCTCGTTCTGTTAAAAAAATTATATTGTACTGGTTAAAAATATTGATTGATTTTTCAATAACTTACCGTGCTGGCTGTTCTGTTAAAAGACCTGTCGCTTCTATTGGTTTCATTGACGTTAGATGATTTGCAGAAGATGACCGTCGTATAGAATTTTCATCACTGCATTCTTCTGTAGAAGAATTAGGTCCATTCATTCGTGAAGTGCTAGGGCTATCAGCTGTAGTAACAGTTTTAGAGAAATCTGCAGCTGTCGGTAATCGTAACGCTTTTATATTTCCTGAGATATCTTTTGTAAGAACGGGTATGCTAGGTAACTGAACGTTTTCATTAGCATTTTCGCTATTACTATTGCTACTATTACAGCTGTTACTGTTATTATTAGTACAATTACTACTATTATTATTATCATTAATATTGTCAGATGATAGATTAGAGTAAGTATGATCATTTGACGGCCCAGGTTCAGGCGGCTTCCAATGGTTTACGAGTGCATACAAGTTTGATATGCTCGGTTCATCTTGATTTTCAACGCTTGTTGTAACTGTTGAAGTAGATGGTTGCGTTTCGGCTGCCTTCTCATTGCTTTGCCTTTTATAGTTTTCTAACAGTGTCTTCTTAAAATTACGTGCTGGCTCTGTCTGTGAGTCACAGTTTGAAGTTGACGGCTGTGCACTGAATGTATCAGGCCTATTTAATCCCTGTCTACTTGTACTTGGTTGCGAATGATTGTTATTGTGTCGTTTCTCCATTTGAATAGCTTGACACATAATTTGTTCAAGTTTAACCCACATTGCGCGAACCTGCTGCAGCTGCGTAATTTCAGAATTAATACGTCGTAAACGTTGAATATTCTCAATGCATTCACCTGCAACATTATTTATATAATTAAATCTTACTTGAATGTCGGCAATAAATATATTTATATACAGGTGCAAAAATTATTTCAATCAAATTAACTTAAATTGAATGTAACAGAAAAATTAATTACATACGTTTCTAAATAAAATAGAATAAAATGTACTTATAGTATAGTAAGTAAAGTTAATAAAATAAAGCACAAAAAAATCAGTTATAATAATTTATTATTACGAGTATATTCTTTATGCACTAAAACGTTAATTGTATTAACTTACCCATAAATCGAGCAGCAGCAGTTGATGTTACCATTTCATCTAAACTATTCGAAACATCCATCATTTCGCTTGTAGTTTCAGTATTCATAGATCTATCGACGTTATTCTCCTGTTCACACGGTCTTCTATTTTGCTGAACAGGTACTGATGGTACAGTGGATTGGGTGCTTGTAGTAGTGGATGTGCTAGTGGAGTTTGAAGGCCTAGACAACGCATTCGCTTGAATCGTCTCTGTATTTATACTCGCACTTTCACGCAAACTTCTGAATGGAAACAGTGGCATTCGTTCGTAACGCGTTGAGTTTACAGAAATCGGAGACAGCCGGTTTTGATCTGATGTAGTACTACTTTGATTTCTTATTCGAAATGAACTTGATTCCCTCTCGTCATTTGTTGATTGTTCCTGTAATACGAAAAATAGAATAGAAACGACAAGGCCAATAAAATTGAATAAACGAGTATATTTAACCAAATGTTATTCCTATGAAAAAGACAAAATATTTTGAAATAATCAATATTCAAAACATTATCTTTAGAAACAATTGAAATAATTTTTAAATAATAATAAAATTATATACAAATTCAAAAAATTAATTGTACACATTACTCTTTCAAATATCACACAATGAATTTTTTGTGAAAAATAATACAATGCACAATTCATAGAAAAAACATTATAATATAATTATGATGCTCAAGTTTGACAACTTTTACAAAGTACTTATGTTTGATTGACTATGAACAAACCGGAGGTCTTGATTGATTGTTGGTGGGTTCATTGTTTCTACTGGAGTCAAGTTGAATCCAACGACTGATTCGACGCCTTGGTCCAGAGACTGTTCTTGCTGCGCCACTCTGTTCTTCATGATTTGAATCTGAATTACTGTTCTCTTCTAGAAGCCAATAACCATTTTCTGACTGTTCTGCTGCATTATCGTTCTCACTTACTGACTGATCATTTAAATAAACTGAATTCAAGTACTGTTGTATTGCAAACCAAAACAATTCGAAACTCATCTCATTTATCGTCTGACAATTTCTGTACAAAGAGTTTGGAGGATCGTTAACCAAAAGAAAGTTCGGTTCTGACGGAAATAACTCCGCCAACCGGGTCCTTCCAAAAGAACCCGATTCCGCACGATTATCTGTGCTACTAGATTGATTACTTAAACGGGTCGGATGAAAAGCAGATCGAGACGAAACCGAGAAACTGAATGGGCGAGGATTGGTATTCGCAACAAAGCCATTGTTGTTAATTGGTGAATTAATTCCTGTTTAAAATCCAATTTTATATTGTATTACAAATATCAACCAAATATACATATAAATAAATGTTTTACAATTTAAGTGATAAATCAAAAAATATCAATTTCATTTAATACGATTGTACTTAAAATAAAGTAAAAATCTGTTTACCATGCGAGTTGGTAGATCGTTCGTCGTCCATATTATTATTTAATCTGCGTCTGGTTGCGCGAGGCCCTTCATCATCGACGTCATTATTTAACCTGCGCCTAGTTGCGCGAGGTTCTGCATCATTCTGTAACCTCACCAACAATCCGCAAAGAGCCGTTCTAAATAGACTTATTGAAGCTGTCGGTTCTTCGGTATCACCAGACTGCGTGTCATCCTGAATCTGAGATTGCGAAGGTGTTTGTACGTCATTCGTTGTATCCGTTAAGCTTTCATCTGTAGTAGCAGTATTCGACTGTTGTACTGGTTGACGATTATGTTGGTTATCCTCAAGAGTAGATAATTCATCCCGAAATGCATCGATTCTAGTACCTATTCTCATTAATCGACTTTCTAAATTATCCAAAGCCTGAATTTCATGACTAAATATATCGAGAAAAGCTTGCATTCGTGAATTTAAAGTATTCTCGTTCCCATTATTTCTTATCACGGCAATCCTTCTACAAAAATCTCTGCGGACCCTGTTTAAATTTACTCTACGAATGGCATTGATTTGTTCCAAATCATCCAAACATCCATGCAAATTACGCAAACCGTCACGAAATCCTTGACCAGAGTCCTGCAATAATAATCGCAGAATACGCCGCAATTCATTTAGGTTAATATTGCTTCTTTGAATATCAGTATTCAGGATATTCCGTAGACACTGAACAAAAGCTTTAAAAACTATTGTTTCTCTACTTCTACTTATTGGATCCGTGCCACGATCAGTCTGTAAAGAAATAATACAAAAGTATTTTGAAAAAATTCACTTTATATATCTATTGCAATTAATTATTTTTTTGGCGATTATCTTTTAATAAATCAAATATACATAAAATGTTTCATAAAACAAATGCATTAAAATTTTCAAATCAATATTAAAAATAAAACAATTCTATATAATTATTATTATTAATATTCATAATTTCTATTCGATATTTATTTGCAGGAAATTTAATATGCATTAGAAATAGAAACAAATTTTATAAAGTATGCTTTGCATAAAAAATTTAACATACTGTTTCCCTCCGCCCCGAAATATTAGTAGCTGATCTGTAGTGTCCTAATCTCCTGCGTCTGCAATCTCTACGCCATAATCTAAAGAGTCTATTAGTTGACCGTAAGTCTTCGTCATTGCTTTCATCGTCAGACTCCTGCAATGCCGAACGATTAGTAGAAGGACGTCCCGATATATTAGTCATATCATTAACTAATGCACTTCGGAATGTAAAGCCTGATATTGAAGATCTATCTCTTGCAGTCGTTGCCGATGATGCAGATGTAGGTATTGATGTTGATGTTGATGTTGATGTTGATGTTGATGTTGATGTTGATGTTGATGTTGATGTAGACGTAGACGTAGATGTAGATGAAGAATTAGAAGTAGATGTAGATGAAGAAGTAGATGAAGAAGTAGATGTAGATGTAGATGTAAATGTAGTAGCAGTAGTTCTTGTTGTTTCTGTGGTTTCGGCAGATTCGGACCTAGGAACTCTTGGCCTTACTACTATCGGGCGATTAGCATCTCGTAGTGATGCAATTTGTCTTCTCATTACTGCTCTGCGAACTGAATTCATTGCATCAAAATGATGTGGAATTCGGGATCTATCCAAAGATGTACCCTCTAGGCTATAATTTGGTCCATAAATTGATCTATGATTATATCTAAGTGTACCATATTGATTTTCCTGAAATTCTCTTTGTGCGCTGTAACGTATATACCTTTACAACATATTAATAAGGGAAAAAGAATTGAAATAAGAATATGAAATGAAAGTACCTTGAAATTGGAATAGATCTTACTAAATGTTCTACCGGAGGACGATCCCATTGTGACGTTTGACATTGATTTGCAATTCCTGTGATTAATTTTCTTCCCAAATTATCAAAAGCAACATATCTGCAAAAGTTTTTATAAATTATACATTGTTAAAATGAATTAAGTAGCATTTATTGTTTACATACATATTATTTCATAAAAAAAAGATCATATTGTACATACCGAACTTTTTCTTTATGACTTTTTGTGGAAACAAAAGTAAATGGTTCAGAATTACTCCAGTCCCAGAAATGAACTTCATTGCAGGTAGCAATTGCAAGCAATCTATCAACTGGATGAAAAGCTAGAGAAGCTATTTGACTTTTTGAACTCCAAAGTTCACTACCTCCCTAAAAGTTATTTAGTAGATTTACTATTTATATAATTAAGAAATAAAATTATTAACATAATTTTTATTTAAATACATATAAAGTGGTTAATCACTACTAAAATTTTATAAAATAAATTTGTATGCTTACACTTAAATCCCATACCCGTACTTGACCTCCCAAACAACCAGAAGCTAAAATTTCATTTGAGGAAGGATGAAATGCTATGCACCATGGTGTACGTGGATGACCAGAAAGAATCCTTATGTTTTTTCCAGTAGTTAAATCAGTGATATAAATTTTGTGATTCCCATGCGTAGATGCAACCTTTGTTCTGAAAAATAATCAGTACAGTAATATTTGAATATATATATTATTATTAAGAACTTTGTATCAAATTCTTACCCATCAGGACTAAAAACCATTAAAAATGTTGCTCTAGGTACACCTGGTAAATCACATTTCTAAAACAAAATGATAAAAAAATAATAAAATAAATAAAAATAAAAAAATTGTAAATTTATTTTAATTATAAAATTCTATTTATAATAAGAAAGTAATGTTTTTTAAAAATTAGTCCTAATTTATTTTATGGATAATATTAATAAATCAATTCAGGATAAAAAATTTAATCATTATAAACTTTAAATAGTTTATAGGTAATAAGATAATTTTACCCTGGTGTAATTATATTAATTTTTTTCAAAAAACATTCAATTAATACTAAGAAATTGAACCAGTTGAATTTAAATTACTCACCAATTCTTTCAATTTCTTGAGAATAAAATTTGTTTCAGCTACTGATTCAAATTCTTTTGTGCTTGTCCTGTGTGTTGTTCGAAGACCACAGTCCCGCAACATCAAATTACGTAAAACATTTTGTGACTGACTATTATGATACAATTCAGGTTTCTTTTTTATTTTACCCATTTATCCTGATCTTTGTTGTATCTATTTTAATTCTGAAAAGGTATAAAATTAGTATAGTTATATTTAAATTTAATAAATTTCGTAAAGATATGTATGAATTTTTGTTACCGAATAAGTTAAAATCGTTTAAAATAAAAAGTTATAATTCAAATTTTAATTATAATTAAGCAGCATATTAAATAAATATTGACTAAATTCTTTACTTTTTATTATACAATTACCTTAAAAAATATTTATAAAATGCTTACTAGTCAGGAATTACAAAATAAATCATTAAGAGTATGGAAACATGATGCTATTCAAAAAAATGTAAAAAGATAACTAATTTAAGATAGTAACTGTTTGTATTACTAAAAACTAAAAAACTGTTAAAAATGAAGCTCTGAAACTTGAAAATTTAAATATAAAGAGTTTCAGCTTTTAAAAAAAAATAAATGATCTGAAATTGTTAGGCAAAATTATTCTATTCCTTGACATAACAATTAAAAGACAAGTGATGCAAAAATAGCAAAAAATATGGTTAATGTTGAAAGAGTACACAACGCAATAAGTTGCTATGAGTTCAAAATTAAAAATGGGTGCTGCGCCAACTACAAATTACAATTCCAGAAATTTAGATTGCAGCATGACTTAACTATGAACATATAAAAGTTCACAAAAACTAATGACAATTATCATTGCATTTGTACTTCTCTACTACTATCCTGAAGAAAAAAGGAGGTGGGCTACTTTAGAATTAATGTATACAATTTCAAGATTATTTATCGTTTTTTATTTTGGTTACCGCAAATAATAGAGAAAAAAGTATCGTAGTAGGATGGGAATCGTATGCGAAATGACTATATCGTCTTAGAAACTCAAGAGAATGATATCACATAGTACTTACGTACTATTGCTTGCAGGCGAGCCCTTCGACTGTTCTTTAGGAAAAAAGTTGAAAATAATAAACAAATAGAATGCTGAGAGAAAGAAAGAGCTTAATATATTATCTGCAATCCATGAACTCAAGTCAACAATTTTTCCTCGTCTATAATTTCTCTCTTGCACCTTTTTCCCCGTCTTTACTTTTCATTAATCAGACGATAAAAGTCAATTCAACAGTTATAAGCAGAAAATGAAGCTTGTTCGCACTGTCAATCTAACACATAAGTACCTTTTGTATTTTTTTTTCAACTCTACGCTTATTCGTTGATTTCGTTTAACATAAGCATAAGTAGTGAACATCAATGTACTTCAATGACCGTTGGAGAAGAGTTTGCCTGCTGACTATATGTACACGAGAAACAGAGAGAAATGGATGGAGAAAACGAGAGTGAAAGAGAAAGACGTCTCCGGTAGTCCGGTCACCCAGCTTTTACGTTAATCGAGTATACTACACGTCTGCGGCGTAATGGCCATATATCATAGGCAATCTCTAAAACATTTTAAAATAATGATTTGTACAACCGTGTGTATTTTATACTTTACAACTGAAATATACTTAAAAATGTAGATCCGTAAAAAAGAAAAAAATTAATATTACGTTTACTTCAGTTTACTCTTGCCATTTAATTGTAGACAAACCTTTACTAATATACCGTATTATTAGGTTTCTCTGACTCACCTGTTTCTCCTGTGCAAGTCAACAGGGTTTCTTGCTACCAGGAGACGCTGCAATCCGCTCTCTCACTCGCAATTAACAACAGCTCCGATTCTGGCAGTTCACTATCCAAGAATCTTACGACCCTTCTCTTTTTTAAAAAACCTTCGTGCACTCGCTCCGGTCGTTGCACGAATGTCATGAGTGGGCTCGCCCTGCACTACGATGTTCCTGTTCCTCGAATCTGTTAATACCCTTATAGCTACTTTACGCGCCGTTCACTCATTTCATATAATGCACCTACAGAGAAGCCTCCAAATTCCACACGGCGAAATGTACATATACAATTAAAAATCAGGCACTGCCTTAGATCCACACTGCTATTGACCGCCTATAAAACTGTTGCTCTTCGCTATTTTCGTGATCGTTTTCCGACAGATCAGAGCGGGAGGAAAATGCTAGCGCGACTCGAATAATGCTGTTTTACACACTCATGTGTATCTTACTGATATGCACTTCTACTATTGCGTTTGTGTGAAATAGTCTCATGCGTATGCATGCAATTCACACGCGGAAATGGATTAATACAGACGAATCATTGCAGCCACACTATTCTTTAGTATATATTAGTGTGAGTCATGCTGAAGTTTAAAGTTCCGCTGTATATAAAAAAACTCGCTGAATCGTTGCCACTTTATGCGAGGCTCTACATTCGTTATGAAACTTAATATATCGATAAATATATAGCTTACTACGGATTTTTTGTAGAAGCGCCGAAAATTATTAAATTTAAAAATTCAATTTAAATCTAAAAATGATATGTTTTATTACGTATATTTTTAATATTAATTTATTGAAACCAAATTAATTAATGTATATAATTAATCTCAGAATATTATTTGTAAGAGAACTTTAAAATTTTGCTTTTCATTGAGTTTAAAATAAAACGTTTAAAAACCTAAATATTTTACGTTGTTTTGTGCATGGGTATGAATGTATAAGGTAAAAATTCAAACTTTTAACAATTTATTATAGAACATCTACATGTACAAAGTAAACTCAGAATATGTTATAAAAAAAACTTTCTTTTATTCTTCCAGGCACAAATTGTTAATTATGAAAACGAACTCGCATATATCGGTACAGATATAATATTACAATGAGATCGTAACTATATTGCTACGTATAGTACGTGCGCTAAAATATTAACGCATCAATGTTTAAAGTTTTCTAGTATTGTTATTTTTTTAAAGTGCATAAATTGTTTTTCAATAAAAATTTCTATCACTTTCATCAGCTTTTTATTATTACATCTTATATAATGACAAGAATATTATTACACCATTCATGACTAATAATGATATACAAAAACGGCAAAATACTTTTATAATAAATTCTTTCGACAAGTATAGATTTCTTGAATAGAGCCTAAAAATATATTTTCATTCTGGAACGAAGTGTAATGATTTGTTCTAAATCATTAAAAATTATCTAAACCTTTTGTTATTATATAAATCATACGTGTACTTTTATAATATGTAATACAACTGAAATAATTCTAAATTAGTAAATGGTGTAGAATCTATATGTGTATAACTTTTAAATATTACGAATCTGTTGCTTTCTTCTAACTTTGATCTAAACCTGCGCACTAAATTTAGTTTTGTTACGTATACCTAAGCGATTAGAACAGTTTGATTTGAATATTATATAGCAAATTCGTTAAAAAACGAATATCTTACACGTGGACGTATATGAAGCAGCTTAAGATTACGATAAAAAAAATTCAAATAAAGAATTTTATATCATTATTCTTATATTACAATCATTTTAATGACCCTATTTGTACAAAAATTTTTTCTCCCCAATAAATTTAATCTATTTACAAATGTAAGTAGTAAGACAAAGTATTATTATTAACTAGCTAAATAAAAAATGCCTTTATTTTATAAAAAGCATGTGAACAAATTTCTTTTGTACAATTGAATGTTTCTATATTTTATATAATTACTCAAAATTAATGAAAATTGAGTTACCTGCGAATTAACTTAAAAATATGATTGTATAAAAAAGTGGTGACGATTTTTAATAGCAAAAATGTCACACACGCACGTTACATGAAAAATCATTTAATAACATCAAACAGTAATAGGAAGATCGAAAACTTAAAATCACATATAGTATTTTTATAAAAACGTTGAACAATCACAACATTTGATACAAAAAAACCATAGTTATTTAAATTATTATTTTAAAAACTTAATTCAGTATATTTTTTAATATAAATCTTGTTAATAATAATAAAAAGTTAGTTGAAAAGTTAGTTACATTTTTCATATCATCTTGAAAAAGTAAATACACACCAATATATAAAATAAAAAGATATTTTTACCTAATTTGGTAAATATTACAATAGCTATAGTACATTAATTGCTTTTACAAATCTATAAATTTGCGCCAGTAAAAAATGCGTTTGCAGTATATTTAACATTGCAATATAAATCGCGGATGGAAGGAATTGGTTAATTCTTATATTCGTTTTCATATCTTATACAGAAATTTTCGTTTTACTATAACAAAAAAACACTGCATTTCATTAGCATACGTGCTGATCTTTATAGTATTGTACTTGCTAAGTACATAATCTTAACAAATATTTAAATACTATAAAAATGTAATTTACAATGTTACTTTCTTCATGAACTAAAATATAATATAATATAAAATAAAGATTATCGAACATGAAGCAAGTTTTTTAGATCTATAAAATACTTTTAATATTCTAAATGCATTACAATCAACCACTGCTCTTGATTTCAAAAATATTTGAAGATTAATTACTGAATGTAGTATGTAGTACTTTGGCTTTAATAGTTCCATAATTCACTTTATTTGAATAAATGTTTCATTATTTTTTAAATTTATTTCATTAAAATTTATTCAATACTATTATGGGTAATCTAATGTGAACTAAGCGATGTATCCAATGTGTAAATGTTTGATAAATTATAATTAATGCAGGAGTGAAGGACACATTAAGCATTCTAGATTGTCATAGATCAGTAGATCTATTTATTTTTTTTGTATAAAAAAATAGATGTATGCATCAAAAAGATCTACTTAAATTACTAATTGTTAAAAAAAATCAAGTTATTCCAGCTTTGGTAACTTGATGATATCTCTGTCACTGATCACATAACTTGATTTTAAATGTCTATTAAATATTTATATTTTGTATGTTTTTAAACTTTCATTACAAGGATACTATCCATTTCATCAAGGGTAAACAAAAAGCTTTGAGAATCTACTTATGAGACTGAACAAATATTTAAAAGTATTTTTTTCCTGTTAATGTCCAAAAATAATGAGTTAAAGCAATTAATCTCATGATTCTATTGAACGCTAGCGATTTATCTATCATTTATCAATGTAATTATCGCATTTTAACTTATTAAATGCACGTGTAAAAACTGTTTCAATAAGATTATTAAAACTCATTTCTTTTAGCATAATATTTTGAATACCTATATTGGCACTTTTGAAAGAGCTAAAAATTGTAAATTGTAAAAAATCATTGTTTAAAAATTTTAATTCTACTCTAATTAGTACCCACATTCTATTAGAACACTCATTTAACACGCACATTTAACTTAATTTGTTAAACAATATTTCATCATATCACCCATTTTATTAACTTAATATTTTCAATATAATGAATAATAAATTTTAGTGTCGATTGTCTTCTAATATAATTAATTTTAATTTTTAGAATTTACATGTTAATCAATACTCAATACTGAAAAAACTATTAAATATTTAACTATTAAATATTTTGAATTTACAATTAAATGTTGAGAATTTAAAATAATTTAAAATAATTGCATTTACTCATAAAAAAAAAACTAAAAAGATTTTAATAGTTTTCATTACATTTTAAACATGCTTTTCATTTAAAAATACTAATATCAACTTTTTTTACAACAAGTAAAATAATATTTTATAAAATATGTGATTTTAATATTATAAAATTATCACACTAAAGTTTGTTTCAGTCGTTAATTACATTAGATTGGAAATCGGAAAAAATAAAAAATTTGATTGATTTAAAAATCACGAACTAACTTGTTTAGTATGAATATGCAAGAATCTAAAATTTTTTATTCGATCTAAATTATAACTCTTGCTTTAAGGTATACAAATTTTTATAAATCAGCCTTAAAATATTCATACAGCTACTAATTTGACTATTCTGTCAAAGAAAGAACATAGATTAAAATTTGATTCGAGTGCAAAAACGAGATCAAAACTAACAAATATATTCAGTAAACATTTTAAGTATCGTTATTACAAATCTATTTAATAATAAGCCATAATAATTTTATGAGTTAACGATAAAATGCCAAGTGTTTCCTTAAAAATAGCACACAGCTCTTCTTTAAAACAAATTACACAATAATTATGCATTTTCACTAGAAAACTTTTATACTGTATAAAAAATTTGATTATACCACTCAGACAGTCATAAACATTACCATCTATACTATCTTCGACAAAAGCAATATGCTTTTGATTTCAAAAAATTTTTTTTCTAAGACAAAATAGCTATACTTCGCCTTGGTCCACCTATGCATACATTGTCTAAGCTAGACCATTTTTTAATACCATTTCGTAAAAGATCAGCTGTAACTTTATCTTCATACACTCTAGACATTGCTTCAAGTTTCTGTGCTTTTTCTTTACTTAAAGGTTCACTAGGGAATGTCAATTCATTTGCTTCCGCAAGTGTACGTAAATCAAAATAATATTTCGCATATACACTTGAAGGAACATTTATATTAAATTGAAGCATTTCTAAAAATTGCCTCTCTAGTTCATTCCTATAAATGATAAAAAATAATGCATTAATCATAAATGAGATTTTGAATGCAAATTCAATTGAACATGATAGTTTTACAAAAACAATATTTTTAAAAAATAATTTTTAAACACTCATTTAAACAATATTTATTCTGTTATACTATTATTTTCATTTGATAACTTACATGTCTTCTACAGTGATATCTTTCAAAATTTGACAATAATCAACATTCCATACAGCTTGATCATCCCATACTTTGGAAGCTAAAAGAATTGCTCCTAAAACTATTCTTTTCCAATTCCCTGGTGTTACATCTATTTCAGCATAAATAAGTAGACGTTCCAGGTAAACTAGAGTAATAATGGCACATTCAGCTGTAAGTTGTGCAGCATTAAAAAGTGTTCTTACGAATCTGTAAATTTGTTTATGTTCTGGATTATGCCTATCATAATCCTCAGACACACCATCACGCTAAAAAAAATATTTTTGAAATAATATCACTGCATGTGTAAAAAACTTTAATAAAATAACTTACAGTTAAAGGATGTAACTTCTCATCAAATATATCGATTTGTCTATTAGATGTTCGATTTTTTATATTATAATATATTGCAAGAGCTATGCATTTGACAGTATTTTTTAAATTAGGCTGTGAAACTGTACTATCATCAAGATAAATTGTGCTACAACTACTACTTTTTTTAAGAGGTCTTGTTTCTGCTATTTGGTATTGACTTTTTTTCCTAACTAATCCATCTGCAAAAAATCAGTAATTTTATAAATTAAATATTTTTAATACAATGATATTCATATAATTCTATTATTTAAAATATATACTTTCAATAGCTTGTTTGGATCGTTCCATAAAAATAGTGCCAGCACTTGGATGCAAAGATGGATCAGAGTCCCAATCCTCAGGCTCTCTTTCACTTATATGTTGAAGATTACTTATACTGATTTCACCTTCTGGAAGATGTTCCTCAAGACCTCTTAGACCATCACTTGTTAACTCTTTCGGTCCTAATTGTGGACTTGCATTAGCGCAACAACTATTCTTATTACCCATTTTATATTTACCAAACCTTACAACTAACTTTGGCAACTAGTTGCCCTATTAGAGATCTAAAAAAATTTATTGAACAATTATATTACTCATAAGATTATTTTGGATCAGTATAAATTTTAGAGTACAACCACATAAATATTGAATAAAAAAAAGACTATGAAAATATGTATAGATATTTCTGACAGAAGTACCAATATTTGAAAAAAAATTGAGTATAAAAAATAATTATTTAAAAGTTTTTCTCAAAAATTATATTTTGACATGCCTTTTTTTATTTGTAGCATGATCTGAATAGTATGAACTCACTAATCGTTTCGATTGGTATCTGGAAATTAATTCCCGTCGATCAGCTGATGCAGCTGGAGAAGACAACGTTAACGAGGCACTTGAGGGCCTCTTCGCTGTTGTTCATATTGTATACTTACTCAATCAATTTCTTATTCTTTTTTTAAGAAGGAAGGAAGCAAGATCCTCCACTTTCGGCCTAAAAACCTCGAGTATGCCACAAAATCCAAATTGCATTTACAGCAATCGTATGATTTTTTTCTCTTTTCCGTTCTTTACATTCTGTATACGTATGCATTCATATACTCGTAAGTAGCTATTTGAAGCTGTCACCTTCATCTTTACTTACATGACTTAAAATATTATTATACTGCACAACTTACTGAAATATTAGCAGATTAGATTCCGAGTTCTGTGATAGAAGGCGCACGACAACGCCTTAAATCTCCTTACTCACCGGCTCCGTTTTGCCTATCCTGTTCCTTTGATCCTACTGATTCAGAAGCAGAACCACGAACTGTGAGAAAATACTTCGCGGAAAGTCGGAACTAACTACACTAACCGTCCGCGCTCAATAGAGAGAAAGAGAAATCACTTTTCACTTGCAGATTCTATCTCTTTTGCTCCTGCCATTAATACATTGCTTGCAGACTCCAGTAGCGATCATTGTGCATATACAAGCGGCTCCGTGATTTTCTCGTAGCATTAACGTTTTCGACTTTTTTCATCCCTTTTGTAACTTTACTTGTCGAAAGCTAATCATTCACTGTAAAGTCATTTCTTTTTCTCTGTTAAAAACTCTAAAATAACAATTGTAAATATTCCGAATTTGTTACAAATGCATTATTGTCGGCAATGTCCGAAGAAGGCAGGGTTGCGCACGCGAAAGTCGAAGGGCCTCGAAGCTAATCAGCCCGCGAACACGAGACAACACACACATACCACTGCAGAAAGCATGCCGGATCTCGGCTGAGTCTACAGTGATATACTCTAATATAAGATAAACGAAAGCATTACAGCTCTCTCATAGCTTGCAATAATAGACATTTGCTTATTGCGAAGTTTATATTGTTATGCAGTGATGTTCGATTAATGATAGCTCTACCATATCTACTATATATGAATGCTTGCTCATTAAATTTATACATATATATATATATCGTAATGTGCATGCGTACCAATGTAAATATATTGTCAATTATAAATCGAACTATATGATCAGGCATTATAAAAATTTTTTAATAAATTATTTTTTAGTACAAATCACAAGCTCTTTTAGAAATTTTTGTTTCAAAATTCAAAATATAATTGCAGGAAATGATTATACAAAATTTAAAAATTATGAATGACTCAATTATTCTCGCAGTGTTATTTCTTTTATACGCTTTATTGTCAAGTATTATAGACGTAGCCTTGCATTTATGACCTATCCAATAATGTATATAGTATAAACGAAGTATGTGTGAATGGGTGATTGCGAGCAAACAAATAATTATGCTGGAAGTGCATGTAGCGATGTAGTGTAGTAACGTGATCCCACAATTGTGTTGGTTTGCTCAATTGCAACAGTCGCGTACTGTAATATAGCACATGCCGAAGCACATGTACTTCGATGTACTTGAACATTCGCTAGATTAGGATGTGCGTTACTTTGACATCAGAGGTAGGGAGATAGTATGAATAGGTGAATTAAAATTGCGTATATACATAATAATTAAAATATTTTTACATGCACATTTTTAAATCTTTCCAAATATCTTAATACGTTATCATCCGATTAGTATAGATGTACGGAAACGTACGCATATAGATATGCTTATTATTTATTTAAAGTGCATTTCAAAGTGCTACTCAAGTGATTAACTTTTTAATACTATAGGTTGTAATTAAGTAAACAAATTATAAGCCTAAGTCTAAATTTAATTTTGGGATTAGTTATAAAATGTTTGTAAAATTTTAATTTTATAAATAGTAACATTACGAAGCAGCCGAATATAACAGGTTGAAATATGACATACATCTAACATGATAGCTATGAATATTTGTTTTGGGGCTATTATATAAATTGTTATTATATTGTTATTATATATATTATAAAAATATATAAATTGGGCTATTAATGAACGATAAATTAATTTTAAAATTATTAATATATGATCGATCAATTTCATTACAATTTCATTACTATACAACATTATTAAGTATAAATATTTTTTTAATTTTCATGCGAACAGGGGTTGCATTAATTTTTTACTATAAGATCAACAAAGATATATTGTTATTTATTTTTTGAATATACATATATTTATAAAACAAGTGGAAAATCAGCAAAGGATGATGCTTAAATTATCCTTAAATAATTGATAGTCCCGCTCGAATACTGCAATTGCTAATTCCAGTATATTTAAATGTAGGAATATTGAATACGTTTTATTCTATGGAATTTAGATATATATTATATACGAAAGTGTTTTGTTGCCCAGTCCGAGACGCAATCATAACTCGTCATGTATCTTACCTTACTTATAGATTTTTAAAAAAGTGTGTAACTATTCTAAATACACAGTTTATACATATTATGGTAATCGTAGGTATAACGTAAAAAAAAGTTCATACATATTGTACTTTTTGATAAACTTTTTTTATATGAATAAATTATAAAAATAAAAAATAAATTAAAAATTGATATAAATTAAAAATAAATTTTTAAAAATGTACGTTCTTAACGAACATTTGTTTTAAATATAATCACAATAAGTATGTAAAACAAAAATTATTATTCTTATTTGTATAACATACAAATAACAAATACTTTATGTACGGACTTATTTTGTTTGCATACGTGTGCTTAAGGTAGTAAAAGATTTGCCTAAATGTACATACCTCATAAATAAATTGATACACACATAGTACTACGCGTATCCATACGTGTGCAAGTGCGCAGTGCATATATAGATATGTGTATATGAAAACGTAAAATGGCGGTGGATGACTCGAACGAAGAATCAAAGGTCGTCACTACTACCGAAGTCCCATCTTTATAATCCCAAAATATAAGCAGTCGTTTATTCGAATGGTATTCGCCTTTATCACTCCACTATCAACTTCAGTACAACACGCGTGTGCGTGCGTATTACTCTAGAAATTGTGAATCCGCGCTCTTTGAATATAGCGAGAGCGTTTCAAGCTCTAAATGAGAAGGCGATCATTAGGCACTCCTTGCGGTTGCCGCTGCTCTGCTGTTCCTCTTTCTCCACCTCGTCGACGGTCTCGACGTCGTCGTTTTTGTACTTGATCTCCTGATCTATCTGTAAGTCAGTGGAGCTAATTCTACACGCGCATTTAGCGAGAGAAGTTGAAGAATCAAAAGGAAGACATGAATATCTATGATGGAGGTACATGTCATCATGTTTTGTTTATTATCTTCGTTTTTTCTTGAATTTTATTGTTTTTCTTAAACATATCACATTATCTGAACTAGTATAAGGTAACAGCTAGAACACATTAAATCATAGTAATAGCTATGCACTTATTAATCTTATCTTTAATAAGGTTACAATCATGCTCTAGCAATAGACTTTGATTTGAGTTTAATCAACTTGATTCCTTTGTTGGTTGCATAAAATGAAACAATGAGTTGTTTAATCCATATTAGTACATAAGTTTAAATTTTTTTTAAATAATTAACTTGCAATTATTCTATATTAACAATTGAATAGAAATATATTTAGAAATCAACTTGAAAGATTAAATACTTTAACATATTTGATATATGATAAAAATGATACAGATTACATACTTCCGTTTGATAACATTAAAATAAAATAATTAAAAATAACTAAATTAGTCGAGTATCTAATAATTACTAAAAAAATAATTTTTTTATTAGTGCAAAAATAAGAATTATATTATATAATTAAACAATGAAATTGTATAAAAAAGATTAAAAAATTTTATATTGCTTATGCTTGAATGAATTGCATAAAATGTAAACAAAAAAATTAACTTTTCTTGTTGTATACAGGTTGTAGAGTTGATAAACAAATTTAATGACAGCCTTGGATCTTACGCTTTTTCAAGATGGATAGAACATTTAATTGTAGAGTATCAAAGATCAAAAATCATGTTAGCGGTATCTGTTGGAGTCTTGTTATTGATATTGGTTATATCAGTTTACATTCTTCGGAAATGGAAAACGAAGGAACTCTTACCCCAAGTAAAAGAATTTGTAGGTGTAGGCACAGGAAGACCAAGATTCAGGAAACGGGACAAAGTCTTATTTTATGGCAGAAAAATGCTGAGAAAGGTAAAATCAATAAGTGGGGAAGTACATGGCACAGGTCAAGGAAAAAAAAGAAGAGCTGTTATGAGATTTGCTAGAAGACTTCTGCAATTAAAGAAAGATAATGCTCCACAACAACTAAAAGTATTAGAGCCACCTGCAGAATATCTGGAAGAAGATGTTGGTCCTGGTGATAGAGTTCCACCAGATGCTTTGTATATTTTACAAAGCATAAGAGTTTTTGGACACTTTGATAAACCTGTTTTTCTTAAGTTGTGCAAACATACAGAAATAATTAATTTAGCAGCAGGAAGCCCTTTATTTAAAATTGGGGATCCTGATGAAAATGTGTTTATTATTCAAGAAGGCTTAGTTAATGTTTTTATAACAGGTTCTGATGGATCTCAGATCTCTCTAAAACTAGTTAAAACTGGAGAATCTGTTACTAGTCTATTAAGTTTTACTGATGTATTGACTGGTCACACTAGTACATATAAAACAGTAGCTGCACGAGCTGTGGAAGATTCTGTTGTTGTGAAATTACCCATGAGCGCTTTTCAAGAAGTAAGAATCAATTAAGAAAATTAATTCCTTCATGTTCCTTCAATTAATTATATTTAAATTTACTGTTAAATAACTTGTATTTCAAAAAATCAGTTAATTAATTTTATAGGTTTTTCAAGATCATCCTGATGCTTTCGTTCGAGTTATCCAGGTCATTATGGTCCGGTTACAAAGGGTAACATTTACTGCTTTACATCAATATCTAGGACTCTCTGCAGAATTGATAAATCAAGGCACCCATAAAAAGAAACATAGCTCAGTTTCAGGATCTCCTGTTAGATCGCGAACGCGAGATAATTTCAATCTACCTACTTCGGATAATTTCAGTTCATATCCAGGTGCTTCCGATATGCAACAGCTAGACATTCCCCAAAAAGAATCTAGTTCAGGTCCATCTCAACCTGTTCCAATAATCTCAAGCCACAGGTAAATTCATTTTTTAAAGATTTCTATAAAATATAAGTCTGCTTGGGTTTATAAGTAGGAATTATAATTATAATTTATTCAAAATTCAGTAGATCAAAAAATAATATAGAGTGGAAAGAAACTCCAAATTCAGGTTCACAATTAAGTCAACACACACCTGATATGGTGCCAGAAGGTGACTGGCCGTGTTCGAGTGTCCAAAATCCATTGTCTTCACAACCTAGTGAATCGCAAGAAGGAGGAGGCATCCACTCCGGTAGTGCGAGTCGTAAACATTCAAAGATCGAAAATGTTCAACAACCCATGGACGAAGCTCAAGTAGTTCAAGTCGCCACTGAAGCTTTCATTAAAGAATTAGGTTTAGAAGATGATTCCCTTTTGAAAGAAGGAAAAGTTCAAATTAGAGAAGTACCTGCAGGCACATATCTTATGAAAGAAGAGTCCCATAAGGTATAACAATTTTGAAATTTAAGCTTTAGTCAACTTTTAAATTTTCTTATTAAATTCTAAACATTACTTATACTTGGTGCATTAGTAATTATTTTTCGGTCCCAAATAAATTATAATTAAATAAATGTTTTAGGATGTTGCTTTGGTTTATGTTGTGTCGGGATCTTTAATTATTAGTCAGCGTGTTTCTGAAGGACGTGATGCAGGTGAAAATGTACATATGTTTAGTGCTCATCAAGGGGAAATTGTTGGAGGATTAGCTGTATTAACAGGAGAACCATCATTTTATACAATTAGAGCAAAACATTCAAGTCGCATTGCTTTACTTAGTAAATCTACATTTTTTTCTATAATGCGAGAAAAACCCACTGTCGTATTACACGTTGCAAAAACAGTTGTAAAACGACTAAGCCCATTTGTAAGACAGGTAATAAATTTATTTTATAATTTTGAAATTTTAAGTCATCAACTGTTAATTTTTAAAATCACTATTCTAACAAATCTTTTTATCGCAATAACTGTAGGTTGATTTTGCACTTGACTGGTTGTTTTTGGAAAGTGGAAGAGCTGTTTATCGTCAAGGAGATGAATCCGACTCCACGTTCATCGTTCTTAGTGGACGTTTACGTTCAGTAATTACTCATGAAAATGGCAAAAAAGAATTAGTAGCCGAATATGGTAAAGGTGATTTAGTCGGAATCGTTGAAATGGTAACACAAACAGCAAGATCTACCACTGTGATGGCTGTGAGAGACTCTGAATTAGCAAAGCTTCCTGAGGGTCTTTTTAATGTCATCAAACTTAGATATCCAATTGTTGTTACAAGACTGATTAATTTACTTGGTCACCGTTTGCTTGGCACATGGAAACAAGCACGACATAAGAATGGAAGTCATGACGCAAGGTATGTGAGCATATTTAATAAAATTTAAAATAAAAACAAATATCTTAAAATTTAATAATGTATTAATGTATTATTATCATTCCTTTTCATTTATTTTTGAATCAATATAACAACATAGAACTTTATCTGTGGACGCACGGCCTTCGCAAGTTAATTTTTCAACAGTGGCAATTGTTCCAGTATCAGATGATGTTCCACTAACGGCATTTACTTACGAGTTACACCACTCTTTAAGTGCTATAGGTCCGTGCTTACGCCTAACTTCAGATGTTATAAGAAAAGTAAGCTTTGTAACTAAATATGATCACTAATTATAAAAAAACAAAATTAAGAAATATCCTTTGCAGTCATTGGGTGCTTCTATCATGGAACCAATCAACGAATATCGTTTAACATCATGGTTAGCGCAAAATGAAGACCAACACCGAATTTCGCTTTATCAATGTGATTCTAGCTACACTCTTTGGACTCAACGATGCGTTCGCCAAGCGGATTGTATTCTCATTGTTGGTCTTGGTGATCGCACACCTTCTATAGGACGAACTGAACGTGAAGTAGAGCGTCTGGCAATGCGTACCCAAAAAGAACTAGTTCTTTTGCACAAAGAACAAAGTGGTCTAAGGCCGACTAACACAGTGCAGTGGCTCAACATGAGGTCTTGGGTATCTAGTCATCACCACATTCAGTGTCCGAAACGCATGTTTACAAGAAAATCACAATATCGAATCGTTAGTACATCTTTATTAGAGTATATTATTATAATATGAAATTGTAATAAAACAAATTATTTACTAGAACGAGCTTTATTCAAAAGTACTTATGTCAGAACCGAATGTGCACAGCGATTTTAGTAGACTTGCTCGGTGGTTGACTGGCACATCAGTGGGTCTTGTTTTGGGTGGTGGTGGAGCTAGAGGTGCTGCCCATGTCGGAATGCTCAAATCCATTATTGAAGCAGGAATCCCAATTGATATGGTTGGCGGTGTCAGTATAGGCGCTTTTATGGGCGCACTATGGTGTATGGAAAAGAACATTACTACTACTACACAGAAAGCTAGAGAATGGTCTAAGGTACTAGTTTTCATAAAACAGTTTTGACTTTATATAATATAATTATATTTAAGTATAATAAATTTTTTATCAACTCTACATACATGTTCTACCAAAATTAAAAATAAACAGTATTTTTTTTATTTTACAATTATAATGATTATAATTATATATATTTTCTTTAAATCTATAAATGAAATCATCTAATCTGTAACATTTAAAAGAAAAAATTATGTACATGTACATAGTGCAACAGGAAAAATTGCTAAAACATAATCATATAGATGATATTAAAGACATACTTACATTTTAAATTGTTGACTACAGAAAATGACGCAGTGGTGGCGACAAATTTTGGATCTTACATATCCAATGACTTCAATGTTTTCGGGCAAGGATTTCAATAATACGATACAAAGCACATTTGGGGACGTATACATCGAAGATTTATGGCTACCATACTTTACGATAACAACTGATATAACTGCATCCAGCATGCGCACGCACACACACGGTCTGTATATACATTGTTTAATTGTTCTGAGATTAGTTTCATTAATCTATATTGAAGCATTTTGAATTCTAATGAAAAAAATTATATCGCAAAGATACAGTAAACAATAATTTATCGAGTCTATGTGTATTAATTAAAAATTTAATACCCACGTTTTTATAATTTTTTTTTATTAATTCTTAGTTTCGCACTAATCTGTAGATGCATTTTTTTTTAATTATAGACTGCTTGAATAGCGGGAGTGAGCTGTGTGAACAAAAGTTATTGACGTACTCTCCGTTTTGTGTATTTGGTTCATAAATTAAGGAGGCAGCAAATAAATTTTTTCGATTATTTTTATTAGAAATAATATTAAATAAACCTTCCTGATCTCTTTAAAAGTATAATATGCTAAAAGTAGATGCAAAATACTAGATCTCTAGCAACTCTTGTGGCATGTATCGCTAATTAAGGCTTCAGGAATGGTTCCGTGGGTGTAAATCTGAGGACGTATTAATTTATTTATATAAAAATTAAAAAAGTGTACACAAGAAAAGCTGCGAAACCAAGAAATATTGCCTAATGGAATATCGACGTGTTTAGGATCGCTTTGGCGGTACATACGTGCTTCGATGTCATTGTCCGGTTATATGCCTCCCATGTGTGATCCAACCGATGGCCACCTTCTCCTCGACGGCGGGTACGTCAATAACCTTCCAGGTAATTTGACTTGTACAACACACTGAAAGCCTGTTGCTAAATGCTTTTCTTTTACTTGTTACGTTTCATTGTGTATTCTATAATTCTTATTTATGTTGTTGTGTCGTCTGAATTTCGGTTGCATTATCGTAAATGATTAATTATTGTTTCTATGTAAAATTCCTGGAAACCTATAGTTTGCCAAATAATCGGAAGGTTTTATTTGTCCATGTTTACTAGTAATCGTTTATTTTGATTAAAATGTATTTAAACCTTCAATAACGTACAAAACATATTGCCTATTAGAGAACTGAACTTTTCAGGTGTAAAAAATATTATAATTATGAAATATAAAAGTAAACAGAAGTGTACATAGACAACTGAACAGTTCAAAAAAAATTCACTGTTGGCTAGAAGTATTGTTTAATGATAAAATACATCTGTTTAATTAGTCAATTTTAGAATTTTATGCTATTGTATTCAATAATTATTATTCATTCAGTAGTGTATGAATTTAAATATGAAATAAACTCACTATTGCAGTACATTTCAATAATATGTAGAAATTTCAAAAAATGGAAGTAATTAGGAAAAAAAATACTTCTTGCCTCTCGGTAATTTACGCCAAGCTCGCTCCCGTTGATAAAAAGATGCACTGTTCAAATTTTAAACGATTCAGTTTGCCTGAATCAGGCATACTATGGAAATATCTTCGAGCCAGCATGACCTTTGCCGGTGTCTTTCCACCGGTTTGTGATCCTATTGATGGGCATCTTTTAGTCGACGGGTGTTACGTGAATAATGTCCCAGGTATGCGCTTTTCGCATTATTTAATAATTAAATAGGATATTTTGAAGTTTTTATACAAAGATATCCCCTATATTTATTTATTTAATTAATCCAGTAATTTTTTTAGAATTCACATAGATATACATATACTTTTTTTATTTTATTTCATATCATTTTACAAATATTAAAATTCTAACTGAGAAATTAAATTTATCGTATACTTGTACCTTGTAATATTTCTAAATTTGTAAAAATTACTTTAAAGGTGTATATATATATATATATATACATACATATATACATACATACATGCATACATACATACAAGTTACTAAATGTTTATCAATGTTACTATTGAGTATTAGAATGAATGTTTATAATTAGAAAATATGTGCATTATACTACTTACTGTAATATTTTGAAATTCAAAAAATACATATTTTCTATTTTGTATTAAATATTTATATGTTCGAATAGTATATAATTTAAAGTCAAAAAAATTAGAGAAAAGTACACAAAATTTTTTTAGATGAATACTTAGTTAATTAGTTAATTAATAACATTGCTAGTTGTTAATGTTTAGGTATTTTAATATCCATGTATTACTTATAATGTGTTCTTCAATAAGTGAAGCTATAAAAGATTTTATAAGTATAATTTTAAAAATCAGAGCATTGAATGTGGATCAAATTACAACTATATTATTCGAAAATTACATTTTACAGATTGTGAATTCATGCCTTTACTATTCTATGATTTATGTTGCTTATACTGTGTAATTACTTTTACCGTGTCGAAGAGATTCCCCGAGAGCTGCACTTGTAAGGATGTGTTCGTATTAATTAAAAGTAATAAAATTTAAATTGCAACTCAATTTTAGTAATTTGTTTAATTGAAAATTACTTTTCTTTAAAAACGTTTATATTTTCTAATGGTCAAGAAATAATACGGTTTAGCATAAAACTACGGTATTGAACATTTGAGAAATCTGTTAAAAATCGCAGTAGTTAAAGGCATTTGTTAAATCCATTAATCTGAAAAACTTGCTATGAATTAAAAAGCCTTTACTTAATATTTTATATTTGTTTCGTTTATCTATCTCTGTTTACGTGTCAATCCCAACGAAGCTGATGAGATGCTGAGACAAGGTGCTTACCATATTCTTGCCATCGATGTTGGGTCGCAGGACGACACCGACCTCACTAATTATGGAGATTCGCTTTCTGGATGGTGGCTACTTTGGAAACGATGGAACCCTTTTGCCACTCCCGTCAAAGTTCCAAATCTCCCGGATATTCAGTCACGGCTTGCCTACGTAAGTTGCGTTAGGCAGCTGGAGGAGGTTAAAAACTCGGACTATTGCGAGTACATAAGACCGCCCATTGACAAATTCAAGACACTGCAGTTTGCCAACTTTGACGAAATCAAGGACGTTGGTTACAATCACGGTTAGATACGTTTTTTGACTACTTTTTTTTGTTGTTATCTGTAAATAATTAGTTTTTTTCCGAACTTTATGTGAATTTATAAATATAGAATCGAAATATATTATAATGCTTTAGGAAAAGTCTACTTTGAAGGAAAATCCAAAGCTGGAACTTTGCCGCGGTTTAATGAAGTTCGAGAATATGCAAAGCGAGTGAAGACTCATTTGATAAGTCAACCAGGGCCGTCTTCTTATACATTTACGGACTTGGCTCAAATGGTTTGCAAAGTACCTCGATGCAACCGCTTTGATGATTCAGACTTGGACTCTGACGGGATGGAAGAATACGAGGCAGACCTCGAAGAAGACGCACAAGAAGTTGGATATGCTTCTGAACCCACAGCTGGTATTTTAGACCAGGTACATTTATATTTTTTTGTGTTTCAGAATTATATATAACAAAATAACTTCTACAAAAATATATTTTTATAATAGAGCCCTGATGATAACCGGTTAAGGAGAGCAGGAGTTTCATTAAGTCTTTCTGACACAGAAGCAGATGCTGAGCTAGATTACTGTGGCAGAAGTACCCCGCACAAACAATTTTTTAAATATGGAAATTGCAATCGTGAAATGTGACGTTTAAATATTAGAATTTTTTTAAATATAAGAATAAATAAATTATCTTTATTATTTAATTTGAAACAAAACTTTTATTTATTTTCATCCCACATTCATTTAAATATACCGCAATAAAAAAATACCATTTTTGGGGATTTTTTTCTTTTTCGAATTCATTCATAAATCAATATTTAGACATTTTCAAACAAAAGTAAAAGTTCAATATATACAAAGTCAAAGAGTAGTGTTTACTCGATAGATAGTATACTAGGTATAAAAGTTACAATCAGCGGTATTCGATTTCCGGTGAAACCACTCGAAATTTTTTCATGTGTTTTTCATTATGAAAAAAATCAAAAATACCAAGTGATTTAGATGGATTTTTTTAACTGTCCTGCAGATAATTCAAGGTTTTTATTTGTTCCATGAGCGTGGGCGGAATCACGAAATAGTTTTAATAGATTACATATTGAGGTTCAGGAAAAAAATAGCTGACTCTGTGTTAGACAAGTTTTAGTGTAGACAAATATATAATAATGAAGTTTTTTAAATGTTTTTAATAATATATTTATAATCTTTACAATTAAAAATAAATAATGAAAATATTTGTTGTTGTATACAATATAAATATATTTTATGAATATCAAAAATTAGATTTCATGCTTAATTCAGGATCAATGATAGATAACAGAGCTCCTACAAGATGTAATGATCCAGTAACTAACACTTGAGGTTTACAATTATTACTTTTCAAAGGATTCGCTTCTTTTCGTATAATTTCGAGCGCCTCGTACACACTGTTAGCTACTATAGAATTATCTCCCCATTCCGTTGCAAAATTCCAACACTTTTCCAATTGCATACCAATGGGATTAGAAACATTTACATGATCCAATCTCTCAGATAAACCAATCGTATTTGGAACGAAGAAAGCTGTACTGAATTTTAGTTTCTTTAAAGGCACTAACAATTTATTGACATCCCGGTTATTAGTGGCATTGAAAATCAAATACCTCTTACGCCCCTTTCTGTAAAAATAGTTATTATTAGCATGTAATTGAAATTAAATAAATAAAAAATTAAAAAATAACATTATTAATATAATTGAAAAGGTAATAAGAAGTTAATATAAATTTGTTATTTAAGGACGTACATAATTAATAACACTTATTACTGAAAGTAAAAATAATTTTTTTAAATAGTAATGATGATGATTATTCTAAAAAAAAATTGATAACATTTAATTTCAATAAATTGAACACAGAATGAAACTATTCAAGTCAAAATGTAAATGTAAAATTTCGCAATCTATTTTATCCTAATATATTAACTCAATTAAATATAAAAGTTAAAAGGCTAGTTTCTCTTTAAGCTTTATATTTAAGCAATCAGTAAATCCGTAATAATTTTAATTAATTTAACCCACAATTTAATCAAATAAAATTTCTATTATGTTAATAGTCATCTAACACAGTACTTGTCTGATCCACTGTTGCTTTGAAATTGTTACACGTATTGTTAATCAAAAATAATCGCACCGATTGAATTTAAATCAAAAGCATAGCACATAACTACATTACTTCGTAAAACCAACCTTGCGCTTAGAATACTATCTTGAAACCAAATAGAACAGCACTCTATACTTTCTTGTGTGTGAGCACCGTCGACATAAAAGTCGATGGTTTTTCCTAGTACTATTTGCGTTCTACCGGGCCACTTGCAAGATGCTAGGGCGCATGAAACTTTGTCGAAACACAGATTTGTCCTCTTACAAGGTTCCTTATCGTAGCGAGAATTTTCAGCGTATTTTTTCATCCAAGTAGAGGAGAGCTGAATGGCCAAGGATGCGTTGTTTAGTTGGACGCTGCTGCAAATACCTAGAATGAATTTTCGCCGATAGAACAGAAAAAGCAAGAGAAAAGATCATTTTCAACCGTAAGTAAAATCTTTAATTACCATGATATCGACGGCTGAGAGTAAGAACTACCTAACTCGGCTGTCGGTTAAAGAACCACCTAATTCGCATGTGTATTTTGTTTTTAAATTTTGTAGTAGCAACCCTGTAAAATAAAAAATTTGATTTTCTTTAATATTAATATTATTTTGTACGAAGACAGGTGTAATAACTCAAAAAACCGAGGTGATAAGTGGTTCTCATCAGTTCTCACTCTCAGCCATCGATATGCAGTAATATTAGCAACCGAAACGCAGTATTAAATACTGGTATAGATTGCAGTGTTCTTTCAGAGATTCTTCCTCAAGTAAAAAGGCCCTAACTGACTTAAGCATTTAGAAAAGCATGGAAATGAGCTCTCAAAGGTCTAACAGACACAAGTTTTTTAAGTGTACCAAGAGACAGACTTCGATGATTAGAAAACCGAGTACCAGACACTAGGTACACATATAGAATATGTCAAAGACATTCTCTTTAACTATAAAGAAAAGATCAAAATCCTTTTTAAAGAGTTTAGGAATTTGATAAGAGTTCGTGAATATACTACATCTATAAGAATACGTAAATAGAACCTACGGAACATCTGAAAATGACGAGGAAAATGAGTTAGCGATATCGAGAGCCTGAAACAGCATCAACGTATATACTGCGTGACTTAAAGCAGGGCGTCAATCTCAGTGTATTTGTTACTGTTTGCGGCGGCTGAGACTCATAACCGCCAAATGCAGTACATCACATTTTACCTGAGGCTAATGTACACTAGCTCTAATGAAAAATGGCATGGTAAACATATGTATATAATATCGATTATCGGTCATATTTGTATAAGTGTAAAAAGAACCGCTTAAAACGAAGAAATTTGTATAGATTCATATAAAATATGTTGATTGAATAATTTTCCGAAAGCCGCTTGCAGTGCAAACATGTTTCGCAAATAGAATAATAATTATAGAAATGGTAACCGTATAAATAAACAAATAATTATAGTGTACATACCAAGAGTCGGAGTACTTCTCCAAGGATATGAGTCTAAAGGTGGGGCTATACTGAGGATACAATTCTTCTCGTATGCTCGATTCATTAGCACATTCATGGCTAAATTCGGCTGTTCAACCGTGTAAGCTGGTACACCAGGTTTAAAGATACCTGATTTCTGGAAAGCTATAGCCTCAAGGCTATTGCCAAGAATTGTTTCGTGGTCTAAGCCCAGACTCGACATTCCTGTACATATGGGGCGATTTACAACGTTTGTACAGTCAAGTTCGCCTCCTATACCTACCTGTTATGCACAATATTACTAATCTAATGTATTTACTTAATCCATTCTTCACAAGCGGACATTATAATCATTTTTCATTCCTAAAACCCCTGAAACTAACAAAATAATATAAGACAGACATATTCTTAAGTAAAAAGATTTGCCCTTTCCGAATCTGAGGTCAGATTTGAAAATATTTTCACCAAAAATTAGTTATCGCCGCCTGAAAATGCCTAAACTTCAAGCTTCAACTATATAATAATATAGAATATATTAACTGCAGAATGTCCGCTTAAAAAGAAATGGATAAAGGAAGATGACATAACATTTTCGATTCATAACTTAAATTTATAATGTAACTTTTTATACAATGCGCTGCATTTACTTTTAAATCAACCGAAGGACTAATATTTTTCATAATAGAATTCATAAATTATATTTATCACTTTCAATTATCCGCGATAGAAATATCAAGCAATTCTTGACTAATTTTCTATTACCTTAGAATTAATTAGTTTCGAGACTTTGAAACATTAAATGTAACATGAGATTGTTCATAATAACATAATATGAGCAGTTTATATTAAATCAATGCTTCCTGAAGCAGCAATAAATGCTTTCAAATAACGTCTTCTTTATTTTCTACCAAAGATTATGTTTAAAAAATATACCTATTTAACTTAACCTTTTTAACTATGCGGTAAGTCTCGGTATATCAATATTCTGTGGTAGTAAGAGAAATAGAAAAAAGAATTTAAAAAAATAGAATTTAAAAACCTCAATGATTGCGACATCAATATTTGATTTGATGAAGATGTGGAACATGAGTAGAGTAAGGAATTGAAAGTACATAGGCATATCCGTTTCAGTTTCCCTTCTTTGCTCGAGGATATCATAGACGTGCCAGAATTCCCTCGTAAACTCGATTTTGTTGACGGGTTGACCATTGATCCGAATGCGCTCATTCACCGAGATAAGATGCGGTGAACTGTAGAAGCCTGTACGAAAACCGTGTTCCCGAAGAATAGCTTCAGTGAAGGCACAAGTCGAACCTTTTCCCTTCGTTCCACTGACGTGGATCACGGAGAGATCATCTAGTTGTTCGACCGTCAGTCCGGAACTAGAAATCGTTTTAAAACACTTAAATTCTAATCAATGTTAGCTGCATTTTGTTAGTGTTTATTGCGTAAGATATTTTTATTATAATTTTTATGTTTGTAGTTTCATATAAATGACTCGAATCCTGCAATAGTTCATTCGATAAAGTGTTGGTCTCCGCAATTGACACAAACACCACTGGATCTTCTCATGTGCTTTATTTATGGCACACCAAATGATTGATTAATACCAAAGCACAATAAAGGCGTTATATAAAAAATATAAATAACTTATGGAAATTAGAACAAATGTGTTAACAAATATTAACTTAAATTAAAATTTAATATAAGTAGCAATGATGACGTATGCTTTAATATTAAAGCTTGTAAACAATAATAAATAATAATTTAAATCAATAATTCAAATAATTAATGCCTTGCTTACCGTATTAAATACTTTATTGATTGTTCCAGGCATTTTGTTCTCTTACAACTCAAATTTTTTGACTCATTTTCTTTGAATTCCTTTAAATAGCTTGTGTTACTTTGTAAACCGTTTAAAATTTCTATTGCATCCTATAAAATAATGTAATAAAATAATGTAATTATTTTTTAGTTTAGTTTACGTATCTTTTTAGAAATACGGAGGAAATAAGATGTATAGAATGTATTTATTAACGTCGATAAAATATTGTGGTAATGCGATAGATGCACGCAAGATGGGAAAAGTGCAGTAAATAAACAGCTTACAGAATGAGTTAAAAAGGAATGAATGTAAAGCTATATGAAAAGGAACTGAGTGACAAAAGAAACGAGCAGATGCATGAAAGAGATCGAAAAATTAGGTAGGCGCCCGGATGGCCATGCGCGCCATGATGAGCGAGGAAATGTGCAAGGCGTATGGTATGCATGTGCGAGGAGTTCAAGGAAGTGCGAGTATATACAAGGGGTTCGTTGTTTTATAATTGTAACATGCAAACAACAAATAATGCGTAGATATGAGATGATAAAATGAAGGGAGAAAAGTGATGAAATGTATTTGAAGTCTGGACTTCGAGTCGACCAGAGCTTCCATGTGAGAGTTTTGTAAGCGAACCAAGTATTAATAATAAGCGACGCAGTATATAGTTAATGTTCAATTAACTCCGGAGTTTAGTGAACTTCATTTCACAAGCCCGCAAACATTTTTTTCTACAAAATGTTTACAATAATTATAATTAATAATTTATTTTGAATGGAAAATATTTCATGATCAATAATTAGGCCAATTATACTGAAGACTAAAAATATATCACAAGATTAATGTAATAAATAATAATGCTAAAATTTCTTACAAGATAGTAAAAACTTACTAAATCATTTTTAATGGTTTGAAACAACAAAAAATAAACATTTCCAAATAAACGATTTATTTATTCAGTTTATACTTACTTCATAGCTTCTGGAGTAAGAGAGCGTACGCTTTAACAATGCAGACATCGTTCTAACGCGAGTAAACATAAGAGCAATGATACTCGTGTACTAGTAGCTGTAGAGAATTTAGGTACTCTGAAAGAGGAAAATATCAGCAAAATGAGATCCTGTATAATAAAAAAAGCAACGAAATTATAAGATTTTTTTAAAGAATTATTTTAATTATTACAATAAATATTGAAATAACCTATAAAATTATAAAGAAAAACATCAAACAAAATGTTATTTTTAATACTAGTCTTTATGTTTAGTTAATTAATAACTAACTTTAATCAATAATCACAAACATGTTTCGGTTAGCATTAACCACTTAATTAGCATGTACCACTCAATATTAAATGAGTCTCAAAAATCCGGGATTCCGAGCTGATACGTCCATTCGAGGGGGCGCTAGCATCGCTATTTAATTGCAACGCCATTGGCTGTTCATTTTATCGGCGCCTCCTCGAATGTACGTATCAGCTCGGATTTTTGCCAGTGGGCCTATGCGAATGGATGCACTCTGGGAGAAGTTATATATTAATAGGATGCTTTATCTTGCATCCATGTACGTATGTGACGTAGCTTGAGCAAGCACTGCAGTCAGTCAAGTTTCATTTATCAATAGTTTCAAAATTATTTGTATTTCAAATATTTTTAAATTTCTGCTCCTAAAAAGAGGATTGATCAAGGAGGTTTTAATACAAAAAACTCAGTAATATTTTTTTTATCTTAATCTCTAATTTAATACAAATGCAATTATAATATTATTGTCTTGGAAATTTGCAATTAGATATACATCTTATGACATTGTTTTTATTAGATATTTTTCTGTTGCAAAATAAGAGGATGATTCTGCAGTGCTACCAGCTGCTACTTCCCTGTCTCTTCTTTTCCGAGTAAAGCGCTATCTTAGTGAATTATGTTAACATAGACATGCTGTATTTTATAATCAGCTGATCTTACAGTGAATGCAAGTGAATGCTGTTGATTTCGACCGTGTGTTGCAGTCAGTTGCAGTGTATGTTAGTGTACATTTAATAAACGTAAATTTCAGTAGTACGTTTTATTGTGTTGTTCGTATTGTGCTTTTGACTTTCACATGCATCATTTTCTTCATTTCTGTTTTGCGTTTATCTAAAATGATAATTAGTAATATGCGCATATGCACACATGTATGTGTATACACACTATTAAAGTATGATCACTAGAAAATGAATACAAATTTGTGGAAAAAGAAAATTGTTTACTACAATTCTTAAAGATTGTAAAAAATTTCGTAACAAGAATTTTCTGCTAAAAAGGTGAGTTTAACATTAATGTATCTGTAAGCTACACACTAACGCGTTTTTGTAAAAAATAAAATAAAACAAAATAGCCGATTTACGTGATTTAAATGATTCGCTGTCCTACAACTTTCAGTTATGCAGTATATACAATAAATTCAATAATAACATTGCTGCTATGCAAATACATATAAATGAACATGTATGCATGCTCGTACGTAGACGTATTCAAAGAAAAACGTACATAAACTACAACGTGTGTACGTGTAACGCATTCATTTGTAATTCAGTCATTATTGTTCGATAATATTGCAGTTCAAGCAGAACGTATAAACTAACAGGGACTTATAAGAGCGTAAGAATATCCGACACCATCTACTAATATTGCTTGGGCAGAACAACGATTTTACTCGTATTTTTAAGTTATTGATAGTTATTCACTAGTTTTACAGCAGTTCGCTGCCCAAGTGCACTTACAGCTCAGTGGTCCACGGAACTGGAGAGCATATCGATCGTAGAATCCAGAAGAGATAAAACGCAGCCGCAACCCTGACCTCGAGGATCTTACTACGTGCTAGGTCGGCAATCACGACAATTCAAGGACTGCAGCAGAAATACACAATGGCAGATGTCACCGTAAATATAGGTACCACGAGAAAAATGTCCTTCAGCTTTAACGGCTCAATCAACAGTCTTGAGGGAAAAACACCCTTTCTCATCGGTGTATCCGGCGGGACAGCCAGCGGGAAGGTAAACTATAGGCATTGATAAGGATTCTACGACCTCATGCTTGTATTGAGTATACCTAACTTTACTCGTGCTATTCAAGAATTAAAAACTAGTTTATAACCTAAGCAGGTTTCAATACTTTAAAATTAAAATCAAAATGTAGAACATTAACCTATTCGTTTTTAGTATCGCATTAAATATTGCTTATGCTTTCTATTTCTGTAAATTAAATATAATTTTTTTGATTCGGATCTGTTTTACATCAGCATGTGGCAATTATGATTTATATATCAGTGTATAGTTTACTATTTTATCACTAAGCTAATAATAACAGATTAATATTTTGCAATTAGTATTTTTATTATAAATAGAAGTACTTATTTTAATATGTAAATTACTAATTTCATCAATTTTAATTAAAAAGATTAATCTCTTCATAATTATATGAACTAGCAAGTCCATTATCGGATATAATGATATGTCGCTTTTATACGTTAATAGTATACTTTTCTATTTACTGGAGAAAATAGTATGTAGTTAATTATTTTTAGTTTAGCTTGTAAATGAAACTCATTTACCACTTATTGCAACCATTATTAAGACCTCTAATAATTTATTTTATAAGATGTTATGCTTACATTTATTTAAATTTCTATAAAATTTATTTTCATTTTTTTCCATTATTATTTAATATTTTTTATTTAATCAATTTAGCAATATTTTTAATTTAGTTGATTGTTTTTAGTCAACAGTATGTAAAAGGATAATGGAAAAGTTGGGACAAGTTGATAAAGATCATACAGAAAGAAGGGTTGTATGCATATCTCAAGACAGCTTTTATAGAGATTTGACATTAGCTGAAAAGCTTAAAGCTGAAAAAGGACAATTCAATTTTGATCATCCTGATGCATTCGATAATTATTTAATATTCCAAACTCTGAAAGATATACTTGCGGGAAAAAAATGTGAAATACCTGCATATGATTACAGAACAAATAGTTTGTAAGTATTTGTGTTATTTACTTTGTTGAAGAAGCTTAATATATTACTTAATTTAAAAAAGAAACACATAAATTGATGTAGTGGGAGTTTATTCACATGGTTTTATAAAAAGATTAATAAGGAGTAAAAAAACTAATAACAATAAGGGTACTGTTGCTTCCAAAAACGTTTCCTTGGCAGATAACCTCCTCCCTGAAAATATAAATATAAATTAAACATTAATTTATTTTAATATATTCATTAATTAAACTAAATATTTCAATTTTTAGATATAATAATTTCTATTTATGAAATGATATTTATTCTCTTTAAAATAATAATTTTAAGTACATGCACAAATAATATAATATTTTAGTTAAAAATTAACTAATATTACAGTTAAAGTTAGATTAATCTAAAAAAATATATTACTATAATAATTTCATGTATTGTAATAATTAAGTTTGTTATTATTTAAATAAAATTGAGGCAATATTTTCAAGCACTTACATAACATCCACCGTAGGGAAATGGTTTGAGACCGCCGATTCCATAACATCCACCGTATCCATAGCCACCTCCCATTCCATAACCACCTCCTATTCCATAACCACCACCTATTCCGTAACCACCTCCCATTCCATAACCAGCTCCAATTCCACAACCGCTTCCGATTCCGTAACCACCTCCAATTCCATAACCACCTCCCATTCCGTATCCGCCTCCTATTCCATAGCCACCTCCATACGAATAAATTGGTGCGCAGAGCGGTGAGGGTTGTGGTAGATATCCTCCGTGATGACTATGTCCAGATTGACCAGATGAAAGACAGGAGCACGAATCCATTCCACATTTCTTGCAGGCATCTATCACATCTGCAGTGGCAATAATTAGCAAGACCACAAGAATACAACTGCGGATGAACCTCCCCTTCATTTTGTTGTATTTGCGTAAGATTTGCAGTTGCGACTATCCAATGACAATGTGCTGCTAAGCTTCGCTCTGCGTGGATTTTTATACCAGGGTCCATGAAGGAAGATGTTTTCGTACATCGAAATTTTGGCTCTTGTTTGTTTAACCATACGCGCTTCGAGAGCGGAAGGAAAGAGGAAGTCGTTAATCGTACTTTCAACGTTTAATATTGTGCAAGCTAAGGAGCACTCGAAGATTCTTCATATTTCATCATCAATGCACTGATTCCTTTTGTATACAATATATTTTGAATATCAACATCCTTAAAAATGTTTTAATATACTTTATCAGCAATTATTAAATTTTTTATTAGATTGTAAAAATGTGCACAAAAATGTTTTCTGTGTTCTAGAATCAAAGACCAAATTACCACAATCTACCCAGCTGATGTTGTTTTATTTGAGGGAATCTTGGTATTTTATTTTCCGAACATAAGGGATTTGTTCCATATGAAGCTTTTTGTTGATACCGATTCCGATACAAGACTGGCTAGAAGAGGTGTGAATGTGCAAATTTTTATTATTAAAAAGTATTATTTGAATGAAAACCATCAAAATTAAATTTTCAAAAGTTTAAAATCTTATAATTTTTTATATAGTAAAAATAAAGTGGTATTTGTAATATGTTTGGAAAAACTTGGTAGCTTACCACAACTTAAAATAAACTAATAATTAATAGACATACAATAAAACAAATAATTAATAGAAATGTTTTTTTAATTAGTACCAAGAGACATTAATGAAAGAGGTCGAGATTTGGATTATGTATTAAATCAATACATGAATTTTGTTAAACCAGCTTTTGAAGAGTTCTGTTTGCCTACAAAAAAATTCGCTGATGTAATTATTCCTCGTGGGGCTGACAATACAGGTAATACTTTATTAATAACCGTTTATTATGGATTAAGAACATAACATAATTATTAACTAGTATCAAAATTTTATTTGAATAATTCGATTTCGAGTTAATGGTTTTACTTCTTACATCAATTTATAATAATCAAGCTTCAATCATCAAAATAATTAAATATTAATAATTAAAATATTATTAAATTCACTCATGTTTTATGTTTCGGTTGTTTTAATGTGACACAAATTTCCAATATTACGTTTTTTTTGTTATTAAACGTAATTATTTTATGATAGAAAAACATTAATGTTTAAACAAAATTAATTTCGTTTTATTAAAAAAATTTATTTTGGTTGCTGCCCGGTATTTATGGATTTTCGAATACTGCAATAATAACGCGGACCGTCTTTATTAATAGTGTGTGTGCAATTCAAATTCCAGTAATGTTATAACAATTAAATATAGACAACGTTTCAGTCTATTAATTTTTATATTTTTTGTTATTGAATATTATTACGACATAGCATTATTTGTTCATGATAACCCAAATTCGAAATGAAAGAATTCTTCCTGATTTTTTTCTTTTACTTAAAACTTTAAACAATCGATATAATATTTTAAGAAAATCTTATTAAATTAAAATTAAAAAAGATAGCTAGACTACTTTATTAATAAATAATAAGTTTTTTCAACAGTTTGATAATATACATTATATTAAAACTACATTAAATTAAAAATCTGATGGTTTTGTAGCTGTCCATTTTTAGTTTTATTGTTTTATATATCATATACATTTATTTATTATTTTTACTATTTATATTTCATTTAATTTTCTATATAATTTTAATTGTGTCCAGTGCTATCTCGGTATATTAACCGTCGAAACGGGATAAAGCACTTTGATGGATACTTTAAATTTTTTAACTCGCATATCATTGCATAATATGCATAAAAACATAATGCTAATTGAGAAAACAAGTCTTACTTTTTTAATAAAATTAGAACTTCTGATTTGTCTTTATGTGTAATAAGTAACGCAGATACCCGAGCTTAATTTTCACAAGAAAATGTCACATCACTATTTACAGATTCCGAATGCGTGTTTCTATTTAGATTCCGTCCCTTTGGCAAGCTTATAGTGCTACTATTAACAGCACAAAATTCAGTTTAATCATAAATGCAACTGACAAGACGACAAGCTGAAGGTGCAGTCTTATTATTGTGCTCATTTTGTGATTGCGATGTTTTTGATAATACCTATATATCCCGGTAGATTCCTTATCCTCTCACCAAACGAGAGTGGAAACAGGGTCAGAGATAGATAGCCTAACTCAACTTTGGAATTTCTAATTCAATAATATTTCTATTGAATAACGAAAAAGAAGTTGAATTTCTAAGTTAGAGTTTAATAATGATTAAAGATCTGAAAAAAATTTACAAAATAAATATTAATTTTATTAATAATGAAATTATTAAATTTGAGAGCGATATTTTTTAGATTTCGTTTAAATTTCAAGATTTAATCATATTTTTTATAAAATAAGACCTACATTGTCTAATTTTTTTTAAATTATCAGTTTTTTGCAAAGGCCTACTGTAAACTTATTCAGCATTTGCAATTTAAAAATGTCATAGATGTATGAATAGATTTCTTAATTTGATTTATAAATTTATTTGTATATTTACATAATAAATAACGATAATAATACATTAAATATCTATATCTGACTTGAAAGATATCTAAAATTTATACTTGTAGTATCATGTTGACGAATAAATACTATATTTTTTTTAATTTTTATATTTTTATATAATATTAAAATTCAATGCAAGTTATAACCTTACTGGAATTTTAATTTTCAAATTGTTGCTGAAAGTTACGTCTTTACTTATGAAAGGACTTGAGGAAGGTTACGAACACACATGGTTTTGGTTGTTGTATGTTTACAGTGGCAATAGATCTTATAGTGCACCACATCTGGGACATTTTGCATTCTAAAAAAGGCGATTCCGCATCCGGGCAGCATCCATACATCGAACATAATCGAACATCAACGCTATCAGACGCCCTCAGCAGATGATTGACTTATTATTGAATTGTGATTTATTTTAATGAGACTTCACTTATATTACTTCTTTTACAGTGCATTCAACATAATAGCAATTCTATACCGAATTGTAAACCAGGGATAATGAGTCAAAACTCGTGTTAATTATTATAAAAAGAAAATTTGGAGAAAAAGTTAAATAACGACACATTTAGTGTAAAGTTTTTTCTTACCACAATCATTATTGATTGCCAATAATTTTAACAGTGTGTCAATTATCAGCAACATTAATTAAAATTTATCTCAGTATTGTTCCATTTTTTTACTTACTTTAAATGTGTCTTTTTTTTTGACTTTTATACAACTATAATTTGTATTACATTAAAGTTTATGCAAAACTGCTGAGAGAATTAAATAGTTATCAGTTTTGTAGAATCTGGAAGTGTAATATATTAAAGTATGCAAACATTTTTAAAAACTAATAATCTAAATATAATTTTTATACGCTAAATTTTTATATTAAGAGCGCATTGTATATTGTATAAGCTACGTTTAAAATTAAAAATTTTCATTATAAATCCAATTATTTTTTACTTATATCTGTAAATACTTAGCACTTTTAAATCATATTTTATGATATTATTATATTCAATATGTTTCTATCGCATAATAATTGCATTTATTTCGCATGTATAATTTGTAATGAACTGATATATTTTAAATGGAATTAATATTTAATGTATTATTTAATTTTGAGTAAAAAATGTTTTAGCACTTAAATAATATACTTCTATGAATATTTGATTATATACAAAAAAATAGTTTTAGGTGCAACTAATATAATATAATAATATAATATAAAAATAGTAGTAAACATTTTGTAACTAAAATATATAAATATACTTTTCATTGTATGATACGTTATTAAACAATTCTTTTCCTTTTTTTCCATTGTTTCAGTGGCCATTGACTTAATAGTTCAACACATAAGAGATTTTCTAAGCAACCGCTCTAGAATGATAGTGGAGCCAGAAAGTCCAATTAGCCATTCTGATGAAAAACTGAAGAGACCTCATTAATAAGTTCTTTATTGAGGTTCTATAAATTTTAACTGTTGATTTATTTATAAAAGAGCTCATCCTGTTAATTAAATTTATATAAGGTTTTACAAATAGAATTGAGCTTCAGAGAATATTTTTAGAAGCAAACTATATACAATTCTATTTTAGAAGTAAATTACCTGTTGCTTAAACTGCAGAGTAGATGTTGAACAAGTATTATAGATTAAAAAATCAAATTTGATGAGCTTTCAACCAAAGATTCATAAAACCTTGACAAAATACTTATTTTTAAGATAAGATAAAATCAAAAATAATATAAACAATTAAATTTAATTTACTTAATGTTACCAATGACATATTTTCACTAATGATATAACATAAAAAGTTGAATTTCTTAAGAAATGTGATGTATTAGAGTGATAACTAACAAAATAATCAAAGATAAAAATGCATTTAACAAAATGTACTATTTAATGTAACTGTAGAATAAGTGTAAAAAAGTTTATATTTTTCTTATATATTGAAAAATTGAATATTAAAGACAAGTAACAAAATACATTATGCTTACACAAATCTTACATTTAATAATATTACAATATTTTGTTCTTCCTTATTGATAGTAAAGTTCAAGGTTCATGCCATCATGAATTTCATCTATAATTAATGTTAAGGATATCTAATTATTATAATATAATTTATATTTCATTTATAAAGTTAAATTAGGGTTAAGATTAAAAACTAATATAAAGGATACAATCTTGCAATTTGATGTGATCCTTGAAAATTGTGTACCATTTTTTTAGTACTATTTTTTCCCAATGTGTTCCAGTTTGAGCTGCTATTAGCTTTTTAAGGTCTCCAACTGTGTCATCTGGATTACACTTAACTCGAACTTTTTTTCCAAGCCGATCATTGCATGTAATTTCTATCATGTTTCTTTTATAATATAGTGTGGTGCAAAGCTTAAAAGAGTAAAATACTATTTATACCGAAACATAATGCTTAAAATAAAATTAACATAAAGTAATATAAATATAGTTACTAAATTTATTTTTACCTTTATATATGTTATTATAAAATTTCTTATGATTTTTAAATTTCTCTAAAGTTGAACTGTTACTTTTGCTGTGTATTATTATTAATATTTTGCCCCTAAATATTATTGTTTATTTAAAGAAATTTAATGCAATGTATTACAATCAAAATTATTATAGGTTAGAATTTACAAAAATACAATCTATCCACTTTTCTAACATCACAATAAAGATTGTTAATTAATGAAATATTTTAAATATAAAACAAAATTCATTAAATTAGTAATATTTTTATCAAAAGTTAATAAACTAGATTTAGAAATTTAAGCATTTGGCGGGTAACTGAAATAAACTTTTAAATGATTACAAAATACCTTATGATATGAATCCAAGAAACATATAAGTTAGTTAAAAATACATCCAAATACAATAAAAAATTGATTTTTGTTGAATATTTTTAAGTACCAAAATTACAATTCGACAATACTGTCTTCGTCTGTAGTATCATTTAAGCACTCGTTTGAGTCTATGTCCGTAGTCCGTATCTGTACTAGTTAGGGTCAATATGATTTTTGGTTATCAGATGGATTCTAACTTCTACCTTCCGGGCTTCCACCAACCAAGATTCGTTGATATAAATTAGTTGCTTCTATCTTGTATATATCTATAACCCTATACTACCCTTGCCCCAGCTGGAACTATAATTTATATACTTGAACTTCCCGAAATTCCATTCTCTAATTTTGTTTAATCGTAAGTAAGTACGTAAAATTTCTAGTTCCTAGCCGCACTTTTTGAATTAGCAAATTTATTAAAATTTGAACTATATCACATGTATAATAATTATTATATTGATATATTTATTGTATAATTATATTATACATTATATTGATTTGTTAGATAAACAGCTTAATTTCCTTTATGCTCCTTATGCCCCTAAACGCTGATGTTATCATTTTAAATCAATCCATTTATAAGACATTGGAGTTGATCTAATGAGATAATAATGTTATGTTGAGACATAAAATGTGTTTGACAATTTGATAAATCTTCATCTTATGCCATTGTATGCCCCCATTTATAATTACTCTGTACTGAGCATGCATATTAACTACATAAATTCACTTATTAAGTAAAATGTGTATTCCATAGTTAAACAGAAATAGATGTATTATATTTGTTGGTTTAGTTTTCCCGCGCCTTACACAAGTCAGTTATAGTTAGTTGCTGTAATTCCGTTTTGTGCTAAAACATGATATAACGCTGTATAACATATATTGGTATATAGGCTATAACAGATAACTGAGCATAAGCATCAATTGGCATCACATAGCCGTTGAACCGCCTTTACACTGTATTGAAACATAAATTTAAGTTAATTTAGTGCCGTAGCTTCATAAAACAGCATTAATTTATCTTGTTTATACGGATAAAGTTTTTCTTTTAACAATTGTAAGTAATATTCGATATGCACAAGCTTTAAAATATGAAATTCGATTTATTTTCAGTATTTAATAGAATGTGTAAAAAAGTTCTAGCACAGAAGTTTCTAATTGTAAAAAACATTACAATCAATTCTACTTTTCGGAAAGGTACCTGTAGCGTCATTATGCCGCCAAAACGTGGTCGTCCGGCAAAGGTAATTATTCTTTTTAATGTGTTTTTACAGAAATTAATTATTTTATGTTATTTTGCATAAATGTAAATATTTATTTGAGATACACTAACATTATACTTTTTTAAATATTACAAATTAGTCAAAATCTATTAAAACTGGATCTGAAAATGAATCTGATAATGAAACAGATGAACCTGTTTTAAAAAAGACTAAAATGGAACCAAAAAAAATGATGAATAAAATAGATTCAAATCTTGATGAAATTAATTTTGAATGTGAAAAACTCAATGCGAATGGAGATAAATATAATGTCAAAATTTGCACATGGAATGTTTCTGGAATAAGAGCAATATTAAAGGTTAATATGAAGTATGAATAAAATATTGTTGTTTATAAAATACTTATACAAAAATTATTCATTAGAAAAATGGTATGAACTATTTAAAACGAGAAGATGCTGATATTATTGCACTACAAGAAACAAAATGTGAAACAAAAAAAATTCCTCAGGAAGTTAAATTAAAAGGATATACACGTTATTTCCTGGATAGTAATTTAAAAAATATATTTTAATACACTAATTATTTTTTATGTATTTAATTACAAAATTTAATATTTTTGCAGGTAAAAAGGCTGGATATTGTGGAGTAGCTTTATATTCTAAAGAAGAACCAATTGATGTTTCATATGGATTAAATGATCAAGAATTTGACAATGAAGGAAGATTAATAACAGCAGAATTTGAAAATTTTTATATAGTTAATGTCTGTAAGTAAAAATTTTAACACAAATAATTGTATTAAAATGTAATTCAACTAATCTACATAGATGTTCCCAATGCTGGTCAAAAATTGGTTACTTTACCAAAACGTTTAAAGTGGAATAATGTTTTTAAAACATATATTGAAGAATTAGATAAAAAAAAACCAGTAATTTTGTGTGGTGATATGAATGTGGCTCATCAAGAAATAGGTATTATTAAAAAATGTGTAATTATTAAAACTCATCATTAATATCTCAAATTATTCTTCAGATTTAAAAAATCCAAAAACTAATACAAAAAATGCTGGATTCACTAAAGAGGAAAGAGATGGAATGACTGATTTTTTAAAAGCAGGATTTGTAGATACATTTAGATTTTTGTATCCTGAAAAAACTGGAGCATATACTTTTTGGTCATATTTTAATAATGCAAGAAGCAAGAATATTGGCTGGTAACGTTATTTTTATTATCATTGCAATAAACTGAAATATTAAAGAATTTTAAATAAATATGTCTACATTTTTCTTAGGAGATTAGATTACTTCATTACTTCTGAAAGAGTAAAGAATGGAGTTTGTGATATTATAAACAGAGATCAAGTTTTTGGTAGTGATCATTGTCCTGTTATAATGTTTGGGAATTTTTTAAATATCAGTTCATAAAAAATAATTATAAAAGTGATAAATTTTTTCCCACTAATAGTGTTTAATTGTGTATTTATGAGACAAAATTTTGAAATTATTTTAATATACTATACTTGAACAATAATAATATAATACATGCAACATTAAATGATTTATTTTTTATAATAAAAAATCACGTATTTTTATTTTATCAATCTTCTCCAGCAGGAATGGCATCTTCTAATCTTTTTATAAATTTGACTCTCAGTTCTGTTGCATTATCATTTTTTAACTGATCTTGTACAAACCATACTGCGATTTCCATTTGCACCATTTCACAAGCACCTCTTAATACTCCAGGTAAAATATTACAGTACTTTAAATTCAAGCAATGATCAGGTAACTCTACAAATTCTGTTAAAGGGTTTGTTTCAAAACATAATGAAAATTCATCTCCTGTCACACTCCAGTTAGTAATTGTAGGTGTAATTCCCAAAAATATCTTAAATCCAGTTTGGATCTTATCTGCAGTATCTTTAAAATCGTAACATCTACCTGATCCTGTACGAGCTAAAAAATCTTCTATTAAACGGATGCCCATGTTGTAACCCATTCTTTCTAGTTGCTTATTAACATCATCTACATTTTCATAATCTTTTAATAATTGAGCTACTAATGCTCCATATGTTAATGTAAATAATTCAGAATTCTGAAATATAAAAGATTTATTTCTTTAGGTATTTAGTGAAGTTTTGAATTGTAATTATTATTTTTATAGAGTACACAAAAAACTTACAACTTTTTTTGTATCTAATCTTGTTCCAGTTCTTGACATTGTAATAAAAAAATATTTTCCTTGGTAGATGAATACTTAATAAGCTTTATATATGGAATGTTTCAGTAAAAATAGCTTACGTAGTAGTCTAGCAATCAATTATAAATGCGCTTATGAATCCACTTGTGTTTTCATCTCGTTTTCTTAAGTAAAACATAACCGCAATTTGAATCTACAAGTGCAATGCAAAATGCTACAGATACTATAAACTGTTAATTATGTATTCAAAATTAAATAATAATTGTATATAAAATATACAAAAATCGTACTCAATTTTCACAATTTTAGTATTCCTCTGATAATTGATCACAATAACTAACAAACTTATAAACCTGTCACTATTTACTCGCCATAGCCGACTATACTTCTTTTGCTACTTTAGCTAGTATCTGAAGAAAGACGTGCGTCAGCAGCAATACATTTGCATACATATATTGTATAAAACCAATATAATATGGCAGTTAAATGATTACAAGTGATCAAATTTTACAAATATTCTTGGTATGCTGTATACCGAATATTTATGTACACGCGAACGCATCTTACGCTGGCAGTGGCTAACATGCTATATGTGCAATGATTCACACATACGTACATGCTGCATATGACAGAATCGGACAGTCGTGAAGTCGTCACTCATGCTAGTTAATTTCTCGTAAGCTATTCTTCCTGCCCCTAATATAACTGTATAACTGATAAGTTCATTCCTAATGTTCATATTGGTAAACTATTAACTTTGAAACTAGGTTAAGATGATAATGTAAAATATAATTAATACACAATATAGATAATTCATTTTAATGTATGTTGACAGTCTAATTAGTTACAATATGTTCAGTAATAAAAAACATTCTCTACCACCAAGACCAACTCCTCCGAATGTTCACGAGATTTTAGAAGACTTGAAGAATTCAGCAAACAATGATGATGTGGCATTTAAACTTTTAGCTCGAGGTAATGACCTACCTTGTAAAACAAATTTTTCAATCTGTTAACAATACTAATTAATTTACGCCTAAAATATTGTATTACTTTATATTAACTTATTTTGGCTGAACAAATCTTTTGCTTTAAAAAAATTAGTTCTATATGAACATTCTACATCAAACACAATAAATCATTTATTGTCCATTATCAAAATATAACTATTAATGTTTTTAATATAGAGTCAGCATATAATGATAGTTCTGCATCAACAGAAGTGAATGAATTAAATAATATTTATAACAAAGTTAAGACTTACCTTGATGTCAATAAAAAGTTAAAAGAATTAAAGGATACCATTAATGAAAACAAAGACCAATTACAATCTAATGTAAAAAGTATAACAGAATTAACAGAAGATATCAAAGAACAAGCTCAAGCAGCTTTAGTTCAATGATTAATATTTTCTTATTATTCCCTATTATAATAACTATATATTGTACATGTTAAGTAAAAATTGCATTAATAATTTATTAAAGCATAAATGTATTAAATATTTTAATGTAAAAGTCAAGTATTAAATTTATTTATAATTAAGAAAATACCAAAAGTTTATAAATCTTGTTTTTATTCTAAATATGTATTTTTTTTAAATTCACAGATGTATATTATTAACAAATTAAATTTGATATGAATATGCATCTGTAGACATTTGATATCTCATAGCTGGTTCAGAAAAGTAAGCACACCATGTGAATCCTGGAGGATAGCCTGAAATAGTAATATTTTGGTTACATGATCTAAATTAATCTAAAAAATACATCCAAAAAATTGTTTACGATATATAAGTATTTCTATTAAATAACATTATAAAACCATTTATATTTAGCTTTATTAAAATGCCTAAATGAACATCATGCAGTTTTAATAAAATTTGACTTTAAATAACATACTCACTGTAGTAAAAAATTGATAAATATTTATGCATTCAAAGTGTATAGGTCGAAGAGAAATGTAATTTGTGCCACCTTCTTTCTCCAGCTGCGTGCAATCAATTGTTAGTGTAATATCAGACAGGAGCAATTTAGAATTGACCTAATTTTAAGCAGAACAGATACAAAATACACAAAGTTTTTAGAAGTAAAGTTTCTTAATTTTCAATGGCATGATTAAAATGAAAAATTGTAAACTACATTCCAATCTTAAAGGTTGAATAATTAATAAATAATCTTGATAATTATCAGGCCTTCTGCAAATCTTAATAATATAAGGAAGTTGGTATAGGACAATGGAACTAACTTATTTTAAGGATTAACAATTCAATTGAATTGAATAAAACAAACACATAATGTATTCATGACAAGTATACATATATTTATAAAAATATATCAGTAAATATAATTATAAATATAATTTAAACATTATTTTCAAAATATTAAAGAAAACAATAACAAATATACTACTCACAGTAATCTGTTTTTACAACTTATGCATTTTTGGGCAATTGCTTTACAGGCTCATAAATCAATTTTGTTACCTACCTATTTATAGATATTTGTCAATGTCGACTACACTCATTATTTAATCATAATACATAATATATATAGTTAATTCAAATAAATGCTGTTCTTATAATTCTTTTCATTAAAGGACGGAATTCACAATGTGATTAAATAAAGAAAAACAATAGTTAATTAAACTAAAGTTACAATCAAAATACTTTAATTATATCTAGTAAAATAGTGAAATTAGGTCACTCATAATTTAAAAATTTTTAATTAGTTATTATCCATACGTCTACAACATAAAATACAAAAATTGTAGTAAGTTTAAAAAAACTTTAATTTAGATTTATTAAAAATTTTTTTTTTAAATGTATATAAATAATTACTAATGTTACTTAAGATTGGATTATTAGTTTTGCGACAGTATTAAAAAATATAATAAAGTATGCGTTGTTATCACTGTAAATTATTTAAATACACATTAAAAATTTACTTTTTATATTATAATATTCACCGTTATAGTGTTATTTAAGCTTTGATAAAATATATCTAAACTTTTACGTTTAGAAATTATTTTTCTTATTAATCATATTTCAAATAAATAGTTAGTATTAATTTATCATTTATAGTTAGGAACACAATTATTTTAAAATTGATCTTTGAATATTTATTAGCCAAAAACCGATATATGAGTTAACACAAAATGTTTTTGATACATAAGATACCATTGTTATTAAAAGATAATATATATAATTGCAATACATGCACTATTCACTACTTCATTTATGATTTTGTTAAGTAAAAGCATGTTTTAATAATTATTCATGATGGAAAGCGAGCATAGTTGCATTAGTGGATTTATTAGTTAGCATAACTCAAAAAGCTATGTATTAAAGTGCACTTGTGTTAGTTAAGATTTCTCTGTGTTATTAATCAAATCTTATTTTACATGTATATTATGTAAGATTATTATTTGGGTATACACTTTAGAATAGTTCCGATACTTGGAAATTTTTAATCTGTAAATTTCAATTTCAAGAAACCATTTTATCTAGAAATATATATATATATAGGCACACTTTGAACGCATTCTATGTATATTATTTGCTTTAATAAACGTAGAAAAATTCTGCATTCACATAATTATATTTAAATAGAAAAAAATACATTCAATGACGAAATTTTTTTATTATATAAATGCACAATTTCATTAGAATTTTACGTTATTTAAAATTGCGTTTGCGAAATGTTGTTTTTATATGTCCATACATATATGAATTTTTTTTAATACATAAGTATGTATGAAAATTGTAGAAAAATATTACTTACACACTGTGACTATTATTTTTAATTAATTAAAATTAATAAAAAATGACGTATAAAGACACGCAGAATAAATCACATGTATAGATGAAAGTTCAAAAATGATGTTAACATAAAAAATGTAGATTAAGTACTTAATATTTAAATAATAATTAATTATCTTCAAAACATCTTTAGAAATAATACATAGTTCTAAGTTTCAAAATAGAATGAAGAAAGTTAATTTCATTTAAGTACTTAAGTATCTATTTAAGTATTGCTTATTAATTATTTACTTAAATTTACAAAATATTATTATACTTTTGAAAATTTATAATTATTATTTCTATTTAATTAAGATCATCTAACGCTAGTTGTTCCTTGTATTACAATACCACTATCGAAAAAATTATACTAAAAGACTCATCGATCCTATCAATTTTTCATAAATTCATTCAATATTTTTTGTTATAAATGATTACGGTAGAAAAAACAATTCGTAAGCATAACCATTAAGAAAGTACGTGAGTTATTCTTAAAATATTTTTAAGACTGAAGGAAGATACTTTAAAGATAAGATAATTTTTCGTTTATTTTTTTATTTGTACTACTAAATTTATTCCGGTTTTTAGTTTATTTTAAAATATTTGAGAAAAATATACATGTGGCTCTAAGGCTAAAACATAATGTATGTAAAAACTAATAATATATATATATATATATATATATATATATATATATATATTATAAGCGTAAAAGCGTTAATAAATCAATGACCTATTATTATATTTTAAACTGAAGATTTTGTAAAATATTTATTATATATTAACAGATTATAGAAAATACTCTAAAACTCGTAATTCAATAATAAAATAAAAAGCATTACATGCTTTTAAAATTGATGCAGTCGCATTAGCCTAAGGAAGTTTGCTACACCTTGTAACAGAGCAAAATGTCTGGTAGTCATTGCAGTCTGAGATTTGATTTATTTCATTTACAGTAGTAACCGAGCGATTTATTGTACAGGCGCTTTTAAATAGTTTAGTTTAAATTTCCAGCAACTATTTATAATAATACCTAATATTATTAACATATATTGGTTGAGATCAACTGCAGTTTGTTTGAATAAAAAGTACGATAATTACAATATCGGTATTACTTGTATATAAAAAAGAAAAATGTATATAAAAATATTTTAAGTAAGTTTTCTTACCCGGCTCTGAATATGTATGAAAAAGAGTAACAGTTGTAATATTTAAGACGGAAGTTTCTAATTATACTGCTTCATCGCTTTACTTGAAACTAAAGTTTGGCATTTTGAAAAAATTAAACAAAGTTGACTTGCCTTTAGGCTTGTACTTAAGGTGTTCTTCAATAAATTGGCAAGGGCAGCGAGCAGAAATACAGTGACGGGGAGGCTGGACCGAGAGACCATGCAAATTGCTTCTGTTACGCTCCTGTGAGTCAACAGCCAAGTCGAGTCTGCGTCGCAAAAAATGATGCGACCAACGTGAAGCATATCTCAGCAACAACAGTTCTGCCCGCTCCTGTCAACATACATATCACATACATTTGCATGATAGCTCCCATTAAGAATCCTTTTATTCTCTCTCACTTTTTAGTTTATTTTAAAATTTGTCTTTTAAATCTTTATATTTTGCGATTCTTCTCAACTGTGATGATTTATAGACTGAATTAAATAGCGGACTTCTTTTATACGTATATGAATTACATAAAAAGATAAAGGATTCATACATCATACTATGATTGTTTTTAAATATAACACTCAACTTGACTTGAAACTTCATCAATTTAAAAAAGTCGTTACAGAACATATCAACAAAAGAAAATTCGACCACTGTTTAAAAGAAAAATATTTTTACATAAATTTAATAATTTATACACTAAAATTCTAAATACACTGATTATCGTTAAAACAAGTCGGTTAATATATTATCTTTTGATTTGTAAATGATCGATGTACGTCGCTTTCAAGGTTTGAAACCGAGTAATAATCACATTATTACGTGTAATAAATTATATTACTTGTATCTATTTCAAATAAAAAATATGCACATAATAATTATATACTATTTTAAATATTTTAAAAAATTCAAATCACATTACATCTTGTGCAGCATGTCTCAAAACTTGTAAAAATAATAACATTTTTCACATTCTAAAATTAATTCATGATCAGAATCGTTTAAATCAAATACGCTATTATAAATCGAAGGACGGAGGAACTAGTCGAATAATAAAGTATCATCGAAGTATTTTAAAGAAATAAGAATTCTTTATTATCTTAAATTTTACTATGCTATTAATAAATATGAAATCTACAGGATTTTTTGTTTGCTTTCTTCTCTGATTTTATCACAAGAGAAAACTGTTCCATATCTATTTGCATATGATACAGCTAAGTACTATTATTTTTTAATTGAGTTTCAATAATGTAGGTTAGTTTATCTACTTTTATATAACAGTTTAATGTCTCTTACTGAAGCGCGGATAACGCATTTGATTTTTAACAAGTTAATAAAAGTAGCGTTTATAAAAAAATTTGATTATAGATCTTTTCGCAATCATGGACGGAATGATACAATTTTTAATATAAAAAATTATTTATAATAAAAATGTACTGCAAATAACATTTTAAAATTATATTTTTTTAAAGTGATAAATTATTAATACTTCCAGTAAATTGAATATACTTATAAGTTATATTTAACATATATAATTGCTTCTTCTTTGAAAAGTCTTAATAAAAAATATATAATTTACTGTTGTTTAACGGTACATTTGTAATTTTTTAAATACAATTCAATTCTTATATAAATACGCAGCGCATTTGATTTAATAGTAACAAAATAACAACTATAAACTTTAATATTTAAAAATTATCAAATTCATTAATTATACTCACTAATGTAACAAATTTTTTGATTTTTGAAATTTCTTTTTATAAAAGAATCCTATACCATACACATAGAAATTGTCATGCCTTATTATTACATGCTGTCACATATATATTTTATGGTAAATATTATTATCCAATAAAATTAATACGTATAAATGTTTTGCAAAATACTTTAAATTATTTTAAATTAAAGAATATAATATAAAATGATATGTTGAAATTATTTTGAAATATGTAGGGTTAAAATATTTTTTCACTTAATAAACTTTTGAAAAAATTAAAATGAAAGTAAGTTTACAATATATATTTAATTAAAGTAGTTTTCTCTTTCAATTAAAAGAAATCTAAACAAGAATAAATTAGGCCCATCCATTGTCTAAACGAATTGTCTTAGATAATTGTACTAGAGATAATATTGTCATAAATATATTTATTACAAGGTTAAACTCACTTTTTATTTATAGTGCTAATGCACCTTTTGAAAAAGTAAAACAAAACTTGAAACTGTAAACGCCAATTATATCAGGTCCCCTTACAGAAATAATAGAATAAATAATTATTATTTTCTAAGTGACAAATGCTCACAGTAAATAATCTTTAGCGCGTTTAACTTGTCATAATAATTTTTTTGAATTATGTATATTGCACTGATTGTTAAATAATGTTTACGAAGATTCAATGAGAAATGCATTTATTCCAACACTATTATTAGTTTTTAATTTAAATAATTCAATATACATTTCTCAAAACACTTCGTCGCCAGTTCCATTTTGCATTTTTTGTCACATAAAAATCCACTAGTTCTGATATTTTAAATCCCCCTATCTCTAAGGAAACTACTCCATCGAGGACAGAAGTCTCGGCCTTGAACATGAATTTTATTACGCAACCATTCCTCAATATATTGGCAGGGACACAAGGCTGACGATAAGTGCCGGGGAGAAGAAGGGTTTCCACCTTCCTCGTCGACAGTCCAGTCCAAACGTCGGCGCAAGTAGTCCTTCGCCCAGCGTTGCGTGTAGCGGCAGAATACTTGTTCGTTTTTGCTCTAATTTTTCAGCATAAGTCAAATATTTTTAACACGTTTAAGATAATTATTAGAATATTTAACATTTCTATTTTAAATTAAACATAATTATTTTGTGAATACTATAAGAATATTGATTATTATAAATATGTTCTTTTTTTATTTCGTACAAAAACTGAATAGTTTGTTTAATTATTAATTTGCAGAAACGCTAAATATTATAAATAATCTATTAACGTTGTTATTTATATTTATGTCATTAATTAAATCTTTCTTTTTAGTACTATATTGATTTTAAATTATTCACTTGAAAATTGTAAAAAAGAAAAAATTATTATTCCCTTCAAAAAATAATTACATACATAATGTTTTTATTTTTAAGGTAATTCAAGTGCTTTGTTAAATTAATAATTAGTAAATAAAATTTGAAAATGTTCGAACTAACAGTTCAAGAAATTTCTTAAATTAATATTAAAATTATATGCACTTTTTACAATTGAATTTTAGTATCAGAAACTAAAAAAGTTTTACAGTTATAAACAATGTAAATTTAAAATGCCCTTAACAAGAATAAAAATAACAATAACTCTCAAATAATAATAAAATAATCATAGAGTATTTGCAAATTTTATGGAAAAATTACGTTTAATTTTATTTTTAATATTTATGGGCTCTATGAAAAAATAATTCAATTATAATTGTTTTTGCCAACCAAACAATTATTTAAAATAGTATCTTGTTTAAAGTATTTAGCTTTGAATATGATCGCAATGTCATAAATTTCATAAATAAACTATTGTATAATACAATTTTCATTCATAAACAGAATTAATATGATAAGCGATCATACAATTTCCCTAATAATGCATGTTTTTAAAATATTTATATAATTTTAAAAGTAAAAAAAAATCGCATTACTGTTGGACAAAATAAAAAAAAATATTTAATTGAGTTAGAGTTTAAAATTATTAAAATGGTACTGAATAATGATTTACGTAATTCACAAACCTGTTTACGCGATACTCGAGTAGTTGTGCTTCCTTGAATAACGATGTCACTGTCATCAATGTCCATACGCTGCTGTAGTTCTCGTTGACGTTGTGATCTTGAATGTTCATCGTTACTAATTATTCTGCCTTCTCGCTCTTCTCTTTCTATTACTTCTTGTAATTTTTTCTGTAATAATAACATGAAATTTCGCTTAGAGGTTAAAAGATTATAATAATCTCAATAAGCTGTTAATTCTTTAATATTATGAGAAATATTTTACATAAAAGTTAAATATAAATTGGTGTTACGTACAATACAATCAGTTGTGTCAAAATATATGAAGCATAAATTAACTTTATGGCATGATATCTTTCCTCTGTCATCAAGACCAAGTAAAATTTTATGTCTTAGAAGATGCTTATTAACTTGAGCCATACATTTTTCTAGATTATGATTTAGTTTGATTTTTATAAACATGCACAAAAATATGGCTGCAGCATTTAAAACCAACCACATTACTCCAAGGCCAAATAATGTAAGTCCTGTTACTCCTGAGAATAATAATCCTAATAAAACAACAAATGCTGTAAATATCCAAACTACAAGTATCCTCTTGTAACAAATATTATACATATTAAATCGAACATCATTTACAAGAAGTTCCATTATATGTACATAATCTTCTACTGTCAGCTGAAAAGAAAAGAAATTAAACATATATATAGTGTATTTTTTTTAAAAAAATTTTCAAAACAGAAAAAATGTAATTGTAATTAAAGTATGATTATTTTATTTTCTAGTTGTTCAAAAAATGGGGTATTGCAATAATCAGGCTTGGTTATCAGCACTTCCTGATATTTAAAATTTGATTTAAATTATCATCAGAAATTTATATAAATTTGTACATAAAATTCAAATAGAATTTCCATAAATTAATTTTACAATAAGTGAATTTTCAACTATAGCTGCTGATCAATAAGTATTTTTAGTATATTCAGCTGCATTTTGAATAAACAACATATGATACTAAAATGATTCTTGTGTAAAAATCTTATCAAATTTGTACAAAAATTTACAGTTAAAATCTACTAGATATGTAAATTTCTATTGAAAAAAAATTACTTATTACTATTTATATAATTATATTTACATAATTTTTTAATTATTAGTTTTAATTATTTAAATTTACAAAATTCACCTTGAATTTTTTGAAAGTTTTGGAAGTTTAGAGATAGACAAAATCCATGTTAATTTCCAAATAAAGTATAGATAAAATTTCACGTGAAAATAAGGTGAATATTTTGAATTAGTTAATATTGAAAATACAGAACTTTTGTATTTTCAAGTTAAATTTTTTATTAAATACTTACAGTTAAACCTTGTGCCATTAATTCTTCAGGTACAAGTTCTGGACGAAATCTAGCTGGAGTTATCCAAGGCCACTTAGTGTTTACTGGTAAAAGAGTAACAATCGTATCTCCATTAGCAAATCCTTGTCTAATATTACCAATAGGAGTATTAATGACATTCCTGCCATTAGAAGCATCTCTCAAATCTATAGTTTTCAGAGAGGCACTTTTTGAATTATAAACGTTTGCAGTCGATGTCTGCAAATTAGATTCTGGATTCTCATTTGTTATAGAACGATTTAATCCAGATCGATCTAAATTGATTTGAACAGAATTAGTGGCTATTACAGCTCCACTGTAATTATCATTTTTTTTTACTTCATTTTCTGTTGTACTCAAAGAGTTATTAATTTTCTTAACATTTACTGTTACAGATTCTGGTTTTATAAGTGCAGGAATGGATACTTCATTTTCTACATTTTTTGGAGTAGATGAAATAGCAGAACTTGCTTCATCTTCAAATTTTACCCATTCTTTTGTTTGTAGGCTTGTGCCGATGGCAGAAGCATTATCGGTAACATCTTCATGTGTTGATGAACTCATATCTCACACCTCTAAAACAAAACATTATTTTATTTGTAATAATAGATTACAAGGTCATATTATGTTTTTAAATACTAAAAATATAATCATATAACAATTTAAAAAATGTAACAAGAGCATACTATGTATTAAGCAAGCAATTTACAATTAAAACCAAAGACATTAAAAAATTAATTTAAAAAATCTTATTAATGAAATAAAATTCCAAAATAAAAAAATAGAAAAAAAATTATAAAACATTTTGAATTATGGGTGCATAGATACAAAACTGTAATAGAAATAATGTGCATGTATTACAAAAAGATATAAAAAAGGATAAAATAGAATACATATCAAAATAGTTGAATCTCAATATCATGCAGATAATAATAAATACCGGCGTAGCCATCAACTTAATTTCTTCGTTCCCATCTTATTAGGTGTATAATAAGTAACGATTGTTTTTAAAATATTGCACATTTTGAATTATTCAATCAAAAAAGTAAGCACAGACGAATAATAAAAAGTTGATATCTTCGATTAAAAAATGAATCACAAATTAGGAAAAACTATTCGATCGCTATTGCATTATCTTAATATGACTACTAGCCACAAAACCATGCCTGTTCATCGGTATTAAAATTAATAGCGCAGGGTTTTCGAGATGCATAATTATATAAATTAATGTGTATAAGCACAAATTGAAAGTTGAATTGATCTCCTGGCAGTGACGGCACGCGCGCGTCTTGTTATAATGTAAGTGCTACCAAGGTAAGCATAAGTATCCACATGAAACCGCGTATATTCTGTGTAGTAGTCTAATCAATGTGGTATTCATGTATACATGCATATGAATGTACACGTATCATATTGCTTGAGCTGACTAGAGCTTCGGACGCAATAGAAAATCCTACTACTAAGGTATGTATAAATATTAAATCACCTGCGTTGACTGGAGATAAGGGCTGTGTCTCATGACAAGCCTGCACCAGAAGAAGTCAGGACTTTACAGCGATAACTCTTAATGTTTGCGCTACACATAAATGAGACGGATTTATGCAAGTACAGTGCCAAAGGTGTTGTGCTACCTGCCTCCGACAAGTCCGGACTCCGGAGTCAGTCGTACATAGGCACGCAGAGGCCAGGGAGGAGTCGTGGATAACGCCCCACTCTCTCACCTGCAAATAGGCAAGGAGTAAAAGAGAGATAGAGAACCATATAGGTGTAATATGCATTGTATCTATAGGTATACAGATACGTAAGCATCGCGTGAGCATACGCTTGAATTTTTTCTCTTCAGGAATCAGGAGTCGTCAGTCGATTACAAAAGCACTAAACTATGTCCGTGCAACAGAGCTTATTTTCGGTATTGATTGAAAACTCTATGAATCTATCATTTATTTTGCACAAGTGACTTTACCGTTACAAAGATTGAATACTTAAAAATAATTTGATATTAATTATAATTTAAAAATTTCAATACTAGTTACCGAGATTATCCATGTATGGATAATAATTTAAAATACGTAAAGTTTATAATCTATGAACAATAGGCATTTCAAATTTTTATGCATTTCATAATTTATTAAATATAATTATAATTATAAAGAATAAACAGACTAACATTACATAATTTTACACACCTATAAAATAAACAAATGGAATATATATAATATAATATGTATCTGTTCAATCAAGTTTTGAGGATAGCAGCTTAATTACTTGATGTGTATTGACATGTATATTTCAATATATCTAGTTAATTTTTAAGGGTTACATGAAAAAGTACAATCCTGCTGGAGATTATGACCTTTTATGCTAAGTGATGCAAAGTAGTGCTAAGTACACGTAACGATCTAAGTGTACATTCGAATCTGTATTCGAACAGAATATTAAATATGCACATAAGGTTGATCTGAAAGGGATCTAAGTTAAAACAATTTACGAATCGTTTAGAAAATATCTAAAATATGGGCAGAACCTCTTTTAGCTCGTAGCAATAATATATATATATATATATATATATATATATATATATATATATACACATATAGATAAAGTAACAAATTATGTTTTATTTATAAAGATTTTAATAAGATTTTTTTACTTTAAATGAAAAATGACTTAATAATTTATAATCTTCAAATAATATATTTCTATTTTTAACGAGATTCAAATAAAATGATAAATAACATTTACGTGCATTTTTACCAATATAATATTTTAATCGGCGAGTTCGATACTGGACTAACTGAAATGTTCTATCATATATAACGTATATCACTCCCGAATCCGATTCCTATACACGGAGAGAAGTTTGAACACTAAAATTCATCTCTGATTTTAATAATAGTAGTGTTTAAGGTTATATTATTTTGTTTTATTAAAATTACTATAAAAATATTTCTAAAAGAAAATTGTAGACAGAAATTTGTTAAAACAAAATAATAATAAAAAATAATGAAAAAATTATTGTCATCCTCTATAAATCCTACGCGTTGGTTGATTGTATTTTTTATTATACGTAAAACAAATTTACACTACAGCATTTCTAAAAACTTTATTTCATACTTGGGTAATTAATATTTTAAAATAATATGTAATACATTATAAATATTGTAAACAGTATGAAAAGAAAAACAATGTACAAATAGGTTCAAGATTTTTATTTAAAATACTTATAAACATTGAATTAATTCTACTTGTATAAAATAAATAAATTTTATTAACTATTAATATTTATGGTTTCAACTTCGATATTTTTGTATTTATTTATTATTTTATTTTAAATGTAAATGCAAATTGTTGAAGGATTAATACACATGATTATGGATTACTTAAATTTAAATAACATTAAACAGCAGTTATATTACATTGTAGGAAAATGTTGTTATTTTTTTATTGTTGTTTTTTATTATTCTTTTTTGTAAACAGAGAGCTTCAAAAATTATGTTTAATCTCGTTTAAAAATTAAAAATCCCAAAAAATAGTTTCACATCTATTTTAGCAACAACTGTAGTTCATTAAGTAGAAATCATTTTAACATAGAATTAGTGTACTTTCCAAAAAAAGTTATCTTTATTATTTGAATAAACTAATCCTAATCTTGGTATTAAAAATTTATATTAAAATTCAATTAATTTTACAAACATATTAATAAATTTATGTTTTAAGCAAAATAAATTTAAGTAAAATAAAAGTATTGTGTCTCAAAAGTATACCATTTATAAGAAATTTACTTAATTTTTAACATGTTATACATTTAATAAACAATTTTATTAGTATTATTATCAATAAATACGACTTATAAAAATAATTTCATTATTATTGAGAGCTAAATTTGTAAATATACAGTAAAACAATTTAATTAAGAAAATTAAATTTCAATAACTATAACTTTCAATAAATTTCAATAAAATACAGCTTCTAATTTATAGAAAATTGATCATTAATTTATTAATTCTCATAGAATAATCATTTCGAGTTTGTTATAACAATTTGAACAATGTTCATCTTTTATAAATTCACGTTAAAAAATTTTATGATAAAAAGTATTAACAAAATCTTTGTGTAATTGTAGTATTTTTTAAACTTTTTTAATAAATTAAATATGCACGAATTTTTGACCATTATAGTTGTTTATATTATGGAATGGAACATTGTGATAAAGATACTTTGATGAGAAATACTATTCTATTAAAACGTAAATCCACCAATATTTTAGTACCATATTACACATGTGTTCTTACATCAGTCGAATGGTCTTTAGTGAGCATATAGCTAGTATGCATATATATTAAAGAAGTTTATACTACAGCAAAAAAATGCAAAATATGCCATTTCTTTTAAATTAAGGCTTATATAAACAATTATAACAAAATCTGCTTCTTTACACTCATGTCAACAGTTTTATTATTTCATCAAGAATTTCTGAGAGCAGTGAATTATTATCACTTTTACCTTCAATCACCATTGTATTTGTTGTATGCTGAAAAATAAAGCATGAAAATTAATAATTTAATAAAATATTGAAAAAATTCGGTTTTAAACATAAATATTTTAATGTATTTTTTGTAATGAACTTATAAAAGATTTAACTCTTTATTTTTAATGTTTATTATGTACATAATAAAAAAAATAATTTTTTTTCCTTATATTGTCATAGAATTTAATATATTAAAAATCAATAATAATTCTATGATTCAAACTAAAATTATGTAATGATATTTTAACTTACATTTTGTTTAATTAAAAAACAGACATGGTGTCCTTTACGAGATTGTCCATAGAGTGAAGCTGAGTCATCTACATGTTCAACCAAAGTAAGATTGCACTCATTGCAAATATTTTTTAACACCCTGTTTAAATCATTACAGGCAGTTATTTCATTTCGTAACTTATATAAAAGCTGTCCACTTTTTAGCAGTTCTGTTAGAATATCATTATGAGAAATAGTATTAACTATAAAAGTACTACAAGGCAAATGTAAAGCAAAATCAAGTTTTTCATGAATTGTCTCATTCGAATTTTGGACCATATATGTTAAAGTGCCTCTAAGTTTTTGAGCAAATGTTACATCAGGTACTAATATAGCAACATATGCTTCGTTGCAACTTAATGGTAATAATTTGAAGTTCATTTTGATTCCATATTCATCCTTTGGCTACAATTAAAATGTTTATTATTTATTACTTTTAAATGAAACTAAAATTAAATTCCTTTTTACTTTAACTAAATTAAAAAATTTCATGTGAATATCAAATCCAATGAATAATTTATATAATGTAATTTACATCATTCTATATTAGCCTTAACTAAAATTATACAAATAAAATATAACATACCCTTCGTTCCAATTGTAATGATGCAGTATCTATAATATTAAAAACTAATTCTTTTACGACATGTTCTGATTTATTTATAAATGAAATTAATAAAATAACTCTGATTTCATCATATTCTAATTGTCTAACTTCATAGAGCATTTTCACAGTCTTATCTTGAGCTAATTCTCTAGAAGTTGATGATTGATTGGAGGCAAGATTAGTTTCAATATCAAAGTTAAGATCCCTACTTGGCAAAATTTCTTTCGAAGGTGTGGATATTCCAGCAGTTTCTTCGTATTCGTTATTTTCCTTACTTTTCTTAATTTTGCCTTTCTTAGATTTTTTTCCTATTTTGTTACAATTTTCAGTACTCTTTTTTTCTTTATTTACATTTTTTACTTTTTTAGATTTAGTTTTCTTAGTACCAATATCTTTCTTTAGATATTCTGTTATTTTCATTTCCTCTTCAGACTCTACTTTTAATAAATCAATGTCTTGACTACTTTTTGATTCATTTTTTTTCTCACCATCCTTAGAACTAGATTTTTTTTTCTGCTTTTTATGATTCTATGGTTTTTAAAATAAAAAATGATGTTAAAAAATAATTTCTTATTTAACTTTATTGTATGTAGCCTACTTACTTTTTCCGATTTATTAACGATTTTTTCTGATTTTTTAAGAGTAATGTGAGAATCCGATATTCGATGTTTTATTACAGGTATTTGTTCATCCTCTCGTAAAGGAATATCAAGATCAATATTTAAAGCTCTATGTGGATCATTAACATCTTTTATATCATTATCGTCGCTGTCACTCAATGCAGCTCCAGGTGGTAACTCACCAATTCCTTTATTTATTAATTGTATTGGATAAGACTGGTCATCATCCTCTGAACTGCTAGATTTTTTGTCTAAAACATAAATTTAGTTTGCGAATATTATGTCTATCATATACATAAATATACATACGTATATTTACATTAAAATAAAAACTGTATATATATATATATATATGTGTACTTTTTCTAGATTTTTTTTTCTTTCCAGCTTTTTTCTGACGTTTACGACTTAATTCTTCATTTTTACTCAAATTATAATATTTACTAGGATGAACAGGTTCAGAAACTTTTAATGATATTGGGATATCTAGTTCAGTTATGGGAATGTTTTCATAATCTTCATTTCCAGACTTATCATAAAATGAGATTTTCTTTTGAGATGTAGAGTTTTTTAAATAGTGTGGATTGTTTTGTTGTTCTAATTTTCTTGCTTCACGCATGATTTCTAATTCTTCTGTAGTTGGTAAGTATATTTGTCGTGTATTATAAATGTCATTCACCTTTTCAGATTTAACAAAAATATCATTCATATCGATATCTTCAGAATCTGAACTTTCAGAGGGAGGATCATTTATCCATGAATCAAGATCTAAATCTTCTGGAATTGGTACCTACAATGAAAGATTTTTTAAAGAATGATATAATATAACATTATAATGTAGGTAAACAGGTTTAAATTACTTTTAGAACTGTCTAAATAACATATTTTGATATATTGTATGTAAAAATCATTATATTGTCAGCAAGAGAAGATGAAAATAAGTTATACCTTTCTTTGAGCTTTTGGAGCAACTGGATTTAATTCTCCCACAAAAGCATCAGATATTTCTTTAGCTAAATCGGGATTCTCTATTAAACATTCAAGTAATGCTACAGCAGAACTTGATCTTTCTTGAACTTCCAAGTCACTACTGCAAATGAATGATACTAATTTTTCTTTTAATTCAGTAACCTAAAAGTTATTAATATATATATTATTCTATTATTTACACTGGCTTCAAATGAATCTTAAAAATTATATTACCTGTTGTATAGCATCAACATCAGTCTCTTCATTTCTACTTAAAATGGCAGCAATTAGTTTTAAAATATTATGAACGTATACAGCTTGTATATGACCAGGTAAGCTAGATGCTTGAGGTTTGAGCATAGATTGCAATGTGGCCATGGGATCTTCTAATTCACTATAAATGAAAGTCAATTTACATTTCTTTGCATACCCAGTAATGTAATTAAACTAAGTGATTAAACTCATTTTTTCAATAATATAAATATTAAGTATTTGTATATGCAATAAATATAATATGATTAAAATGGTTATAAAACACATTATGTACTGACAAAAATTAAGTACTAAGTATTCATTGAAAAGGTAGATTGTTTTACTATGTAATAAATAAACTATTTTATATGAAATTATAAAATTCAATTAAATAAATAACAGACCTAGAAAATTCACCACATATCCATGCTGCTGCATAAAGTACCTCAGACATTGTGGCCCTAGGCTGACCTGTTAAAAGACATGCATTTTCAAGCAATATTGCACATTGTTGTACTGCATATTTTCGTATTGCTTGTACTCGTATAGCTACATCCAGTAACTGTGTTGCTATAAGTTGACCATGTTTAGTTCCTTCCATTCGTGTCAATTCAACAAGAACTGAAATGTACCTAATATAAAACATTGTTTTAATTATACAACAAACTGTGGAATACTTGTGATATGTAAAATGAAAAAAGTCTGCAATATCAAAAAAGTTATTTTTTACTACTATTTTTAATTCTTTATCAAATAAAATATATATTTTTAACTAAAAATTTCATTATTTACATTTACTGAAAACCATATAATTTTATATCAATTTGCAGACCTTTAATTTAAATAAATAATAGTTTTGACAATATTTTACCACTCAAAATAGCTAATGAATTGATAATTATTTTGTGAACAAATTTGAATAATTTTTGACAACAATTCATCTCTATATGTGGTACCCTCAGCTTTATCCATATGAATCATCAACTTCTTAACAATTTCCATTAAATTTTTTTTAGATACCATTCCGTACAATAAGTCTAAAGCTCTTAGTCTTATACTTTCATCTTTATCATCTAAGCACTGCATGATCAAGTCTTTATGTGCTTGTACACTCTTTGGATGAGTTTTTAAAATTTTTGACATTGCAAGTAACCCCAAGTATTTCAGATTTTGATCTGAATCTTCTATGAGTATCCTTAACTTTTGTACGCACAATTGAATTGAGTCTGAATGATTTGGCATACCAGATGAAATAGAGATCAGTACAGCAATCACAGTGTTTATGCATTCATATAACAAAGACATAGCTGATGTGCTAAAATATTTACAGATAAAAGATATAATTATTTTCACTTTTGAGAATATATTTCAATGTTTAATGAGCTTTTATTTATATTTACTATTCAAATTTATCTATTTAATACACAGAATATTCAACAAATCTAGTAGCAAAAAAACTTAAAAAAAGACAATTATTAAGAAATAAGCTAAAGAAATTAACTAGATGATCCTATACAATTCATATAAAGCATATTTTATTTACATAATCTCCATCTTAAATAATTTAATTGAAAGCAATCAAATTTTTTTTTAATTTAAGATAACATAGTTTACATAATAAAACAAAATTATTCCTGCAACAAATTATTTAATTTTGAAGAAAGCATGCAAGTCATAAAGTTAAAATAATTCAATAACAAGATTGAAAAGATATTTAGCTTGATTATGTCTAATACCTGTGAATCAAATTCGTAAGTGGTTCTATCAATTTTTTTCCAAGTCTAGGTTCTAATGGTGTCAATGCGCCAAACTGTAAATGTCAAAATGTGTTTTAGCTAATGATTTGCATATAATGATTAACTTATACAATATATTTCAAGTATGGAAGCAAATATCATTAGCATTTTCTAACAAAAAGCTATTATATAAGATGACATTGTTGTAATTACAAAAACAACAAAACTACTATCAGAAAATTAATTTTATGGCAATTAATGCTAGAACCTTGATATCAGATCAATTAGGGGCTGAGTCAACCGGCGGTTCATTTTTGGTTCTGTCAGTGTAATAGTTGAAAACTAAGTAGGCATAAACAAAAAACAAACATTTCTGAGTTTAAAACTTTTTAGAACATGTTTGATATAGAGGCCTATGTTTGATTAAATTTGATTTAAAAAAATTTTTAAAAGAATTTTTGAAAAATTATATATTAAACTTAAAATCAAAAATTATAGAAATTACATTTAAAGTTTGGTTTTAAGTAGGAGAGAAGAATTAAAATTAAAATCAAAAGTAGGCCTAAAGAAGTATTCATTTCAAAAATTTAATTTTAAGAAAGAAACCTGCAATAATTTTTTTTTAAATTTACTGATTAAAATAAGTATTTCTTATTTTTAAATGATTTATAAAATATACTTATCAAAAAAATTGTCACAGGTTTTTTCCTTCAGTAATTATTACATAAATTAATTATTTTTAATTTTAAAATTAAAATTATACAAAAAATTAAATAATCTTACCAATTTAATGATTTTTATAAGCATCCAATTATTTGTGGAAGTTGTCATTAATTTAAAAAATACAGGAGCTAAACTTAGGTAATTTTTTGGATTTTTCCTAGCTAATTCACAAACTACATTGACTGCTGCTGATTGAACTCCACTGTCAGGATCTTCTAACTTTTCTTTTAAACGTGGAAATGCTGGTCTTAATGCTTCTGGAAATCGTAGAAATACTTTATACATCATTAAAACTGCTTTTTTCCGTAAGTAAGGCTTCGTGGAAGTCAATAGAGTCATGATGTCATTGACCAAATCTCTAGCTAAATCTTGGTTAACAAAACATGATAAACCACTTAAAGCTAATCCAGCATCATATTGATTTGAACTATTCAAATCTTTTCGTATCATATTTGTGGTTAACATTAATAGCTAAAATCATTAAATTTAAAAATTATTAGATACAAAGATAATTATTAATAATTATTATAATGCATATACCTCAGATTCTAAATGAAAGCTTTGGCTAGCAGCTAAATATCCAATCCTTTTGAAAGTAAATTTTGATGAAGACATAACTTCTATAATATTAAATCCTGCCCAACTTACATCATAGCCTAACATTTGTAACTATAAATGATATTAAAAAATATATTACTATGAAAGGTGAGCAGAACATTATTTGTTATACATACATATGTTAACTTTGCAACTGCATTTGCTTTGACTGCTGTGTTGTCTTGTCTCAATTCTTGTTTTATTTCTTCCATACATTGTGCTATATATTTTGACTATAAATTATAAAGCATTGCATAAATTTGCATTATACAAAATTATTCACTGTCTTAAAAATCATTTGTTTTAAATATAGTAATGTTAAATAAATATTAAAATATATTAAGACTCTTAATTAAATTGAAATAAGATGTCCTTTTTAAAATATTGATTAAAAACATTAATACATTTGTATGGCTTCTAATTAAAAGAAAGTAATAATCAATAAATTAAAACAAAATGCAAATATTTAGAAAAAATAAAGATATTAAATATAATTTTTTAAGTAAATATAAAGAAACTTTGAATAATATTAACCTCTTAAAAATGGAAAATTTACCTCATTTTCTTTATTATTTCTTATTCCACGGACAAGATCTGTAAGATTCTTGTCGAACATCCGTTCGAAATTTCCTTTAACTTTTCTAAGAGCCATGTTTAATTTCTATTTTGTTCTTGTCAAAAGGCTGTCAAAAACAAATTTAACTAATTTAACGTCACCTAATTAAATTGTCATTGCTCCTGAAGTTTCGAAGATTACCAGAGAGTAGAAACTGTTCACCATTTCTCACACTATATTACTACCGGGCACCAAAGTGCTGTGCACTGAACTGCTGATAAAACTTACCTCACTGGACCTCACTGTCCACGGCTACTGCAATTTGCAAAATTCTGCATATATTGTCGCTTTAGTCCAGCTCGGATGTATGGTCAATTTACCAATCGGGGAGCAGCTTCAGCACATATTCATTCTATACCGGTGAACCGGGAGATTCAAATTTGATCTCTTATATAGGAAAGAATCTGCACAGAAAACTGTTGGAACAAGATAGTCTTGAGGATACCCTCGATTTCCAGGTGAAGGTAAATATAGAATCCTGGACCGCACTTCTGTATCAGCAACAGATGGAAAAGAATTTGGATGCATCAAAGTTGCATTTAGATAAATAAATAAATAAAAGTTGGGCAATGTTAAGCGAGCTTAAATCCCTAAATCCTGATCATAAGATGTAAAGTAAATCCTTGTCGTCGTTAGAACAGGGACAAACAGGATTTCCAGATTTACTTTATAAAACTGCTGGCAGAACTTTTCAATGTCAAGATGGTGTCGCTTGACTTGAGCTTAATTGAATTAACTAAGAACTTCATAATAAAAGGTACGAAAATTTGTTTACATTCTACTTCTTATTAACAGTGAAAGAATTATGATAAGTACCTGAAGTAGGGATTTTGCAATAGAGTTAGAAAAATAAAAACTGAACACCTTGCGGTCTGTTAGGTTTAAATGAAAAAATATATTTAGATAGGTTTCATTAAAGATATTAAGTCACGGTTTTCTTTTTCTGGAAAAGTATGCACGTAAATATGGAGATCCTTGAAGATTCTGCCAATCCAATTTCTATTAGTCTTTATTAGTCACCCTTGACTTAAATGATTGCGTGCATGAAATTGCTAAAAACAATGGTTTTCTCGCGAGAATTCAGAATTTTATGGCAAATGCTATGTTCGGTTCCATTAGCAAACTCCTCGGCAAACTCTTTATTTTACCTTCAGACCGTTATGTTAAAAACGTAGTGTGTTTTGTTTCCAATGTAACTCATCGGGAAGGGTAACAAGACGGAAAAGCGCGGTGCCAAGAAAACCTTGGCACGAATTCAACGGTAAGTAATCACAAATTCACTTTGGGGTTATTTCTCATCTGTACGGTGCATGGATTATGTAATATAATAATTCAATAAATAAATTTGTAGTTTATAATAAAATATTAAATTTTTAAAACACGACTGTTGATTAGATATTGGAATTCATTTTTAACGTTGTACTATAATTTACACGTTTTACTATAATATTACACCACATTCTATTGTAAAAGTCACTTATACATTGTAAATACCGTATTCAACAGCATTATAGAAAATTTATACTAAATAAAGTATTTTTACTGGGAGTTTTACTTCATTATTTTAACAAAAAACAGCTTAAGTATAAAGTGAATATTCTATATAGCTGTAAAACGTGTTTGAAGCTGATGACTTCAACTTGAATTACAAGTAAAAATTTCAGCCTAAAAAATTAAAGATGCAATGATAAATAAAAATGTTTGAAAGGGCAGATTGATAAATGCAGATTATTTTATTTCTACGCTCCTACTTTATTATGTTATATATTATGTTACCATTGTATACTAAAACGATATATTATATTCTTCACTATATTACTGATGAGACTAAATTATCATAAATACACAGAATTTCGTAAGAAGATAGCCGAAGCACCGATGGAAGAGTGTGGACTATTTTGTAGGATGCCATGAAACAGTCCGAATGGCGAAGAATTGTCTGAATGTGGAGATATGGACGCAGGTCGCAATAAATGATAGTTTTGATGCGATTCTAATGATATACGAGAAATTACAAATATCATTTAATAAATGAAAATAGGATTCTCGCGCAAATTGACTAAGCTTTTTTAAGAACGTTTTACATTAACTACTATATTAAACTTTGTACATTTGTAACAGAAACATATTATTTATAAATGCATTAAAGATTTTTTGGTAAAAATGTCATAATTTGTAGTTGAATGTTAAAATTAAATGTAGTCTTACATTAATGATGATCCTTTTGAGGATCTAAAGTCCGTGATATTTCATGCACAATTTTTTTATTTTTGAAATCAGTTGCATTTTCGTATAGTTAGACTCAATTAAGATTGTTAAAAAATGGATTAAATTAGAATAGATTAGTTTGAATTCGAGAAAGTGAGCGACGCTAATTGGCCTGCAATTAACAATTTAGGAGTCGCCGCTTAAAGGAAAGGTACTATGCATTTTTCTGCTCGCGGGGAGGAGAGCTTCAGGTACAGCCTTCCGGCCCACCCTTCGCAAGAAGCAAAGAAGGAAGGCCTCTGACTTCGAACTCGAAGATCAGACTTGGTCAGCGTGAGACTCTTCTATAGAAAAATTGAATCCTAGCTGGGAGGAGTGGATCCGCGCGTGCGCTATGCTGTACATGCACCTTTAGCTCATACGCACTGCTATTATTCAAATTGAAATTCGATACAAACATCAATTGATACTTCCAAATGAATTCTGCACACGTATACTAAATGCAAGGAACCTCAACTTTATTTTTACAATCCTACGTTTCAAACTGATAATCATTTATCAGAATTTGAAGATAATGCAAATAATAATAGTTCTGTACTTAAATATCAGGATAATAAAATTTTTTGTCTTTTAATCACATGGAACTTCAGGTGATAACTGTACATTAATTGATTTACTGTCATTTTTTGATATGGTTATATCCATGCACCAATATATTGAGATTCGACGACTGGGAATCCAGGAGTCGGAAGTCGGGAGGGCCCTTTGACGGCTTCCCCTTGCCCTTGAGAGTCGGCTCATAGTCTGTTGTGCGACAATTATTAGTTCGCGCGGGCTTACATGGCGCTGGAGTCTCGATTCCTCTTATATATATTCGAGTCTTCTCGTTTTACGCGCGTTCCTTGTCTCTTCGTTTGCGCCAAGGCCGAATATTGTACAGCATTAGTCCACGTTTGTAATTATAAATATCTCTGTCTTTTCATTTCTGATCGCGTAATTTTTAGCAAACTATATTCGCTACGTATATGCATCTTAAAAAGCGTATATACCTTGGCCTTTGGTACAGTCGAATAAGTGGGTGCGCGTCGTCGTCGCTGCCGTTCTCTCCTCGACTGTTGTCCGCGCCGCGCCAGTCTGGCCAGTCCGCGCATTTTGCATTTTCGGCCGCGACCGTTATGTGCGCCGCGCCATCGCCGGTATTCCCTGCTGTTGTCTGTGCGCATTTTTAGGAAAAGCGTGATGTCCGGCCCCAAGGTTAATAAAACGAGAGGAGCCCGATTTATCAAGATTTGATATACGGACCATTTGTGTACGTATAAGATACAGGAAAGGGTGGCTAAAGTAAAAACGAGAGAGAGTGTGGAGTTGTGGTGGCTCGAGAGGATAAGAAGTGAAATAAGTGTGGAAAGAGGCCGACGGCGCGGACACCCGTGGAGGTGAGTCTCTTCTCTGTCTTTTTATTCGTCTATCTTCTTTACTATATGCATACATAGCCACATCGTAAGCTGTAGAGCACGCGGTTGCAGCGGCAAATTCCTGGTTCATCTTTTTCTCTTTTATGCATTTACCGGGGATTCAGCGCTCAGCTCTCTGACAACGGTTGAACGCCGCTGCTTTTTTCTACTTTTCAGAAAGATGGTTTTTACGCGGTCTTCATGTCAGCCCTCTGTTTTTTCAGATTTAAGGTTTGATCAAAAAAGCTCAACTCGTTATTTATATTTTGATTTTATAACGTTCGTTTTGGTGCCTTTATATCATGGTTGTTGGCGTGCCTAAACCTTAATCTATTACAAATGTAATTTGTATTTCACCTCTATGTGTGCACATATAAGTATATCCACTTTCTCATGCTTTTATAAAATATATTTACGTTTTATTTACACCTATAGAATGATACATATTTACAATTTATAGTAAAGTATCGATAATTTTTAATTTATCATGCACTATCATAGTAGTTGCTCTACAGCTGTTTATAGAAATAAATTGGCAATGATTTTTTTTATAAATCTTTATACCTGATTATCCATTATCTTAATCTAAATGTTTATAGGTTATATGTTGAACAAATTATAAAATACAAATTATAAAATACTTATGTATCACTATTTAATCTAATTTTTTATACTAATATAGAATCTTTTATTTAAGATCAAGGAAAATTTCATAATAAAAATGTTTATTAAATGTAATTAATATTAATTTTGTAATTTTTTGAAATACAGACACAGTGGATTAGAAATTTGGACTAAATAATTGTGAGAAGACTGAACTAAGTTTTGAGCGATTAATTTTGGTAATCTTTAAGAGTTATTATTGCAAGAATGTCATTAGAAACTCTCAGTGATTCAGAGCTTCGAACAAAACTTTCTGAATATGGATATCCAGTGGGTCCAGTCACCCAGACCACTAGAAACATTCTTGTTAAAAAGTTGAAAAATCTTATGGAACCACGTGGTGCTGCTGGGTCTCGACATTCTATGGCAGCTAGGTATTAAATACATTTCGTACATAAACATTTATTAGTAAAGTTATTTACCTGTCGATACATTTCTTTGAATTTTAATAGACTATGAAAATTTTTTATTGATGCGTAAAGACAAAATTACTATTGTACAATATTATAAGATGTTTAAATTATGACAAAATGTCTTTTAATTAATATATTTTTTTATTTTAATTTTAATACATAATTTATAAAAAAATGATATTAAAAGATATATATGCAAATATTATATTATATCTAAAATATCAAATTTTATTTTATACAAATTCATTATTTTTAAAGCAAATTAAAGATTAATTTGTATCTTCCTTATGTCTGTTTTTGATATAAATTTTTAATAAAATGTTAGTTAATGTATTAAAAATTATTGAATATAATCTACATTTGTTTTGTATTTCCTACAGATACAGTAGTGATGATACAGATGATGACAATGCAGCAGATGCTAAAAAAAAAAAGAAGACTCCACTTAATACTCGTAGACAGACTTTGGCAAATCCTATGCCACCACCAGCAACAGCTCCAATTGCATCACAATCAACAACAAAAACGCCCTCAAAAAAACGTATTTCAAGGAATCTCAATACAGTAGATGCAGATGATTTAGATTATAATAATATAGCACCAAACATAAACCGGATAGTGTCTAAAGTGGAAAAAACAATTGTGAAAAGTAGTAAATTATCAAAAGATAATGATGGTCTAGAAACTGGGTCAGACTCAGATGCTGTAGAAGAAACTCAGCAACCCATTGTTGTTACAAAATTTGGTGGTGGTACAACTAAATTATACAATGATAGAGCTTCTAATTCATTATCAACAAATGTAAATTCACCAAAATCCTTTGAAACCAATTGGAGGAGATCTAGTAGAGATTCTCATGACACTAGTTTGCAAACAAATACAAGTACTCCAACTAATAAAGATGACAGATTTTCAGTAAATTTACCAAAGTCAAGTCCATTACTGGAATCTACAAAAAATGATTCTTTAACATCAAGAGATAATTTTAAAAAGGATGATATTCTGTCCAATTTTGAAACACCTTATTTATCTGAATTTACTCGTCGATTAAGTGTACAAGCATCTGTAAATTTACCTTCTATGTCTAAATCTTCTCTGAAAGGTATGTTAAAAGTAGTTTAACGAATATATCTGTTGAATGTAATAAGATTGTTGATTGTATATAAGATTCTAACTAAAAATTTTAAAGAAAATAAGACTTGGTATGTTTATACAATGGAAAATATTTTATGAATTTATTATTGAAATTTGCAGGAACGAAATATCGTCTTTCTAGCTTAAACAGTACACCAGAAGTTAAAGAGAGCGACTGTAATGGTCATTTTTCACCATCTCTTAGAACAACTTATCCTTCCAGTTCTAGGTAATAACATTTTTCAACTTTAGATACTATATATAAGAAGATAAACAGTTTAATATTAAATTGAAGATTCGATTCTTATTTTAGTATGACTTATGTTACATCTTCTTTGGACAAAACTCGAGATATGAACAAAAGTTACAAGTCATCACCAGTTCTACGAGAAGAAGTTAAAAATAATCAAAATCTTGTTTCAATGGTTCTTGTTATAGTATTGGCTTTATTTTTTGGTGGTTTGACAATTATGTACTTGGGACTAGAAGGAAAAACAGACAACTTCCCTCTGCTACCTGCTGGTATGTAATAAGTTTAAAAAAACTTCAGGTTTTAGTATTAGTATTTAATACAGTTTTATTGTTTTTATATTTTAATGAAGATTAATTAAATAATAGTTTTAAAATATAAGTAATGTCATAAAAATTGAGTTATACTGATATATGTATCTATACATACATATCCTATGTACTTTAAATACTTGTGTACTTGAATTTTTATTAAAGAACCTAATTTTTATATTTATTAATTATGTATACTAAAGATTAGTAATTATTTATTTTAAATAATATAGTTACTGTATACAAAAGAGAAATATATTATATTAGTACAAATTAATTGTGTACTTATTTTTTATGATTGATAGTAGAGTTACATTACTTCACAACTTTTGTGTTTAATGTACGTCAAAATTTAAAATAAATGATTATGTATTATTACAAAATTTTGTTTTTGATATTTCTAATTGATGGGTTATATTTGAATATTACAAAATAATGCAAAAAAAAGTTAACTGAAATTTAAAAAAAAAAAATAAATTAAATGTTGCAATAAAGTTTTGTTTGAATCTAATATAAAAATCAAGATAAAAATATAATAGCATAGGCGATCAAGTGTTTCTTAAAACATTTAAAAAATGTTCTGAAACTGACAACAGAAAATTTTGCTGATCAAGCAACATTCCTGATAAGCCAAGTACGTATGATTCATCTTCAGTTTTAAAGCTATTAACCGCTTACTTACAAGAAGAGTGCTTTGATCGCCTATGCTACTTCACTAATAAAATATTTATATAAAATGAGTATCATTTTTTAATTTTCATTATTCTTTCCCATCTAGATAGTGATATACCTACTTGCTTGCCAATGTCTCATGACAAAAATAAACCAGGTGTGAATTGTGTACCTGAGGAAAATGTCAAAGATGCACTGCACTTAATAAAGAAACTTCATCCAATTTTGTTAAGACGAGCAATATCAGCGCAGTGTGACAATACAAAAGAGCCATCATATTTAAATAATAATGAAATTATTAAGATGTTTTCAAATACTGACATGGTGAGTTATTTTAAATATTATTACTTTATTTTTGTTCCTTATTTAATTAATGTATTTTTATTATAATAAAATTCTGAATTTTATAGCTAGAAAGAAAAGTGAAAGAGAATTCACACATGGCACATTTGCTAATTTTTAAAAATCCTAGGTGGGGCTTATCTCTTGTAGAGATTACAGATGAAAGTGATGCACCACTTACTCTTGATTCAATGGTAAGCAAAAAGAGATATATTGTACATAGTTTGTAATCAAATGAGATTCATAACAATTACTACAATATGTAATTATTAATTTTACAGGAAAAAGTTTTTTTGACACGTTTAGATGGAAAATTGGGTGTTTTTGTACCTGAACCTAATTTACCCTTACAATGTCTCGTGAGAAAGCAAATTCTGACTGTGTTTTCATCACTTCTAATAGCTGCTTTTGGTAATTTTATGACTGACGTAATTTTTAGCTCTGTCAGTATTGAGCACTGAAATAATATATGATTCAATGGTGTTTTATTACTAATAATTTCATGCTTCACAAGTGCTTTTTTGCAAGTCTCTGTATTAATCTATATTAATTATAAATACTATTAAGAATTTATGTATATTTAACTAACTCTAAATCTAACCTTTAGCATTAAAACATCATTTTAATAATTAAAATATAATGTAAATAAAGTAAGTGAATTTAATTAACTGTTAAATTTATTTTTGTGTAGTAAAATTAATTAAAGGTATTTAGTAGAGAATTAGTGTGTAACAAAATCTGAGAAAATACTACAAGTAAGTTAGATTGATCAATAAAAATAATTGAATCATGCTTTGAAAAAGAAAATTAATAATCAAGATTTTTTAAATATTTGTATGCACATTTACCATATATTTTAACATTTTCTTTATGAATAACAGTTTATTTAAAAACAACGTTTTTTTATAATAATTTATTTACGATTATTGTTAATCATTACTTTTTACATCTGCTTAATTATAATAACTGCACAATGAAAATGAAAAATTTCAATAGTACTGTTTGTTTCTTCTTATTAATTTTTAGAAAGTGTTCATTATAAACTGTAATTATAGGTGCATTAGTAGCTATTGGCTGTCACAAGCTGGTGTTTGCTTATTGGCGATATAGAAAAAATACAGAAAGAGAAGTGTTTAATTTAGTCAGTGAAATTATAAGTATGCTTGAATTACATCATCAAAATTTTGCAACAACTAGTCCTGGTGGTACTCAAGAAAGTTATCTAGCAATTAATCATATAAGAGATAACCTTATACCACCAAAAGATAGAAAAAATTTATCTGGATTGTGGGAAAAAGCTGTTAAATTTTTAGATGAAAATGAATCAAGGTAATTTTATATTAGCATTTAATATTTAATTTTAGTGTAACAATAACAACTAAGCAGTATATTTTTATAAAGAAAAATCAATCAGCTATTTGGTAAAAGTAACATTTAAAATTAATAAATATTTTACACATTTTCCTCTTTAATTTGACAGAATTCGCAGAGAAATTCAATTAGTTTCTGGAGAAGAATTTCAAGTATGGCGTTGGTTACCTAGTAATTCGACTGTTTCTAATTCCCCTGGAGCAAGTACTACTCCAAAAATGTCAAAAGTTTGGCAAGGTAGTGCTTTTGAAACGATGGAAGGTTCTGTAAATAGTCCAGCATGTTCTCCCACACCTTGTCTTAAAATACGACATATGTTCGATCCCGACGTGTAAGAAATGTTTAGTGACACAATAAACATTTTTTAGTTTTGTGTTATTAAAATAATATATTATTGTAGAGAATTTGAAGAAGATTGGGAAACAAAAGTAAAAGATGCTATTCTTGAAAAATGTGGAGAAGGTGTTAAAATTTTGCATATTAAAGTTGACCGTGGAAGTCGTGAAGGATGTGTGTATATTAAATGTATGTCCCAGGAAGATGCTGGTAAAGCTTACAAAGCTTTACATGGATGTTGGTTTGATGGTAATTATTTTTTAATAACTGACTTTCGAAATTTGTATTTAATCTTTGAATATTATTATGTAATATTCTATTGGATAGAAATTTAAATAATGCTTTATATATTTAATTAAATTATTTAAGTACAAATTTTTTAATACAGTTTTTTTTTAATAAGCGACTATATTATAAATAAAAGTTTACATTATTTTGCTGTTTTTACTAACAACACCATTATTCTTTAGGGCATTTGGTAACTGTAAAATACTTAAGACTGGAACGTTATCACGAACGCTTTCCAGAAGCTGTAAATTTTACAACTCCTTTAAAGCCGAGTAATAATCAGCGACTTTCTATGCAGGCGCATTATTGGACAAATTCATCAGAAGCAAATTAGATTTTTTTATGCTTAAGAAGTTTTTCTTTTTATTATCTCTAATAATTCGTTTCATATCAAACACTGCGAGTTACGAAACATTGTCATGTGTCTTAAACAATTCGTTAATAATCCTTTCATTTTTGTGAATAATTTAAATTTTGTAACGAAAATGTGGTAATATTTTATGATATTAAAAAAATCTTTGTAATCTTTTAATTAAAATACTTAAGTTTCATTTTATTATCTATTGACGATAAAATTCAAAAATTTGTATTTAAATTATAGTACGATTGTATCTTTAAAAAACTTATTTACTAAAAAATTTTTATTTTATCTGAGATTTTGAAACATGACTCATAATCCTTAATTGATATAGATAAGGTGAAAGAAACTGGAATGTAAAAATGTTACAATGAAACCGCTTATGTTATAAGCGTTTACATACTTTTTATAATCTTACAACTAAAATATTAGCTTATTGTATAAACTAATTTTTTACCGATCCTGCTTTTTTATGATTCAATTTTTTGTTTAATAAAAAAATTATTTTTTATAAAATGCGACTACGAATAAAAGTTGTACTATTTAGGAATTCAGGTTTACCTTTTAATTACATATACAGCATTAAATTATTTTTGTGCACTTCTACTTAAGTTATATTTAATTACTTATATTATTTTCAAATGGCCTTTCATAAATGTAACACATATGTGTGTAATTTCTGTAAATATATTATATGAATAATAAAAGTAAATAATATTTTCATTCTAATAAACCTAAACTGTGTGTAATTTATGATAATTAAATAATTATCAATGTTAATATAAGCATTTAGTTTAATTTAAATCAGTTAAAGTAAATTTGCTTTCAGTATTAAATTCTAAATACACAACATTACAAAACAATTTAAAATATTGTTTGTATTTTTAAAAATAAAACAAATTAATAGAAATGCATTAATTTTGTACTTTGTATTTTGAAATACATACATTTGTAATTTTTATGCTAGATCCAATTGAATTTGATAATAAACATGTTTTTGATTCTTTTGTATTGATTTTGTAATATTTGTACTTTTTAATAAATTTAAATTCAATTGAACTTGTGGGTCTAAAAATTTGAACACGAATTAATTTACCTGTAGAATACTTATTATATTCCACAGAATGTTTCTGGGTTATAGATATTTTTACTCAGTAACTGCCCAAATATATTTGAATCTATTCAAAACATGTAATACACTATAATTATTTTAGGTTTGATATTAATACATTTTAACAATAATTTCTTTCATTCAAATTTCTATAAAATTCCGATATCTGCATACAAAAAGCTGGGAGTTTTTAATTGACTCAAAGCTCTATCACATTTTTAATACAAGTTACACATGTTTAAAATTGAAATAGTATTGTTAGAACAAAATTAATTGGCAATATTTTTAATGAATATCTCTACTGTACTTTTTCAGTTAATTATGTATTATAGATGAACCAACAATAATTCTTATAAATTTTATTCTTTTTATTTACATCGTTTAATACTTAATTTAAATAATATATATAATTACTGCGCATGTATATATATATTATTTTGTATCATATGAAGTATAACTTAGAGTTTTAAATGTCACAAATACATTCGGCTAATAATGCGGCTTATAATGATGCATAGCATGATAGTCTTTAATTTTATCCGGTCATGCCCAGACTCCAGAGCCTAGGGGTGTGGCCGGTTTGTGCTAATATATACCCTAATGTGCCACAAAATCGAGTATTTATATTTGTATCATCTTTTCATATTTTTATGTATCAAATATAATTATATATTTATGATTCAGGTGTATCAAACTTTTATTTATCAGAAAATAATCTATTTTTATATTTCCATATATTAAATTAATTGAAGAAATTGTATAGTTAACTTAAGGTTTAAATTTCACTTCATATTCATTCTGCATTAAAAAATTATTATTTAACGTTAATTTTCGTTAAATTCTATAACAAAGTTAAAAGAAAAAAATAGTTATATATAATTGCATATAATAAATTTATTAAAATGCATGTTTTGAAAGCTCATTATTTAAAAAATATATTTTTTTAAAACAAAACGAACTTAAAATCTTCATTTGAATTCTTGTATTATATTTTCTGCGATTCAAAAATTTACTTTTAATTACCGGAAATATCGTTAAATTCACTCGCTTGTATAAATGTGTTGACATAAACATGATTCAAGTAGTAATTTAAGTAGATGGCTTGAATCCTTGCTTTCTTTTCAATATCCGGTTTCTCTTGCTGGTACCTGCAAAATGGTGAGTGCGTGAAAATTTACTGAAAGTAAAATAAAGAATTTTTTACCAAAAATAGTCATATTTGCTATTGTTTAACTGTAAAATAATTGTAAAATAAAATATAGATAATAAATATAGTTAGGAAACCTTAAATTATATATTTTTTTAGATTTGGATGTACCATGTGGCATTAAACTTTTTAGGTTATTTGTTACTGGTAGTTCATTAATTAGTTTTTTGTAGAAACAATTATATAAATTTAATTCTGTTATTTGAGGTTTTGTCTATTTTTGTTCAAATTGTATTTTTTTAGTTATTAATTATATATGATTTGTGTACGGGTTTAGTGCAAGTTCATTGTTAACTTTTGTAACATTCGTTTCAAAATTATAATATTAATGTACACATTTGTTTTTGCAGACGAGAAAGCGCAGAAACGCAGGTCGTGCCAAAAATGGTCGTGGACATGTGAACCCGGTTCGTTGTACGAACTGTGCCCGATGTGTCCCTAAAGATAAAGCAATTAAAAAGTTTGTCATTCGAAACATCGTTGAAGCAGCTGCTGTGAGGGATATCACAGATGCTAGTGTGTACTCTCCATATCAGCTTCCCAAGTTATATGCCAAGTTGCATTACTGTGTTTCATGTGCAATTCATTCTAAAGTAGTCCGCAACAGATCTAAAGCTGATAGGCGTATAAGGACACCTCCAGTTCGCAACTTCCCAAGAGTAATAATTTTAATTTAATTACTAATTTGATGTACTGGCAATTTTTTATATTGCTTCTCAGTCATGTCTTATTTTTACTTAATAATTTATATTAATATGTAGAACAAATTTTGCTAAATCTACATCAATGGATTTTTAGTATCTCAATTTTTTTAATTGTCAATGCACTTAAAGCAATATAAAATATTTATTCAGTGACATATTCCTTATGGCTTCAAAGATTATGCTTTTTTGATGCAATCCTTTGGTTTATTTAAACATTTATTAATAACCATGAATATTACAAGATTATTTTTCACATAAAAGAAATTTTAATATCATTTAGTGCTTTAATTCATAAAATCATTAGTTGTTTTATTGTTACTATTTTATAGTAACCACTTAAACATTCAATGAGACTTATCAAGTTTTTTAAGGTTATGAAGTTAAAATAAAACTATTTTTATTTTAAATTGTTCTAAATCATGCTCAGTTAAGACTTTAATTTATATTAACAATCAATCTTTTTTTTCAGGATATGCGCCAAGGCCAACAGAATAGAAAATAAGAAGCATTCATGTAACATTTTACAAATAAAATAAATTAAAATATTTTTCAAATATTTCATTTTCTCTACCACGCCTCGTTTCAAAATTTTATATTTTGCTAATATATGTAGTGTATTTAAATTTATAATTATTATTTTAATCTATATATACACTTATTGTTATGTGCATTTTTTCATGAGAAAATGAAAATGCAAAGTTATTCTAATCACTTTATTACATAATATTTTTCTCAGCAAGTTATTCAAATATTACATTTACAAAGTAAAGATGTTTAGATGAAAGTATGTAAATTATTACATTGTGGAATAATTTTGCTTTATACATACAGTTTTATAAAATTTTAATTTACAATTTTGATAGCGAAGTAGATAAATATTGTAATAGCATTGAGTTCTTTATAATTGCAAATTTGAAATTATTAACAAGTTGTGAAGTATACACAACAAGTATACAAAGAGTATCTTTAATTAATTTGAACTATTTTGAAATAATAACTATATTATTGAAAAATGTTTGAACTTATTTATTAGCTTCTTCCATAGCTTTCTTTAAAGTTTTTTCAAAAATTTTTTTTGAATCACAGAATCCTTGTTTTGTTTTTCCAAAAGAATTGGGTCCTGCTGATGTTGGTGTTTCTCTTCCAATATTTCTCATTCTCATTCTAGCTTCAGCAGGCATTTCCTCAGGTTCATCATCATCATCATTATTGAAAACAGAGGCTATGGTGGGTTTTTGAGCTGGGGTTGGTTTAGAAAGCTTCTAAAATAAAGGTGTGTTAAAATAAAAAATAGTTTGATTTTTAAATAATAAAGAAACTAATAAAAGCAGTACATGAATTTCATAGTTGTAGTACAAATTGTTATAATTTTGTAAAAATAAAGAAAAATTTTAGTAATTTTTACTCACCGAGCCACTTCCCAGTTTCATTTGAATCCCTCCTTTTTTTGGGTCATTGTTTGTTGGTTTTTTATCAAAACCAAAGACAAGCTTCTGTTTTCCTGATTGAGGCTGATAAGATCCACTGGACATATCATGTCGATCATGGGATCTGTGTGGTGAACGATCTCGAGATCTTGGTTCATCATCCTCCCTCCTGTCCTCTGCTCTGTAGAAACTTGACCCTGACAACGTCAAACACTGGCAAAGTTCAGATCAAGTTAAAAATAAGGCAAACAAATTAACCGGAAGCTTTTAGATGGCACAAAGTGCACCCCTATTCTTTTGAGTAAACGAGTTTATTTAGCACAAATCCTACATTGAGATCTATGTAGAAAAAATATTAAAATTTCAAATGGATATTAGTAGTAAATTAATATACATATGCTGCATGATATTAATACATGTACATACCATTTATTTAATAATAAATATTGCAGTAACATAAGGTTACTCAAGGTATTCTAGCATTTGAATTGGTTATACTTTACACCATATGTATATCGCACCGTAGATTTTTACGAATATATATAAATAACATAAACGGATATGAAAAATATTTATTACTTAAACAAATATTTTATATTGTAAAAGTTAGGTAAATACAAGTAAATTAAAATTAACGGATATCGGAAACCATTCGAAAATATTAATAAATGTTAGTAAAACCTTTTCTGTAGTCGTCTCTTCTGTATTCGTTCCTTTTTGACATGTTTCTATGCTGATTCCTCCTTGATTGACTTAAATAAATTGCGCCTTAAAAACTCTTTTGTTAGATAAGTTGTGACTCTACACCAATCGCCATAGATTGTATATAAAACCAAATATGTATATTTTACTTTTTCAAAACTAAACTTATAGTTGATTCGGAGCGTCATTTACGCATTTTGAGAACGATGCAGAAATGAGAAGCGAACCTGAACGAGTCATGGTTGTTTCGTCGAAGTGTAGGAGTATAAACGCAAATCTTACATTGTATCCAGTCTACGCAATACAAGTTAAATTTACGATCAGTAGGGAATCTAGCGATCCTAGCGTCATATGCTAGAAGCTTAAATTTCTGAAATTATTGCGCGGAGAAACGGATCAATGGACATGGACTAAAAATGTATATATTATACTAATGTCAGCATTATATATATATATATATATGTATAAGGTTTAGACTACAACATTATAGGTTTAATTATTTTAAAAAATGGCAAATAATAACATTTAAATGATTAAATAATTTATTAGCGTATATATGTATAAACGTTTAAGTATATTAATAAAAGATATTATATAAATCTATTAATATATTAAGTACAATTAATCAATACATTATTTATTTAATAAATAATACTTTGTAGACATCAAATGGTTTTTTAAATATTAACATATTACGAGTTTAAACATAAATTATATACTTAGAGCATATAATTATTATTATAAAATATAACCTTTAAATAATTATAAAAACCCCAATTTTATATTAAATCAATTATTCACATTTAGCTTCATTTGCATTTTAAAAAAAAGAGATCGTATGAGAATGAATATATGCATATAATTTTATAAAAATGATTATAAATTTTATAATAATAATAATTATATACTCTAAGTATATAATTTATGTTTAAACTCATAATATGTTAATATTTAAAAAACCATTTGATGTCTACAAAGTTTTATTTATTGCATAAATAATGTATTGATTAATTGTACTTAATATATTAATAAATTAATGTAATTTATAATTAATTAATTAAATATATACGCTAATAAATTATTTAATTATTTAAATATTATTATTTGCCATTTTTTAAAATAATTATACCGATAATGTTGTAATGTTGTAGTCTAAACCTTCGGGCTCATTGTATAGACTTTTTATAGCATGTTGGGACTTACGCAAGCATATGACTTCATACATATTTTTTACAAATAGTAATTGATTTTGTAACAAAATTTATTGTTAGGTAGTATTTATTTACAGTCAATAATATTAATGTGGCGCAATTTATAGCGCGCCGTACAAGCGCGTATTCCTTATTCATCCCTCCAGCGCCTCCTATTTCAAACTGTGCGCGAGCTCTCCGCCTATCAGCGCAGAGGAGCTCTGCGCAGGCCCGAAAAGTCTTGGTTTTCTGGCATCACTATAGTCTGCACTGGTCGACAGCAATGCAAGCAATGTACTCCTATAACTTGCCGATAACATATATAGGTATATGCGTAAATGACAGAATTAACATCATTTAACATTAGTTAACCTCAGTTAACTATTATATAGAGACCGATAGTTTCATTTATTCATCTTTCATGGCTTGATACGGTCTAATTTACTAAATTGCCGATTTATTCATTTATAGTTGTAATATTTAGAATAGGTTACTGTCAGTTGTTGCCATTGTTGTCAAGTACTGTCTTGACGTACTGCGAAAACTAATAATATTATATAAGTTATAAGTTATTATAAATGCAATTCTAATCATTTGTATATCAATTTGAATGAGTCCAGTATAGCCCTGCTTTCATTTTGGTTGCACTCACGTTCATGTTCGTAATCTTATGTTTAAATTGTAAATGCATTGTTAAGTGTAAGTATTAAAAAACTACGTATAAAACTTTATTTGTATCAAATAAAACTTTCTATAACTTTAAACTGTATTAAGTTAAATTCTTGTTTTAATTTCTGTATAATTAATTTATAATTATATTTTTTTTACATTTTTATTTTTTACATCCTTTCTACTTTATACAAACAGAATATCTAACCTACTGATGCAATGGTCGAGGAAGTTGTAAATACTAACAATAAAGCAAAGGTATTTATATTATAAATTATGAACTTTATAAAAATATTTCACAAACAGATATAAGTAATACAATACTTTAACTAAACATAGAATAGAACTGCACGCCCTCGTCCAGTTTACTTGTGGAATGTACTAGATGTTCAAAAATGGTTACGGAGACATTGCAGTGATTATTATCAATCTTATCATGAAAAGTTTTTATATGTAAGTAAATTAGTTTTTATAATTTGGAACATTTTCTATAATTAAATCAATATATTTTGTATTGCATGTACAATATATATGAATTAAATTTAATAATAATGTGAGTTATATTTCATACCTTAAGCATGACATCACAGGACGTGCATTGTTAAGATTGAATGAAAACATATTGATGCGCTTGGGAATTGAAGATAAGGAGCATAGAATGGATATTTGGAGAGAAATCATGAAATTGCATCTTAAAACTGATATTTTAGAAATCAGAGATATTGAAAGACGTAATAACATGAACTATGAATGATAAAATTAACTGTCTTGAAATTGAAATAGATATTTACTTTTATAACAATCGAGTGAAGTAAAATACTAATAACATTTAACCTTAAATTAAAGAATAAGTGTGTAAATATAATTGATATATTATAACATATGTACAATCCTATTCATGCACTCATATTTGCAATGAATTATAATCTATACAATTAAAATTTAAATTAAAAGCACAGGTACTGTCAATGAAAGATGAATATAAACTATTTTTAAATTCAGATAAATAATACTGCTTATAATTATAAATACATTAATAAGAAGCGAATCGCAATCAGGCCTGAAATTATTGTAATTAAAATAAATTTTTTATAAACGAAATTGATATAGTTATTTCATACCCGGATGAATTTGATTTAAAGTGATATTGTTTTGAATAAATTGAATGATATTGCAAAATTCATAGAACATAACGACTAGACTTATAAAACATATTATTCTAGTTTATTACTAGAATGCTTCTTTTATATTTTGAAATTGTTGTATTGCCAAATCTATTGGTATATCAAATTTATGATTTGTTAATTTATCTAAAGTGTGGAAGGCATCTAAAAAACCTGAAAACAAAATATGTTCACAATTTGATTTACAAATTATTATAAATAAATTTATGTTATTTAAATTTACCAGTCTTAATAACATAACTCCAAGGCATGTAATAATTTTCTAGTAAGTACTGACATTGCAGTATAAGTTTCAGCCATGTCACCAACTTATTTGCACTAAAGTTATTGAATAGTTAGATACAGGATATTTTGATAAAACAATCTAATTATTGTATCATTTTGAAATTACTTACTTTAAAGCAGCACATATAAAAGCTTTAAAATTAGAATCAAAACTCCTTTTATATGGTGAATGCATAGTAATTATGTTTCCTATAGTTACTAGGAGGTTCTAAAATTAAAAGTATATTTTATATTAAAAGTATATTTATATTTTACAGTTATTTATGTAAACCTGTTTTGAAGACATTAATTGTCCTCCATTTAAATCTAAATTGTAACTTTGTGACAATTTTTGAACTGGACTAGAGTTGTAGAGATGACCATTTTTTATTTCATAATATTTAAGAATAATTTCCCAGGCATGCATTAAATTATTGGGGTTATAGCTTCTCTGACCAAGGCATCCAACAAATGGTACAACGCTATTGGCAGTAACATCATTTGTTGTACCATGTTGCATCAAATCGCGAATACATATTGCTAGATGTTTTCTCACGGCTATGGTAACTTTAGCATTATACTGATTTGCAGCAGAATCTGAGTCGGAGTTGTAACTTATCTCTTCACTTATATTTTCTCTGCTGTTGCAGTATTCACTTTCTGCAAGAGTCTCGAGTACATACTCTACTGCAATATCTAAACGAGTTCGAAGATCACGCCAACCACATGTTTTCTTTTTGCTACTTCGTTGAAATGTCTGACTACCACAACTAATTTGTGACATTATATACATATGCAAAATTGCTACAACTTTTGTAATTGAACTTAAAGTAGTAGTATCTTTTCCTCCAACTGAAGTATTTTCAAAAGATTTTTTTGAGCAATAATTTTGGGGTGGCCCACTCGTGTGTACTGGACATGCACAAGTGCAAGCTAATGTTTCAGAACTAACTTCACCTTGAAGGTAATTTATGAACCTTTCTAAATCAGTAATTTGAGTTTTTAATTGAGTTATTAATTGTTCTTTCATTTTCAGTGGACTGACTATCTAAATTAGAATTAAATTATTTTAATAAATACATTTAATTATGTTATTTATAAAGTATTATTAATGATATTAAATATATTACTTGATTTATGGCAAAGTCTACTTGCCACCTTAAATCATCTGCAGAAAGTTTACAAAAATCCTCAACATTAAAATTTAATTTTTCTTTAAGATGACCTTAAAAAGTACATACTGTTTATTTTACCAATATTGGAAAATAAGTAATAATTATGAGCAGTAAATAATAATTATTGAAAATTTCTTACTGATTATCATATTTTGTCTTTCTAAAACAATACTTTGAGGTAAATCTGCAGCACCAGTTTCATAAGCATACTTTTCTAAGTCTTCTAGTTGTGATTTCAACTGGCATATTAATTCTTTTTGTTTATTTCTTTGTTTTTCTACTTTCAGGTCCATTTCTTTATCATCTTGAATACTCTGTAAAATAATTATATAATTAATATTTATTTAAAGACTAAATTATAAAAGAAAGACAAAAATAATATTTCCCAGTAATAGCTATATAAGTTATTAATAATGTCATAAAAGAATTTAATTAATAATAATATATATATATATATATAATTATATTACATTATTTGTATGAATTGGGCTAGAAGATGATGATTTTGGATTAAAAATATTACTTTGGATATCAGGGATTCCTCTAAATGCAAATTCTTCTAATTCTTTAAGGAGATCTTCTTTTTTTTCTGTAGGTGCATCACATATTTGTTTTAATCTAAATTGTACCTTGTGTTTAAATTAAGCGTATTATTAAAATTTATTTATTCATTAGGTATTTAAATTTTCAAGACCTACAACATATGTCATTATACCTGAGCAAAATGAGTTGTTAAGGCTATAAGGGATGAATTAAGCATTTCTTGCTCTTCTTCCAAAATTCGTAGTTTTTCCATTTCATTGCTATTACTAAACAATTAAAAAGTTACTATTAGATTTTTATTAAAATAGGAATAAGAAATATATTTATCAACATATATATTTCTCAATGATTTTTGATAAATAATAAATCTATCTATTGTTTTTTTATTGTGAATTCCTTAATTTTTAATTATTGTTTATCTTTATCTTTAAAAACTAAACTATTCTGTACAAATACATGTGTATTTATTTATTACCCTTCCATACTGTGTTCGTATTTATATTCAAGTGCAAAATCGTCGTCTCCATTGTTAGCACCAACAGGATCCCACCGTTTACCTGACAGACTATCATGATCTTCGGAAATGTCAAGTTCACTTATTCCACGTTGCAAATCTTCACCCATTGTAAAAAGTTTTTTGTATATTTCATAAAAGATTCTTCAAATGTAACATTATTAAAGTTGAAATGAACCTGCACGCATTCTCAAGATCTGTTTGAAACAAATTATGTGAAATTATCTAAGTAAACTTATCAAAGTAAATAGTGTTACAATTATGTTCGCTTGATATTGATTCTAAATAAATTACGTTATCAACGACACTTAACGTATTAATTATTTGAGCAACTAACTGAAAGAATTGCAAAATATACTTAAAAAGAGAAAAGTAAAAGGCAATGTTCCTAATTTGTAGAAAATCGATTTCCTTTACGTCGCAAGCTTCAACATAAACGTACGCTATATATTGAAGCATCCAAACAGGGCAGCGGCTGGTTGCAGCTGTTGCCAGTAAGAAGCAAGCGACAACAAGCGACTCAAGCGCACAACAAGCCTGAATCAACCTGAACTAGGGGCTAGTGCATCATATGACCGTAGAACGAACACCGAACGACTTATGGAAAAGCGACCTGCGCTTGCCGCTTATTTCTAAGTCTATATGCTGAATTGCAATACCGCAACAGTTAATTTCTTTACAGAGGACAATCGAACATTGGACGTGGCCAATTGGTTTTTAGATGTACAATTTACAGTTTAGACTATCAACTAAGAATTTATTAGAAAAAGTATAATTATAATTCAAATTTTTGAAATTCACTTGTCATATACTGCGTATTTCGCTGCGTATGTTTCTGCTATTTGTTTCTGACGACCCCTGAAGATAACTATAATACAGTATTGCAGACGATTCTTTATTGTAATGTGATGCAGCAGCAGGTGACATGAGCAAACGTGTAAAACAAAACCAGAAAAGTAATTAAATATTTGACAATACAAGAATAATATAATTTAATAATTACTAGTGTTCCATTCCATTCGGTAATACTTTCTAAAAAAATGGATCTCAAGGTTAAAGTAATTAAAAAGTTTAATGATGAATTAGGATCGAATTTATGTAATTTCAAAGAAATTGAACAAATGCATTTGAAACTAGAATATGATAAAGATAAAGTTGAAGAACATGTAAGTATTTTCATATAAATATTAAACCAATAGGAATATTAAATTCAAACAATCATTTTCATTGCAAAACATTATTATTGATATAGCTATCCTTGGCATCTTCTGAAGCACCATCAAGCATTCAAGAAGCTGTAGAAGAAGTTAATGAAATTGTTAAATGTATAAATGATACAAAGCAGATCTGTGATTCCATATGTTTAAAAATTGATGAAAAATTAGATGATGAAAGTAAAACTTTAAATTTAAAAACTATGATTGATGACATTTCATATTTAGAAAAATCATCTTTATATTTACAATTTGTTAAATTCATTGAAGATTTAAGGTAAACAACAATATTGAATTTAAAAAATTAAAAAGTATATAATTAATATTTTTTTAATTTTTATTTTTTTTATTAATAACTTTTTTATTATTGCATATTAAATCTTTTTTAGTACAGAATTAGAAGTATCATTATTATCAGGTAATGACGAAGCATGTATTTCATCGTATACTATTTTAAAAGACACATATCAGAATCTTAAAAATTCAGCGTGCAATAATTTGAAAAATTATGTTTACAATACATTACTCTTTTGGTACAATGAAATTAAAAAAAAATTAGTTGGGTAAGTAAATATACATTTGTTGTATATTGTGAGAAGTTTTATTAATTATTCTAATTATCTAGTGAATTTACTGAAGTATTAAAGATGCTAAAATGGCCTTTTTGTGGACAAAATGCAAAAGCAGCTAATACACATACAAATGAAGCTATGGCCAGATTTAAAATAATAACAGAACATTTATTTCATATACAATTATCGTATCCTTTACAATATAAAATATTTTTCTGAAAATATAGATAAAACATAAATACATTATTTTAGCTAAAAACAAGAGAAACTAATAATAAAAAATAATAACAACTTAGAAAGCTTGAGACTATCAGTAATATTTTAACTGTTACTACATTTATGATTTATTATTTTTTATTATTTTTGTTTTGAAGAACTTTATTATTTGGTTATTAAAAAAATCATTAGTCTAAAATAAAAATCTTTTAGATCTAATTATTTTTATTAATTAAAATAGTTTCTATACTATGTGTAGAAATTTAATAGAATAGTCTAATTTTAAATAATATTTATGAAATATTTTTTATTTTCTTACATAAATTGATAGACAAAACATGATGAAACAAACAGAATCTGGTTTGTTAATACATTTTCCTCCAGTAAGTTTACCAGTGGCTTTACTAGTTCGGCCTTTGAAACAAAGATTTATACATCATTTTACTGGAGTTAAAAAAACTAATAGACGAGATAAACCTGAATGGTTCTTTACTCAAATATTAACTTGGATAACAGATCATGCTGAATGGGTTGAGAAGATAGTTCAACCAGTTGCTTATGCTGCAGGAATAAATAACATTAATGTAAAATTTGAATTTATGAGAGCATTAGTACAACTAGCAGTTGAAAAATTAAACTCTGAACTGTCTATTGTACAGTATGATGATGCCTTATTTGCTCATACAATTGATGAATCTCTTGGTTTTGAAAGGGAACTCCGAGATTCTCTTGCATATCCTTCTACAGAACGTGCTACTGTTTTTGTTCTCACTCAAGCACAGATATTTATAAAATGGATTACAATGGAGAAGAAATGTAGGTTCCATTAATTTTAATTAAATTTATTTTTATAATACTAAAATTACGTTATTTGAATATTAATCAGTTTTGGGTTTATAAAAATATAAGAAAATAGTTTTTATTGCTAGATGCTACAGAAAAAATGGATGCAATAATAAGTTCTGATACTGCATGGTCAATAGTACCTTCGTTTGAAAAAGATGATATAAAAATAACTGAATGTGCAGAAGCATTTCTTACACTTTTAAGTACAATGTCTGATAGATATAATCATTTACCACAACCAGGGCACAGGTAATGTAAAAATTCTCTTTTTTTCTCCTTAAAATCTACTTGCACAGATATGTTATAAATTAAATCTTTCAGGTTGCAATTCTTAGACTTACAATTAGAACTTATAGATGATTGGAGAATAAGATTATTGCAATTATTACATGAATATTATAAAGATCCTCTTGTCTCTCTTATGCCTATTATTCTGAACACATTGTACTATGTTACCAGTGTTCTTCAAGAATGGGGTGTTACTATTGTATGTAAAATAATTTACTTTACATTTTATTTTTATAAATCTAAGATAATAATTATATAATTAATATATGATAATACAGATTATAAATTTTAGCCATTTTTAAAATTACATTTCTTTCGAAAACAAATTGAAAATGTTGAAGCAAAAATGCATGAGAATGAACTATCAGATTCATTGATAGAACAGAGTAAGAAAGATGTAACAGTATTTGATGATGCTATAAGTTTACTACACAGATTAGAGAATAAACTGATGAAAGAAATTAGCGATTCCGTATTCTTGGAAATAAAAGCAAAGAGTAAACCTTACTGTAATGCAAAGTAAATACTGTTTAACTATTTTGTCCTAGTAATACTTTTGTTGAATATAAATTCAGTATTACATTAATTTGTTAAATTATATTGTTTGTTTTCAGGTGGTTTGCCATGCCATCAGAAAAAGAAGTAATATTTTCACTAACAATCAGTGGATGTCCAATGTTTCAAGAAATAATTAAAAAATTACATAGTCTTCATAATGCTTTATCATTACCATTATTCAAACAGTCTTGGAAAAATTTAGCTATAAGAATAGACAAAGTAATACTTTTATTTATACTAATATATTTTATTTAATTATTTACCTAATTATTGTTATAAACCTATATATTTATTTTAGTATTTGTTAGATGAACTTATTCTTCGTAATCAATTTAATACTGGTGGCGCTGCTCAACTTCAATTTGACATTAAAAGAAATTTATTTCCTCTTTTTGGACTATACACTGATAAACCAGAAACTTATTTTACTTTGTAAGTAGAATTATTTCAATAGGGTTTGTTTTAAATTTAACTTTTTCATATTGTTAATAGAGTGGAAGAAGCTTGTACACTATTAAATCTGTCAAATGGTACAGCTTTTCTTTTAATCAAAGCATTAGATGGTGTAGAAGATAGTGTTGCAAAAGAATTTTTGGAAGATGTCAATGTTTATCAATTATCTTCACAAACAGCAATTAAAATATTAGAAGCTAGAATGGATGTAAGCACGAGACGACAAAGACCGAGCCTTATAGATATTGATTAAGTATGTTCAGTTTTTTAAATTATTTTTATATCAATAAATTAAAATTTTTTATCGACTATACATATTTACACTATTATACATTTTTTCATTTTTTAACATATCAAATTTATATTCCCATTATCTGCTCCCAATAATAAAAGACGATTTAATGGAAGAAGAGCCATGGCAGTTAATACTCCTTTAAAGGCATCATGTCTAAGTTTAGAAAAAGAATAGTTAGCAGAAGCTTCTAATGTTGAATGAACTCCGATTCGGTTTGCAGTTGTTCCTGAAATAAGTTGTTGTTCATACACTGCCATACAATGAATTGGCTCTGTTACTCCTCTGTAAATAAAAAATTTTACATGAATTTTATATATTATAAAAAAAATTCAGGTCATATATTATTTTCAAAAATAATACTTAATGTAAATTATAATAAAGTAGGCAATGAAAATTATATATTAAACAAATAAAAATAAACTAACTTGAATAGATAAAAATAAAATAAAACTCACTTTAAATAGAACTTTAATTTTCCATCTACTGCACTCCATACTGCAATTGTTTGGTCAAGAGAAGAACTGATTATTGTTGTTTCATTTAAAACTTCTAACTGAAGTATCTATAAAGATAAAATGATATACTTCAATTAATAATTGAAAAAAATAATTTATATATTGTAAATTACAGAATTCAATTTCACCTCGCATTCATGTCCTTTCCAAGAAGCAATTATTAGACCGGTGCGAATGTCTAAAATTGTGAGAAATCCAGAAGCTTGGCCAAGAGCAACCCAATGGCCACTTGGAGCAACTGCTATACATCTTACTAAGCCAGTGGGATTCATTGACATCTAAACATTTTTTAAAATAGTAAACACTATATGTATCAATAAATATTAAATAAATAATTTAGCATAAACCAATAAATTAAACAATTTAATAATTATTCTAATAAAAAGAATAACATTATAATAAAAACCTTCATTTCATTAACATATTGAAATGTACGACAATCTATAACTCGCAATGTTATGTCTGCAGTTGCGACTAGAATTGTCGTAGAAGGAGCTGGACTCGCTACCAATACATTTACAAGTGCAGCGCGTGGCGATTCAGGACAACCAAGAAAAGAACCCATAAACGGATCCCAACAATGTACAGTTCCATCACAAGTAACAGCATATCGAAGAGACTCCAAAAATGTTAAAGACAAAATAGATTTTTTATGCCCTCCATAAGTATATTGACACGATGAAACTGTACTTCCATCACCCTAAAATTTTAAGATCAATAAAAATATTTCTAAATAATATTATATAGAAGCTGTAAAGCTGTATATTATATTATACTGTATTTTGATTAACAATTTATATATTCAAGCTAGTTAAAAAAAATTATAAATTAAATTTTACATCATTAATTTATGTTTGCACCCAATGTATATTAGAATCACAATTTCTATAAACTTACTTGACTTCTTAAACTCCATAATTTAACAGTACGATCACGAGCACCACTCATAAAACTATTTTCATTATCCAGAACATATAAACATCTAACACTGTTATTATGACCTGAAAACGTCTGTAGTTTGATCTGTTTAATATTGAATTTTGTATCTTTATCGGATCTCCCAATTTCATGCTCCCAATATGCAAGCCAATTCCCCCTTAGCTGACGTTCTATGGATGAAAAAGGACTTGACTCCCTAGTTACTGGAGTCTCATTTTCAACTGTTACTGAACGCATAGTTATGAAATCCTTTTATTAAAAAAAATTAAATACAATATTTTTAGAAAAAAAGATAAGATTTTGAGTTGAAAAATCTGATAGACATGTAACATTTTACCTGAATTTTAATTTTATTGCTGGCTGTAGATATTTTTCCAAAACCCTTAGCATTGCAATCAAAAAAATTTTTTTTTTCAGAAGCTTGTAAATAAATATATTGTAAGTTATTTAATGTATTTTTTAAAATTTTCTATGCAATAAAATTATAAATAAAAACTTACAAATACTGGATGAAGCTGGAAAGAGTAATTCCTGTTCAAATTCATGAAACAAATCCCGCATAAGTTGATGGTTTTGAATCAATTCATCCATAATTTCTTCATTTAAAAGGCGATAAAATGCTACGTATGTTTTATGAGCAAGTGAAGCTGAAAAAACTTCCTTTAATTCTTCAAAAGCCTAAATTCATATATAAAATGAAATTATTTAATTAATTTTGAAAAGATAATTAATTTGAAGACATAATTATATTTAAAACACTTTTATACAAAACAATAATAGAATCTGTATTTAAGAATCACAGTGCCAGATTCTCAGTTTTTCACAAAAAATATGAAAAATATCTAGAAAATTGGATGATAAATGCAGAATAGCATTTAAAAGAAATTCTGATTATAATTGTTTTGAGAGCCAAGAAAATCGATTTTATTACAATACATTTTTGACCGCGATCATCAGGTCGTTTTCAAAATAGTTTGCCCTATATTTCATCAAAATGGTACAACAATCTTTAAGATGCAGACATTTGTTATGTAGAATTACCTTATGTTTTTTTGAGTCTATGCTATTTGAATCTTCTAAAGTAGACGGTGAAAATGAATCAGTGTTAATAGAATCTGCTCCAGATTTTACATGATAACTATAAATAGTTATAAGGTATGTATAAATAAATATGACTACATTTATTTTTTCTTTATATCAATTAATATTATGATAAAATGAACATTTAATAGTAAATGATGTCAACTTACTTCAAACGATTACTTTCTTTTGTTGTATTTGTTACGTCTTCCTCATTTTTTTCGGATTTATCACTATTAAAAACTTTTTCAAAAATGTTAAAGAAACGTTGAATAGGTACAATTAAATGATTTTTGGCCATTACATTTCCAAGACGAATTATTAAAATACATAACGTCTCTAAATATTTGTTTGCTAATACAAAACGAGCCATTGCTCCGTTCGGAAAAGTAAATCTACTTGTAGAAAGTATACGAACAGTCGGTAATAATATAGATTTGACTATAACTTCCTACGATATTTAAATATATTTATTAAATTATTTTAAACTAACATGGTTAAAAAAAATTGTTTATAGCATGTATATTAAACTAACATGTATAACGTCCATTAATGAAGAATCACTTAAATATGCAATTACATGAATTAATAAAACAAGACACGAAACAAGACCTCCTTCTAAATTCGGCGTTAGCTTTCGTTTGCATTGCGCTACAAGTTCCGTCATATGAGAAAAATATTGTAAAACAATCGTTTGCTCTCCATATAAACCTGAAACAGAATTTTTTAACAAGCAATTAAAATTAAAAAACATTTTGTATTCATATTTTTATTTTTTAAATAATTTTACAAAGATTTTAATACTTTGAATTGAAACGTTTGATTTTAAACCAAGTTTAATGTTTCGTTTTTATGTAAAAAATGTTTACTGGTACATACTATAAACTACGTTCATGCATATTTACCAACAATAGAGCTAAGACACTCGAGGACTTTAGCGGCATTAGCGTCTCCTGACAATCTGAGTCTACTTGATTCAAAATCGTCAAATTTGTCAATATTGTCAAAACTGGGTGTCAGATTCTCTTTGGCAAAATAACATAATGTTAGCATTCTAAGTAAATTGCGGGAAAGATAACGAGCAGTAAGAACAGGCCCAAGACGATGAGACAACCAGATTACCGATTCCGCACTCATCTCCGAGGCCGAGCACTCGCTATATGTAAATTGTCGATGATTTCTTCTATAATCTTCATTCGCAAATTTGTTATTTGTTACAGTCTCTTCTTTTTGCACATATACAAATGAAGATTCAGCATCAGTTGAGCTACTACCTTCCTCTGGAGCTCTATCACCACTATTTTGATTATTATCGCTATTAGTGATTACTTTTATTTATTGATGATTATGAAAAACAATAATTTATTTAATAACTTTTATTTGAAATATTTACCTAAATTCATTTTTTAAAACATTATTTGTTTCTGTGAAAGAACCGGGAAAAGGCAAATCTTCGCTTGTCGTGGTGCTTCCCACTTTGCAACATATACTATTAAATTCTGGTACAGATTTCCCAGTTGTAATGTCTAAAGATTTTGGAATCGGAATCACAGGTGATTTAGCATTACTGTAAGTTTGGATCTTCATGACATTTGAAAAATCTTCGATTTCGAGGGTAAAATCGAAAGTAAGATTCTGGGGAGTATCAATATTTGGAGAAGGCGAGAAAGTTTCACCCGTTTCCATTATGAAAACACCTTTAAAATAAATTTTTGAAAATAATTCTATTACACTATTTATGATTTAGAGAGTACTCAATTACCGTCAGTATTTTCAGAAGTACCATCGCTTTTTGTACAAACGTCAGCTTTAACATCATTTAAAAGAAGCATATGCTCTGATTCCACAGAAGAATCTTCATCAAGAGGTGATAAAACTATATCCACATCACTGCTACTACCTGTTAAGTCACAATCTCTAAAAGAATAAATTTATGCATTAAATATAATATAGTATAATGTTATCGATATTCGAGCTATAATTACTTTAAAATGCCAGCTTTGTCAAGATTAGAATTGATGGATCCTGATAAATGGTTTCTATAACCACCAACAGCTTCAACAAGTGGGGTAATAAAATTTTCTAAAAAACACCTTAAACCAAGGCGTACTATTAATTTTAATAAAAAACTTCTATGATACAATCTCACTGTTTTGAATTTAGTAATTAAATTAGCAGGTAGAGCATTAGTAAAGCTTAATTTATCCATAAGAGATCCCCTGTCATATAGATTCATGATTGGAATGAGAAATATTTTTGAAGTTTGTCTAGGTCCCAATGCTCTGAAACATTATTATGTATATTTAAATATTCTTAAAAAAATGAAGTTTTAAAAGGAATAATTTTGTTACCTAGCAATCGGGTCGAATAAGTGCCATGCGGCCAGCACAGCACTTAATGGTTGTTCGAAAATTTGTTTCACATGAGGAACTATCAATTGCAAACTTGTTTCTGTAGCGATTCCGGTATGAGGAAGAAGCTTTTCAAGTTCAGTAGCAATAGCTTTAACTTTGCATTCGTTAATCTTGCATAAAAAAATTGTTTTTGTTCTCTCCATATTTCCATCGTCTTCGTTACCTTCGGTAACATGATTAAGTTCGTGGCATAAATTATTATATTCTTGAATCATCTCTACGACCCCATATAAATATTGCAAATATTTTGATGAGGGAAATAATAATCCGGCAAGAAGTGGTTGCAAAATTTGATGCGCCGACGGCGGTGGAAGTCCCATGTATGTTACTGTAGGATACCGACTGACATTATCTAATCAATTATAAATTAATTCTTATATCCATTAATTGATTTTTTCAATGTAACTTAACTACTATATTTCTTTACTAAGGAAAATATTAAGTAAAAAATAAATATACATAGATATATTTAAAAACTCTTTTATCATATAATAAATCCGTGGGACAAATAATGATATATTTTAATAATGTAAGTGACAAATTTAAATAAGTGCATTTAAAAAATATCTTTTAAAATCATATATTTAAATCGTAAATTATAAAAACTGTACCTTGTAATTCACCAGTTTCTACAAAATCAATATTATAGCTTTTAGGAATTGCATCAATTCGAAGTAATAGCATCACAGCGTTTTGCACACATTTTGGCAACACATTTGGTAATGTCGAAATTATATTTAAACTCGTATTTAAACGACTTAGAAAGGAAATTTTTTCAACTTTCCAGATAGCTCGAAATTTCTCGGCAAGAAATATTTCGACGATCAGGCAACCAACAATCTGTTGCTCTTTTATTCTTGCCGAGGCAATAATTTGCTTTTGGTTTGTAACACTATCGAGCGTCAACTTTTTTGCTTCAAATATATTGTAACTGACTTTATTGATAAATGTATGAATTGTCTCAACTTGCAATAAAGCGGTTGCAGGATTATAATCTTTAGGAAGTATAATAGGTTGATCATTAATTTTTTCTTGTTTGATATTATCGTCAACTAATGGCAAAGAGGTTCGTGAACGGCTGAGTAATCGACTTAACGTTAAAGGCGATGATCTTATAGTAGCATTTGCTATTATAACTGCAGGCGAATCTTCTTCATCGTCGCCTGAACTTCGATGATCGTCATTCCCTGCTTTAATAAGAGGTTCTTCATTACCTGTAAAAAATGCTAAATGTAAAAAAATTAAATTAAAAGTATCAAATAATTAATTTTATCAATTATATACTGACTATTTATTAATTTTTCATCGATTGAAAAATTTCGTAACCTAGGAGGAATTTTATTCCAGTATGGAGATTGAACTATTTTTTGAGGATGTGGATTTGTAAACAGCTGAACTACCCCGGAATTTGATAAATTTGTATGATGATCTACAAGATGCAAACATACATTTTTTGCCTTTATTGCAGCTTGACCTGAAAGTCTAATAAATACAAAATAAATTATTTCGAAATAGTTTTTTAAACATTTATTAAATTATTTATTAAATACTTGTAGCCAAATGTTAAGTCAATCCATTGATGTAACCTTTCAGAAACGTAAGAACTTTCTAAAGCTTCGCGATGTTTTTCAATAAAATCTTCTGGAGAGGTTGCCCAACTAGGTATTTCCAAATCTGGCAAATCTTCATGTATTGACTGTCATTAAAAAAAAAATAATTAAAAAATATTATCTACCAATGCTACGGTATTTAATTGAATGAATATACTTTAAAAACACTTGGATCTGTAAAAAATTGGGGTATACATTCATCGGGACTCCAATCATATAATCTGTGAATAGATGCAGGATATTCACCAGGTACCCATAAAGGTCTAACGTGCTTGCATAGAATTGATCTTGAATAACGTCTTGAAAGATAAACGTAATACGTTATTTCTGATAAAACATCCGATACATGATAACCAACCTTTAAAAGATTTAATGAATTTATAATAATATCATAGTATTATTTATAACTCACTTACCTCTGTAGATTCAGGATCAAATGTAAGATCAAGTTGTCTGTCACCTTTATTTAATCTAAATTTTGATTTAGTAAAATCTCTCCAATTACCACCACATCTAGAGGTAAAATCTGTTACCCATGGCATAACATGATGACAACTTGGATCTCCATATCTTCTACCAGCCAAATTATTTAAAGCAGTTAAATAATCGAAATTGCTTAACTGACCATGAACCCACATTTCACACATTGATTTGATACTTAAATTTTGATAGTTACTTGTGTTGTATTTTTCATCTGATTTATTAATTTCATTATCAGTTAGATCTATGAAATGAATATTATCATCTAAGTTTGGTAATACCTAAAGTAAAATTATTTCAATAATTTTATCTTAATAACTTCTTTTAAATTTATGTTTTAATAGTTATATTATAAGTACAAACCTGAATATTAAGATTATCCATTACTAATATATCACTAAGAGTAATCTCACCCAACAATAGACCAGTATCATGTAAATCTCTGGATAATCTAAGAAGTTGGTATGTAAGAAAAAGTGGTTTTGCATAACTTGTTGATATTGCAGCAGGGCTGTATGTTACACATCTATATTTTAAAAATAAAAATTTCAGAATTTTTTATATAAAAAATCTCTCTTGATAAAGAATATATACCCACTCTCTAAGAGAATACTTTGCAGTTTGTTCATAAAATATAACAAATGCTGATTCAGTTTCTATTGCTAACAAAGCAGGCAACAAATTGCAATGAGTGCGATTGATAAAAGCAGTTTTAATCAACGTCAAATTATTTTTTTGATACTGAACTATAGAACATCCATACATTCGAGTTATTATTTCTTTCATTAATTCCACATCACTAGTCAATCCTATACCATTTATTGGTTCTCGATGATCCAAGTTTGTCCATGGAACTGTAAAAGAATGTTGCAAAATAATTCATTTATATATGATTAAAATTGTTTGAGTAAAAAAATAAATATAAAACTAAATTTCAATAAAACAAAATAAATTATCAAAGATAAATTTTATGAAATTAAATTATAAATTTACCATAATGTCTTTTATAAAAATCTTTCCAAAGATTTTGATAATTGGTTTTGGCTACATAATGTAACACTTCTGAAAATGTTAATTCAGTTTTTGACTTAGAACTAGTCAAAGGGCATCTTTCTCGTGGCAAAGTAAAAGCAGGTTTCAGTTTTTTTATATATACCTGTAAGTATAGTATTGTATTATTTACTACTGTACAACTATAATATGTATGTATTAAATATGTTTAAAAAATGAAATGCTACTTTTAGTTACCTTGATATAAGCTCTCAACCATCCTGATCCCAATTCCTCTAATGAAGGCCGAGCAGCTATTTCAGCTGGATCAAACTGATCGTGTGTAATAAAAGCAATTGGATTAAGATTTTTAAAGCCATGCAACCATTGTTTGTGTATAGTAGCGCAAATTTTTTCTTCTGTTGGTATTAAATAACTTTCTGGTATTTTTAATTCTTTCTTAAGGATTTCTAGATTTAAAATTTGATCTTTCATGTTAAAATTAACTTTCAAATATCTATCAAGTCTATTATATAGCACTAATAGAAATAATGAAAGTTTAAAGCTTATTAAATCTTGAATTCATTGATAATGTCAAAAACGGTATCCTTTGCATTGTTTATGTTTTACGGTTTTTTATTAAAATTAGCAAAAGGGATTACGTATGTTCCGTTGAATTATAGGCAATTACAGTCGATTGTATATGAAAATAATACCAATCCTATGCATCACATAATTGATATGCATATGTATATAAATTAGAGCTATATGTGCACTTTTCTCCTAAAGAGTTCATAACTATTTGTTTTTATTTGATACAGATTGTCAGCGTCCTAACCTTTATTCGATGACAGATGTGAAATGGAGCATCCTATATATATATATATATATATATATATATATATATATATATACACATTTGTGCGTGTGCACGCACCCGCGTGTGCAGGTATGTATCAAGATTTAAAACAAGATTTTAAACCTTAAAAATCAAGTACAAGATATCGAATAAAAACGAAAACAATTATTAAACCAATTCAACAACTTCAAGGTAAAAGAAGTGTTTTTACTGATCATCATACTGCAAAATCATTTTTAATATATAATTTAGCAGGTAAAAATTTTTTGTTCTTATGAAAGTTCTTGGGAACAATTGAGGGTTGAATGGTTTGCAACTCGTTAATTTGCAAATGCAATATTATTTTAAACAATATGATTTTGAACTTTCTAATTTTGTAAAAAATTATCATTATCTTACAAAACCTATCAAAGAAGTTTTAAGTGATATTAAAATATTTTATTAAATCTATTAAATTAGAATAAAGAAATATCAATAAATTATCGTTACTTTATATTGATTTATTATAATAAATCTCTTTCCTGATTTTTTAGTACAATGTTATTCTTAGACTCAGAAAATATAATATAAATCTAGTCAAAGTATCATAAAGGATGTCGTTTTTTTCTTTAAAACCTTCAACTGAGGAACTCTTTTCCATTTTAAAATTGTACTTATTGTTCGACGAAGTATTACTTTTCGACAAGTATCGTTTTTATATTTAACCTTTACGTAATATCTATCTCCGTCAAGATCATTTTTTAAATTTGCATATCACTAGTTTCAAAATTTGGCTTATTTCATAACAAAAGTCTCTTGTTAGCTGCTCCTTGTGATATAAATGATATAAACTTATTAGAGGGATACAAAACCATTTCAAAAGTAACATTTTTTCCTGTACTTAATGAAAAAACAATATATAAATAATCTACTTCTACCCGTTTCTTCTAATCATAAAAATCCTTTAAAAATTTTATAATATAGAATTGATATAATATAACAGAGAATAATTATATTTGATTATAACAATGCCATATCACATATTGATATATACAGGGCATTCGCCTTTATTTATCGTCTGCAGCTTGGACTTGTCATTAAGTGTAATATTATATATAACATATAATTGTAATATAATTATATATAAATATAAAAGCAAGGTATATTAGTGCTATACATTCAATTGCTTATATTCTACGTTAAAAAATTAAATTTAAGTTAATTATATAAATATATTGGTCTCTGTTATATTATAATTAAGTTAAGTTTAACTGTATCAAGAAAATAAATCATGCCAAACAAATTGTAAATTTAAATGATTGGTAAATGAATGCTTCCACATTATTACATTATTCTTTTACTGATCAAATTTATCTACTTCTGGGCAATTTCTTCCTTCAAATAGTTTATTTGCGATTCTATCACGACCATTTTATTTAATATTGTCGTGTATAAAATCGCGTATAAATTCTTCATCACCTACTGCAATCGAAGTCACCATTTGCTATAGAATTGGTTTTATTTTATTGCAATTCAATGCGATATGTAAATTAAAATTCGGTGTAAATGGGATAGAAAGGATTCGTGACTTTATTCGTCTAATCTGTATCTACTACTTTGATTAATTCTACGAATTATCAAGGGTTATTACAATAGACTTTATAACAATTATTTAAAACGTCAGACTACAATTTCAAACATAAGCTTAAAGGATTAGAACAATATTTATGAAACCTTTATTTTAGAAAAGATTTATTTTTGTACGGCATAAGAATATTTCATTACTAAATTAGACTGATTACAAACAACTTTGACATATAAATAGCTGTACTGAGTAATATACATGCAGAGTCGGACAGATTAGAAACAATCGTATTTCCTTTTTATTTCTAATGTTATTAATAATTTTAAATATTCATCAACAAAAATAACTATTTGATAAGATTTTCAAAATTGCGTTAAAATTTTATTTTATAGTGTATTAATTTTCCTGTCTTTTATTAACTTTATTTTTAAATTCAAACGCCATTTGCGAACGACGCGCGCAATCCAGATATTTAGAATTCGGCTATATATACATAGAAGTTTAGTGAATACAGTGCGTGTATCAGTGTCATATAGTTGTACCTGGTTGTGTACAATGGTGTACATCAGCAGCAGTGTAGCATTTAAAGCATTGTGAATTACGAATCGGTTTAGGCTAAATACATTGTGCATAAGAATTGAACGTATATAGTTTTATACTTATATTTGCGTTATAAATACGCTTCAACTTGCTGTTTGCATGCGTGCCCATTTCTCGATTTGAGATTTCGTTTGATGCTGCAAGTAGAACGCAAGAAGTAAAGATAGTACCTGGAGGATTCTCGAGAAGGTGTAGATACGTGTTTTTCAGAATATTTTAATGTCATCTGTTGCATTTTCGTATACATTTTTCACTTAAGAGTGCTAAACCTAAGGGTAAAAGCACTCGCTTTCATCCTGTCACAACCTGCTTGTCAAGGATGCCTAAGAGAAAAAGCCAGGCGCTCATTGATTCCGACAGCAGCAAGAGTTCAGAAGAAAGTGGTTCTGATTTAGATAATGTAAGTGTTAATCTAATGTAAATATTGTTTTTCTGTGTTTTAATAGTTTAATGTACAATATTCATTAGTAAGATAAGAAGTGCCAAAATTCTTATAACGCAAATGTCAGTAACATAACCTCAATTACTAAAATTGTTTTTGCTAGTTATCATACTATATTTTAATTGTACATCTAGTATCATAATATTTCAATATACTACTCAATATTTTAATTTTAATTTAAATCAATTAAATGCCATTAAAAAGCTTCTGTAAGTTTAGATACATTAGTAAAAATTATTCTGTAATATGTATTATAATTAAATATTAATAAAGAATTAAACATATTACTGTAATGTAATCTAAAACTATAAAATTGAATCATTTTTAAATTAATATTAATGTACATTAATTATCAGATTATTATTTAGATAGTATTGTTTAAATACAATAATTAAATTTTTTCTAAATAAATCAATATACATACATATATATGAATATGCATATATGTTTCAGGAATTGTTAAGTTTAGCCAAAAAGAAAAAAGGTAAACCTAGTAATGATAGTTCAGAAAATGATGAAAGTAGTGCAAGTAAAAAAGATAATAAGGTATTTGACTCGGAAACATCAGATTCAGATGATGAATGGAATGCTAAAAGTGGAAAAACAAAAAAGAAGAAAGTACCTGCAAAAAGAACCAATAGAAAAATGACAAAATCTAGTAGTGGAGAAAGTGAAAGTGAAAAGGAGGAACCAGAAAAAGTTTCTGAGCCAGAAGAAGGTAATATTCATTTATTAAAAAAAACCTTTTCAATTCCATGTTATGCTCTAATTGAATTGCATTTTGTATATTATATTATGAAACTGAATAATTAAATTACTTGTTCAGGTGAAGTATCAGATTCAGATGCTAGTGATTCCGATTCAAGTCAAGAAGAATTTAATGATGGTTACGATGATAAACTCATGGGTGATGCAGAAGATCAAGCACGTTTGGCTCAAATGACGGAAAAAGAGAGAGAACAGGAAATTTTCAAACGTATCGAGCAACGAGAAATTATGAGAACCAGATTTGAAATCGAAAAGAAACTTAGAATGGCTAAGAAACAGGAGTTAAAGAAACAAAAAGAATCAAAAAGGAAAGAAAAAGGAGGTGATGAGAAAAAAATAGACAGAGCACCAGATCCTAAGGAAAGGAGTAAAGATCGCAAAAAAACAATTGAAGAAAAACAAGATAAAAAGACAAGTGCTATGGCTTTGTTAAAAGCAAGGCGTGAAGAAAAGCGAGAGAGAGGTATACTTTGTTTATATTCACTTCATTAAATACATTTAATATAAGTTACATTTCGATATAATGTAAATATTATAAATTAATTTTAGAGGAAAAAGAAAAACAACGAATGGAAGAACAAAAACAACTATCTAAAGATGATGAAGAAGAATTGGAAGGAGATCACAAGGGTGGGTCTAAAACAAAACTTAAAGCTTCGGATATATATTCAGATGACAGTGGGTCTTCAGACAGTGCTGAAGAAGAAGAATCAAGTAAACCTGCTTCAAGACAAAGATCTTCTTCAAGTTCTTCAAAAGATTCGGATTCTGATGATGACAAAAAGTAAATTTTTATTATTTATAAATATTTAAATATTTTTGTTTATTTCAATATAAAAAATAATTATCTTTTTATAGATCTGTTGCAAGTCTGAAGACTAAATCTAAAAAAATAATTTATGTTAATACAAAAGAAGACTTAAATAAAATAAGATTATCGCGTCATAAAATGGAAAAGTTTGTACACCTTCCATTTTTTGAAAGAGTAGCTCAGGGTTGTTTTGTTAGGATTGGCATTGGTAATAACAATGGCCGACCAGTGTACAGAGTTGCAGAAATCAGTGGTGTTTGTGAAACTGCTAAAATTTACCAATTAGGTAATACTAAAACAAATAAAGGTCTCAAATTAAGGCATGGTGTACAAGAGCGCGTCTTCAGGTTAGAATTTGTCTCAAATCAAGAATTCACGGAATCAGAGTTTTTTAAATGGAAGGAAACTTGTGCTCTTCAGGGCATAGCTGTGCCTACTACAGAGGCGATTGACCAAAAATTAAAGGATATTAAAGAAGCCCTGGTTTATGAGTTTAAAGAAGAGGACATCGAAAAAATTGTAAGGGAAAAATGTCGATTCAAAGGAACACCCTATAATTATGCAATGAAGAAAGCTCAACTGATGCGAGAACGAGATGCTGCCAACTGCAGAGGGGATGATGAAACTGCAAGTCGGCTCAATGTAGAAATTGGTGAATTGGAAGAACGAGCTTCTGACTTAGATAAGAAACGATCTGCTACTATTTCTAGTATATCATATATAAATGATCGAAATCGTAAAAAAAATGTGGAAGAAGCAGAAAAGGCAATTTTAGTAAGTAAAATGGTTAAAAATTACTTATGTTTCATTGTATTATTAGATATATGTAATGTAATTTCTAAGAGAATAAAAATTACTCCTATTATTAATTTGCTATGGTAATTTTGGTAATTTGTATTGTTGTTAGTTTAATATTTATATTCTTTAATGTTGACAGGAAGAAATTAAAGCAAATAAAGGAAAGATAGTAGATGATCCATTCACTAGAAGAAGTACCAGACCCAAAATGTTTTCGCAGAAAGAAGAAGAACAGGATATAATACCTGAAATAAAAACTGTTGAAAATGTTCCAAAACCAATTATCAAAGAAAAAGAACCTCCACCAGAAATTAAAAAGAAACACAATACCGATTTATTTAATGCTCATAATTTTGATATAATGATTGATTTAGAAGTCCCTATAACAAGTAAGATATAAATTGACTTTTTTCAATTCAAATCCTTATCATTTATTTATTAAGGTAATTATTCAGAATTTTATATATTATTGAATTAATAAGTTTTTTAATTGCAGATAATCCAGTCAATGTACTTCCAAAACCAATCAACAATATGAAAGATTCAGGACCACGTCGATCATTAAACTTGGAAGATTATAAGAAAAAACGTGGTTTAATCTAACGTTTTAAAAATATAGACACGCTTGAAAGTTGCGTGACTCAGTGAATTATTATAATATAAATTAACGACTGTTTGTTAATAACGAATAAGAGCGTAATTTAAAACAGAAATTATGGCAACAGAATGCCATTTATTAGTTTTTTAATAAACCAATAGGTTTTCTGTATTTTGCTCTCGCGAGACAACTGGTCCATCCAACTTAAACTACATACGATATGATTTTTTGAATATTTTATATTGCTTTTGTGTCAGTGTAATGCTCACAATATTGAGACATCATGGACGGTTTAAAATATGTAAACTGTCGTATTTTATGTAAAATTAAACGACTTTGTTTACTTTTTAATGTATCTTGTGTGCTAAATCGCTAGTCCGATATAGGACATAGTTTAAAAATGAGACGATTGATTTCTGTTAATCACATACTAAAGTGATTGGAAATATTGTGTCTCAAACACGTACATTTAATGTTAAATTTTGTGAATTTATGTAAAATCAAATAAATAATGTGGACACTAAACCTTTCGAAGTCCACTATTTCAAAATGCAGGTTACACTTTATTTATAATTTTCTAGTTTTACTATTTCTTCATGAAAATACATTTTATTAATGTTTTTAAAAAATCAAAGATATTTTCTTTATTTCCAGAAAGCTACCTTATTGATGACGATTTTATGAGATATAAAACTAATATTTTGTATATTATCAAACTTTTATAGAATAATATTTATACAACAATTTTTAACACTATTAAAGGAATTTTTTCATGTTATCATTTTTTTTAATTTCTTATTGCAAAGTAACAGAACTTAATTAAATAATTTTTTTGTTAGTTATTTTACTTCTTTATATTAATTCTTAATCTATTTTTAGTTTAGTTAATTTACATTACCTCTCATGTTTTGTGTTGTTCAGGACTTCTTTTACATATTTAAATTCTTTGCAAACAAACAAAAATTTCAGCATTGCATGCATATTTTCATCTAAATCCTGCATTTTGAAATTCAGGTATTATAGTTTAATGAAATCAATGCATAACTTTCACACAAATAATCTTGTTATAAGCATGATTTATAAATAGAAAGAAAAAATATTTTTCAATTACTTGTGAAAAAAGTTAAATTATTGGTTAAAGTTTAATACTGGATTGCAATAAAGAATCAATTATTTTAAAAGAAAAGTTTGAAGAAATTTTTTTACATCATAATGTTAATTTAAATTCATTTTTATTAAAGTGAACTATTGTGATCCAGTATTGTAACAAAACATCTAGTTAGGATAAACTGTTTCATTTGGGACTGATTAACTATTGTACATTGTAATGAATTGTAATAGGAATGAAAATGTTTCAATACAACGCTTGCTCCAGTATTCTAATGTACATATAATGTATATTTCATGAATATTTGCAATGGAATTGTAAACAACGTTACAATTCATAATATTCAAGTAAATACGTAGGGTAATTGACTTCAATTATAACAATTTCAGTAATAGTCAAAAATTTTTAATCTCATCATTATTACAACCCTTGTAATAATACTTTCTAGTATTAAATAATAAAATATGTGGACATTAATCAAGTATTTTTTTTGTATAATTTCTTACTTGAACAAAATTAACATACCTCATAGTAGGTAGTACATAGAATTAATGAGAGATAATATGATGAAAAATATTAAACGGTAATTTTTTTATTAGAAAATATTCTTCAGTATATTATTGAATAGATTTTTTTATTTCTAGACTATGATAACGAGCAATTTTTCTCCACATATTATTAAATAAATAACGCAAATAAGCAAAATAATAGAACAAAACTTACAATTTCCTTTTAAATAATTGAGTTGCAAGACTATGGTTATAAGTTTTCTATAAGTATAAGTTGTATAAAATCTAAAATGACTAGGAAGCAGAAAATTTGAATGTTATTTTTGAATGAAGCAAACAGTTTCAAAACAATTTACGTGATTAATTTCTTTTTTAATTAATAAATTAAATTTTTATTGATTTACCGTTATTATCATCATCCTCACCAATTATTATTATCACTCTTATCATTATCCTTATTAATTTATTATTACTATCAATATCTGTATAATACATGTAAAGTATGACTAATTATGACCCATAAACTCGTCATTGCAACTTAACATTTTTACTTCTTTCAGTTCTAATTTTTTTATACGTATACATTTTTCAAAATAAATTGAATTTTTTAAATCATATTATTAAAAACCGAATTATGCATAATATGTTTAAATACTGAAAAAAAAATATTGAGTATCATATTTTCAAAATAAAATGAATCTGAATAATTTAAATAAAAATGAATATTTTTTATTTCAAACTCGATGAATTGTAAATATTTTATTTGATGAAACGTAATTTTGAAACAAATTAATGTAACTGAGTTGGAGAAATGTGTTGTATGCGTTATAACATCAAGTCCATAGTTTTATGCAAAAGTATATTTAATAGTATAAAAAACCAAATATATACACGAGAATTTTTGCTGATTGTACATATGTACAAACACAATTATAATATTTAAACATAAACATATTCAATTCAGTAATATTTGATCGTCGACTATAAACATTTAATTAGATTTATACAAAACTTAAATGCATTTCATTTACAATCGTTTTATATCGTCTCAAATTTTCGCGGTTCATACAATCAATGTCGTGGTAAATTTGATTGAAAACGTCTTGTGAGAATATCGGGACATATAATCTATAAGCATAATCAATGTGAGTACCCACGTCTTCGCGACGACAATTCGCTATTGTATCGTATGGCTACCTATATTGTTTATGCTGCTGGTGTACTTACATGTTGACGCTGCACACGTAATATACTCAACTTCGGCAGATGCATTGCTTCTGTCTATATAAGGCAATTTTCCCATGTTCTTGATGTCCATTGGCTGGTAGACGGTGCAAACTTGAAGCCGTAGTCTTGCAAATGCCTGTGCACTATCAGCGAGGCTATCGGTTATATTATCTGCATAAAATCTATCATAGTTGTATAACTAATTATTTATATCCATTACTCTTCCCTGCCAAGTGCACCCCGCTTTCTTTGCCGCACGTAATTGAAATCTCATATCAAGTTAGCAGCTATCAAAAATTTTTTTTCAGGAAAAAAATTAGTTCTTAAGTTTACTTTCGCTTTTCATTTTTGTCTGTTAGAGGGATTCAATTAATACGTGCTACAGAACCAACTCCTGTTACTAATGTATGGTTGATTCACTGATAGTTTATGTATGTTATAAGAACTCAAAAATATGCTGTTTAAAGTATTTCTCACATCATTTTCTTTATTAGGCTGCAAATGTGTCTATTCGATTATATTATAAACATCTATCAACAGACTTTAATGTTATTGAAGTAATAAAATATAAATTAAAGTGATTTTCGAGCTGTATCATAGTGCCCTGTGAATGCGAAGATATAATCAGATCGAGGAACATCTATGATGGTGTTACAATATAATGGTAAATGCCTTAAATTGATCGTAAAATATCAATAAAAAGAAATTGCAGTTTAGACTTATTATATGGCAGATTGCATCATATGCTGTCTACATCGAGGTTTCAATAGTAAATCTATTTTAGCATTAATTTTACGATTATGCAATAATAATATGAAATACCTTGAAAGGTTTTTGATCTCCTGTTTACAAAATACTAATGTATTGGCTGTGTCTGTGGATATACCCCGTATCCACTGTTTTATTTATTGTTAGATATTACTTGTTAGGTATAAAAAAGTGCTCGATAATTGTGCGACGATCTATCCAACGGTTTATGATTTGTGAATAACGTAGAAAAGCTTCGTTTGGTTTTAAAAATTTAGTTTATTCGTAATAGCTGAAATTTTTAAAAATAAATTTATTTTTAGATAAACAAATACAATGACAAAATAAAATAAAATTAATAAATTGCGAAATATATACTGTGTCTGAGTTTTAAAAGTATAATAAAAAAATTCTCTCTCAAATCATCACTGACACAATTTCTCACGTACCCCTTAAATTTTTTGGATTGTAAATCCATTCAATATCACTCTATAGTAACTATTTACATGAAGATAAGCTGAAAATATACTCACTATCATAAATTTTACTTCAAAATTTACAGTATTTAATTAGACATGGTCTGGTCATATTTAACAACGATGTTTAATTAGTTTAACATCAACGTGAAAATAAGTTATACTCGTACATGCGTTAAACCTTTATAATACCAATGACTGTTTAAATTTTCCCGCCACTATTTAAAATTCATACAAACAAAAATGCAAGTTTTTGAATACATTAGAGGGTGTATTAATTGTATAGTAATAAGCAAACCTATAAGATATATGAGTATTATAAATAAATTCTATATTAATAATTTTGTAATTTGCTTAAGTTCATACAGGAAAATAGTCAAATATTACGTAATATCAAATAAATTGACGTTTCAATTAGGCTAAAAACATTTTATTTTTAGAATATTTTTCTAGAAAATTTGATATTTAAGCAGGATTAATATTTAAACAAATGCTTGTAACTATGAATGGATACAAAGATTCCACTGCCAAGTATTTAAAAATCCTAATCTAGTGCTTATCAAGCCACAAACAAAAGAAACGAGGATGCAGGTGCGCACATTGTGTAGTTGATGATTCAAAGAAATGGGGGAAAAATGAAATAAAACGGATATGTTATTGATTGCAGGATCAGTTGAATAGGATCTTTGGTGAATTGGCAGTGTGTAGTAGCTGAGGTGAACCGTGGCCCTTATTTGATCTTGGGAGGCTCGAGGTCGGCGTCGGCGAGGCGGTTGAGAGTTACGTCGATTGGCCAGCGCGGATTTTGCAAGTGTTTGCTCAGCGCGGTGGCTGAATTGGTGACGAGAGCATCCGAGGGGTGAATCGGCTGGCGCCTGGCGGTTGCAAGCTGCAAGAGCGCAGCATGCGAGATTGTGGAGCGTGGAGCCGCGAGCGACGGTGGACGACGGATAGGAAGGCAATTGGGCGAACCGGCAGCCGCTAGTTCGCGAGTCGCAAGCGCAACACGCTAGGGCCTAGGAGCCGGAGCCGGGGAGAGCCGATGGTAGCCGAGCGGGCTCGAGGCGAGGCGGCTCCCCGTCGTTGGCCATAGGCTGTCCGTTGGTTGGTCGGCTCCTCGGGTGCGCTCGGCTATGCGCAAGAGCGAGCTGCGGTCGAACGCTTGGCTCGCGGCGGGCTCTCCCTCTCTCGTCGGCGGCCGGCGGCGCCGCCTCTTTTTTTACACATACCCACACAGGGACAACTCCGCGGAGAGAGCGGCCGAGAGGTGGCCGAACGCCGTGGCGGCGCACGCACACGACGCCCGGCGAACCGTCGCCACCGCCGCTCGCTCTATTCCGACGAGGACGGGGAGAGAGCCGGAGCCGCCGGAGCCGCCGCCGCAGCCGCGCGAGTAGAGTTGAGTGCCAGAGCCGAGCCGAGAGCAGAGCAGCAGCACCAGCAGTAGCAGTCGCGACGTCGAGTGCGGGAGAGGAGTGTTTTGTTTATCCGACAGTCGACCCCCACTCGCTGGCCACGACCCCGGAGACATGGTAATTATCCGCGAGCGAGCGAAGGAGGCGCGGTGGCCCCGAGGCCTCCAGTGCCCGGGGTGACTAGTCTCACCCGAGGACGGCCCGCCTGCGCTATTTTGGTCGAGGCAGCCGCCGCCCGGGAGGCGACTCTTCGCCGAGGGCCTCCCGGGTCTGCGTCGCCGGTCGCACGCATTTGTGGTTAGAAAACGCGCTCTCCCTCCCTCGCGCGATCTCTCTCTCTCTCCCCCGGCCCTCCGCCATTTTTCCTCTCTCTCTCTCTCTCTCCCTCTGCCTCTATGGCTGGCGAACCGGCGACGGCGGCGGTGGCGCGCCGGATGGACCGGCGAGGGCCGGCGGGCCGGGCCACCAGGTCGCCGGGCGGCCCGGAGTCCTGGCTCCCCGGCAGCGGCTTTTGGCGGGGCCCACAGCCCCAGTTAGGGGGCCAATGGCAGCCGCCTGCCGGCGCCCGAGCCAGAAAATGGACGGACGGATGAATCATCTCCGTTTGTCCGTCTTTCTCGCTCCCTCTCTCCTGCAGTGCCGAGGCACGCTTCTCTCGGTCGCGGTGACGGACCCTGAATTCGTTATCGAGTCGGCACACGGGCAGGGCCTCGGTCGCGCGGCGATGGCTACGGTGACTTCCCTTTAAGGACGCCGGCGGCGGGCGAGGCCCAGGGCGCAGGAGGTTGGAGCCGTCGGGGGGCGGGAGCCGCGAGGCGGGGGGCGACCCCCGCGCGGGGAAAACGCCAGCAGCTCGGGCCGCGGCAGGATTTCGCTGCCGTGCCGGCATCGCGTACGTATTTCCGCATAGGCGGCCCTCGGGCGTTCGCGCCCGAGCGGGAGCGAGCGAGACGGCGATAGAGCGGCGGCAGCGGCGCGAGCGAGAGAGACGGCGAGTGCGTGCTCGCGCGCACCGCTGGCCATGCCCCGGTTGATTTCCTGTGTGCGCCCCGCGACAACCGGCCCGCAGGAACACGCGAGAGAAAGCCGGGAGAAAGAGATGGAGAGAGAGAGAGAGAGAGAGAGAGAGCGAGCCCGACGCCGCGCCTTGTGTCGCCGGCCCCCGCGATCCTGGGCCCGCGGCCGCTTCCCCGGGGCATGGGGGACGTGAAGCGGTGCGGCTCTTGCCCCGGCCGAGTGCGCCCCTGGCGCGTGGGCGGAGGGCCCGACTCTGAAATCGGAGCGGAATCGCGTTCTGCTCGCGGCCTTTGCACACGGGCCGGCCGCGGAGTTTCGCGCGCGCGCGCGCACCCGCCCGAACCTACGCTTCGAAAAAACGCCGCCTCCTTTCCTTCTAACCGACTATTGTGTTATTTTGAGGGCGCCCCGTGGTATCTTTAGAAGCTTCTGCCTTGTTTCTCCCTTGGTCGGAGCCCCGTACGAAGCTGCCGTGACCCTCGCCTCACAGGCCTCTCCGAAAAATCTCGCCGTCCAGGGAAAAATCGATCTCTTATTGTCGTACGAAGCCTCTTTGTCGCCTCGACGAGTCAACTAATTGCTCGATTTATTGTCGAGGAGGAGCCGGGCTCCGCAGCGGTCCAGCCTTCGGGTTTGGAATAAACCATCGAGAGTGCGGCAGGAAATTTGTCTCGCGGCTGATTCATGATCGATTGCGGGTCAAGGCTCGTGCCACCATTGCCTCGCTAATTTTTCACACATGCCGTTTTACGGTTCTCTTCGCTGTCTCGCGGATTTTCAATTCATTTATGCGTATTAAAACGTAGAAAAATTGGGAGCACGTGTTGTACGTGAGTACGTTCAACGCTCTATGTGCCTATCGAAAAAAATTTAGAAAAATGCAAAAGTCACTTAAGCTTTGTCTTCCACGTCAAAGACATTAAAAAGATCGTTGCCAAGATGTACACGCGCGTATACTTTTTATTAGATTCGAACAATTTAAAGAAAATAACTCGAGTGTATATTTGGATTGACTATGTCTTTAGTAAAAATTGCCTTCTTACGAATCCGAATTTAGTTTAATAATAGAACGGAGCATTCTTAGCAACTACAGCAGGTGTAGTGTTTTTACTCAAATTAATCGAGCAAGAATATGAATCCTCGAAGTAGATTCATAGTATCATGTTCATACTTATACAATAATAGCGATGAGAGTCGCGGATGAGAAACTGAGAAAGCACTCGTGGCAGCAGCTGCTTCTTTTCGGCTCTCCCAGATTTCTCGGCCGTAATTCATTGACTTCCAATCGGTTCGATTTCCTCGCTGTTGCACCGGATTCCATAATGCTCGAAATTGCGTGGCGAGAAGGCAAAGGGTGATGACGCACCGATAGAGACCAAAGCTATCGAAGTAATATACTCTTGGCGCGAGCGATTAGTGCACTCTTTATCGCGAGTCAAAATAAAGCAGAAACTATTGGCGAAGAAAGTGCGAGTAAGCTGTCGGGGGTCGTACTTACGAGTGGACGGCCGTTGAATTAAAAGTTAAACGAACCTGGCCCGTCGGCTAGCTCCTTATTCGTAGCCCGCGCGGATACCAAATGTAGATAAAGAGCGAGACGGAAATAGCATTTAAACCCCATTCGCGGCTTGGCTCGTCACGTGGAAAAAACTGAAGCGCGCAGCAGCTTGGTATATAATGCCGCACTCGAGGAGGGGCCCCTCCGCGTATACTTATATACATGGCTGCGCGGCGCCCTTCCACCAAAAGCGCGCACGTAGCAGGCCGTAAACAGTGCAGCAGTCCTTCTCGCAGGCCGGCGGCGCAGCGCCTTGACCCTCCTGTGCAGCCTCGACCTCCTCGACTCTCTGGCTACCGGCTGAAATCAATTCGTTGCCCGGTGACGTCAATTGGCCGCGGACGAGGAATCACTCGGGGCTGGACCTAATTACGAAACTCTCCAACTTGGTCGCGGGCCCTCCTTCTCGTAGGCGCGCGCAAAGAACGGCCGCGATTGATTCTTTCGATTAGGATTGACTGGCGCAGCGCGCCGGTGCATGCGAGCCGCGGCCTATCTGATCGGCACTTCGGAAATAGACTGCGCTGTAACGAGAGCTTTAAAGAGTACAGTAAAAATTAACATAACGCCCGAGCAAGCACGAGGGCGAGTCATTAGCCGATGATTGACTGGGATCACGCAAAATCCGTTGCGCGAAGACTGCCTTTTTTCCGCTCCGCGCACCTAAGTGTCGAGGCTCTCTAATTATCCGACTAATCTGCGTGCTATCGATATCCGAGAGAGGCACGAGAGCCCAAGGGAAATGACGCCCGGAGACACACGAGCGTCTTAAATAGTTTGATGACTCGAGAGGGCCGTACCGAGTGCCAATTCAACCGAAGCCCGTCCGCGTCACTTTTACGTACAAAGTGATTCACTTGCTGCTCGCGAAACGAGGAAAAGAGGCACGCACTTTTATCCGTGGCGATGCCCGCGTAGGTGTAACGCGCCTTCCGACGAGCGGTCTACTAGGAAGGCGCGCTTGGCCGCCGGGATATCCGCGGGGCCCCGTGGGCCGGCAACCGCAGCGCAAAAAGCCCGGGCGCGACGAAGCCGGGTAATGGCACTATTAGCGGGTGGAGGTTAGGCCGCGGGCAAAGCCCCGGGGAGCGCGGGGGCCGGGACGGCGCGCGTGTCGCAAGCTGCGGAGGGCATGGCGCGCCGGGCGTGGCGCGCGCCGCTGTCTCCGGTTACTCCAGCGGCGCTATCGGCCGGCCAGTCGAGGCGATCGCGGGCGATCCCGCGGCTCTCGGGCAGGTGCCGAGGCGCCGGGGCATAATTGATCGGGCAGGGCGCGGCCGGCCCGCCGCCGGCCGCGAGTAAAAATAAAGCCTTCCCACGCGCGAATCGCCCGGCCGGGGAGGCGCCCAGGATCTCATTCTAAAGTTACATCCGCCGGGGTGCCGCCGAGGGGCCCAGCGACCCGCCCGCGCCCCACCCCCGCCCCTTCATTATAATTTTAGGAGCGGAAAATGGAGCGGCTATTTTCACGTGGGCCGCGCGGTCCGCGCGCCGCCCATTGATGAGGCCGCGGGACGGGCCTGGGCCCCACCCGCGGACGCCGGCCCCCGCGCCTCCTTTCTTTACTTTGATTGCCCCGCGGAATTCCCAATGTGGGCGCGATCTCGGTGGGGTGTAATTTTGGAACCGCGCGCCGCCGCCGCCGCCGCCGCCGCCTCCGAGCCTCGAGAGCCCGCTGGGAAAGTCGCTCGCGCCTCGAGGGCCGCGCACAAAGCGCTCCATCCCCCCGTCGCGCTCCTCGATTTTCGACTCAAACTGGCCCTCCCCCGCGGTCCAAATAACGAGCTGTGAAAATATCCGCGATGCGGTCGATCGTCTCGAAATATTCCCAACTCCCCTTCGCTCGATGTGTATTTACTTGTTTATCCATCCGCACTGCAATAATCCCGAAACTTGTTTAAATTTTACACTCGGAGCGTCGACGATATGCTAGGGTGTATTATTAAAAAGAGCAATGGAGCCAAACGAGCAAAATGAAAACTGCACGTACCTATGTTAAACAAAAGCGCTGTGTCTTCAAAGATAAATTTACGTTTTTATAGACTGCTTACATAACGGCGCAACGTTAGAAATTAGAGAATAGACAATTTTTCAAATTATTTATCGATGAAGCTAAATCGTTGCTCGGATTCTCCAAACATGTGTGCCTGCAACGAACAACCATTTAGAAAACTGTTTTTATTTTTCTCGTCGCCGCACTTCCACTTTCTCTTTTACTATTTGTCAAGATCAAACTCGTTAGCTTACTCTTTTTACATTAAAAAAAGGGCAGAGGGCCGACCGATGTGTACATTACGTAACGGTTCGTTCGAGGGCTGCTACTGACGATAGACCTTAATAGGTACTGGCGAAAATTATTCTTCTTAGTATATTTGTCTTAATCGACCAACGATCCTAGTTTTCGTAGATATTTTTTACAAACCACTATTTTCTTTTTCTCTCGTCACTAAAAAAGTATTTCAGCTAAAAATTCATTCTGTGAATTAATCATATTCAAATGTTGGAATTAGAGCAATATTATATATTCTTATTGATATCTGTTGAATATTTTTATTTTGAAAGAAATGGCATACAGCCATTCCTAAAATAAAAAATTAGAATTGACGCAGACTTAAATTTTTAGAATTATATTAGTAAATGACAGCATTCTGTTGCCAAACATCTAGTGCCTAAATAAAATTATGTTTTCTGCTTCTGTACCCTAATAAATATTAGAAAACGCATATTTTACTCATGTATTGAACAATATTGCATATCAATTTAAACTTGACAAAGACACAATTTTAGATTTTACGATTTTAGATTCGCATTAATAATGAATCATTGTCATTATAGAATTTTTTAAACTAGAAAAGTATAAGGTATTTCAAGGTTACTAGTACAGAAATTCGATTCCGCTCATTACTGATAATTTCTCCAGCAACTATTAATTTTATTCAAACACATCGTTTTTTCTTTTTTCAGGCATCTGGAGTAACTGTGGCGGATATCTGCAAAACTACCTACGAAGAAATAAAGAAAGATAAGAAACATCGATATGTAATCTATTATATCAAAGACGAGAAGCAGATCGATGTTGAGTTGATTCGACCACGTGATGCCACCTACGACTCTTTCCTCGAAGATCTGCAAAAGGGCGGAGATGAAGAGTGTCGCTACGGCCTCTTCGACTTTGAGTATACTCATCAATGCCAGGGAACTTCTGAGGTATGAATAATGTTCTATTTTTGATTCTTTCATAGTAAATTCTTGATTCCCAAGTTCATATTCAAAATTCAAAGTTATTTTCATGACAATTTTAATTTATGAATTTATATATATTTGTTACTGTCATTTGCATCACGCAACAAAACATAATTTAATTTCCAATGATTTGCTTGTGATTTCTTGAATATCAAAAATTGGTATTTTAGTATTGCATATTTATAAATAGCTTTAAGCTTTATTTTTAAATTAATTAAATTGTTTAGTTTTATAGTTGTTAAATTGTAATACGAAAAATTAATTTTTGTTTTTAGTACACTTGCTTCAATGAATTTTAGTCATAATTATTGATCTGTACTACAAATCATCTTGATTATTTATTTCTATTTGTTCTGTTACAGGCTTCCAAGAAACAAAAGTTGTTCCTGATGTCGTGGTGTCCCGACACAGCTAAGGTTAAGAAGAAGATGTTGTACTCTAGTTCTTTCGATGCCCTGAAGAAGTCTTTGGTTGGTGTACAAAAGTACATCCAGGCGACGGATCTCTCGGAGGCCTCTGAGGAAGCTGTCGAGGAAAAACTCCGAGCCACCGACAGGAACTAAGCGACAAAAATATACAACCAATCTGATAAATATAATCATTAAAGATTTCAAAGGGGCTACAATGCACAAATTCCCCTTCCTCAAACAAAAAAAGTTCTGTACCGTTTAATGGGAGTTCGTGTTTTCACATGTTTTTCAATTTGGAAAACGTTTATTACAATATGCAAAGGAAGGGAGTACGTCGTACGTTATGGACAAAAAAGTAACGCAGTCACATTCGTCATACTGCCACTACATCATGTGAAACCTGGTTTAATCAAGATCGCTAAACTAATGTAACAATAAGACTTATTAAGAAAAACTATTGTAATAACAGCGTACAGATATACAACTATCGAGATGTAGGAGTGCGAAACAATGAATCTTTTGTCACAGGCTGTATAATGTTTAAATTAAATCCATTTCATAATTATGTCTTAACGCGTTTGGGACTTCTTGGTCTCTCTGCGATTTCCTCGTCATAACCGCTCAAAGTAATTACTTGCGTAAGTGCATGCGTAATTGAAAAAAAAACAGATATAAAATGTAGATGGCTTTTTTGATTTAAATATCAATAATGAAATCTTTCCTTCCTACTTTTGTAAAATATCAATTACGTGTCTACCCATTTTTAATGTAGTTAAATGAACATTAGTTTAATTCTGTTCCGTACTTTAAATTTTTTCTTTTTGTTTATTCTTTTCCGTTTAACATATAAATCATTGTCACATTATTAAGAGTATTCTATGTCTTTAAAGTAATGCGACTAATGTAAAGAAATTTATTAATTTTGCTATAATTACATTTGAATTATAAAGTCACATTTTAAGATATTGCCGTGAATTACTTTACCGTTTTTTTACGATGAAGAAATAATTTTATTTAAATGATACACGTTTTGTAATTTCTAATTTTTAATCATTACTTTTACGTGTACATTGGTTATTTAAAATTATTTAAAATAGAGCAATACATTAGCATTTTTTCGCATTTGATATAATAAAATAAATAATGAAAACATATAATTTTGTTATATATAATGCAAAACTCCAGTAAAAAGTCGCTTCTTACGCGTACTTTTTTTTCCTGATTATTGACAAAGCTCGATTAACAAGTCAAACGGCAGTTTAACGCCATCTAGTTTATAGTTTACCAACTCATTTTGACAGAACTATGCAATGAAAAATGACGATTCGTGTGACGATTGACCATTGTTGTCGATCATTACATAAATATATCTGCAGTATGCTGTTACACTTTGTTATATTTTTATTTATAAATTCTATTCTGGTAGTTCTTTATTCAATCACAAAGGTATATAAAACTCATTTTGCATTTCATAAACGATACAATTTTTTATGATATCAGTAAGTATGATGTTACCTAATTTTAAAAGTGCATTTTCAATATAATCAAATGGAAAAACGGCATATCTTAAACATGTGGGTATGCAATGATTCAAAGCTACATCACAATATCACGGTCAAACTTTATTGTTAGTTTTAAGTGACGGTCAAAAAACTCATTAACTGTCACGTTTATCTTATAAATTAGAAAAGGCAATAACCTATGCCATTAAGGTAAACAGTGTTTTGCTTTCCGAATAGTATTAAAAACTTGGATGACATTATTTATTTATTTTTTTTCAAATCGTGCAGCTAATTGCTGAATGATTATTAGAAATCAGTTTTAAAAATAAAATAATTCCCATATAAATGAATAATTTTAAGATATTAGTTTTTCAAATAACAAATGCCTGTATTAAATATTCAAAAATTGAATAATTTTGTTTAATATGATACACTATTTATTTTTCTACTAATTGATTTGAAGTAATTAAGAGTTTAACATTATTTTTATATTAATTTTGGTGTATTGTTTATATTAACTTTTCATCTAATTGTACGTTAAATCAGTTATAACAAAGTCTACAATTATATTAGTTTTGGGTTTTCAATCTTCTATCTGTAAAAATTGGTATGATTAAAAAAAGGAAAAATGGAACAACAATAGTGCCAGTCTTGCATCGAGTAGCATCGAGATCATCAGTATCCCTGCAACTGTCACAAAAGATCCATATACACAACAACGAAAAGAGCTCTATAAATGTGTTAAACAGTTCGCAATTTGCAACCCTGCGGCACGCGTATAATAATGCGTAATACGTGTGCCGCGCGTTTGAGTCGCCTGGAAGTTTCAAGTAAACAAGCCGTGCGAATTTAGTACGTTCGATCGTTTCGTTCTCTCGCGAGTCGCGAGTTGCACCCTTGACTCTCCCCTTGAGAGAAGACGACATTATAGTGAAGAAAGGAGAGAAGTCGGCAAAGGAGCTCTCGACTTGCGCGCGCGAAAGCAACGTCCACTCCTAAATGTGTGCGTGTGCCTCCGTCTCTCTTACTCTACTGTAGATATTGCCCCCCGTGGACTTCTCGGCGGTCCGTACAGGTCGCGCTCTCTGCAGCAGAGGCGCCGTTGTTTGTGCGCGTGCCCCAGCTGCTGCGCCTCTCGCCTCGGCGACGACGTGCCCGCGTCGAGCTGGTTTCTCTTCCTTGTTCGCGCCCCCATCGTCCACGCATCGTCAATTCGTCACCGTATATGCTGGCTTCTCCGCGGCCGCCCCATTGTGTGCATCGGCAGCAGCAACAGTAAGAGGAGCAGCAACAGTCAATAGCAGCAGTAGCACCACCACCATCAGCATATAACGGCGGAGCTGTGGGCGCCGCAAAAAGGAGTAGGAAGGAGGCATCTTATAGCGAGTGGCCTTAGCTCGAGTTGGGCAGCGCAGCCGCGAGGAGCAAGTCTCGGCAAACGCGTGCGAGGTCCAAACTTTGCTCTGCTCTGCCCCGTTCGCGCGCCCCAAGTGCATTATATTGCGCGCGTATATCGATTTGATAGTTTCACGGTCGATCACCAGCAAGAGCTCGCGGGCAGTACACAGGAGCGCGCGAGTGGCTCAGCGAGAGGCTCCTGTAATAGCAGGCGAGCGAGGTCTAAGACAGCCGAAGCGAAAGAGATTCAGCAAAGAACGGCAGGAAGGAAACGCACCGACATCCGCGAGAAGAGGCGACAGCAGCAGCAGGCGCTACTCGCGGGAGCTCGCCTGCCGTCTCTCCCTCTCTGTCTTTCGCTCTCTTCGTCTCTCTTCTTCCCGCACACGATCCTCGCTCCGTCTCGGTCTCTCTGCGTGTGTGCGAAGTGGAAAAGGTGCTGTAATGGCTGCCGTATCATGAAATGAAGGTACCCATCAACCAGTTTTACCGTATGATGGAGGAGAACTCCGGCTCGCCCTCGTCGTCGTCCGCCGTGTCGCAAAATCACAACGGCGGCGACCAGCCTTACGGCGGCGTCAATGCCTCCGTCGCGAGCAATAAGCACCAGCCTAGCGGCGGCGAAATCGACGGTGACGGCGGCGGCGGCGGTGGTGGCGGCGGTGGCGGCGGCGGCGGTCAAGGCGCCAACAAGGAGCAGAAGCTCGAGTACACGATGCCGGGGGTTTTGCACTTCCTGCAGCACGAGTGGGCTAGATTTGAGCTCGAAAGGTCGCAATGGGAACTCGACAGGGTTGAATTTCAGGTATATCTTACTTTCTTGTACGCTTGTCTTTTTCTTTCATTCCTATTTTTTTTCTCAACTCTCACTCCCTTGCTCTCTTACTCTCTGAGATTGCCTATTCGCGAGTAAACGCGACACGCCTAACAGTCTTTCTTTCATTTTCTAAATAGTTGTCTGTCATCGATGAGATATACTAGGCTGTTTATTTCACAGGACTTCTTCAGTTCATTTTAAAAATGTTTGACATTTTTTTAAGTTACCTTTAAAGATAGAGCTTTGTCTATGTTCGAGGGAAGATAAAACTATTCAAATGAAGTATATAGTTAAGAATGTCTTTGTGCTTTTGATTGGTTTGATTATTAGAGTAACTGAGAAACTGCATTTCAGCACATACGTTATTGCAGTATGTACAACTTGCGTCATGAAATGCTCCAAAATAATGTCATATTATGTACCTAGATTTTAGACTACTGTTGCTTGTTTCATAAAGTAGAATTCAAGAAATATAATGTTAGAAAATGACATTTCCAAATATTATCAGTTACTGAATTATTGTACGTTATTTTCTTTATTAACAAAAAGTTCTATTTGACAAAATAAAGCATATAGTGCCATACATAGTCACTTAACGATTAATTAATATTAAAATATGTTTATATAGATTTCCTTATTTAAGCTACTTTGTTATAAACTAGTTTTGTTGATTTATATTCTTCAATGTTAACGCAATTGGCTTAATAAATTTAACCTATCAATTGTAAACAATATTTAATCATTGTATAATTATGCGATAGACGTTTTAAAAAATATTTATTATTACTTAAAAATAAATAATAATTATGTGAACACAAGGTGTCTAAGGAACAAAAGAATTTTTGTGCACAAATTTTTTTAAGTAAGAAATTAATGACATGCAACATTTATTATTAATATTTTGAAATCAAATTGTAAAAACATTACTTCTGCAAAATTAAAATATGTATCATCGTCTTAGTTTGAAATTTTAAATTATTTTAAAATAAACATATATAAAAGTAACCATCATGAATAGATTCTATAACCATAAATTAAGGATTAACAGTTATTAAAACAATTTTAATATTTATCAAATATTATTATTATCACATTTATATTTATCAAGTTATATATCAAATATTTATAACCTTCAATATATAAATTTAAAAAGAAGTAGAATGTTATTAAAATAAAAAACAGTTATATTCAATTCAAGAAATCAGTAAACGTGGATTAGTAATTATTTTTGAAAATTATATAAAGCCAAAAATAATATGCAATACTTAGAGTCCAGAATAGTCTCTTCCAATCTGAAACATTGAAATAAATTGAAAATAATCTTATTATAAATCACTTTGTTATTTAATTCAATGATTTTAAATTGTCAATAATATTTAATGTTTACATTGTAAATATGCTTTTGATTAATATTTAAATCTATTAGATTATGATTCTGCCATAGTATTTAATTGATTTCCATACATAAGTTAAATATTTATAAACAAAAAAGTCATGAATATAAATAATGCATAATGAATTTGTTTACACTTTTGTCTTTTGATATACATGACGGTAATATCTTTATTTTTCCATTAAAACTGAAAATGAAAATTTACTCGATTAACGAATAATGTTAATTACCGAACTTATACTTATTTGATGTTTATTTATCATCAGATGAAATGTAAATATTAACTTGCTTTTTTAAGAAAAGGGTCTTAGAGATTGATTACAAAAATTAAATAACTGAATTAATTTGAAACACTGCATGCCTCTGCGCAAGCCAATTGAAATTTCGTTTGTTGATGCGTTCAATTATTGCGATCTTTAAAAGCACCTGTATTACTCAATTATCCGTTAGTTCGTAAGAAGAGTAAAGATAACTGTACGCGTATGCGGTGTTAGCTAGTAGATAGCGGCATGTACTGTCAGACAAATAGGCTAAAAAATTCCAGTATGCCTGCACGTGGAGGATACTTTGTTTATGTTAATTTTTCAAGAGGTTCACACGAATCGTTATCGCCAGCTCCTCTGAGGCTGCACGCTTGGGCCTGACTTTTCACCATCCAAAGTGGGACAGATTTTAAAGGCAACGCATTCGCTCGTACGCGGTATAAGCCGCGACTATCTATGCAGACAATCTCTTTTTACAACTTTTCTTCGAAGCGGATTATTCCCAATTAGAGGCTATTCCTATGTTTTCACTCGGCGTTGGTCGCGTAGTGGAGCGACGATGGGACTCCCGTTGGCGGTTTTCTCGTCCGATGCAGCGCGAAACGCGCTCGCAGCTTTTCCCACCGAATTACACAGCGCGGGGCTTCGGCGAGATAGAACGAATTGGACTGTCTTGGCGCTCGATTGGGATCGCGCCCACGGATCAATTCTCGCCACGTCGCGCGCGCGATCGGCCCTCTTCCGCCAAAGAAGCCAATGCGCCCCGCATGATTATTATCGGCACCGCGAAGAGCGGCTGCGTCGGTAAACGCCGACCACCTTCTTTCCCTTCCGACGACCCATTGAAGTTGCAGAGTGTGTTGGTGCACGCGCGGCTTTGTAACGCCTCGGCGCTTTGTTTTATGTTGCAGGCGAAAATAGCCTTCCTCCAGGGCGAGAGGAAGGGCCAGGAGAACCTCAAGACCGATCTTGTGCGGCGCATCAAAATGTTGGAGTATGCACTGAAACAAGAAAGGTAATCGATCGACCGACTCTTCTTATCCGCTTACGGTTAACTATGTTAAGTGTCAATGTCAACGCTCTACGGCTGCGAGAGGGTTTCTCGCCATGAGTTACCCCCAAAATTCAAACGGGACGAATTTGTCCGACCAGTAGAATAGGTATGTGAACTGGTCAGACGAACCGTCTGCACAAAAGGAATGGGTACTTTTTCTGTTTTTATTCAAAGCTTTTGAGCTTTTGCGCTATAGTGAAATAGGTTGCGAGTAGGTATTGCTTTTCTAGAAGACATTTTTTATTTTATTTCACTTGCTAACTTTTCAGTACACTCGACTACATTATATTCGTAATAGATTGATTGTTGACTAATATTTTAAATTATAGTAATTGAATATCATTTAAGGATGTTTCTTTTTTCCTAATTGCTTTCCAGTTCATACTTGAAATGAGTCAGTGTTACGCTTTGTGCACATTATGTTTATGCACTATGATTATGGTGAAATGCGAATCTATGGAATAATCTATACTATTCATATCTCAAGCTCGAATTGTTCTTCAATTATAAATTAATTCAACTTTACTTAACATGATAAAATTTCAATTTAAGAAAAAATTACTGTCTTTTTTTAATTAATCAAAGACTTACTTTATAAGACTTACTTTATTATAATCCATTAAATTAAATTATTATTTCAAAAACACAGAATCACAGGATAGTTATTTGCATACATTGTTCTATCTTACAGTTAATCAAATTTTTAGATGAATTGGAACCTAAAACATGCCAAAACATTTTTCGTATAACCATTTAAATGTACAAAAAGAAGATCATGTCAGTTACAGAAAATGGATGGGTTTTTCCCATTCTTTACGATTCGTTGGCTTCTTTTAACGATTGTAAATTAGTTGACTAAAACTGAACTATTCCATTCTTTTTTTAGGGCAAAATACCACAAATTAAAGTACGGTACGGACTTGGTTATACAAGGAGATAGTAAGCCGGCTTACGAGGAAGGTAGTACCTGCACGGGAACCGAAAGTGTCGAAGACGAAGAGTTCACGGCTGTCAGTCACATTAATTGGAGACAAGGTCGTCAACTTTTAAGACAGTAAGATAATTACAAGATAAACACCTTGCCGACTACACCCAGGCTAAAAAATGACTGATTTGAGCTTTTCAGATCCATTATAAAACATATGAAGATAATTTCTAAATATTAATTTAATTTATAATAATTTTATTACATAGAATTCTTCACCGATTGAGCGATCAAATAAAAGTTTCAAATTAAAATTTCTTTCCTCAAGATAAATATTATAAATATGCTGAAACAGTTACTTTTATCTATAGTTTTTATAAAAAATATTTCTACCGTTATTCAGTTTGAATTTTATTATAAAGGTAGTTATTATGAAATGAAAATAATTTTATGAAAAAATAAGGCACTACTAGATATCATTTTTAATAGTTTATCTACCAAAATTAGAAATTTAGTTTAAAGGAGTATCTTATGGTTTGGGATTGTTCTTCATAAAAATGTAATCAATTCATGTTATATTTATTCATTCAGGTATTTACAAGAAATCGGGTACACCGACACAATAATAGATGTTAGATCTAACAGGGTACGGTGCCTCCTCGGATTAAATAATAATACAGACTCAGAAGATACTAATACTCCAGCCCTCAACGGAAATGAATCGACAAATAAGCGCGCTAATGAATATACTGATGCAAAATATACAAAGAATACATCACCTAGGAAAGAAGCATATAAAGTAAGCATAAGAATAGAATATTAAAAATTACTTTTCGGGATTATGTTTTAGTTTTTATAATTTGAAAAACTATTCGTTTGTATAAACAATAAATTGTAAACATCTACAATAACAATTTTGTAGATTATTCTTTTATTTTTAGATTGTTGTCTATATTATCTTATATACAATGGTCAATGATTGTTGTCTATATTATCTTATATACAATGGTCAATGATTGTTTCAAAAGCAGTGTATTAATTATTTCTTATTTATCTAAGTAGAATCAGGTTTTGCTTAAATTGTAAAAACGAAATGCTTATTTAGCAACAAGGGTCCTCAATTGCCGAGGCTATGGTTCTGGAGACAGAAGCTGCTGTTATGGCGAATTTCGAATTCCTTGCTCATACGGATATGGACATGGAAGAAGAAGACAATGACGGCGAAGAAGAAATTTATGACTCTAATACAGACGCAAAACAAAATAAAGTAAGAGTATAAAAATATTCTTTACTTCAGTTATTTTGTTGAAAATATCATTTGTTTTTTTTTCAGACGTCTCTATTATTAGGTGAAGATGTTGATGCTGAAGCGGAAGAAGTTTTAAATGAATTAAATCTTTTATCGGAAAATGAAGAATCAATTATTCAAGTGAACATGGATCAACTTGAATGGAGTAGGTTTTAATCATTATAAATAGTAATATTTAGAAACGTAAATGTATAAAAAAAAATTCTTTTTATCAGATATCGTGCGTAAACGTATGCAACGAAAACCTACTTGCGAAGAAGTTGGATCATCATTGGTTTTAGGCGAACTAGCACAATTGACTTTAAACAATGAAGCTGAAGTAGCATATGGTGTAAGTCAAATGAATTTAATCAGCTTTAGAAAATTTAAAAATATGGATAACATTTTTAATTAATATTTTTTGAATAATGTATTGAGTTTGTCGTTATGTTTTTTTCTATAGATGCCAGCAACCAATGTGGAACCATATAGGAAATCTTGGAATTCCAAGTATACTCTTCGTTCACATTTTGATAGTGTTAGAGCACTTGTTTTTCATCCAACTGATCCTGTTCTAATAACAGCAAGTGATGACCATACCCTAAAGCTATGGAATCTTCATAAGACTGTTTCAGCAAAAAAGTAAATAATCAGTTAAAACTTTGTTCATGAAAAATGTAATTCTTTTCCAGGCTTTTAATTATACTGTATACTTGAAATATTTTTCTATATAATCATTTGACATTATAATTCATGTTCTCAAAATGAAAGGGCAGACCATCCGGGATTCGACTTAATTTCACAATTTATAATATTTTGCGCATCGTCCATGTCAATAATTATTATTTTTCAATTTTGTTACAGATCTGCGTCGTTGGATGTAGAACCTTTATATACGTTTAGGTCGCATACAGGACCAGTTTTATGTTTAGCAATGGATGATACAGGAAGTCATTGTTTTAGTGGCGGGCTGGATGGTAAAATACATTGTTGGACGCTTCCGTCGGCCAACATCGATCCTTATGATTCTTATGATCCTAGTCTGCTTAATCAAACACTTTCTGGACATACGGATGCGGTTTGGGGTTTAAGCATGTGTCATCCCCGTTCACAATTACTGTCCGTTAGTGCAGATGGAACTGTCAAGCTTTGGAGCCCTGAGAGTAAAGCGCCGCTTCTCAACACTTACACATCCGAGCAAGGTAACTATATCTACTACACACTTTACATCTATACATACTCTCTGATCTGATTTATCAATATTCATATAATATAAAAGAAATTTTTGTTATTTTATTCATTAAATTTAATTTTTTATGCGGCTTGATCATTCTGAAAAAAGTCAGCATATGTGATTTAATATGTAATGACATTTTTCACAGCATATTTTTTATTATTTAAATCTTTGTTTTCAATAATTAGCGTATTAGTTTCTCAAAAATAATTAAGATAATGTTTATTTTAATCTTTATTCATAAATATAAAGAGTTTCTAGAATTTTCCATCAGATATTATATTATAATTTTTTCTATTTTACAGACAAAAATCCCACATCAGTAGATTTTATACGGGATGAACCACACAAGCTCGTCGTAGCTTATGAGGAAGCTTGTGTAATCTTTGACGCTGAAACTGGCTCAGTTGTATCTAGATTGGAAGGTGATGAAACGCAAGGTGTAAATCGGCTCGTAGCTCATCCTATACTGCCGTTGGTTGTAGCAGCCAACGAAGACCATCATATACGTTTTTATGATCATCGTTCGGCTAGCGTCGCGCACGCTATGGCGGCGCATTTGGGCGCTGTTACTAGTCTTGCTGTAGATCCTAATGGTCTTTATCTACTTTCTGGAAGTAAGTAAAATATACTCAATTATTTAATTATCTAAATGTTTCAAGAATTATACAAATTGTTAGTTAATAACTAAATACGATTACTTTATCACATCTTTTATTGTTAATTCAATTTCTACAAAAAATTTAATACTTGCAGGTCATGATTGCAGTATAAGATTGTGGAATATGGATAATAAGACCTGTGTCCAGGAAATAACAGCACATCGTAAAAAGTTTGATGAAAGTATTTTAGACGTAGCATTTCATCCTTCGCGGCCATATATCGCAAGTGCAGGCGCCGATGCTCTCGCCAAAGTATTCGTGTGAATACCAAAATCAGATCGAAATTGTCTGGTCTGAGTCATTTAATGGTTTTTGTACTCATATTTTTTGTAGATTTACGTGTACGCATTACACTTCCAAATCCGTTTTAAATTAAGATATTATTATTATTATTATTATTATTATTATTAGAAGTAACTCTTTAGAGAATACCTTATTAAATGTTCAGACATGCAGTATAAGGTACGATTATTGTATAATTTTCAAAATTAAAACTATTTCAAGTTAAGTCTCTTTTGTTAATAAAAATCATCACTTGTTGGTAGACTTTAGTGTGAACATAAATTTACACATTATACATATGATCTGCCATTTTTCGTGCAGTCGCGGAATTGACGTTTTTTGTTGTCAATTGAACTACTAATTTAGTAAAGTTATAGGCCGCATACAAGTCTTAGTTGTGCCTTGAATTATTTTATAAATAACAGTACAAATTTGAATGTGTGAATTTGCAATTTGATCATTTTCCCAAGATTTAATAATTACGAAATTTCTCTATTCTCTGCAACATTTTCAATTGACAAATCACGTTCCAGCATGGCTGGTTAAAACTAATGCCAAGAGGAAATATTGAAAATTAAAATGATTAAAATGAAATTATTGAAAATAAAGGTTCAGTCATTTCTTTAATGTGTTTATTAAAAAGTTTTTTCTGTCCAGAAATAATATACATATACAGATATATAATAGAAATTCATATTAAAGTTAAAACAACACATATTTTATAGACCTATTGATTTTCATGATAATTAATATTTTCTACAGTCTATTAAATATAAAGTGTAATTAATTTACATAAATTTATTTAATGTACAATTTAAAATTTATGATATTTGATGCAAAAAATTATATTCGATAACTGCCTCTGAAATATTTGTGAAAAAATTGTGAGATAGTAAAATAAAAGTCGAATAAGACAATAAATGAAAGGCATCAAATTTATATAAAAAGTATAGGCATTTATTTAAATTATCGCAGCCATGACGTAGTAAGGATATATCACGGAAAGGTAAATTAAAATTGTTATGTAAACGCAGGTAGTTACAAAATCTAATTTTTTGTCATTAATCATAGTTTGCGAAGATCAAGGACGAATACACTGCCGTCAGAAGCTGAAGCTCCAACTTTGTCTCCCCTACTGTTCCAGCACACCTCAAAAATTCCCCCGGTTCCTTTGTAGCTATGCACTAGTTGACCACTCTGTGGAAATCAAATAAAGACTTTGAATATAACGAATACAAAAGTAAATCTTTTACACTCAACTATTTTTAATATTAAAAAAACTTAAACAGTATTGCATACTTACTTGAGTAGACCATATATGAACATATTTATCAAAACTTCCACTAGCTAAGAATTTTCCATCAGGACTAAAAGCTACACTGTATACTGGCTCGGTATGCTTAGTTAAGGTGTATATGCAGGCACCTCTTTCAATGTCCCAAAGTCTTACAGTAGAATCAAATGATGCACTGACAAGTGTCAAATTCATATTTGGATTCTGAGTACCTGGTCCAGTAGGAGACCATTTAATAGTATAAATTTCTTTACTGTGTGCTTGGAGATCATGTAAGCATGAGTCTTGTTTCATGGACCAAATTTTAAGAGTCATATCATCTGAACAACTGGCGAGTAGATTTCCTTGAGGGTCCCATTTTATAGCATTAACTTCGTTCTATAAACAAACATTATTTCCATTACAGAATCGAATTTGTAATATACATCACTATAATTTACATTCATTACATTTTACAAATGAATATAGAGTTTCTAGTAAAATGTTATAAAACTATTTTCATTTTATTTTTATAATTTTAAACTGTATTAATATAAACTATACGATTAACTTTAATTTTTTATCACAAATATTATTTGAATTGTAAATTTTTTAATTTCTAAGAAATAAAACATATATTTACACTTTTTTTGCTTATTTAGTTAAATCAAATTCAAGATTATTTATTATAAATGTATTTCTAACTTACCGTGTGTCCTTGGAAACTCTTGATTGGCTTATCAACATGAAGTTTACAAACATGAATGCATTGATCAGTAGAACAACTTGCAAAAGATGTATTTGTTTGCCAGTCCACATCTAATGCTGGTGCTAAATGAAAACAAAATTGTTGAGTACACTGGCCACTGGCTGCATCCCATATAATTGTAGTTTTATCCACTCCAGCACTAAGAATATAATTTCCTCGCTTATTCCACTTTAATGCAAATATAGGTCCTTTATGTTGACCCAATGTTGATGCTAATCTACCATCTGTCGTCCATATTCTAGCATAACCATCATAACTACCAGTTGCTAACAAAGTTCCATCACACTGAAATCAAACATTAACTTTCAACTAATTTATTAATCTTATAATATTTTTTATAAGCAACATTATAGATATAGTATAAAATAAGTTTGAATCAATTAGTAAATATCTATAATTAATATAATTTATAACATACATTCCAGTCTAGTGAAGTTACATCCTTATTACTTGGAACTTCATTACCATCTCTTTGAATACAGTGCCGTAAGACTAGTTGATTAGGAGATTGTGAATTATCAGACATATCCCATATACGTGCTGTACTGTCCCCAGATCCAGAAGCTAACAAGTCAGTTGTAGGATTCCAGGCACAAATAAATACTTCTGACTCGTGTCCACATAATTTTGTAGCTTTACTTGCAGGTATTTTAACTGAATTAGCATTAGGTCCTCCACCTTGTCCTTGTTGATCATCAACCTCCATTTCGGTTCTATCTCCTCCTTTGTCATTGTTCCCCACACCCTCGTTTGAAGTAACAACTACCATTAAATAATCATAATATAAAATTACATTAGGTAACAATATTGAGCATAAATATTATTTAATACATTAATTTTTTTAAAATAATAATATTAAGAATAATATTATTACCATATATACTTATATATAATGTACAAAATTTTTTTTATTCATTAATTCTTATTCTATAACAAATGCTGTCTGTTTCAATCAATAGATATTCTCTAAATATTTCAAAAATTTTTCTAATCAAAAAAATATCAAAAATTAAAACAATACAAAATAATGAAACTTAAATAGAAAAAATTTTGAAAATAGATATCTTGATGATCATAACATCTTTTATTTACCTGGCTTTAAAGGAGGTTCAAGGAAAGTACAGTTCCATAAACCAGGGTGTAACAGGTATAAATTGCAAGTCTAATGAATAATACTTAGTATTAAAATTTTACCTTCTTCTCCATTTGTATCTTGAATTTCTGTTTTTAATTGTTGCTTTTGTTGATTTTGTTGATTTTGTCTTGAAGCAACAACATCTGGCATAACAGCATCAATGAGTGATAAGGACTCAACCATTCGTTGTTCAGTTCCATCTTCACCTATTGAGATTTCAGCCTCAGTATATTGCAACCCTTTTTGGAGAATACATAATAGCGCAGCTGGAGGTACCAAAGCACCATTAATATTGCTTTGAGATATATGTGATTCTATGCCAAAAGTATAGGCAGAATGTTGAAATCCTACAAATATTTATAAAAATGAAATATTTCTATGAATTATTTTATCATCATTTCGTAGGCACCTTAACTTATTGTATACTTAGTTAAAAATTTATTACTCTATGGCAGTAAAAAAACAACATTAATAATTTTTACACTTGCTTAAGAAATTAATAATTAAAGTTTTGTCCAAAAGCTTGTATTAAAAACGTAAAAAAATAAATAAAAATAAAAAAATTAATTGCAATTATGACTGCAGCAAAAGAAACGTTAACATAAGAATAATTCTTAAGTCAAAACAATCAATTGTTTGAGGTTATAAAAAATGTAGAGATGCACCTGATTCTTGAAGGTATCTGTAGACAAGAAAATTGACTTCGTCGCTAGAGAAACTCATAGTTCCTACTTTTTTTATTCACTTGTTCATTTAAGCATTATTATTGTATAGAAGTACAGGCTAATTCTTCGTATTTTTGGATGTCCTTATATACCTTTACACTCGCGCGTACCGCGCTCAAACACAACCTGATCCAAATCAGTGCAAAAAATATTTACTAAGTATATACGCCACGGGCGTAATCTCTCACAGAATTTTACCGCGTTGGTCGCTGAAATGATGCGCTGCCTACACCACCTACAATAAACCGACGCGAGGGTTTTCCGGTTCTCATGCCCCCGCCGCCGTATTTTTTACCGTATATATATATAATTATAATTTTGAAATATTTTTGCACAATGTTGTTTGTTGTTTTGAAATGTTATTCACATAACTTTTTATAATTTTTAATATTTATGAAAAAAATGTCGGTTAACAGACCTTATACCGAGGAACATCCGTACACTGTACAGTAAGTACAGTTTGAAGTTTCACAGAATTCCCTTGAGAATACAGTGGCGTGTATACAAGCGTTCAGTTCATAAACTGTTGTACAGAACTCTATACCTTTGCAATATGATTGACCTTGAATTTACTTTTCCGTCAATGGCATCCTCCATTAATTCCACTATTGTACCTTTGGTAGTTTTTATTTTAAAAATATACGTATTTTCAGAATTATAAAATTCATACAATGTCATAATATCACGAAATATATATAAAGATGACGTTTAATGTAATTTATTAAATACTCAAGATTAAAAAAATGAGCTGATTAATAAATAAACATGTGTATATTATACTATTGTTTTACCTTTAATAAAAACTAAAATTAAATTCAAAGCAATATTCAACTAAACAATGATTTCATTATAATTATATTTACTAATATTTTTTTAAAAATAGTATACTGTAAAAAATTATTTAAATTCATTATCTCAACTTTTTCAATAGGTGAAAGTAATACACATATATTTAAAATTTTATTTTATTATTTAATAATTAATCATATTATTACAGTACAAGAGTCTCTTGTTGTTTAAGCTGTTTTTTGCTCTTTGCTTTCACTTGTGCAGCAATACGGTCAAGATCTCTACGACCTTGATTTGTCAGTTTACGACCACCTGGTGTAACTTTTTCAATCAATTTAAGTTGCTCTAAGCTTTGTAAAGCTTTACGAGCAACACCACCAGCTGATCGGCAAAAATGGCTTGGATGTGTACCATTACGTTTACGACCACCAAAAATTTTGGTGACTGCTCCTACTCCTATAGGACTACGGATATAAATGTGTCGAACTAAAGCAGCACATCTAATGTAGTACCAGTCAGGATCATAAGGGGCTAATTCCTTAAATCTGGCGGACTTAACAATATCAACCCACTCTGGAACACGCATCTTGCCAGTTCTAAAATAGATAAATAATGATTATTAACTTATTAAATTTTTGTCAGTTATTATAGTCACATTTTAACCATATGTCTATTTAAATAATATAGTTAAAAAATCAACAAGAGCTACAGAAATTTATAATTATTGGTGTATATTTATTTTGATTATTATGATTATTGATAAAATGATTTCATTAACTTTTGTAGTCCTTAGTGTATTTTCAACAAATTTGGCTTTCATGATAAATTTTAATGTATTTTAAATTAATTTATACTTCATAGTATAGTTAAATGGAATTATTTTAAAAACTACCAATTAATAAATCTTATTATCATAAAAATGTTGAGTACTGAACAATATGATATACATGATATATAGTCAATTATACTATATTAAAAATAATGTGAATTTGATAAAGGAATGTAATGTAAATATCTAAGAAAAATAAAATGTTAGGAATTTGTAAACGAGTTTTATGCGAAGCAAGGTTATGTTTGGTTTTCATTTTGAATACTTACTTTTTTAAGAAAGCTGCAAAAGCTTTGACAAACTTATGCTGATCAACATCCTTAAGAGTGACAGACGGCATCTAAAAATATTAAATATAAATATTAATTAAAATAACAATACCTGCTTAAATATAACCACGTGAGTGGGCGCTGTGCAAACTATTAAAGAAGCATTTTCATAAAACTATCTCGTTTATTATTTTGAAAAATAAACTAGATAATATGGATTATTAAATTCTTTTCAATATTAATTGTATTTTAACAAAAAATTACTTTTAATTTTGCTGAAACTGTCAATCAGCTTTAGAACCAGCAACGATAAACCGGAAAAGGCTGCTCGATTCGTAGAGTTGTTACAGCGTAAGTCGATATCGTAGGTCGCATTTACGAAAGATGTTCGATATATCGAATATCTCGTAAAACGATAACTAAAAAATTAATTATTTGTTTAATGATATAAATAAAACTTATTAATTATTTCAGTATTCTAGATTTAAAGGCAGAATTAAGAAGCTAAAATAAAATTAATAATATTTATATAGATATTTAAAAGTGATACAAAGAGTAATCGTATGTTCGCCTGAACATTTTAAAGTGATTATTTGATTAAGCGATGTTATTAAATTATATGATTATTAATTTTTTGATATAATTTTTTAGAAATGATGTTAAATATTATATAAATTATATTCTTTGAAATTTTATGTATTATAGCTCTTTATAATTTTATTATTATTTTTAATTAAAAACTTGCAGTAGATAATAAAAATTAGAAATATATACGACGAAATTGTAGAGTGAATTGGTAAAAAAAACTAAAATTTTAGATAAAATATGAAAGATATATTATAGTTTGTTATTTATAGTTCATTTTTTTAAGTGTTACAATTTAATATATCTAAATGTATGCTATAAATGCTTAAAAAATTTTTTAGTATCTGTAGTATCTTAAAAATGATCCATGGTTTTAAACATTTCACTATTAAAATTATTTTTTTAATTGCAAATCAATTCATTTTCGATTTATATAATTTAGTAATTTATTAATAGTATCATAACCAAAACTGTATTGTATAATACACTACAAAAAATGTATAATTTTAATTTACCAATACACAATATATCTTTTATTAAATATAAGTTTATTTCGTTTTTAATAGTATAATTTTGATGTTTAGTTTTTATTTTTCGTTTTTATGGGTTTATGGGGTTAAAAAGAATACAATTACAAAGGCTGTTAAAGACAAAAGCCCTTTTTTGAAAATAATTTAAGATGCACAAATCGTTTATAATAAGTTTTTAAGCATAAATATTTTTATATGATTAATTGTTTGATATCTTTCGATAACAATATTATATATTCAGAATTTTTATCTCCAGAGTGTCATTTTTCTTTGCTTATCTGAGATTATTTCTTATAAAAGTCTGCTCGTACACGATTTTTATCTAATTTATTGGTTTGTCAACCCCTGTTTTTGATCGGTATTTTTTATAATTTTCTTTTTAAGGTGTTCAAGTTGAGAATAATTTATATTTCTTATAATAATTTAGATATTTACACTATTGAAAATGTATTTTAAAAGACATGTTTATTTAATGTTTTCAATTCTGACATCTATTGCTGGTGGGTTCTTATGTTGATGCGTTGTGCAAGCACATATATGCATATTAGAGTGTTGTATATTATCAATATATTTTTTATTAGCGCAGTACACAATTTAAATATTCTATTTTAAGATTATTCAAGATTCACTATTTTTAAATTTAGGCAGCGAAGCAGTTTTAAATTTCGATGATGAGAATTTTTTTGGAATGGAGGCTGATCGATACAATTGGAAAAACCATCCCTGTAGACGAACATGCGATGGAGTACCCCTGACATGCGAATACGTTTTTGTGGTGGAGCAGTTAACTTCAATGAGCAAAGCATGCTATGACTGTCCTTTCAACATTACGGATTGTTTCAGGCCTCATTGCATGCCAACCGATGGAAATGAGAAAATGGTTTACGTTGTCAATCGACAAATTCCTGGACCTACCATTGAAGTACGTTTAAAATCAACCTAAGATTTAAATAAAATGAATCTATATGACACTGTTTTTTTTGTTCAGGTTTGTTCTAATGATAATATTACCGTAGAAATACGAAACGCAATGTTGTCAGAGAGTACAACGATTCATTGGCATGGTATAGCACAAATAAAAACTGCCTACATGGATGGTGTACCATTTGTTACACAGTGTCCAATTTTACCAGGGGAGAGATTCACCTATAGTTTTTCGCCTACTACGAGCGGAACTTTTTTTTGGCATTCCCATATTGGTATGTACTATGTTATTTTATATGGAATTACTTAATTGCATAAAAAATAAACTAATGCCATAATAAAATTTTATAATAATAAACATAATAAATAATTTATGGTATTTTGAAGGTGCTCAAAGATCAGATGGCATTTTTGGTGCACTTATAATACAGCCTCATCAGGATAAAAATCCTCATCAGAATCTTTACGACGTAGATGATTATCATGTAATGATTACTGACTGGACTCCCATAAGCGGTATGGAGAACAGAATTAAAAATAGTTACTTTGGTGCACGGGCATCTTTGCCTTCAACAATTTTAATAAATGGCCTAGGACGTTTAAAGAAATTTGAGCGAGACAATATTGAAGCGTTCATCCCTACAACTACATTTACGGTATTTAAGGTACAATATAATCACAAAGCACTTTTTTGCTCTGACATGCTTAAATTTTACTAATCTATGTCGAATAATAGATTCGTATTTAAAACTTATTGTTGATTAAATTAATTTATAAATCTGAAACATGTATAAAGTTACTTGTGATTTTATAGCTATGCTGCATTTCAATATTCTATACATCTACATGTATTTATTAATTTCAATATTTTTTCTAAATAAAAATATATAAATGTACATAAATTTGTGAAATGCGCCTATAATTCATGAAAAATAATGCATGTATTAAGTTGTATTATATTGTTCATTACTTAAATAAAAAGAGTTATAATCGAGTTTATTGATTTTAGGATGCATTGTAAAACATGTTTCAAATTTTTTTAGTGTTACAAAAATTTTTAGTAATATTTTATTATTACAGTACAAATTCAAATAAATATTAAAGCATACATCAATTTTTAATAATAATTTTTAGAATTATAGGCATAGATTTAGATTAATAAATAGTGGTTCTGAAAACTGTCCGATGACTTTTTCTATCGACAATCATCGTTTACTCATTATTAGTTTAGACAGCAATGATATACAACCCGTTGAAGGTATTTATAATAATCTATATAGTATTGAATTAATTGTTATAATTATTATATTTTATTAAATTCTAATAAAGTATACTATTTTAAGTTATTACATATTTAGCAGTTCAAGAAGTTTTGTAATTGAATTTCATTTTATTATAGTCGATGTAATTACTATCTGGGCGGGAGAGAGAGTGGACTTTGTTCTTACAGCCGATCAGGAGGTTGATAATTATTGGATTAGATGCCAGGGAGTAACATTTTGCCAAACTAATGAGACTAGTGGAGCTTTTCAAGTAGCTACTATTAGATATCAGGGCGCAAAAAATTCTGATCCTGACGAACCAGTTGGTTATAACATCCCGCCAAATGACGATGATAAAATAGTAATATATTTTTTCACTTATAATTAATCAAAATAATTAAAACAGAGTATAATAGTAATTAATTGTCGCATATTACTGTATAAAAGGATATATTTAAGGAAGATGCGTTATTATACATCCAGTTTTAAATTCGTAAATATAGCTTAAATTGTTTTACTATACAGTTTGTATCATAATAATATTTTCATGATGTAATTATTATAACTTGCAAAATAATTTTTAAATTTGTGTGTAGGGTACTATTAAGCAGATATATTGTTATGAGTACACTTATACTAATAATTACTTAAATTAATTATAGGTGTTGAATCTTTTTAATATAGGAACCGAATTTAACTCATCGGTAAATGTAAACATTCCTATGTTAACGGCGATTGAACCGAATGATCCAGCTCTAAAAGATAGCGTAAATCAACAAATCTTTATAAATTTTGATTTGTACAATATAGATAATTATGAATACCATCGTCGAGATCTTTATGGATACAATCAAGGTATTGCTATATAACGTTAAATATTTAGATTTTAATAAGCTATTTCTTATAAATACATTAGAAAATGTTATTTAAAGAAATTTTAATTATTATTTTATATTATAACCAATTGAGAACAAGTATGTTTTAAAAGGTTCTTTAATTCAAAATGATTAATACATCATTTAATTATACGGATTTACACATGAAATAATTGTAACTTATGTAAAACTGTAGTGAATATTGTGTTTGAATTAACATTTATAACATTTATAAAAACATAGAACTTTATATTTTATAAATATTAAATCTAAAAATTATTACAGTACAACCTAATAGACGTACCAGCACTGTGCAGTTGAATCAAATTTCTTTTAAATTACCACCTTTTCCACTGCTATCTCAACCGTACATGATTGAGCCAGATACATTATGCAATTCTTCAACTATTGACGTACATCAATGTAAAATTGAACAATGTACTTGTACACACACAGAGCAAGTTTCACTTAATAGCGTCGTGGAACTCATAATTATTGACGAAGGTATAGATTCTAATATATATACAATGTTTTTAAAGTTATGTAGTCTGTTATAATTATTATTATTTAGATTAATTATCTGTAATTAATATTTTTAATTTTTAGGATTCAGTAATATAGTTGTAAATCACCCTATACATTTGCATGGGCATTTTTTTCGAGTCGTCGCCAGTGAAAAATTAGAAGGATCTGTAACAATAGAGCGTTTCAAACAGTTAGATCAAGAAGGTAAAATTAACAGAAAGCTGGATCATGCGCCTATAAAGGATACCATGAAAGTACCCAGTGGCGGATATTCAATTCTACGATTTTATGCTGATAATCCAGGTATATTATGAATTAGACTGTCGAAATTTGTGAATTAAATAACAGAAGCTCTTTTAATTCTGTAACTTACTATTTGAGTTAGTTTATGACATGATGATTTAATATTTATTCAGTACTAGCAATGAATAACAGAAAAAAATTTAGATTTAAAAAAAATTTTTATTGTATTTTTATAATTATAAACACAGATTTTCATTCATTTTAATGATTCATAATTTTGGAGGATGTCTAACGTAATTTAAAGCATAAAAACAGTCTAAATATTAAAAAGTATATCTATGTTTCAGGATATTGGTTGTTTCACTGTCACTTTGAACGACATTCTGATGATGGTATGGCCATGATTTTCAAAGTTGGCGAACATAAAGATTTTTCTCCGATACCAAAACATTTTCCGAAGTGTGGAAAAAAAGTTCATTCTAGAAATTTATAATACAATCCTTTTAGAAATTTGATCACTTTTTTCTGTATATAATAGAGGACTAAATAGTTATCAATAAATATCATAAATAATATTCATATATGTGTATAATAAATATTTATTAACATGTACATTTTACTATTTATTACTGTGTGACCGTCGTTGCATAAGATTTTATACGTTCATATATAAACAACGGCATTCTTTCCCGCGATTCCTACCCCATAAGGTACTTCGTGTATCAGTTTGTTGTTTAGCGAGGTAGCTCCTCTATGAGGTGAGCGAATGTTTAAGCGTTTAATTAACGGCTTATGATCCCTTTTGCTTGCCTTTGAGGCTTGGAATGGACGTATAATTTACGCCTCGATTTATATGCTGTTTTGCAAGCTATTTTGTGACTATATGGCAATTTATATTTAATAATTTTTAGTGCCAGTGTTACATCTTGCATAACGCTTCACTAGTTTTAATTAATATATATACTATAAGTGAAACCTACAGACGAATCAAGCGCCAATACCGCCCGCTGCGTTTATGACCGGGCCAATGAAAATATATAACATTTTATATATTTTTTAGAAATCCTACTTAATATATAATCACGCTTCACCACGTACTGTTTGCTCCTGTTTGAGATACTACATTATTTACTTGTATATAACATGTATTTTTATGGCAAGGTCGCATTAAATATCTGTAAAAGGCCTAAAAGTATAATGTTAAACTTGAAATTAGAGAAATCGTAAATATTATATAAACATTTATAAATTAAAAATAAATGATTCGATCCATTAAGCTGCCATAACTGAGCAAAAGTTAAACTGCAAGACCTACATGAGCCCATGCTTGGACAGCTAGTAAACTTAGGTGGAAGAAAAAGAGACGATCTAGTCGAAAATTTAGTCGATATTAAGTTCATATTTATTAGAAAGTATATAATTATAAAGTCTGTATATGGCTAACAGGAAAGGCATAAAATAATATACAAAAGATCGTTATTAATTATAAATGCTCTATTAAAAAAAGAAGTGTTAATTTTCAAAGGCCAATATAGTACTGAATACACAAAAAAAGAAACCAGGGATGGCAAGACGGCTGTGCAGCAGTCGAGAGCATCTATTATAAGTAACAGAAGATACTAAATGAACAATATTAGAACACAATATATTCTAACGTATTTTTATTTTTTTGAAAAATAAAGTGGTTAGGTCGTATCAGTGTTTTAATGCAGTATACTTTTTCAGCTGCAATCGCTTTATTTCAAAAACAAAAGCGAATTGTTTTTAGTATTTATATAAAGATATTTCGTTGACTTCATTGTAATTAACATAATACTATTAACATTCGTTTATTTAATTAAGTAAATATTTATTTGGTTATACGCTGAAACAATTATTGATTTAAAAATTAATTTTTGATTTACATGCATGAGATTTCTATACCAAGTAAATATTTAATTATGATATTTAAAATTTTTTTTAAATATTTTGCTTTAAATAAAAATATTTGTGTTTAACGGTGCATGATGTGATGGTTTCAATGAAACATATCATTATTGTACCTTTCACTTTCTTTAAACCTTACAATAATACATCTGCTAATAAAAGCATTATCGCTTTGTCTATATATCGAACAAAGTATAAATTAACCGTATACGTTTATATACTTATTACTACGTTAAGAATCAATTACATAGAATAAGAAAAATTATGTTTGATAGGGGCATCTATTTATTTGCTACTTTCTTTACTTCTATTGCAAGTAAGTGTTTACAATGAACATAATTTTACATTATTATTATATGAGTACGTATTATATTGAACTACTAGTTCTCATTTTAATCCGTAATTCTAATAAATCTTAAAACTATTTTCTTAATTGCAAATCAATTCATTTTCGATTTATATAATTTCAAATATTAAATTAATTTAAAAAAACTTTTATTTGTATAAGTATATACTACGAAAGAATATTACTATCTGAGAAATGTAAACCATAAAATTTATAAATATTATTTTGTAAATTGCAAAACAAATAAAAAGAACGAACGAAATAAAATAGGGTCAAAGTTAAAAAATAAATTATATGATGTACAATTCACATTAAATTATATGTAAAGTCTTAAGATTTGTTTGAATAAACTTTTATTTTACTTATTATAATAATTAATTATATGACATATATAAATAATTTAAAAATTTTTAAGCAATAGCAGTATATTAATAATTATGTAATTATTATATAAAATATAATTATAGTATCATAACCAAAACTGTATTGTATAATACACTACAAAAAATGTATAATTTTAATTTACCAATACACAATATATCTTTTATTAAATATAAGTTTATTTCGTTTTTAATAGTATAATTTTGATGTTTAGTTTTTATTTTTCGTTTTTATGGGTTTATGGGGTTAAAAAGAATACAATTACAAAGGCTGTTAAAGACAAAAGCCCTTTTTTGAAAATAATTTAAGATGCACAAATCGTTTATAATAAGTTTTTAAGCATAAATATTTTTATATGATTAATTTTTTGTGTTACGTACACACCTTTGGCGCGATACGCAACGGATCCGCGAAGTCAGCGGCTCCAAAATCCGCTGTCGCGGGGAATTCGGGAGCCCCGCACTCGTAGCGCGGGGTCACCTTCAGCTGAGCCGCGAGCGAGCCGCGAAGACAGCGGCCCCGATGTCCGCTGATCGTGGGAAAGCGGCGGGCCCCGCAAGCAGCCGGGCCACAGCAACTGGAAGCTCAAAGCTAAAACCGCGACATCGGCAGCTCAGGTAGCCGCCGGTTGACGAAAACTCGGGGCCACGAGCCGACGCCGCCTGGGAACAGGAAGGCACTCGGAGGAGACGCAAGATCAGCAACTCCAACCGGAGGGATACGGGGAATTCGGCAGGCCGTGGGTGGGGAAGAGCGACGGGAAGCAGCTATAAGTGGTAACGGGGACAATAATCGGGGTTCTAGTCATCTAACGTCGCGCTCGAACGACACGTCGGAGCGCCGCCTCTTCTCTCCCGTCGATACACGCAAGTTGAGAAATAAAGCAATCACTTCAACCGCAATCTGGTGTCTGACTCTCCTCGCCACTCCACCAGTCTCCAGCTCCTGTCGAGAATTCGGCTCCCGCCCCCGACGCACTCACCGCACTCACTCGCTCGATTCGCGAGCGGAGACGCCTGCGCCGCTGCCTCCTCCCCCCTGGCAGGGCGCCGCGTACGTAACATTTATTATCTTTGAGGATTTTCACAGCTTATATATTCAGAATTTTTATCTTCAGAGTGTCATTTTTCTTTACTTATCTGAGATTATTTCTTATAAAAGTCTGTTCGTACATGATTTTTATCTATTTATTGGTTTGTCAACCCCTGTTTTTGATCGGTATTTTTTATAATTTTCTTTTTAAGGTGTTCAAGTTGAGAATAATTTATATTTCTTATAATAATTTAGATATTTACACTATTGAAAATGTATTTTAAAAGACATGTTTATTTAATGTTTTCAATTCTGACATCTATTGCTGGTGGGTTCTTATGTTGATGCGTTGTGCAAGCACATATATGCATATTAGAGTGTTGTATATTATCAATATATTTTTTATTAGCGCAGTACACAATTTAAATATTCTATTTTAAGATTATTCAAGATTCACTATTTTTAAATTTAGGCAGCGAAGCAGTTTTAAATTTCGATGATGAGAATTTTTTTGGAATGGAGGCTGATCGATACAATTGGAAAAACCATCCCTGTAGACGAACATGCGATGGAGTACCCCTGACATGCGAATACGTTTTTGTGGTGGAGCAGTTAACTTCAATGAGCAAAGCATGCTATGACTGTCCTTTCAACATTACGGATTGTTTCAGGCCTCATTGCATGCCAACCGATGGAAATGAGAAAATGGTTTACGTTGTCAATCGACAAATTCCTGGACCTACCATTGAAGTATATTTTAAATCGATTGTTATATATCAAGAGAAATAATTATTTGTAGTAATATTATTGTTTTTCAACAGGCATGCCCTAATGATATTATTAATGTAGAAGTGAGAAACATAATGTTATCAGAAAGTACAACAATTCACTGGCATGGTATAAAACAAGAGAAATCTCCTTACATGGACGGTGTACCCTTTGTTACGCAATGTCCCATTTTACCTGGAGAAAGGTTTACTTACACATTTTCACCTTCCTCCAGTGGCACATACTTTTGGCATTCTCATATTGGTATGCTTAATAATATAAAACAACTATTTATTTTATATAAATTTAATAAATACAATCGTAAAAGAATATATTTTGAAGGTGCTCAAAGGGCAGACGGTTTTTTCGGTGCTTTAATCATCCACCCCCTGCAGTACAATAATCCTCATGGTAAACTTTACGATGTGGACGATAATCATTTAGTGATTACGGATTGGGAAATAGCAGGTGGTCAAGAAGGTTTTTCTAAAACTGTCTACAATACTCCAGGTGCATCACTGCCTACAACGATTTTAGTGAATGGTCTAGGACGCTCAAAAGTATTTCAACAAGAGAATATTGAAACATTCGTTCCAACAGCAAGAATTACGGTATTTAAGGTCAGAACACATTTCGTAATAATTGTTCATTCTAATAAAAAATTTGTTTATCAGTTCAATTTATAATAAAGATTACATAAATTTGGTTTAATTTAATCATGCGTATCATTTAACTTCATAATTTAAATTGTGATCTTTATAAGAATCATTATATCGGAAATGTAAGTAGAGTGTATTAGCATGAAATGATATAAACTATTTATTATTATTTTCAGAATTACAGGCATAGATTCAGAATAATAAATGCTGGATCTGAAAATTGTCCGATAAGAATGTCGATCGATAATCATCGATTACTTATTATTAGTTTAGACAGTAAGGATATAAAACCTGTAGAAGGTAAAGAGTATAGCTGTCGATATTAATGATACTCTATAGAAAATATATGAATGAATATCTAGATGGATTAACCACGTGTATTTTCATGTGAATGTCTAATTAAATTACTTGCATTGAATCAAGACATGAATTGTTTTACATTTTTTGAAAATAATGTTAGTCTTTAAAATTATTTAATTTTATAAAATTATTTATTTTTAATTTTTCATTAATTTAACTATTTATTTTTTTTAAAGATTTAAAAAAATTGTGTATAGATGCATGTCGAATCCACATCGAATTCATGCAAAGTCTAAGTGGAATCAACATACAATCCAGTCAATTTAGCTAGATATCCACATGGAAATACATGTGTATAATTCATTTGTTAATCCATACATGTATTTTAAACGGGGTAAATAAAGTTAACATTAAACTTTTTCTGTTTGTTTAGTGGATGCATTTAATACTTGGCCTGGTGAAAGAGTAGATTTTGTTCTTAAAGCAAATAAGAAAATTGATAATTATTGGATTAGGTTTCAGGGATTAGGTTTGTGTCGAGAAAATGAGACTAATGGAGTATTTCAAGTAGCCACTCTTCAATATCATGCTGCAAAAAATCAAGAACCTTTAAGTCCAATTGGCTATAATATACCGCTTATTACTAACAAAACTAGGGTAATTTTTTTTTAATTATTAACATAAATTAATCATGGAACTATTTTATAGCTACAATTTTTTAATAGATACTAAATCCTTATGATAAAGGAACTGAATCTAAATCTTCACAAAATGTAAATATTCCAACATTAACTGCAATTGATTCAAATGATCCAGCCTTAAAGAAGCATGCTGATCATCAAATATTTATAACATTTGATTTATATAATATAGATAATTATGAATTTCATCGTGAAAAACTTTATGGATATAATGAAGGTGTTTATACTCTACTATTTTAGAAATGTAAGATATTCTGTAAATTATTAATTCAAAAAATTATTACAGTGCCGGATAATCACCGTTTTGGCACTTTGCAGCTAAATCATATAACTTTAAAAATGCCACTTTATCCGCTAGTTACCCAGTGGTATATGATTCAACCAGATACACTATGCAATTCTTCCACTGTTGATATAGAACAGTGTAAGACTAAATACTGTGCTTGTACACAAGTGGAGCGTGTTAAACTTAACAGTGTTGTTGAAATAGTTCTAATCGATGAAGGTGAGTATAGGTTTCATATATAATTTATTTACTGTATTAATTTGTATAACAAAATTATTATATAAAAAATTATATGCTGAGTCACATTTTTTTTAAATTTTGAATTAACCAGGTAATAATATTCCTTTTAATCATCCCATACATTTGCACGGACACTTTTTTCGAGTGGTAGCCACTGAAAATTTAGAAGGACCCGTTACAATCGAACGAGTAAAGCAATTAGATAAGAAAGGCAAAATTAAGAGAAAACTTAATCGAGCACCTATGAAAGATACCATGAAAGCACCCAGCAGTGGTTATACAATTATTCGATTTTTTGCCAATAATCCAGGTAAAGAGTTAAAAGTAGCTTAGTTTTATATTTGTAACTAATACACATATTGGACTTTTATCAAAACTTTGTGATTTTTTTAAACGAAACAATTATTAAACAAGTTTTCAAAAATCAAATTCGTTTGGCTCAACTACATTTATGAGGATAATATATTCTTCTGTAATTTATTCAGAATAATTAATAAATAATAATTATTAATTAATAACAATTAATAATTAATTTAAGCATTGTTTCATATAATACCTATAAATTAGTTACACTCAAAAACAATAAATATTTTTGTTTTAGGATATTGGTTTTTGCATTGCCATTTTGAGCCACATACTAATGTTGGAATGGCTTTGATTATTAAGGTTGGAGAACATGAAGAGTTCCCTCCAATACCATCAAATTTTCCAAAATGTGGAGGCAATTTAGCATACAGAATTATGTAGCATTGATATTTCTACCAATCGTCAATGTTATGAAATTACATCTCGAATTATATGCTATGCGGTTATACCATATGAAGTTATATATTTCTAAGATACATGTTTTGTAAACTTGTGTATTCGGTTCGTAATTATATACCCTTTACCACTTGCTTCACCTCATATTTGATGATAAACGTAGGATTTAAAAAGTGATATATAAAATAAGTGTTAATACAATAAGTGGCATAACCAAATTAGTTTAGCGTTTTAAATTTGGTTGAAGTTAATAAACTTGTTACGATAGAGAGAGCGATAGATTTATAAAAATTTCAAAATGTTAAAATGTTCCTATGAATTGTTAATAGAGGAATAATCTTCTGCATTTCAATTTAAATAAAATAATAAAACTTATAGAAAAAATAAAAGGAAGCGATTGTTTACGTTACGTTTGATTTTGTTATTAAATAATTTTAAAAAGTTCAGCTGGTATAAATAAATCACGTCAAATTAAACGTTCATAGAGCATTTTTTTTATATACAATCTTTTCATATATTATATTTTAATTATTACAATTAAATTGATAATATGTGAATTGTAATGTAGGAAATAAATTTGTTGCAAATACAAGAAATTTGCCTACGATGGGAATTAACTAAATTGAATTTATTGAAAATTTTGAATTTCAACAATCGATAATGAAAGATTGTTAAATAATCACGATATTTTTTTCATTTTTAATTACTGATAAAATACTAAAATGTATGTAAAAATAGAGTCATGAAAGTAACGAAAAACTATAATTTAAAAAATTATAATTTGAAAGAAACGGTTTTGTTGACTGTCACATTGACTGTACAATGACCTACACGCGTTCGCCGTTTTAAGTGCGCACAACTGGGAAACGACGACGCAGGATAGGTCTGTTATATTTTGTTCATATAAAACAATGTTTAAGTATTTACAATGTAAGAACAAAATAAATGATGTACTTAAAAAATTGTTTTCCCTTTGTCTTGTGACATCTTAGATTATATGAGAATAAAGTATATGGGGTTGACACGTTATGCTTAGTCAACAGTAGTCATCGTCTCTGTTCTTGCCTCGTTTATCTTTCAGCAGTTTCAACCGGTTCCACTTTGGCGCAACGGCTAACGCGCATTCGTCGCTTTCAGAATGTTAATACACTCATAGTCCGATACGCGCATGACCACAGTGTGCATGAGTGCAAAAAGAATATGCAGTGTGTATCAGTGTGTACATGTATATCATCTCGGTTGCTCTGTATCCTCAACAAGTCGGAAAAAATAGACCTAAAGTGTAAATCCTAATGAGTAAAAACATGAGTAAAAAATAATAAAGAAAGCAGGTCGAATTATGTGTCTGTTTTGTGTTATGCCGTTATAACAAAATTTTTTCTGATCAGTTATATATGCAAAGAATTCCTAGTTGGAGCTGAAGATTCAAGTATGTAATAGAAACAAAAGGAAGAGTAGAAACAAGGAAATAAGTGGGAATTCTGTCCTTTTAATAGCACGTAAAAATTTGGATAATGTCAATAGCAGACCGTTAATAAACATCTTCGAGTATGCTGTGTATACATTTGTACCCATTTATACACTGAGTGTACCTGGGCACTTACACTAGTGTGCATTTACAAGTAATACAAGCCTCGAAAAAAGCATAGAGGGAGAAAGCTGCAAGCCGTTTATGTAGTGTGTGCATGTACACTGTCGCACGTGTGTGCGTGCGCAGGTGTGTTACTGTATTGCTGGCTGCTGCTACGTGAGAGCGCCGAAGAAAATAATAATAGGCGCGCGCAGAAGAGGATTGCCGCCGTATAGCTACTGCTAACAGAGACGAGTGTGTGGAGATTGGAGACACTGCACCATCGCCACTTGCGCTTTGCCGTGCGTGTATGTGCATAGGTGCGCGTTCGTGCACATGCGCTTTTCCGGACTACAGCGTCAATATACTTAGCGAAAGCTAGCTGCCCCTCGGTTCTTTCTTTCCCTCTCTCGGTGTGCGCGAAAGCGAAACGGGAGAAGCGGCGAGAGCAAATTATAACCGTGCGTCCGCGAGTCTTGCCTCGCCTTCGTGTTGCGCGCGCTCTAAGGGCTGTCTGTATGCTGAAAAAAGTGGCTGGCGACGCACACCTCTACGTTTCAATCGCTCACAATAAACATGGGAAAATGATCATCGGACGAGGTCCGTTGGCAGCTGCAAAAGATAGCGGGAGGGCCGCAGTTGCAGCGAATCGCGAGTCGTCCATCACCCGATATAGACGGACCTGCGATTGGTAAGTATTTCGTATATATTTGTATAAATTCTCCCACACAATCCCGCGTTCCCGTACAATCTGTGTACATATTGGGCCGCGTAAAGTGTAAATGCCCACGAGCTTAATGCTGTAGCTACATTGTAACATGCACGTCCTTTTCTCTCTTCTCGCGAGCTCGTATATGTATATATACATGTACATATATATGTCAGTTCTTCCGACGGTGTCTCTCGTCCTTTATATGCAAGTACGCGTACCTGTACATGAGGGAGTCGTACAGCTGTACGCACGTTGGTTTCGTAAATATCGAGACGGAAGGTGATGAGGAGAGAGCGAGGGTACGATCGGGACGGATGTATAGAGTGTCATAGTGAGTGAGAGGAAGACGGAAAGTTCTAAGGAGGCTCTGCCCGATATGTATATCGATTGGCATGCGCGCTTTTTCCTCTGCCTTACGTACGCATACTCTTTGGTCTGTCTCTTATTTCTGCTCTCCTCGCTACTCGCGATTCACTCGCGGTGCGCGAGGTATCTCTGCGTGCATTGTAGGTGCGGAAATTAGTGGAGCTGCGCCAAAAACTTGCTGACTGTGACGCAGTTTTGCGAGCATTTGCTGCTGCCCGCTCGACTGCCCGTTCCTATTGTTTTCCCTGCTGATCGGTCTTCTTTGGAACGAGAAACTGACAGCAGTGAACCAAGAAGGACTAAAAAGGAAATCACCTAACGGAGAGCCGGAAGAGCTTATTGTGAATTTCACAATTATCAAGTGTAGAACATACTCCTGACAAGATGCCAGGGCTTATTGCTGTCAGTGATTTTATTGATGAAACCAGAGGAGATTACAATTCACCAACTACGTCTACATTTGTTTCCAGAATGCCTCAGTGCAGACAGACCATTGCAGCCTTGGAGGAGGTACATAACAAATGAAATATAGCTACAGAATCTATGTATCTATGTCATATATTTGTTTTTAATACCTTGAAATTTGATAATCATCTTATTAGGTTTTTAAGATAAAATCAATAAAAAACAAATTTTTTATTTATTTATTGATAGAAATAGCACTTCATTTTTATAATGAAATAATGTTCTTTTAAGTTTTTTTTTGTATTAAAAGTCATTATGTTCTTAATATTCAATTATGCTATTACATTAATTATAAGAATTAAAGTATTTCATTTAAAGTCATTCTGCCTTTATACTAATTATTTATTTAAAATCAAGGCAAAATATTATAAAAACAGTCATGATTCATTTATTTCCAAAATAAGCAATAGGTGAATTCATGTGCTCAAAATTTACATACATTAATAATTTGTAAACTAATTAATTCCATTTTCAGAAAGTATATAGCAAAAAACATAGAAAAATAAACTATAATATAATCAAGTTTTTACTAAAATATAATATCATGATCATTCATGTATCGATATGTTTATTATATAATATATCATGTTTTAAAATTGATTTATCTTAATTCTCTTATTCAAAATATAACAAATATATTTATAAGTGCTTAATATTCATTTAATTTAAAATTGAATGAAAATTTAAACAAAAATTTTAATTTAATTTAATTTTTTTAAATTGAAGACTAGTAATTCAATAAAATTAAAAAATATAGTTGCTTTTAACCATAAATAATAATACTTTGTTTTTAGTTAAGTAACTGTAAAATAAAGTATCTCCAGAATAAAAATATAAATATATTTATACTAAATTTAATATAAGTTAGTTCAAATATTGAATTAAAAAAATTTTATATTAAAATAAAAATACAACTTGTATATTGTTATAGACTCTTGATTTTGATCGAGATGGACTTACTAAACTTAAAAAGGCAATTAAAGCAATCTATAACTCAGGAAATGGTTTGTAAAATTTTGTTAATTTTAAAAGTACTATGGGTAAATATCTAAATATTTATTATTTTTTATAGCTCACGTTGATAATGAAATGTACTTGGGGAGAGCATTGGAAAGATTAGGTGATGCTGCACTTAAGGAACAAGAACCAGATATTGGTGCAGCTTTTCTTAAATTTGCTGTTGTTACCAAAGAATTAAGTGCACTAATGAAAACATTGGTATGATTTTTACTTTTAAAATATACATACATAGAAGCAAATTAATCTTACATACTTCAGATTTATATAAATTTATTAGATTCTTTAATTAGAAAAATTATAATTTTTCATTCATATGTATAAAAAAAAATTTGTAAACAACTGTTAACCTTATTTTTACAGATGCAAAATATAAGTAACATTGTAATGTTTCCTTTGGATTCAGTGCTAAAAGGAGACTTAAAAGGTGTTAAGGGTGATCTTAAAAGACCTTTTGATAAAGCATGGAAAGATTATGAAGCTAAATATGCGAAAATTGAAAAGGAAAAAAAACAGCATGCAAAAGAGGCTGGCCTCATTCGTACAGAAATAACAGCAGCAGAAGTTGCAGATGAAATGGAAAAGGAAAGGCGTCTTTTTCAATTGCAAATGTGTGAAGTAAGATGAATAATATGTTTTTCAAGATTATTTGCAAAAGGTGTCCTATGAACATATATTATAATAAAAATTTATTTTTCAGTATTTAATAAAAGTTAATGAAATTAAGACTAAAAAAGGTATAGAATTACTTCAACATTTGGTTGAATATTATCATGCACAAACAAAGTAAATATTTTATTTAAATGTCTATTGATTTAATTAATCGTTTCTTTTAAACATATAATACATGATATATATTTCAGTTATTTTCAAGATGGACTGAAAACAATCGAACACTTTGGTTCTTATGTTGTTGATTTAAGTATGAAATTACAGAAAATTAGGCAAGCCCAAGATGAAGAAAGGAGGCGTTTGATGGAACTAAGATCTTTACTTAGAAGTTCAGGATGTGATAAAGAGGTATTTTTATAAAAAAAATATAACTGCAAAAAAAATATAAATAATATGAAAGTAATATTTTATTTGTTTTGTTGAACAGTTAAATACAAATACAAGTAGTGGATACTCTCTACATCAATTGCAAGGTGATAAACAGCATGGTGTCACTCGTACAGGGCATCTGCTAAAAAAAAGTGAAGGAAAAATGAGGAGAGTTTGGCAAAAGCGAAGATGTTCAGTGCAGGCAGAAGGATACTTAGATATCTGTCATGCTGATGAAAGTAAACCTCCTACAAGGGTAAATTTATTAACGTGCCAAATCAAACTGGTACCTGATGATAAAAGGAGCTTCGATCTTATAAGTTGTAAGCATAATTTGTGTAATATTTTTAACTGTATATAAATTATTTGTTATAATAATATCATAATATTATTTTTTATAATAAAATAAATTTTTTATTAATATATGTTAATTTAGTTATAAAAATACCTGTTAAAAATTTCAGATAATAGGACTTATCACTTTCAAGCAGAGGACGAAGCGGATCAGCGGGCGTGGATGTCCGTCCTAGTCAACTGTAAAGAACGTGCTTTATTGAGGGCTTTCGATGCTAGTGGAAAACCAGAAGCAAATCATGGTAATCCTAGTTTAGTTGAACTTCAACAGGCTGTAATAAGGTGTGTCATGAGGTTACCTGGTAATGATAAGTGCTGTGACTGTTCTTCACAAAATGGTATGAAATACAATAAATTGTTTTAACCTATATTTGTTTTACTTCCAGAAAAATTTTTTTTAATATATTATGATTTTAGATGCAACTTGGCTGTCAACAAATTTTGGAATTATTGTGTGTATAGAATGTAGTGGTATACATAGGGATTTAGGGGTTCATATATCTAGAATACAATCTTTAACACTCGATAATATAGGTACATCCCAATTGTTATTAGCAAGGTACATGACAAATCAAGCTTTCAATGAAGTTATGGAAGCAATGTTACGTCATAATTTTAAACCTTCTCCCACATCTACAATGTAAGTTGAAATTGTAAACAAGATCAAATGATTCTAGTTACAAATTTTCTTTTTCTTTATAAAAAAAGTTTATTTTTAGGGAGGAAAGATATGAATTTATTAGAGCCAAATATGTAGAAAAAAAATATATCACAAAGACTTGTGTTAATGATCAAGATTTGCTATCAGATCTTGAGCATGCTGTAAATAATCGAGATTTACAACACCTTTTACAAGTTTATGCAGAAAATGTAGATTTACCAGCTAGTTTACCAACATCTGTAAGTTGCTTTTAAACTTTAGACTGAAACTTATGTAAACAGTTTTTTATATCACTAAAAACTATTATGCTTAATTTACAGGACTTATGTGAAACAGCACTTCATTTAGCTATTCTAAGAGAGATGGGAAATAGTCTACATATAGTTGACTTTCTAATTCAAAATATGCCAACAGGTACTATAGATAAAACAACAACAGAAGGAGATACTGCTCTACATCTTTCTGCTAAACATGATAAAGCAGAAGCAATGAAGTTATTACTTAAAGCTGGTGCAGACCCAACACTTCGCAATAAACAAGGAAAAACTCCTTTAGATATTGCTCAAGAAATTGGACATCACACATGTCAAGAACTAGTGAGTTTCAGTCCTTCATTCAATATTTTTACTCTTGAACTTTTAGCTTTTCAATGCTTAAAATGACTAAAATAATTGCTAAATAAATAATAAATTTGCTAGATATTTACAACATTTATAACATTACATAATTTTGTTAAATATTTCATAATTTTATTTGCAGTTAAATCACGCCCTTCAACGACAAAAAACACTCTTCGATAATGTAAACATTGATTGGAATCTTTCACACGATGAAGCATCAACAGATTTTTCAGATGATGAAACTATTATTGAAGAAAGAGTGAGTTTTATCAAATATATTTAATAATGAGACCGATAATCAAATACATTTTTAAATGGTAAAATCGCTTTTAGAATGGTTGTTCCACGCCGGAAAAAAAATTACGAAGTAGACCACCATCTTATGCCGGTGGTACCGAAGCAGGTGTAACGGATTCACCAGTGACCTTGCGCAGTCGTAGTAGTACTTGTGATAGTTTACAAAGTGGCTTATCTCCTGGTTTCTGTACAAGCAAAGAACAAATGCCACCTCCCCCACCACCGCAAATAAAAAAACCAGTCATTGGTATGTATAATTGTTCATTATATTGTGTTTAATTGTATTAGTAATAATAATATAACTGCTATAAGCTTCTAATATAAATTTAACTTTCTTAGTAATTAGCAAATTTTTAAATAAATCTAAGTTTTCATGTATAAAAATAATTACAATATTTATACTTTTGTTTATAATTTTTAGGAATTAAACTGTGCTTATGGTTTGATTATTTATCTATGTAAGATTAAAGAAATATAATTACATATATCAAAATTAATTTTTTATTAAGGTGACCATTAATTTGATGTCTAATAGAGAAACGCTAATTTCTGTTTATATGGTTGATGTTTGTATACATACTATTAACTAATTACTATTAATTAACACATCTAACATGTTTAAAAATGAAAATTTTAACTAATAGCGATTATCTTTTTATTTTTCTTTAATCTGCATTGTTAAGCTTTATTTTTAAAAAACTATTTATTTAAGAGCTATTCGTTGTTGGTAATAATGGTTTTGACGATGCGACGTTGGTCGTAAAGCAATGACACGATTATTTGTAGTCCCAACGCCGGTAGTGCCGGATGTGTCGATAAATTTTCACGGATCGTTGAAGAAGCGCGTGGCGCCGCCGCCTCCCGCAGGTCTTGACACCAGTGGCTGTAGCATCGGTGGCGGCAGCAGCCTTACCGGCAGCATCCTCTCACCACACTACGGGACCTTGCCTTCGGCCTCGCATAGTAGGACGACAAGTGAGCCCATTTTGACTAGTTACACTACTATTCAAACTCTTCCACATGTTTTGCGAACCTTGAACACTACTCAAACTCACAAAAGATCGCCGAGCAGTGATTCATCAACGGGACATGGCCCTGATGAATTGCGTAAGTTAAGATGCAAGTAGCAAATTTTTTTTCAATTACACGCCTCGGTTAACTTGTCATGTTTCCTTCAAATAATCATTTTTTTTGGAGGCAACGCATCGGAAAATTTCTATTTTATTAATTCTAGCGTTGATTGCGTAATAATAATTATTTGAATTTGATTTATACCGTATAAAATGTACCGAGAAGGTAATACTAGCAATAGACAGCGATACTGAACCACGAACACGAATTAATTCCAAACACGAATGTCTTCGGATGCATAAACTCGCACTAAACGTGCATGAATCAACAAAGTTCAACAAAAGGAGCGTTATCGCAAGGGGTACAATTCCACAGTTATTCGCGTTAAAAATAAAATGAGAAATATATGTTCAACTCGACTTTGCGGCGAGAATAACTAGAAACAGATAGAATCCCGTGCTTTGAGTGTGCCACTTTCACGATTCATATGAATCTCGTCTCATTTCCGGTAGGTATTGACAAAATTGGCATGAATACATCGACGCTGCAGAGGCCGCGAAACCCACCCCCGCCAGCTCCGCCTGCAATCAGTACTGCAACGACGACAGCGGCCTCCTCAAGATTGACAGATGAACAGGGTAGCGAATCTTTAAGTAGCGTGTGTTCTGAGGGTAGCCTTGGAAATCCACTACCACCACCCCGAAAGGTAGAGGAACCACAATTATATCCACTATATCGTTATTCAGTGCAGATGCTTTGGTTTTTACTCATTTATTAAATATAAATATCAGAATCACTTTATGATCGATAAGTATAATAATGTTTATCTTCAGACATTAGTTTTTAAATCGGTTTGATTTTTCTTTATAAATATTGGTAACAATTTAAGTTTCTTAGTTAATCTTTTATAATATTGTTATGGTAATTGACATTCTGATATATCGAATACTAAATGTTGTTCATTTTATCAAGGCATCCGCTTTCATTCTTCTATTATAAGCTTAATATTATGAATATATAATACTATTACTAGATTTTATAAAATTAGCAGTTTAAAAAAAACTATGCACAACGTTGCAAGTTGGGTAGAAAATGAATTAACGTATGCGTACGTCACGCACAATTTTCAAATGTTCAGGTCAAGATAAAAATTTGAAACAGGTAATTCTGTTTTTATAGTACATGCTTTGTTTTTTGTCACTAAACTATACAAAGTGCATTGCTTATAAAACTTATAATCAAACAATATTATTGTTCATAATATGACCAAGAGAGTAAGCACGTTCCATTACAATAAAAACCTTAAACATTTTATCGCAGGTTTTTTTATATATTATTGACTTCATTCATTCTTGCTCGTTTGATCATTACTAAACGCAGAAAATTTGATTAGGATAATTGCATCATACGTTTAAGGTTGATTTTAAAGGTTTGAAAGTTATAATTTCAATTATAATTCGATTTTTAAAGTTATAAACAATAACTATAATATTAATAATTAATATTATTAAATTAAAAATTCGAACTGTTAAAACAAGCTATTAGTAAAACAATTTATTGAAATAATTGTCGCACAACAAAAGTGTTTTAAATATTTAAAACATTACATTAAACAGTTGTTAGTAATTACAAAATATACACATGAGCATTATTTTCATGTTCAAAATATATTTATCGTAAAGTAATACGTATAATTTATTTAATCGATTGATTTCAAAATTAATAAATAATTATTAACATTCAGAAACAATATTAATATACCTTTTTTTAGATTTGTCATAATCCGAAGAAGTTCTTCATTTACACATTCATTTTTGTAACTTCTACTAGTAACTGTCGTTGTCTTCTCGAAAGTCTTTTTTCTTTTTGTAATACTCGTTGTGTATTATGCAATAACGATGCCTTTACAGCTAATAAATAAGCTGCTGAATTTATTTCTTTTGAGCTTGTTTTATTAATGCACGAGAATTCTTGTGCTGTTGACTATTTACATTGATTGATATTTTTTATCTACATTTATTTGATGTCTTTTAATTCATCTTGATTCGGTTTCGATTCCTTCAAAACTTTATGATTTAGAAAAACTGTTATTTTTTACTATTTGAGCTGTGAAAACTGTTTTTTCGTAATTATAAACATAGAAATTAACGATTTCATATAAATCAAGTCAATTTGTATGAATTCAGTACATTAGAATTCAATGGTAATTTATTCCGAAGAAAACTAATTTGTTATAATCATAATGAGGAATGAAATATTAGACATCATATGAGAAGAAGGCTGGATATTGTTATTTTGAATAACCAATAATTGCGGCATTTTTAGCCGCCGGCGTCGGGTACGAGCTTCACTGGTCTGCGTCGTTGTCGAGCGCTGTACGACTGCGAGGCCGACAATGAAGACGAGCTGTCGTTTCATGAGGGCGACGTTATCGTCGTGACGAACGAGCACACAGACGATGACAACTGGATGGAAGGTTTCCTGGAGCGGGCACCCGAGCGAAGAGGCATGATTCCTATTAGCTTTGTACACATGTTACAAGATTAAATTTAAAAATCATTATATTATTTAAGAATGAAGTGAAAATGCAAAACAGATTTCTTGATTAACACATGTACACATTTACACATATACACATGTACACAGCTATTATCTATAAAGCTGCCAGTATTACTAGTTTTGTCGATTAACATTGAGAAGACTCGTTTGTTAAGTGAAACGTATAAAAAAGGAAAAAAAAGAAAATTTAATATTGACACTATTAAGAAAACATTATTGTAGCAGTTGTTCGGATTGAGACAAACATTTGTTTCATTTTCCAATGACCGCCAGTGTGAACTGTAAATAACTACTTATCTCATGTGTCGGTCGTGACATATGGTATAAGTAGTATTTATATACGATTAAGGTACTTGCTTAAAGAGGAAAAGAGATAGATAGATAGATAATGATTTGTTTGTAAATGAAAATGAACTTTTGGCCAATATATTTAACAATCAAATAATTATTAACTCTAACTTAAATAAGTTATGAAGCAGATTATTAAATAAAAAATAATGTCAAGAATACCGCAGTAACGATGCGTATAGGTAGGGTTAGTATCCATAACATAGACTTTATTGATACTTGCGAAAGTCTACGTAATTGATAAATATATTTGTCAAAACGTTGTATTTCTTTATTTTTTTACCCCCGCCTGATCTTTTTATCTTAGAAAACTCATCTCTTCTGTTTATAACCTAAATTTGTTAGATTAGTTTAGTCGTTACATTTAAGTTATTAATGTTTAGACATACCGTTTACTTTTATTTAAACTTCTCAATACTCGATATTATTCATGATCTAAGTGTTTGTATGAGTGTATATTAACTGAGAGATTTACTGTAAGAGTGAAAGAGAAAAAGAAAGGAGAGGGTAAACAGAGAAAAAAGGAAATGTAGCAAAATACAAATAAGTCACTATACACAGCATTGCGATTGGTGATTTTCGATTTTCAGAGAATATTGCAGAGTGTTATGTCCCTGAAAAAAATATATTGTTTATCAGAAAAATAAGCTATTTTCTTTCTCATAGCAGTGCCATTAATAAAAACAATTTATTTTTTCTTCGATAAAGGTGTCGTACTTGCTGACAATGAAGTAGCCTTAGTATATCGATGCTAGTGATTTTTATAATTAATTTATTATATAAAATATATATATTATATATATGTATATGTTTTTGTTATGTTCATACATCACGTGTAACAAATATTGTAATTTTCTCAGATATATTTATTATCGGAAATACTATTTAGATTCGATCGCCAGTTGTATACAATTTATTCTTTTAATGTAAATGTGAAGGTGTACTATTACTTATGCTTATCTGATAATGATTTATTTGTACTTTAAAATGCGTCTTTAAATAAAGAAGACTACACTTTTAAAAAGTAATTTTAGCGCACTACTTTAGGTATGTCATATGCTGATAATGTTTTTTAAGAACGCTTAGGTAATCTACTTACGATTTCAAAATGCATGATTCAGCAATCTAAAATTTTTTACGAATTTTTTTACCAGTATTAAAATAAAAAAATTTAGATATTTTTCTCTTTATTGTAATAAAATTATGTTCTTATTTATTTATTAAGAGATGTTAAGTATATTTCAGTAATAAATACCAAAAATTGCATACACATAAACAAGAGTTTTTATTTTTCATATTTCCCTCTATCAGTTAAAGATTCACGTTATTTTCATGGATAATAAAGTTTTTGAAGCGCACTAATGGTTTGTAAAAGTAATGTAACCTGTTGAACTAAATATTAAGGTATTATACATTATTTTATAAAATTGTACAAACTGATTATTGCATACCTAATAAGTGTCAGTTGCTTAAGCTAATTTCAAAAACAGTAATTGCCTTATAATTATTATTATTGTGCATTGTTCTTTTAAATTCTAGATATTTTATTTTTAAGATTAAGTATGCGACTAACAATACATAACATAACATTTCGAAAGTACAAGTTATCATTTAGAACGTAAAATAGTGAAAAAGCTGCGTTTATTATTTATTATTATGCTCAATTATATTTATAGTTAGAATGCTCAATAATATCCATATGCTATTTTAAGTACTTATGAGGTACGGCGAGGTGCTTGTAAATAAAAACAGAATTTGTTAGTATAATCTATAGCTATAGAAGTTACATAAGAAAGTAGAATATGAAAATTTTTATTCACGGTAACTTTTATTATTGTTTTTATCTCGCAATTTTTCTGTCAGTTTTTATTTTTCTACAATAATGTTAGAATAATATGCATCATTGTATATCAATATACAATACTTTGAACATTTACAACAAAACGTTACCCGATGTCAAATACTTATTTACCTTTCATAAATCAACTTTTGAATTAGTTATCATATTAATTCAGTTTTTAAGATTTGTTTTCACACTCTTTTCAACAATTAAATTGTTAATAAGCTTTTTTATTTATCATATAGAATCGAACACCTTAGAAATTCTTAATTAGCAAATTAAAATAAGAGTCTAGCAATGTTTGATATTTTTTAGACTATTATATGATACATTGTGTATGTATCTGAAAGAATCAATCGTTTCGTGATAAAAAACTTAAGGTAGATTTATAGACAAATTTACATGTATTCAGAGTATGTTTACTATATATCTGTCGATTACGTCATACAATTATTTAAACAATTAGTGACTTACCTCTGGTTGATAGCTCTTGCATACGCCAGGAGATTTTGGGTCATATAAAAAATTAATAACTATACGTAGAAACAGATAGTACCATTAAAAATGTTAGAAACAACAAAATTATTAAAATTTTTGGCTTTGTAACTAACTTACTGTGTGACTAGATAATTCAAAAGGTTATAAAGTAAATAAAAAACGGATAATTTTTATCCCTTAATTTTTATTCATTCATATAACGAAAATCAGCCCACATAATAATGTACGTAATACTTTGTTTTTAAGGAATTTAGACAATCTGCGTGTTGAACATATTATTTTTCATATCCGTATGTTTAAAGTGTATCTTATAAGTATGTATCTTTGTTTATGTATTTTCACATGCATTTTACAAGTGTTAAGTAGTTTGATGGAATAATCTATATGCAGCTTTTATGCTGTCGACATAGTATACTCATGTGATATAACTGTTACTATTTTATTTATTTTTATTCTCGGTATATCTAAAATATTTTCATCGTTTAGTTTCTGTCCATGTGAATGTTCTCACGCATTGTTGTTTCTTTGACCAGAATCGATTATTTTTACTGTAAAGCTTTTAAATTAAAATTTAAATCTTTTATTAATTTGGTTTCATACTTTTATTACAATTTGAGGACGGTCATAAAAGCATTTTTACCCTTAAGTTTTCATGCCTTAAAACTTATAAGTATATATAGTGATTACATCATATAAACCATCAGATAAGAGGAATTTAGAATATTATGTCAAATAAATGTAACTTACAGAAAAATATTCCTAAATATTTTCAAAAGGAAAAACTATATAGATTCTGGTTAAAGCACTCTTTTAATGTTATCCGATCATATACAAATATATAAGCATTGAACGTTAAATATATAATATATTACCATGATCGTCACAATGTATATTATAATTTATATAATATTTTACGATAATTATTGTATGAACAGTTCCGGATTGAGAATAAGTATTCGCTCTAACATTCGCATTTTCCTTTTACATTTATAAGTTAATTATTATTCTTTCACTTTCGCGCTCTTCCTAATGCTTTTTTCTCTTTTATTCTTACTAATTTTCTTCTCTCGCTCGCTCTCTTTATTATTCTAACTTGAAAAACACTTACTGAAGAGGTATATATAGTATATATAATCTATAAGTAAGTTATATTTGCGTTCACAATCCAAATAGGTCCATCTTCGGCTTGTTCCTCTTATTCGATCGCTTCGACATGGTTATCTACCCGTATCGTTTATTTCATCTGCATTATCAAACTGCATGATCCCGTCTTAATTTAATTATTTTTTACAACATTGGATATGAGCTAGCTTAAATACTTTCTGCATATATATATATATATATATATATATATATATATATATATATAGCATATTTTACTATAAATCTTCATAATATTGTAATATGATCATTAAACTTGACTTATGCTCATGTTATAATATTTAATTAGATAATTATTTAATAAAATTTTACTCAATAAAAATTCAAAGCATATATAAGCCACTTCTATGAATACATCATTCTTACTTGCAGATGATGCGATAACCGATGAAAACCGAACGAGGCGATCGAACATTTTCCAGTTGGTGTACGACAATATAGCGATATTTTTTTATTATATATACCTCGGTAAAACAATGATTTACGCTTTTAATAAGCTTAACGTTTTAGTAAAAATGGCTATAAAGCCAACCCACACGCATTACTGTATATACTGTTTTCAGTTTTTTTGTTGTTTTCTGTTGGATATAATTATTATTCATCAAAGAAAATTACAACATCTTATCAATGTTGGTTTTTCATTTTTATGTTGTCTCTTTCAGATGCTTATTTAAATTATTGTTTGAAATTTTATTTCTCACAATTTGCGTTTTTACTCCCATTGACATACAATCCATACATATTTTAAAATGAGGAATTTTAGTCAATAAAGGGAACAATTAAGATATGAGTTTTATTAACTTAAAAAAATGACTCGTTTTGTTAATGTGATCGTATCCAATGAATATTTATTGTATCCAGTATAAATTTGAAAAGATAAAGATAATAATGCACTTTTCTCTTAGTTCAAATATTTGTTGTTTAATTTAATTATATGTTGATAAAATTTGACGAAACATAAAATATCAAATATTGTTTCAAATGAGAGACACGAGTTATGATAACATTTTTTAAAAAAAGTTAACTTTTGAGCTTATAATTCCGTAATTTTGATTTTATTTGGTGCATAAGTATTCCGTGAATGAAGTATTTTTTCATTTGTTTCGAACACCTTAGAATAGGTTAACTATGTTTTGCTAATTTTCTTTTTACATATTCATATAATTTTACTGAAACCGAAACTCGGCTATATATTTTTTTACATCCATAGCGTTTATCGGATAAATAAACATTTTTTCTTTAAATTTTAGTGCACGCGCGTAAGATTTTCATAACAGTCTAAAATTCATAATATTCAAGCTTGCATAAAGTTATTATTAACATATAATTATATGACCTTGAAAAAATAAATTTTAATCTTGTATAATTGTTTATTTCGTGGACATTATAGACAATCAAATAAGTAATGATTAGAAACGCATAATCTCTCCCTTGAGAAAAGAATTTCACATGAATTATATTTCGCACTGTTAGCCATAATCAATATTGGTAGCAATGTATTCTATAATTAACACTTTGGTTGGGAGCGATGGAATTTTTTAAAGCTCTTCATAATACAAACGTTAATTAATATGTATTTCATTACTTAATTTGAATACATAATTTATAAACAATATTAAATTATTAAATTATTGAGCATGTTTTAAAGTTAAATTAATTAGTATTATTTTTGTGCATGGCCTTAGAGTTAAATAGATTGTGTTTATTTTCCGATATGTTACCATATTAAATTTGGAAATAGTAAACTGTTCTTTTTATTTTTGCTCTTATTGTTGTGAAATATTTATACTTTTTTAGTTATTCGTAGAGTCATTGTTCTATCTATTATTAAAAAAATAAAAGTATAGATAGAATTTTTTTCTCAAATAAAAATTTACACACGAAACTTAATAAGAAGCAAAAGAATGTTCTATATTTTTTCAAACAATTCATTGTCAAAAGTTAGAAGCGTAAATCACATAATGATTCGAAGACCGTCGACATTATACTATATGAATAATAAAGTAAAACCAGTTTTTATGTAAACCATTTGCCTATTTTCTACACGCTTAGGAGTATTATATAATGCATATGGTACTGATAGTTTTCCTGCGAATTGGAGTTTGGTTAATGAAGATAAAAAGTTTTGTGTGAAACTTAAACGGTGTTTATACAAAATTTTTAAAGAATAGTTAAAATTTCACACAAATATTATGGAACTAATGGTTTGTTATCATTAAGCTTTTTTACAAATGAGTTCTGAAACTATAATTTCACAATGAAATGATCATATTGTATTTGACTGAATATGTGTGCAAACTTATTAATCAGCTTTTCACAATAAACATAGCTATAATGTAACATTAATTATTATAAATATTTCGATCTTCATATAAGCCAAAAGCTTTAAGTTTTTGCCTCTTTATATAAAACCTTACTTATTTAATCTCTATTTTCTGTTTCTCGTTTCTTCTCTGTATAAATTAAACCAAACATTTGTGTCTCGATATTGATGTACATGTAAGTTATATTTTTTACACATTATGTATTCCAGCTACAATACAGTTACCCAAGTTCTCGTATTCAAAACAAAATGTTTTTCCAGATTTTAGAGTATTGAAAGAATTACGCTGCTCTTAAGTTAATATTCACAGATTAAGTTAATTTATAACAATTGATTTTTCGATATACTTACGTACAATCTAACAACAAAAATAATAGTTTATTCAATTTCAATATTTTTCTAAACATTCAAAAATTTTTTTTCAAGTAAAACGTTTTCTATTCATAACTTTTTAAAAATAAGCCATTAAAAATAGAATAATTATCAAGTAGAATGAAATTGAACAAATAATAATATTTATCGGTAAAATTATTAGTAGTAAAATTACAAATAAGTTAAATATTTGTCACATCTTGTATATAATTACTGCAATAATACTTCTTCACGTAAATTTTAATACGAAATCATTTCATCAGATTAAACCAACAAGTTTTAATAATTAAAGTAAAAATATAAAATGTAATATTAAATGATGTATTACAACTGTTAATAATTAATTCAGAATAGATAGAAGTAAGGAGTACGACTAAAAACATAGACGTTTTTAAATATTTGTAGGGTTCTGCGACATTGCACATAGAATATGATTCAATAAAAATTTTTTTGTTATAAAGCGTTTTTTTCAGTACTTTTTTCGTTAGCTCTTCTTTTATAATTGTAATTTATTTTTAATTTCAATAATTACTTTGACGCGATAGCGCAGAAAGAATCACTAATTTATTCATGAAATTCGCAAATTTATAACATCTTGTGCGAATGTAAAAATTTAAACACGAAAAAATTGTCATGCGTTGTTAACAGTATATAGATAAGTTTGATTATCTTATACATGTATATCTGCAAACAACCATAGCCCTGTTTATTTTGTTAATCTTAATTGGTTTTTAATAATCTGCCTGAAATTTAAAAATATACTAATATTTTTTTGCCTTAAAAAACATATTAATAAATTTATCATAAATTACAAATCTCCTAAAATTTCAAGAAAAGATTAGTTTTCAAGGTAAGATCAATGCTAATCTTTATAAATTTAAGATATATTAAAATGTAACTAACGCAAGCATTACTGGATCTTTATTCCTTTTAGATATTAATTTATAAACATATAAGAAAAATAATACATGAATAAAAATGGAAAATTAAGTAAAAGATATATTATTAAATAAAGCACATTATCTTAATTAAAGTTCGTAAATTACGGAAGCGTACGAGAATCGCCCATGTGCAAATTAGTAAAATATTATCAGTAACGGTTGTAAGCTAAACGTGATTTTTATATATAGGTGTGTTATTTCAAACCAATGCATTAGCCAGTTCTACATATACGATTTTCTACGGTATTTGCTTACACCTTCATAAATATTGGATTCAAGGCTATAATTAGAATTAGAACACACGAAGTATTTTTTTCACTCCTTGCACTTTTTCAATATTACACGGATTGGCTCGGGATTGGCTTACATCGTATGCATTATAAATGTGCGAGAATGGCAATTTATAATGTTCTCATTAGTTAGTATTGAAATGGTACTGAAGTTTGCATAGTTTCTTATAATATAATCTACAATAAGGTATCGTACTGCGCTTTAAAAAAACTGATTAATTAATTTTTATAAACTTCTATTATTATTCCAGCAACCTGTATTACAACCCGTATTAGTATATCGACTAGTGTGTGCCTCAAGCGACTGTCTCTCTTATGTAGATATTTTCAAAATAAATTAGTGCAAAATAAAATTATGTGTATTTTTAACCTTTCTCCAATAGTATTATATTTAATAGTTAACATGTATATAATAAAATGAATTATCCCAAATTATTATGTTACCATATAATGTAATCAAAAGAACGTGTATAGTATATATACATATAATTATTGTTCTGTAAATTGAAAGAATCTATGAGCTATGCAAATATAAAAAGCAAAAATATACAAAAACTTTTTTCTATGAAAAACGAAAAATGTACCACGAGACGAAAACATAAATGTACTTAAAATTTATGCATGATCAAGTACATTATTATTATAGTGAAAAAATGTGAAAATTTTGAAAAATTTCAACATATCAAATACATTAATTATAGATTATTTTCTAGTAAAATTAAAGTTTACATTAGACAAATATTGAAATTTTAAGATTTAACTCTTTTAAATTATATGAGCCAATTTATTAAAATTGATATCTATTCTTTAGCGATTAAACTATCGATTAAATTTTAAATATTACAATTTTGTATACGCAGCATTTTTGAATTTTATAATAAATATTTAAAGGATAAACTGAAATTTAAAAATTTTGGTTTGAAGAAAGAGCATGCATTTAGTGATTTTTATGGGACTTTTTTATTAATCGTAATAAATAATCAATGGACAATCAATACATAATAAATAATAATCACAAATAATAATACTAAATTATAAGCAACAACAACAATAATAATAGTATAAGTTTTATAATATGTTTAAACAAAATACTATAGTCATGGATCTCATGAGTGAGTAGTTTCAGTGTTTTCACAATAAGATTTACATAAATAAGAACAGGTAAACTAACAAAAGTTCCAAGACAATGTAAGGGTGTTTTACAAAATGATATAGAGAGCATATCCGACACACTCTATGACAATTAATGATTACACTTAAAAATTATACACGTATTGTTTATGATTACTCTTAGCTCCATTATAACTAATTATTAGTGTTCCAGTAGTATTCATATTATTATTAGTGTTATTAGTATAATCTGTGTGTACTACAAAAAAACTAGGTATGAGACTCATTGGTCGTGCGCACTATTGAAAATCAATGTCCTTCTCTCTGTAAACTTAGCTTATTTCTCTCTCCAAAAGATTAGACAACGGGTACCATCAAAATTTTCTAGGTAAAATTCTAGAGCACTCGTTAATAAGTTTCTCGAGGATCACGTCCAGTCATTAAATAGCAAGTGTCGCAGTTCATGAATAGGTGCATAATAAAATATTCTCGTGCATGTGTTCTATGCCACTACAATCCATCTTATCTGTGAACTTTCACGAGCTCGTAATAACGAAGTTGCGTAAGTTTTGTATATTCATTTTCTTCCGTTTGCGCATTGTGAAAAATCAGCGATTCAAGGAGAGTAATTTTCGCCATACAATATCATTGTTTAAACCTTGCGGATTTAATTATATTAAAATAATTTTTTTACATGCACTACATGAGATTCCGATTAGAGATTATTTTGTTTGCGGGGTGGCAAACTTGGTATTTGTTATTTAACGAAGCGAGATAATTTGTTTATACGAATCTTATTGCTTTCAATGGTGCGCAAATTCAACCGACGAAGAAACACGCATTTAAATGTTTGGAATAAATCAGACGTTTTGTGAAGGTAGAAACGAATAGGAAAATTCTTTTATCTCTGTATTAAGTCATTCTTTCTTGTTCATGTATGTGAATGTTTAGTTTTCTTTGTATATTAGTTGCTTTTGTTGCTGCATCCGACATTTTGGTTGTATGTGCACCGACAAAATTGTTTGCGCTGCATGTGCATGCATCGAGCTCTACGCGTACTTTTCCTAAATATATTAGACCCGATAAATGTACCAGCATCGAAATGAAGCGCGCGTAGGTAGCGGATAACAACGGCTTAACTGACGTTGCGGTAAAGGTTGAATCGAAATGAACTTTCCTCGGTGCACGCCGTATGCCTTGCGTTTCTTTCACGTCGTCTCTGTTAAAGCTAGATGAGGTCCGTCATGGGACCGTTTAAGAGGAACTTCGCTGGCACCAGCTAGTACCGCGTATTGCATTTTTTTCGTAAACATCGATTATACTTTAAAAGCAAAGTAGACACGTGGCATATACTGTGTAATAGTTGAAGAAACCGCGCGCTCCGGCAAAGGACGTGAAAGGAAATTTCGAGAGCGTCGAACGCGCGTGCAAGGGCAGACTGCAGCGGCGCGCGCGTTTCTCCTCGCCCCCCGTCACCCCGCCACCCCCCCATCCCCCCCCCCCGTCGGTGGACCGCGCGGAGAAAGAAACGGGCCGATCGGTGTGCGTCGGCCGGTGGCGAAGGGGGAAAGCCCCGGGGCGGCCTTTGAGGAGGGGCGCACGTGCGCGGCTCTCGGGGCGGTTCCGCAGCCGAGTCCTCCGGGGGCTCTTTCAGCCTCTCCCCGGCGGCCGGCGCACAACGCGGCTCTCGGCCCTGGCGCTGCAGCAGAGCAGAAAGGGGGCCGGGGCCGGAGGCGCGACTGCGTGGGATCGCGGGCCCGCCTCGGGCTCCTCTGCCCCCGCGGCCGCTCTAAAGTCATCCTCGATTCGCTCGCGCGTCATGTACAATGCTGTCGGTCTGCGATTCTCGCGCGCTCCCAGACGAGCCCTACAAATATATAAAAACTCTTGCCGTTAGTCCGAGGGTGCGCGCGCACGGCCGCAGGTGCGGGCGCAGGTGCGCGCGTCCCCCGGCGCCCGCGTCTTGCAGCGGGAAGGACGGGAGGGCGGTGTGCGGGGGAGCGGCGGGCAGCGGCGGGGGGAAGGGCGACAGCTTCGGGGACGGGCTATGGGTTGGCTGGGCTCGGGACGCCACGCTCTCCAGCTCCTGGCGCACTGGGCCTCTGCTTCCGGGGGCTTCCCGAGGAGGAGCCTCCCGCACGGCCTCCTCGCCGCTTATTCCTTGACCTCGAAGTACTTGTACGTCGGGTTCTCGTAGCCGTTGATCTGCATGTTGGCCACGTGGCGCTCTTCCGGCGTGGCCGCCTGGTCTACCTCGATGAAGCCCTGCAGCAGACGGAACAGATGAGCCCAACATCCCAGGTCGATCCCAGGGCTCCCGTGCCTTTTGGCTTCTTTCGCGGCGGTGCTTCCCTTGCGCCCCGGATTAGTATTCTTTGCCCCATTTTTTCCCTCTTTTTCTTTTGGAGAACCGGATATTGCCTAAGCCCCGCGTTACTCCCGGCGTATTATTTTCGGGAAAAAAAATTCGCACAAGCCCCAGGTATTGTTTCCGTTGTTTTTTAACGCGGCGCTTTGCAGGCCGCCTCTAATTCTTTCTCTTCCCCTTCTCATTAAGCGCAGTCGGATCGAGCGCGAAGGCAAAGCTCCGGGGTGCGTTAAAGCGAAGGGCGTCTTATGCATCCGTTACGCGCGCGAGGAACATCTTAGCCGCGGGTAAACCGAAGGCTAAAACGAGAGCGTTCGCGGATTTTTCATCTCTCGCGCGTCGCGTGCTTAATTGAAACTCGAGCTGGCGGGTTAATAACGGGCTGAGTGGCCGCGCGTGAGCGCCTGCCCTCATTAATCCCGAGTTAGCGCGGGCAAGAAGGCGACAGGGGCGCGGGCATTGTTGGACTGGCGGGGCGGGCGCAAAAAGCCCCGCGCCCGGGACAGCCGGGGATCCGCAGGACTCACCTGGCTGTGGGGACTCCGTGCGCTGCGCCTCTTGAACACGGCTACGCCGACGATGGTGGCGGCCATCAGGGCGATCCCGGCGAACGCCAGGGTGAAGTAGATCGACCTGCTCTCACGGTGGTAGACCTCGCGCCTCACCGAGTAGCTCTAAATCGTCGATCAGAGCCGAGTCAGAGTCCGTATTGAGGGAGGCCGTTATGGCGCTCCGCGTCAAAATAATCTCGTTTCGGATCGAATTCGATAAAAGTTGGACGAGCGCCAAATGCGGTACACGTGTCAACAATGCCAGACTTGCGAAATTTTCCACGGAAACGAGCCTACACGTTTTCCTCAAAGTTTTAACCTGCTCGATCGCATCTAATTCATCGAGTTTTATTTAAGCAGCAGGCATTCAACGTATGCGAACCATAATCTTGGCGGATTTTTAATGCTGTTACACGGGTTCATTTTATGGAGATGGAGCTACATTTGAATAACTCGTAGACCATAAAAGCCGGGCAATTTTCTACTAGGGCATGTAAAATTTTGCAACATTATATTATGTAGATGAAAATGGTATGGAAAGTGCGCAGTGGATTTGAAAAGCTGTTCATTTTTAATCTTGGGTTGTTAAAAATATGCGCGAGGCTAATTCCTTGCGTCGTTTATCAAAATGCTGAAAAATATTGGAAAGGTCCGCGACATAATCGAGCGGTCAGCACACATGAATTTGACGCAAGTCTTGAAAGGCAAGGTTGTGCAAGATTTGGCGCGGGTCCAACTGGGCGTTCGCGGGCGGAGGCTTACCGGCTCAGAGTGCGAGACGTCGTGGGTCATGCTGTGGGCCGCGCGGATCAGGCCCTCGTTGTGCTTGACTGCGCCGCCGGCGGCGGGCTGCTCGTGCTCGTGCTCGGGCTCGTGCTGCTGCTGGGCCAGGGCCAGGGGGCCGGCCTTCTTCTGCTTGGGCGCCGCGGTGGAGGGGGCCGCGGGCGGGGCCGGCGCGTCCTTCTCGGGGTCGGGCGCCCCGGTGCCGCTGCCCGCGTCCTTGCCCGCCTCCTCGTGGACCTCGTGCTCGGTCCGCAGCTCGCCCCTCTCGGCCTTGCGCTGCTCCTTGCGCTCGCGCTCCAGCTGCCTCTGGTGCTCCTTCTCTGCGGACCCCAGAGCCAACGTTCACCCGGTCAAGCGGCTTCCGTTATACTCTCGCGCGTCCTGTTCCTCGGACCGACGGGAGTCATTTGCAAGTCCGCCGGCTCCGATTCAATGATAAAAGCCCGTCTCTCGGTTCGTTATTCATGTATTCGCTCGGCCCGCATCTGCATAAATATCGATCTTCGCGCAGTCGGCCCGACTCGGCCCCGCTTCCCAAGCTGTTAAAGCCCTACTCGCGCGATTAAGAAGAGCGTGCATTGTCACTTTTCCCATTTCTTCCTCATTTATTCTCGTTATTCTATCAACTCGACTATACGAGGACAAAAATATCTGTCATCGTCATGTCTGCTGTCAGAACCGCGATACTTTTGATAATATTATACAGATTTCATTATTAGACTTGCGATAACCAGTGCAATTTTGGTAAAATTCACGAGTTGCAATTAGCGATGTGATATTTTTAGTAAACGTTACAAGTACAATCGAATCCAGACAGAATCGAATACAGCGCAGAAACTTGTTTTTTCCAAAACTGCGTATTTCGAGCGTTTACAGGAGTGGGCTCGTACAGTGGGCTCCGCGCCACTGGTAGGTCTTTTATTGGAATTAGCTGCGGGAAGGGCCGCAGCGTGATTCGGTTAGCAACTCGAGCCGCGCGGGCCTCCATGACAAAGCGCAATAATTTTAGCGTTGCCGGTGGCGCTCGGGCCGCCCTCGCGTAAAAAATAAACAATCGAGCTCGGGCGCGCGTGTTGCGTGGGCGGGTGAATAGAGAGGGGCCGCTGGGGATCGATACGCCGCGAGGAAAGGAGGGCCGGCCGCGCAGCTGTGCCCGACAATCGGCCGCGCGACACTCGGAGGAAGCGACTTATTAGGAGGGGCGCTCCCGTCTCCCGGCGCCCGGCTCCCGCGGGTGCACCTCGTCCTTGCGCCCCCGCGGATCGATACAGTGGCGGTGGGGCGCCGCGAGGCCCGCCCGGGGACGAACCTTGCTGCTTGCTGGCGACGTCCGCCTGGAACTTGTCCAAGATAGCCGCCTCGGCCTCGCGCGTCATGGCCAGGAGCAGCCCCGGCGTCTCGTCCTTGCTGCGCAGCGCCAGCACGTAGTCGTCCATCAGCTTGCCGATCTTGGTGCTCAGCTCCGGGTAGCTGCGCCCACAAAATCACCGTCACAAGGCTTATTCACACCCTCGCACCCTCCGCGGAAAAAGCCCGCGACAATTCGCCTCTCGCGGCCCCCGACGCCGCTCGAGCAATGAGTCGGCCGATGATTAAACCACCCGCGGCCGCCCCGGGGCTTTGTATTGAACCGTATTCGCCCGTGCCGTTTAACGAGCCGGGATTTCCGCTCCGCCCCGGCTCTCCAGAGACGCGGCTTTGAAATATTCAACGAATCCGCGTTAAATTTCCAGCCGCCGTCGCCGAGGATCGGTATCCGGCCCGATGATCGCTCCGAAAAATCGGTCCCGACGGCCGCCCGCGGGCCATTCTCCGAGCGAGCTCCCGTCCCCGGCGCCGTCCCGCGCGTCCGTACCCCACCGAGCCAAGTTTAATTACGCGTTGGCGCGTACTCGTCGGTCCCGAGGCGCGTCGCGCCGCGGCCGGATTCCCGTGGAGAGAAAGGCCCCGGAATTGCCGGCACGCCCATCTTGTAAGCGGGCGGGGGACGGGGCCGCGGGAGGCTCGCCGAGGTCGCGCGCCGCACGTACCGCTCGAGCATGAGGAGGCTCTGATTGGTGATGCGATCGATGTCGGCCAAGTGCTCGAGGGTGGCCGGCTTCTCCCGCTGCGCCTGCTCGAGGCTGCTGTCCAAGAGGTGCTTGTAGTGGGCGATCGTGTGGTGGCGGTCCTTGTGCAGGGCGCGCAGCAGCTTCTGCAGGCACTTCTGGATCCGGTGCTCCTGGGGGCAGAGGACGCCTCCGATCACTCCGGGCTCCTTTCCCGCCCGCCTGCGCACTTCGTGGCCGAGTGCCGCGTAAACAGCCCCCGCCGCCGCGGATCGCGCCCGGCCCGCCGAATCAAATTCGCCCCGAGCCGGGAGGATTGGCCCGGGCTTTTTACTCGCCACCCTTGGGACTTCGGCACTCCTCCGCTTCCGCGGGGGCTGATTCGTTTAATAAATACACTCGCTGCGTTTACCTGGGAGCCCGGGAAAGAGTTCCTCTTTGAAAGGCTCCGCAAATTGGATTGTACTTCCTCTTATGGAGGCTAAGCGCGGCTTTCGATCGCCAATTTTTTCAATGCTTCCATCCACTTTTATAGAAACTCATTCAAACTTAAAGCCTCGTGCATGTACTTTTTTCAAATAAATTTTAAATAAGACATCGTTCTATCAAACACTAGACCTTTGAAGGTGCTCTTTTTCACCTAGCTTGTCCTTTCGGCCACGCTATGAATTTTCATTACGTGTTGTATTAAATTTTACACCGAGGCCGGAACGCCAGCACGAAAATATTTCCTCTGCTTAAGCTATATGCGCGTGTAGGCTACGGTGTTGCGGAGAGCGTTAAAAATTATCAATTTCATAATATTCGCAAACAATGCCGTTTCTCTAGAATATCTCAAAGTTTCAAATTAACCCGGACAGTGTATCTAATAATGGTATAGCGTCAAGCGGTTAGTAGAAATATACCGAGTGTGGTCAGACGCATCGAGGTGTCCATGTCTACCAATTGTATTAAATTCAAATCGTTCAAAGCCTTTCCATGCCTTTCATGCCATTGCCTGCGTATTTCATTTAATTCGTGATTTTTTCAACTACGCGGAATGGCATAAAAGTAAAATCTATCTCGTAGAAAAAAGCAAGTAAAATCAGAAAAGGCGAAACGTTACGCCTCAATTTCAATTGGGCTACATTTTCACGTATTACACTGTATCACGGGTAGGTTCTTATAAAAGCTTTTTGTACGTAAGAGCCCTTATAAGGTATCGTAAAATACATTCCATTCAGATTCGAAAAGTGACATTTTATATAATTTCTTTATAGACTTACGTTAGGTGGGATTTCGTTGAGAGCCGCCGTGTAGCAAGACATGGCTTCTTCGTTCCGTTGCTTAACAGTCTCCTATTAAAAAGAGATTTTGCAATTCGTATAACTGAAATATAGCCCGGCTCGTAAATCGATAAAGGTACTCTAAATTGAATAATTGTCCATAACTGTAACATTACTCTCACTGGTAATAAATGGAGTAGGGGGTGGGGGTCGAGGAGGGAAAAAACGCAGTTTGAATAAAACGAGCACTCGGAGCACGTGGCCGTAACGGTATTAATTTAGCTGTGAAGGGTTCATTGAACAAGGCTCACTGGCACGTGTATATAGCAGTCGCAAAGGCGAAAAGTGGCTCTCGATTTCCTTGGGCCGCGCGCGGATCGCGCGCTAGCGACTCGCTAAGCCCTCGTTAAAGACGCGGCATAGCGGGGGGAGGGGGGGGGGGCGGGCGGGCGCAGTAAAGCCGGAAAAGCAGAATATACCTTGAATGAAAAATTGGGGGGGGAGGGGGCGAGGGGGTCTCGGCGGGGGCGGGTGCATAAACGAGGGAAACAAAGGGAGCGGCGGATAAAAGGGGCAAGGCCTGGAGCGATAAAAATTTTAAGGGCGCCGGGGAGTTTGCCAGTGGGGCGGATCGCGGGATCGCGCGGCGGTGGCCTACCTGGACCCGCTGCTGGTGCATGGCGCTGAGGTGGTGCTTCTCCGCGGCGCCGCTCGCCTCGAGGGCCGCGACCGTCTGCTGGAAGCGCACGGTCATCCAGCGCTTGAAGGCGTCCGCGGCCACGGGGTCGCGCGCCCGGATGTCCTGGTAGCGCTCCTCCAGGTCGCTCCAGTCCTTCATCACCTGGAAGCGTGGTAACGCACAGATTTCGCCGCGGGCGTCACGCTTGCCCGCCCGGAAGCCCGCCGCTCGGCCCCTTTCGTCCTTGGCCCCGCCGCCCTTTTAAACACTTGCAAAAAAGCCCAGGCCGCCGGCTCCCGCGCGTGTAAGTCTTTTTTAAGCCGAGCAAATACGGGCCTCGTAAAACTCCCGCACGCCCGTTTGAAGCGTTTTTATTTCGCGCTTCCAGCGCTACCCCCCGCAAACCCCGCCCATTCTCTTTGGCCCTCCCCCCCGAGGCCCGAACCCGAGCAACCCAACGAACCCAACCCAACCCGCGGCCTTTTTTATTTTTCGGCGGGAAACGGCGACCCGCGCGCGGCAATTCCAGTAATGGGCCGCGTTTTTAAATGTAACGCGGTAATGCGGCAATATTTCAAAAAGTATAACTTTAAAAACGAGTTTTCCTTTCCTATTGGAAAAGTTCGAGTATCCCTCAAGTGGGATGTATTGCGTTACTTTGGATTTACTTCCTCTTCCGGTGTACCCGCGTTATGCCGTTACTACAGCTGATACTTTGGACGAGTTTGAAAATTATTGCGCGTCCCATCGAACGATATTCTTTGGTGCAAATACAAATTTTCAATGGCTTTTCAAGCTAGACGTTTATTATTTTCAATCGCGCTGCAGGCGAAGGGATGGGAAGAGAGTAGATGATTGTTTCAATTGAAATTGCAGATGCTACATCTGCATATCGCGAGAAAGCATGTGTAGGATAACATAGGCGAGTCCCCCATTTGAACGTGGCCTGTTAAAGTCAGATATGCATTTAAACCTTTATAAAAATGACTACATGTATATGTATGCGTGGGGAGAGAGGTGGGGGCAGCGCGTGAAAACTCCAGTAGCTCCGGCTCTAGCAGCGGGAAAAATCAATACGCGCTGGTGAATAAATAAAGTTGGCGATGGGAAGGCCAATAGCCTCGCGGGCGCCGCATTCAAAATCGCGCGGAAGTTGGCGGCAATAATCGAGGCGAGCGCCGCGGGCGGGAGGGGCAGGCGAGAGTCCGCGGCGGGGACGGCGCGAGCGCGTCTCGGCGCGTGAGCCTCGAAGGCTGCCCGGCCGGGGAAAAAAGTATCGACCGGCCGTAAAAATAGCCGTCCCCGCAGGTGGGGGAGGGGCCGAAAAGCTCGGGGAGGACGGCTCGGCGGCGGGCGGCGGGCGGGGCGGGAGGAGCCGGCGCAGGAGATCCGTTGACCTGGGCGCGCGCAAGGGCCGGTGGGCGCATCGATCGCCGACTACAATGGCCGGGCCGGGCTATCCGCCGAGGATCGCTACTCACCTTGGTCACCTCCTCCTTGTGGATCTCCTCGAGCCTCATCTGCGCCTGCTTGTAGCTCTGGTGCTCGGAGCGCGGGTCGAAGTGGGTGAGGTAGGGGTCGGGCGTGCCCTTGGGCGGGAGCGCCACCCCCAGCTGCCGCGGCAGCTGCTGCGTGCTCCCCGGGGCCGCGGTGCTGCTGGCCCCGCCCTCGGGGCCCCCCTCGCCCGGGCGCTCCGACCCGCTGCCTGGGGGCGCCGCGGAGGAGGATGCCCTGCGCGCACCAACACACGGGGTTATGCACCGGAAGCTGCGCCCTTGGAGAGCAGCGCCCGGGAGCCAATCGGCGAATTGGCCGAAACAAAAGCCGGACTCGCGCGGCGCCGCTGGGCTTTACGGCCGCTATTCCTGGCAGCGCGCGACCGCGTGTCCGGCCAGATAGCCGCGGCCATCCCCCGCGGCCCGCACGTGTCCTCGTTAAAGCGAGCCGGACAATTACCTGGTGGTGCCCTCGTAGTACTCGAAGTACTCCTCGTTGCTCTCGTCCTCGTCCGGCTGGTCACTGAGGACGTCGTCTAGGTTCTCGTACGAGTCCGAGTCGTCCTCCGCCTCCTCGTCCTGCTCCGCCTCCTCGTTCGCGCTCTCCTCCTCCTCCTCGAAGTCCTCCTCCACCCCCTTGGGCAGGTGCATCTCAAAGTGCTTCTTCAGCTTCGTGTTCTCTGCGCAGTCAGAGTCGGGCTTTAGCCGAGGCTTTTTCAACCCTGTAGACTTTGGGCTTCTCCGCCGCAGGCCCCCTCCTCCTTATTTACGCAAACTTTTGCCTATCGCCGGCGATTCGGGGCCGCCCTCGGAATTACGCTCTCGCCACTGCGTTAAGATTTAATGAATCGGCGGTCGCTTCATTGTGCTCGGGTCTCCTCGCGGTCGAGTGCGCGGACCCTCCGAAATAATCCCGGGGGAGGCTCTTTGTTCGCCGCGGCCCGACGCGAGTCAAAGCGATTTATTTTGCTGCGGATGATCGGATTGCCGTGACACTTTTAATTAAATGAATACTCCCCGCGCCGGATATCGAGTGGACTGTCGCGACAAGCCGCCGCCCGTCGGCTTTTTTTAAGCTCATCGATTTTCATCACCGGAAAAGCTAAGATACAAAAGGGGAACAATGAAAGATGCTTCAAGAGCATCTATTGCGGGCCATTCGTCTATTAAAGCTGCATGTCGCGACGAGCCAAGGCAGCTCTGCCTCTTTTAATGCGCCGCGTACAATGGTGGAAGAGCCGCTCGCGGCGCACACGAGCGGCCCGACAAAAGAGACGCGATCCCCCGGAAATTCGCCATTAGAAAATGCTCCGGTCCCGGTCTCTAGGCATCCGGCGTTAATCTACTTTCGCCTCCGACGATACGACATTATCGTCCCCGACGGCAATCAGCGAGGACCGGAAAATCTTTCGGTGCTGCAGTTACTGCGGGATTCCGGGGCGCATCGTGCGGCCCGCGTCTTATGCTCTCGGCGGCTTATCGCTAACAATGGCCAGCGCCTGGAAACTTATAATATTGCTCGGCAAATACCTTTCAAGTGCTTGGGACAGCAGACGAACTCGACGCCGGCGAAGAGGGAGATACCGCAGGGCAGCAGCATCGCGAAACTTCTTAGGTTCATGCTGCGCTCACGGCAGGTATCGGCCGCCGTTGAATTCCATCTGCAATAATTAATTTTCATCTGGCTGCAGCGGGACGAGGGGGGGGGGGAGGGGGAGGTTGGGAGGCGGCCGGGACGTGCGCTATCGCGCCCCTCCGCGCGGCGCCGGCGGCGGCCGCTTTAATTAAAGCTGCCTCCGCGCCAGGGAGACGCCCGTAAAAGTTGAGCACGATGACGTTTTTAGGAATGCTGTAAATAAAGGGCACCCCACCTCCGTATCCTTGCCCCGCCCCCTCCTCGATATCATTTATATTAAAAGTTTTTTCCGGCCCGGAGCCGGGGCATAAGACGGCCCATTTGCATATCTATTCACTGCACCGGCGTGCAGTATTCCACGCCGGGAAGAAAACCTGGCTTTTTATTGCTCGCCCAGGCGCCGATGCTATCAGAAAATGATTAAAAAGCAATTCCAACGCGCGGCCGATCTGTTCCCCGGCATTCGGATGCGTCGTTCGCATTCCCTTCCTGTACACTGTGTGTATATGGCAGGCGCGGGCGCGCGGCCGTCCCGGCTGGCAAATTTAATCGATCAATTTTAGTGCGCGCGCGCAACGCTCAATCTATTGTAACGTCGTTACGTCGGCTATAGATTATTCGACTGATCGAATCGATTATATACCTGTAAGATTCCCAGCATTTCGTCTGGTTGTGCAGGTGATCAAACAAGCATCCTTCGGGCACAAGCAATGCATCACTCTGGAATGGTCCTTCTGTGGATGAAAAAGTCACTTGCTCAATGTCCTCGTACATTTGGCAACCCCAATGATTTTAAAGAATATACGTAGTTTATGAGATCGTTATTGTTGTATCCTACACTTGCAGTATACGGGGTGGCATTTAGTCCCTGTGCTCTATCCTTACAGCGTAATAACAATTTTGGAGCACTTCTTACAGTGAGGTCTTCTGGATAATGGTAACGCGAGCTGTAACTACATGTTTTACAGAAAACGCTTGGAAAGTTTGAAAAATTTGTCGAAGTCGTTTGCCACACCTGCTTTGTCATTATGGCTGGATAATCAGATCCGTAGCAGCGAGTCAGATGAAACTTTAGAAACGTACAGATGAATTATGGCAGAAACGTGAGAATGTGGCTCTAACAGTGAACATCGCGCGGCCTCAGAAGATAACGCATTTTGGGTTATCAGAGTTATGGCCTAATTATAGTAGTTTATTTAGTTGGATTCTTGTGGAAGTTGAGTCCAATAGGAATAAGAAACTAAGAACAAATTGATACGAAAAGAAAAACCATCCGCGACATTGGTGTATTGCGTCTAGGAATTTTCAAATCTCTTTGCAAACTTCTATACTCGATATAATGATATAAAGGATTCACAAAGCTCGTGTACAGGTATAGCTTTCATTCCTTCCTTTAACTCGACTGATCAAAGCTATACTGTGCTTTTCGAATATGCATATAGCTTATATTGCCCGAATACACGGTTTATGTTTTCCTCGTCAAACTCATCAATAATTTTGATATGCGCCAATGACGCAGCTAGATTATAGTGGAGCCTGATCCGATACAGTTTACCGTGGCTGCACCTGCGCGAACGCTCAAAATGAAGCGTACGCTTTATCCTGCAATACGAATAATTGAAAAAAATCTTTTAGCAAACAGCGTAATGAAACAGTCACAGGAAGTGGAAAGAGCTTCGATTAAACATTAACGTCCAAGTTGAGAGTGCTGCAATTAACGAGTCAAATAAAGTATGGAAAAGGAGGTAACAGCGATTTTTCGATTTCCCACTCTAAATTCTCGCAATTCTCCTCCAAAGTTGGATGCGATCTACTCGAATGCGTTCTATCCGATGAGACGGGTAAGAACCGCGAACAATATCGGGAGGCGAAAGTAACTCTCCGTGCGGGGGGCAGCCTGCAAGTTTGTAAAGCATCCTCGGAACTTTGGGAAGCTCAAAGCTACCCTCGCAAATTGCACTTTTGTGAAGTTCCCATTACCTAGGCATCTGTAGGGCTTGACCCACCGCGAGAGCTTGCACTTGTTCTTCCCAGGCTTGCACCAGCCGCTTACGCGGACGTAATGCGACGATTCCACGATGTTGGTGATGTCTCGCTTCGGGTAGGCCTGTAATCAGAAACAAGGTAATGACTCATGCGTACTCAGATTTTATCGGATACCCTTACACCTCGGCTTTGTTTAACAACTCGTGTAACAAGAATAGTCTTCCCTGCAACTATCGACCTGTTTTCGTTCCAAACCCAATTTACTTCTCGTTTCAAAACAATATTCCGCTGTCTCACTTCGAGACAATATATAATATTATTAATTTAATGCCGTCAAAACTATTGTTTGTCTTTCAAAGAGCTTCAATCTCTTGTCCGAGAAAAGTAGGCTGAAGTGTCGGATATAGATTTAAAGCAAGAGATTGTTATTGGTTTATGATTATTATTTCTATTGATGAAGCCATTTCTATTGTATATTCAATATAGCCACATTTCGAACAAATAATGAAATGAACTTATTTAAGAATTTTAGTGAGCCGTCAGTTTGTAGGGAGAGTCGAGAATCGGGTCAGACACGACGATTAAAAATTCTTCAAGATATATATCCAGAATACTTTTTCTTCGGTTATCTGGCATATTGTAGAATGCCACGATTGTGGCATGTCTGTAATGCTTTAGAGTTTATTTATTTAGGCAATGTTACTATACCGGAACAAACGATTTAATTTCTTCGACTACTCCTAAGGCAGGTCCCTCAGGTCTTCCCTGCGGTTTCTACTGTGGCTTGCAGGCAGTGACTAATGTGCACTGAGTCACGCGGTTACTAATCTTAGCTGTTTCAGGCCCGGTGATCACGCAATAATTTGCCAAGTGTGAGTAAGAATTCAAATGATTTTTCGTTTACCATATTGTTTCCTATTTACTAATTGCTTTTTAAATGAGCTCACGCAGGCCCTCTATGTACAATTAGCCTAAAAGTAAAAGTCGCTCCGGTGTGCGTAATGCATTGGTTTATAAAAATAACGGTGAATTATTTTTTCCAAGCTGTCGGTCGAAAGAAGCAGGAGTAAATAAATATTGCGCACGGGGGAGCGTTACGCGCGAGGCGATAAGCGTTTGGCAGGCCTTCAAAAAGGCCGCGATGATTTTTACAGGCTCAGCGATAATGCGGGCGAACGGCGTTCCAACGTACAGCCGGAAGGACGATCCGCGCGCTTGTCAAGCTCCCCCGCGATCTGTCGGGAATTCGCAGACGCATTAAAAGGCCGGCGAGTGGCTCGTCGGGCCGAAATAATCGCCAACGAGACACGGCGGGCGGATCGGCTCGAAAATATCGACCCCCGGCGGGCGTGCGAGTGACGCGGAATTTTTGTCGCGCGGGGGGAGGTGGGGTCTGACGGCCGAAAACGCGGCGACAGGCCGCGTAATAAACGCGCGTCCGACTGACGCAATTAGTCCCGCGGGCGGGCCAATCCATTGTTGTCGACGGGTCATTAAAGGACGCCGCGCGCGGGACACGTCCCCGGGCGTTAATGCCGACGGTGCAGCTGCTCGTCGGCCGATATTACGTCGTTGCGTGGATTACGCGATCGGCCCCTATGGCCGCGTTGCCACATCAGGGGAAACGGCGCGCGTATTGCTTTTTTGCTCGCGCGGGACATTGGGAGCGGTTGCAAAGGGGTCACGTGGCGCGGGCAAAGGGCCGCTTCGAGGGCGCGAGTCGCGTGTGCCGATTGGACGCAGATTGTCGTCCGCGATTTGCGGTCCGGCCCTAGTGCCTTCCTAATGGCTCCTGCGCAATGAGGGATCGACCGTATACTACTCGTGTGCAATTCGCCGCGCGCGCCCTCGAAATGCGAAGAGAGCGAAAACGCTGTTTGACCCGCTGGCGCGTGTACTCTTTGTGATTATGCTAATTGGATTCGTGCCGAGAGATTATAGAAAAGATATACTAGTCGCAGCCGTGTATTATGTTTACGTTTAAATTACAAGCAGCGACTTATTGAAACTACTTCCTTCGAGCAACGAGTTGCAACTGCGTTAACGTCTAAGTACATATTATAGCCCGCGTATAAAGGAAAGCAAGAGTAAACTAATGATCGCCTCGACTCTGCAGATTACGTGTTTATAAATAATATTTGTTTTCGCGTTCGCCCGCACGCGGAGCTTCAAACGCGGATTGACATTTAAATTGAGTTTAGTTTGATCAAAGGCCCACTTTTAAACGGCCAAAGGATTAAACTGAATTTTCTGAAAAAATTTGAATGTATTTGAAAAAGCGCGAAGGACTCTTGAAAAGTTTCCTCTTGGTCTACTTTTCCTTGTAATAAGCGCGTCGCGTTAGTTCTTTGAGGCAATGGAATACGCGACTATTATATGCACTATATAGGAGCAGGGTATACGGTTACATCGCGGAAGAGCACACAACTGAAATTTGAATATTTAATGCGAAGCTGTGCATTGGGCGGATAAATAACTAACAGCATTACGTGAGACTTGGCGCTTCTTTCTGTCGTTATGCCACTTGTTAAAGGCCAAGTGGGTTAACTGACAATGAAGCTCTCGCGGGGGAATGTGATCTAAGAAGCAGCCGTATGTTCCCTGCACACGACAACGTAACTATATACTTGATTTGACGAGTTAACAATTGTTTAACGATCACTTGGAATAGGTAAATCCCCGAGCCGCACCGGATCACCGAATATTTTGTCGATTTACGAGTCCGGCGGCGCTTTTGGGCGGGCGCCCCGCGTCTATACTATTGTAACGCGGAAATACTCGTCAACGCTAATCCGCCCCCATAAAGCGTTTAAGCGAGCGGAAATTGAAAGGCGAAAACTCGGGTGCGGCAGTGTCCCTCTGTGCACAGCCAACCGGCACTGACACGCGCGTCCGAAAAAGCGACCCTTTCACAAGGTCGCGCAGTGCCGCGGGGCGCGCGCTCATTGCGCTGGCCCGCGCTGCGGCCTCCCCCGAGGCCGGGAACACTTCAATGCCGCGCATTTGGCGCCCCGCCCGGCGGACTCGCTGCCGGATGCAGAAGGGAGGCCCGTGGCTCGCTTACCTTTTTGCAGAACTGCAGGATGTCCAGCTTGTCGGTCATGCAGCTCTTGGTCTCCGTGGAGGAAATCCAGCGGCCTTGCTCGCCCATGTGCTGGGCCAGGTAGACCTCGCCGGCTTCGCACAACGTCGCCACCTTCGGGGGCAGAAAGGAGAGTCGTGTACGCAGTCCGGGGTCATTGTCCCCTCAACGTCCTGTCCCGCGGGATTTGATCGAGTGCCCGGCGCGTTCCCCGGGCATTTTTCGGGCCCCGCTTTTATCGGCCCGCCTATAGAATTGGCGGTGCGCGGAAGCGTTTGCTCCTGTCGAATCGGACCTTTTTAATTCGTCACGTCACTCCCGCGCTTTTCTCTTTATTCCACTGTAGCGTATTTACCGTTTCAATTGGCTTTCACGGGGATTTAGTGCCACTGAGCATAAAGTACTATATCGTCTATTTATGGACGCAAACAAAAATCGAGGGATATAGTTCAAAAAGGCCGCTGACGCGTTCACCTATATCGGCTGATTGATTATATGGGCGTTTACACTAATTGTCCCCTTGTACTACCCTGATAGAAATTGAAACCAAATTCTGAGCAGTATTCGGTACATTAATATCGAAAATCCAATTCGCGCTTTACACCATTCTTAATTATGGATCAATAAAAGTTTACACGTATTTAATATTTATCTTTTATTTCGAGCTGCACTTATCAATTGAGTTTTCGATTAATCTTGTGGACCGAAAGCTTCATTTGACAAACACGTTGACCATAAAAAACGTTTAATTTTCTACTCTGAAAAATTGTTCCGTGCCGCTGTAAGCTGTGAATCATTTGATACCTTTTTGTAAAACAGGCGGAAAACGTCAATTTCGTAAAATTGATCAAAACTTATTCATTAATACTCGAATTTGCGAAAATGTTGACTTGGATGCAGAAGTTTGAACGCTATTATTATCATGTAATTTGAAACTGAACCGGGACTGGACAGGGGACAAGCAGTGTACGAAGCTCCGTAAAAGTTAAAAGTTTTAAAATTACATGACTAATCCGAGTGGACGTCGAATATGAAGGAGGCGCACGAGTGACCCGGATTCACACACGCGTCCCGCGCGGGACAACTTATAATCGACTTGCAGCAACGACGTCTCTGGAAAAGTTCGGCCCTATAGTGGCCGGGCGCACGCACGGGCCAAGTTTCGGCGGGCCGTAAAAAAATAAGCGCCCCAGAGATTAATTGGACAGCGGACGTGGTGAAACTGGGGAGCGAAGTTGGCGGGCCGCGGCGGGAAGGCCATCTCCTCGGCGATTGATTAAAGAATCGAGGGGGTGGGCGTCGGGCGTTTTAACGAGGCGCGACGCGGCGGGCGCCGGCTGAAATTCGCGGCATGCGCGCGGCTCGTGAGGCGGAAATATTCCGTCCGCGTGGCCAAGTTTTCCCCGCTTTTTCCCCGCGCGCCCGTTTCCCGGCGGCGCGCTATCGGCAAAGCGATAAAAAAGCCCGCGGCGGCGCCGCCAACTCGCGGCCCAAGTGCGTGTAACGAATTCCTTTGTTTGAACTATTCAGCGGCCCTGGCGAGCGTTGGCCTAAGTGCCGTCGTGCGTGCGTGCCCGGGCTGCGGCGCGAGGCCTTTCCGCTCCCACGCACTCGTCAAAGGACCTATACGCGTGCGTCCGCGTTCCGCCGCGTGTTTTCGGTGCGAGCGGCCCCGGCCCGAGCTCGCCAGGCACAGCCAACGAATTCCGCGATGGAGCTCTTAATTAAAAGGGCCGCGGGGTTTTTCTCGCGCTCGGGCCGCCGGCCCTAATTGATTCGGCGCTCGCGAGCGCCTTTGTCCCGGTGAGCGTCGCTGCCGGCCGAGTTTCGCAGGGCCGATCCGGCTTTGCTCAATCAGCGACTGGGCTCGCGCGATATCGGCCCTCGCGCGGCCGCTCGAAACGCCCCGGGCAATCAAGCCGCGGCGATCGGAAAAGCGTCGGGGCTCGGGGCAAAGGCCGGACGTGCACTCACCTGTGGCTCGGATCTCCCGCCTGCTGGGGCCAGCTCCAGTCGCTCGGACACCGCCTGTGGGCAGAAAGCACGTTACTTTTCAAAAGGCTTGTCGGCCCGCTAATTGATAATCGCCGCGGCGCCGGCTAGCTCCCCGCGGGGGCTCCCTTTGTCTACGACGGGCCCTCCACTCGTCGCGCGGCTTTGCCGGGGTTAAGCGGCGCCCCGATCGTGGCTCTCGGATCGCGCGCTCGCTCTTCCCTGCATTATATTAGCGGCTCCCTTTTGGGATTAACCGCCGCGCGCCGCGGTTTATCGGCCGCGGATCGATCGGCCCTCGGCTCTGCGTAGGCGCGGGAAGTTCCGGCGGGCGCAGCGAGTCGAGGCCTCCTGTTCGCGGGGGCTCGACGATTCGCTCCCAAGTGCTCGTGAATCGTAACAGTCCTCGGACATTCGAGAGATTTAGAGAGCCGCGCGAGTGCAAGGCGAATTCACTTTCTGCTTCGACGACTACTTTTAGTTTTTCATAAAAAGCGAACGATAAGTGAATTTATCGCATTGTGAGTCGCTTGCACACGGGGGCGGCGCCGCACTTAAAAGCCCTCGGCGCGGCCCCCCGAGCTCTACCTGCTTTCAAGCCTAGCGCATTGAAAATATCTAGCTTCCTAATGTACATGTGTCTAGTTGGCACTTCAACGCGCGAGCTGAGACGCGAATTCAGAATTATCTTACCTACATTTATATTTTTAATTTTAGCCTCTGGCCGATTTCTTCTGCTGAGCTGAGCCGTGAATTATATATACTAAAGAAGAACGAATAAAAAATTACGAAGCTCATTATTCATATCAATTAATTTAATTAAGCTTTTAATTTACTACTGATAAACTTATGGAATTATTGTAATTTATGTTTCAAAATGCACATGTCCTAGTTTAACAGCAATATATTATAATATTGAGATTAATTTAATTAATTTTAGTAAACCAATAACTTAATACCAGTCAGTTTACGGTTAAAGCAAATAATGTTTCGTTACAAAAAATGTTTTGTGACTATTAAAAATATGTTTAATTTCTACTCGGTAATAATTAAGTTATTACTGAGAAGTGTGTTACCCACCCCATAGGAAAAACCAAGATAAAATCGGTCAGTTAAGTAGAACCTCAATAGCATGCATGTAATGCGATTTTCGCACGAGCGAACTTTTTAATGACAAGCTTTTATAGATTTTTGTTAAAATATTAGTCTTTTGGTTAGCTTCAGCTAAAAAAATTATGTTTTTGTACGTGTTTCGTGTACACGTGCAAGAGATGATATTTTCTAATTATTCTATTTATAAAAGTTTTATAATGAGATTTTCGCAAAAGAGACCTACAAACTAACTCATTAAATGAAAAACTCTTTAAAAACCTTAAAAATAATCGGTAACTGAGCAGTTCAGTTGCAACGATATCTCAAGGGGCGATCAAATTTTGTTTCTTATTTTAATCGACAAGTTGCCGTACCGTAAACTTCATTTATAAACTTGGTGTACGCTGCAGACTTACAGGAGAAAAAGCACATGCTCGCATAATATTACATGTTTTGGCTTGTAACTTTATCTTTTAATTAAACTTGCAAGAATATGTTTTCTCTAAATTCGTAAAATATTCAGAGCTACAAAATATTAACCACGATTTTAGATAATTGTTGTTGGATTTTCTTTGGCAGAACATACCCTGATATATACGTTCAGATTTTACGTGCAATTAGTTATCTTGTACGTCCCGAGCGTAACGAATGCAAACTTCACTAATTAAATAAAGTATACGCATATGTGCCAATGAGGTTATACAGGGTTTATAATTTTCTTCTCGAGCTTGCCTCTCTGATGAACGGGTATGAATAATACGCCCAAGACACTAATAAACACATTGCACAAATATGCGTATTTGTATAGATATATAATGTGAGTATATCGGAGAATTGAGAAAGCGATTATAACTCATAACATCCGCGGGAACAAGCCACAACCGAGGCAAATAAGCCATGTTTATAATTATCCAGCCCATCAGAAGGGTTAGATTACTGAATATCGCTCGGAGGATGCGGCGCACGAGGCGGGGCAGAGCCATATTCCTTTCCCCGGGTACGAGCGCATTACTCTTACGGCGAGAATTTACGAGGGGCCCTCGAAAAAAATTGGAGCGAACGGAGCGTTTATTAAACAATAAGCGGCGCGCGAGGCGGCGCACGAGCCTCGGGAATGTACGGCGCTAGACGTAAGCAAATAAATGGCGAGGTTTAGCGGAGGGCGGCTCCATATTTATCCGGCGCGCGCGCGTCGGCGCAGGCCGTGACAAATACCGGGGCGGCGGGGAACAAGCGCCTTGGGACAAAGGCGTAATCGGGGGAAAAAAGGCGGCGGGCGATAGGGAGGCATCGGCCGCGGCTCGTGATACGTCAGCGGCGACGGGCGGAGCGGCTTATCGCGCGGGCCGCGGCCTGCCCCCGGGGCTTGGCGCGGCTCCTCCGAAAAACCGCCGACGGCCTGCCACCTTACGTACACGTGTCGGCCGGGAAAAATCGCGTCATCGACGGGGCCGCGCCGCCGCCCGCTTGAAATATCGATTTGCCCCCATCAGGGCCGCGGCGGCGCGGGCGGCGCGCGCAGGGGCCGCGGCTCGGCCGTGTATCGCCAGCGGAATGCCGGGGCGCAGGGGCGCGCGCCTCCGCTAAATCACCGGAGAACCTCGCTTTGCCCCCCGGGCCCGGGCGGGGGAGGCGCTGGGTCCGCGGGGCCGGCCACCCCCTGTGCGCCGGGGCGTCGCGCGATCTTCTGCCCTACCGGCCGAGCCGCGGATCACCCGAGGCCTCGGCTCCCCGCGGATCCGCGCGTCGTTGCGGCGAGCTGCCGAGGGCTCGCGCCCCGGTCGATAATAGCGCGCGCGGGTATTCACGGCCGAGCGCCGCTCGCCCTGGCAGACGGACGCGCGCGCACCCCAAAAAGCCTGAAGCGCGGCGCGCGCCTCCTTCTACGCCGATAGCTCGCGGGCGCGATCGATCGATCCCGCCCCCCTCGAGACTAATCGACTATGCGCGGCCGGACCTCGTAGCGCGGCCTGGGCCGCCCGCGAAGCCAAGCCACCTCGGCTTCGGCCCTCGGCGCCCGGGGCCCGCCCGACCGACTCAATTAGCCGGCCGAGCTGCAGCATTACGCACCTTCTTAAAATTAGTTTAGGCGCCGCTCGCGAGCGTTATTAACTCGATGCCGGAGGGAAAGTGCCCCCGGCCCTCTTAGATTCAAAAGCCCAGGTGCGTCTTTCAACTCCACTTGAATTTGTCTTAAAGTCTTTGCCCGCCCAGGTAAGTAGAATTTCCTTCTAGTTACAAGTTGTTATGTACCCGCGGCCTAACTGCTCCGCGATCCTAGTCAATTACTGCGCACTTGCGCCGGCCAAATTTATTCCGGCCCCAAACTCCGCTTTCGTTACGCCAGATTATTTTCCCCGCATCAAAAAGATTTAAAAGCTTTTCCGCGCAGCCTTGTACACGTGCGTGCAGCGCACTGCGGCAAAAACTCAAAGAGTGCGATGCAGTGCGATGCTCACTTTGACGTAAGACCAAGAACCGCCCTATCAGCGAATAACTTCACGTATTCGGTATAGCTTGGCAAAGGCTAACCTCGTCCCATGAGCCCCCACAATCACAGCGCCATTCAACTAAATAAGAAATTTATACGCCGTTATACTTGATCGTAACGTATTTCTTTTCGCAAATGTTTGTCCAACCTTTAACCTCACTGCTAACCAATGTGTATTATGAGCCGAAATGATGTTCCAAGCAAAACTCGACAACGTAACGATGCGATTCCTCTATTAAATTGGTTTCTGTTTATTCTTTATGCCATTACTTGTCAAATTTTACGGGTCAAGTTTAAAATTACTTAAAGGTTAGGCGATTATGTTTTAATCCATTAGTAACTCAAGTATGCAAGCTTAATTAATTTTTTCCGAGTCAAATTATGATAACGAAAGATTTATTCGTTGCGACTACTTTAAGCTATGCAATATAATCAGATATTCCAATCAAGAGCATCTCGGTGCTTTCGAGACGTGGCTTTTCCCAACTGATTGAATGTATTAAAGGATAATCGAAGTTCATTACAAGTGAATCCCGAATCTGGCAAAAATAAGAGACTGCGCTTTCATTTCATCTTTTGAATCAGTTAATGTCTTCTATATAATTCACCTGCGAGAAAGTTATACCGAGATATAGTTACTTTAACTCAATACGTAAGTTTTGAGAAAACAGGAAATTAAATTAATGATTCAGAATGAAAATGATGGGAACGTGAAACAAAATATTCAAGAGCTTAATATGCAAAGGCTTAACATCAATTTTAAACAATTCTCCGCATTTCATTACTTCTCAAACGTGCACTTCAAACAAAAGCAGTTTCTCAATTGTATTTTATCTACTTACTCAAAAGTATAATAATGCTTCAGTTTAACTTGTGAGCATTGAAGGTTGCTTCTTACGTACAGATATATTAACGACAAGTTTATCGTGTCTATAAAAATATTATTAAATTTCATCTCAAATGAATTGAATGATTCGATATGTTGAATTTTATAACAGTCTTATAGTTAAATATGCCATGTTATTAATGTAATAGCAGTCGAATGAACTTTTAATAAAAGGTGAATTTTTTATTTCAGAAAACTTACTCCTTTTAGTATATCAAGCACGAATTTTTTAATGAAAATATGACGCAGAATGTACGTCTCGATCTGATTTGAATAATTTGATGAGTCATGACTAAAATCGTAAAGCGCTGCGTCAGGAGCATAACGCTTTTGTCGTCCTCATTCAAGGAAATATTTGACAACGGATCAGTGGGACAATGATTTAGTTCATCGGCTCGTGACAGATAATGATTCGTAACCTATATAAATTTATAGAGGACAGACAAAGAGCATTGCAATATTAGCATTTCCATTTATATAAATTACTCGCGTAGAGCCCTTTCAAAGTCCCGATGGGTAATTGTTACTAAAATAATAGTTACATTTATGGATATTAAAAGATAGCATAAAATTAGTAACAGAGCGCCAATGGGCGTTAAAATAAATGTAACGGAAGAATCTTCCGATTGACGGGAATGGCGAGAATCGTTATTACAAGCGCAGAGGCTCTACAGGCATGATTTATCATTGGCGTGCACTAGCGGCGAGAGTAGCGGCTCCTCAAGTTCTATAAATTACGAAGCGCATACCGGGGAGACTTGGCCGCTCATTAACAGCTCGGCAAAGCCGACAATTATTTCGAGCATAATTTTGCGCGGCGGGCGACTCGGCGCGATGAATTATTTTGCAGGTGCACGACGCCGCGCGCGGCCCATCCTCGCAAGAACATTGCCCCGCGATATATAACGAGGCGGAGCAGACGGCCAAGTTACCCCGGGCTTAATAGGGCGATCAAGCCTGTCCCGCGCTTTATTGAAAACCATCGGTCTGGGCGCGATGCGTGCGCCGCCCGCGCCCCCATAACGACCCAAGGGCCCGCGGCCCGCGGCATTATAACGATTTAACGCGCAGCCATTTGCCCGGAGCGCGCGCGCGCGCGCGTGCGAGCCTCAAAGAGCCCGGCGGCCCGATAAAAATCGACGAGCCTAACGAAAATCGCGGCCCGAGGTGCGCGCGACCCCAGCCCCGGCTCAATCGTTACACGGGAGAAAGAGACGGGGAAACGAGCCGGCGAGTAACGATTTTCCATAAAGCCCCGTGAAACATTAGCGGGCGCGGCGGGAGGGCGCGCCGATGCCGAGGCGGCCGCGAGGAGCGCGCGTCTCAACTCGCGGGGCCGAGTGGCCGTCGTCTCCGGGGGACGCCCGATTAATTACCCCGGCCGCGCGTAATTGCTCGGATTTTTTTTTCCCGGCCGCCCGGCCGCCCGGCCGCTGCCTCGTAAATAAAGCCCCGGGATCGAGGGCCGGGGATCCCTTTTGTCGAGGGTCACGCGACGCGTTCGTTCTTTGAAGGATGGCGGGATTTCGGCTGCGCCCGCGTCTTGCCGAGGCTGCATTTTTCTCCGGGGGAAGCCGGCCGGCTTTTATGCGCCGGGCCCCGGGTTAAATTCACCTGATTAGAAAATGCTTTGTGTATCCCGGCGGAAAATTGCTCCCACTTGATTACCGAGCGGCGCCCGGCCGCGCAGAAAGAAGCTTACCCCGCATTCAACCTTTACCCTCTTAATAAAAAGCCCCTCGACCTCTCGGCCCTCATGTGGAGAAAAACGCTTTACCTAGGAATAATATCGAGCGTCCAACAAGATTTGAGTGTGCTAGGTGACTGATGCAGTATACACGACATCTGTTGGCACGCGCGGGCGTCGGCTCCTCCCGGTGTAACGACACGCTCCTCTGGCCAGCGCTCTTTTTATTCCCCCTGGATAGATAACGCCTCCTAAATCGTTACGCGAGATCGGTCGATCAGGGCTTTTCAATTGTTCGCGCTCGCGAGTAATGATATGCCGCGGGGAGAAATCAAATTGACGTTTGCAACGGCGCGGGATTTTACGAGGGCCCCCCGCCTCATTAATGCGCCGATACCTTTACTGTGCATCGATTGTAATTCGCCTTTTACAAGCGCATTCATAAACGATTTTCAATGAAAAATTTCGCATCCCACCTCTGCCGCAAAACTGCGACCCGGTGCTTTATTTGCTGGAAGCTCTTCCCGGATATCGATAAAATATAATTACCCCCGGGCACTTTTTATCCTCTCATAAACGTCTATTTGCGGAGGATCCTTACTCCCCACCCCTAATTTAAAGCCGCAGCTATCCGCAGTTTTACTCCTTTACGCGGTCGGCATCCTCTTACCTCGCACTCGCCCGCGTTCTGATAATTCTTTTCCCGCGAGGATTTATACATCTTTCGCGCGACTATAAAACTTAATATTGTTACGCATTATTCGCGTATTTATCAAGGCTTTTGGCGGCCTGGCCGCCAGTTCGCCTGCCGACCGCTTTTCCTCTAATTAAATTTCGCTTGATCAAAATTGAATAGGGCCCGCGCCCGTTTAAACGGATTTACCGCAACTATTAATTGATGTAAAACTTTCGCCTGGATATCCGACCTGCTTGCCTATAAAATACAAATTCAGAGGCGGCCTTTACTATCAATTGTTTCTGCGCGCAGCAGACAATTTGAAATTTCATCTCTCGGTTTTTCCTGCACCGCTTCATTACATCGCTCCTATGTAGAAGTACGTACAAGCCACACTCTTTTGCTCTTATATATCATGCCATCCGATGAATATTATACGAGAATTATTACAAGATGCAGTGATCGAAATTCTTGTATCTCGTGCCTTTCGGCGCAATATTTTAACTTTACGTATGCGCATAAGCCCTCTTTATGCAAGAATGAAAAATAAAATTGCGCAGTCAATGTTCGAGTGAATTATTGCACCAAAAATATGAATAAAATAACCCCATAAAGAAAAATGTAGATTTCAAAATATCCAGCCGAATTTCGAAGATACATATCGGCTCTGCTATATAATACATTGAGTTTTGAAACTCGTAACTTTGTGACAGTGTTATCTGACTGTGACACTTGAGAATGCATTAAATGTGCTTTTCCAAGTCTTTTAAAAGTTACACGAATTCATACGAAAAAATTTATTTGAATTTATTACACCCCAGGGTCACCCTTCTCATAAGTTATAATTATACTGCATGTATAGTAGGGTGCGTTACGGAAGCGAACAGCTCTTGCATTTTTCTTTATTCCGTAAAGTTACATTTTTTCTGCCCGTAGAAAAAACTCTTTAAATCAATACAATTATAATTTACATAAATGCCAGTATTAAAATAATTTTGATGTAATTTCTCATCTTTTCAATTATATAATTTTCAGTCTGCATACATTTAAAATTTTCACAAAAGTTTTAATATTTATTTTCAGTAATTAAGCGGTATGAAGTTAGTTAATCTTGATGGATTGTATTATAATATTAATTAGTAAACAGAATTTTAAAAAGTTCACTATGTTAATACCAATGAATACGTTTTTATGAGTATTTTTAATAATATTATTTATTATAGTAAACATAAATCTTAACTTCAGTCCCATTATTTTTTTAAAAAAAAACATTAAAGTTTTTGTCTTTAATGTATTATAATCATAATATCAATTTTCAGTTTTCATTACGAATCGAAAAACAAATAGAACTTATATTCTGGATCAAAAAAGTATATATGAAATTACAAAATATGAGACGAATGTTAACCGAGAACTAATAACGTTTCGTTTTTTTAAGTAAATCAGAATTATCACAAAAATGACAAGTTTTTAATGTTACGATTTTTTACTCAGTTATATTCTAATGATAAAATAAAAAAATGTTTTTTATATCACTTATGCTATTAAATAAACATGAAACTTAAAATAATACTTTTAAAAGTAGCAGATACATTAGTATTTTTAATTATTAAATTTATTTATTTGAGTATATTCATTTTATTATGTTTTTCTCCAATTTAAAATTTCTTTGACAGAACTTAATTGGAATGAATTGATAATTACATACTTCAACAACGGTATAATAACTTACATATTGGATTGAACGTATCATTGATCTGGTATAAAGTACTCAATATTGCAATTTATAAAGACGGTGGATTACAATATATGGCTTAACACTCTAGAAAATCAAGTTATAAACTTTTTTAATACATATAAAGATTCTGAAATCTAATATAAGGAATTTAATACAAAGGAGCTGTTTTATATTTTGAACATATTTTTCTCTATTATAAGACGAGCATCATTTTTTTTACGAGAGACGAATTTTATGCATTTTCCAGATACTAACAGCATTAAGAGCAGATGTAGTAAGGTCTAAGATCGAAAAAGAAATTTACATAATGAATGTTTGAAAGCTATCCCTCCTCTAATTAAGAATTATGCATTTAAAAAGTGGCTATGCACTTTAATATTAGAGCTTTTGAGAAAAGTTTGTAAAACTTGGATCAAATTGTAGGAACAAGATACGCATTTCTGAGCATTATTGGGTTAAGCGTGAAAAAACGTTGATGCGTAATAAGCTTATAAACGGGAGTTTATTTATTTCTTGTAACTGTGTGTTACAATTTAACGGATGTCTATAAAAGTTTGTAAGAAAGGTCTTGTTTTACGCGGATGATCTATCTTGCCTGAGCTTCCCGACGGCATATATTTTTTTGACGGGGGGCCAGAGGTGCATGATATCTGGGTCACTACACACTGCAGAAGGTCGAGTACGCATCCATGCATCGATATGTATAAAAGCGATATCGCATTTGGACATTGTGGACGAGGAAATGAATTCCTTGTCAGCGATATTCGTTCGGTCAGAGGCATCTGCGCCGTGGGATCGGGAGGAATTATCGGGCGCCTTAAGCATCATAATACGGTCCGCGGATCGCAAGTACCATCTCGCAAATAAGACGAAGGCCGGCGCAGCTGGGAAATCTAATCCGGCGTCGGCACATAACGATTGGGGCTGGGGCCGGCTGTTTACGCTCGGTATATTTACAGCTCGCCGCGCGTAAGTTAATTAAAGTTGAACAATCAGCGCGCGTCCGCGGGCCGCTCAACCGTCGGGGAGGGCGCGCGGGCCCTGGCCGCAGGAGCCGCCCCCCGCCCCACAATCAACCCCTTCAAATTTGGAGGAGCCGACGGCCCTCTCCGTAGACGGGGCGCGCAAGGGTCGGGGGCAAGGCCGAAGGGACTGGCGTCCGCGGGTCGATACGCTCCGCGGGACGGGCCGGCGCGGGCGCTCGCCCAGGATTACAGGGTTTTCGGAGCGTCGCCGGTAATCGGGTTAGCGGCTCCGGGGTGCAGATGCGCGCGGCCGTCGCAATCGATGCCCCCGAGGAGATAGAGCCGCGCCGGCCGGGGCCGTAACCGTATAACCGCGCGCGATCTCCGGCTCGTCCCCGACTAAGAGACACTCGCGGGCGCCCGGGCGGCGATAAATCCGGGCGGAGGTGGCGCGCGCCGATCGGCCCGCGCCGAATTTTTCGCCCCGGGGGACCCCGTGGCTCCCGTATCTCCGGGGCCGCGGCACTTATCTAAATGCAAATGCGCGCCGCGCCGCGCCCCCTGTAACCGGGAATTATGTTTTGTTAAAGGAGCCCTACTCGCTCTTTTTCCCGCGCTCGGGAGGATTATTAAAAAGCGCCTCCGCGGCGCCGGCGCCTTATCTTGCCCGTACTTATTTCCTGGCCGCTCCCCCGTACGTGCGCCTTTTACCAAATATTTCAATTTCCCCGGCAAGTGCGCCCTCTTATATTGGACGCACCGGCTTCCTGCCGCGGGCGCGGCTCCGCGAGGCAGCCGCGGGCCGCGCCGCCCGCGGCCCAGACAGTTTTATGCGGTTGTAAATTGTTGTTTGGCCGCCGTCCGCGTCGCCCGCAAAATTTTACGGCTGCTTAATCGCGGCGAGAAAGCCGCCGGCCGATCGAGCCCTGCTGATCGCTCTTGCGATCCCTCGCTCCGCCTGCAACCGGCCCATTTTCATCTTATCCTTTTTAATCCGAGGCGCTCGCTTTGTCGATTGACGGCTCGATCTCGAGTCTTTCTCCTCGGATTTCACTCGCATCGGCTGGAATCGTTCTTTTTTCTTATTGACCCCCCCCCCCCCGCTCCTCTCGACCCTCGCACATTTACTCGGGAAAGCTTATCGTATCGTACGTTTCTCCTCCCGCGGTCGATACATGCGCCGGATTATCTGCTGCATTATTAACGGTAATATTGTCCGTCACTTTTGTACCAAAAGAAATTGTTTTTACGTGCAATGCTTTAAATATCATATTGCTCGCGCAACCGCGTAATGATTATGAGGAGGTTAGGGTTTCACTATCGAAGCCCCAAAACGCCGAAACCCTTGAAACTATATGAACGCAGATGTGCTGCAACGCGCCGCTAGACAGGCATATATCTAGTTTATGGGGCAATTTTTACAATAAATTATTATTACTTCACAAAGCCCGTTACCCTTCTTCATAAATAATAGTGAATTTTGCGATGAAATGAACGCATGCTAATGAAGGAAAATGCACTTACTAGCGCAGCTCTACTAATAATGTCGTTACTCTACCGGAGCTCTGCCCATTAGAGAAAGCTCGAGCAAGACGGATCATTCCGTCTAAAAGAGAAATCGATTTTATTTTAACATTTTAAACGGTGTCCTTATTTTCCTATCACAATACCTAAACAAATTTACGCTAATTATAAATGTTGATTAAGTGTTGTAGTATCAGAGGAAAACTTTCTTAAACTAATGCATAATACATTCACAACGAACGGTAGAAAATATCTGTTTTTTCAACTGTGTAATTAATTTTAAATCCGACAAAATCTTCGTATACATTTTATTATTATTCAGTAGCTGTATAAATTTCATGTAACTTATTCGCAGACATATTTTTATTTCCAAATAATCGTAGTATGAAGCAAATAATAAAAACTATTTTCCAAATCGATCAATTTATTTCAGATTTACATTGGAAAGAGGTGCGCGAATGTATTTGTGTTTCTGAAAACCATTTCTGATTTCATCTTATGTTCTTATACATATTTGAAGCTCATAATAAATGATAAAATAAAAATGAATATTAAACAATTATAAGGAGTTTTGATATACGTTTGAAGGATGTTTAAAAAATGTATAGTTAGTAAAAGAGAAAAGGTATGTGCAATAAATGATCAAAGTAGGTATATTACATGCTTTTTACGGAATATAGCGAAAATTTGAATAAAGAAATATCTAGCGTAAGATGTTGGCTATGCATCTCATTAAAATTGAACAACTATACAGTATTTCATAATAATTGTGTATTCAGACAATGCGTTTGCAGCAGTGTAATGCGTTATTCAACTTTAAATACGATACGGCTTTTACTAGTGTTTTACCCGTCCTCTGTCCATGTACGAGTTGCACACGGGCTTAAAACTATTCAGCTATTCAGCCGCCGTCTCGACTGGCGAGCATCGGAATAATAAGGGAAAAGCTATATTGCGTGGTGGCTCGTTGAGAATAAACGAAAACGAATGCAAGGGGCCAGCCGTGTGTTTGCCGCTAATGGAAAATCTGATCCCGCCCGTCGAGTGCATAAATGGGAGGGCGGGATCGCTAGCCCGTACTACTCGCGCCTCGCGCGCATGCATGTACGTCGCGCGGGCGCCTCCGAAAAAACCGGGTAAAAATCAGCTAGGCACACAGGGGGCGAATTAGTCCCCGGGTGCATTTAAAAGTCAAATGGCGCTTATCAGGGGCGCGGATCAAAAGAACGCCCCGGCGGCCCGCATGCGGGGCCGGCCGGCAAAGTGCGTCGCTCCCCGCGCGTCAATCCCGAGGCGAATCAGAACACTTAGCCGCGCCGAGCGAATCCACCAATCAAGCGCGGATCGACGGCCAAGGTTTAACCGCGCGCCGCCGATAATTGGGGCGCAGCGCGGAAGAGCCGGGCCCGGAGGGCCACCGAAGCGTGCGCCGCGCGGCCCACGCGACACCGAGAACCGCGTGGACGAGCGGCCGCCGGACAAAGCGGCCCCCCGGGCCCGGGCCGCGCGTTCCGCCCGCCAGTCAATCGGCCCGCTGTGCTGCGCCGGATGCCGCCGACTCAGAGGCCCACGAAAGCTCCCGGCCGATTATTGTTTTCCTCCCCCGAGGGCGAAAGCTCGGCCCGGCCAAGGGCGGGGGCCCCTGCGCCTAACGACGCCCGCGGCAAAGCCCCTGGAGAACCGGGGGCGGCCCGCGAGGAGTTATCGGCTTTATCTTCGGCTCGGGGGCGCCCGCTCCCCGCCTTCTCCGCGTTTGTATTCCTTTACTGCGCATTGGGCTGGGGGCGGGGGGTGGGTGGGGGCGGGCGGCGCGCAAGGTCCTTTTTGTTCTCGGGCCGGGGGCGGCTCGCGCGGGGCTTTGGGCACTGGAGGCCGGCCGAGGAGGAGCTCGCCAAGCGCGAATTACTCGGGCCGAGGAAAGCTCGGCGCTAACGAGGCGCCCCGGAGCAAGTGCGCCGTAGGCACGGCGGCGGCGCCCGACTCGCCACCTCGCGCCGCGCCGTCGCGGGAGGAAGTTTCCTCGAAAGCAAAGCCCCCGCGGGGGGAGAATGCAAATCAGGTGTAATCCCCGGGGGCGCGGCGCGGGGAGGGCGGGGGTGGCCGGGGGTGGCCGGGGGTGGCCGGGGGCCGTACCTGGCAGGAGGCGAGGGCCCCGAGGGCCAGGAGGAGGGCCAGCGGCCCTGGCATGGCTGCGCCGGCTGGGCTGCGCGGCTGCGCGGCTGCTCTCCTGGGTGCGCCTGGGGACTCCTGGTGCGTGGCTGCGCGAGCGCTGCCTGCGGGCTGCACGAGGGCCGATGCCTGGCTGCGGGGCCGCGGGCGGACGAGGACGAGGCTCGCGGGGCACGGCGGCGCTCGCACTGGGGGCGCCAGGACGGGGGCGGCGCGCGGCCGCTATCGACCCCCGGCGCATGCGCCCCCGGCCCGCCCGCGCCGCCGCCACCGCGCCGAGATCTATAGTCGGCGCCCGCGTCGCCCGCGTCGCCCCGGGCCCCGGCCATCGCCCTCGAGCGCCCGACGCCGAAGCCCCCGCCTCCTTCCGGGCCCCGGCGCCCCGCCGGCCTTTTTTCTCGCGTATATATTAGATTGCCCGCGGCCGGCCCTCCTGCGGACGAGCGGCCGCCGACGCAGCCCCGCCGCGGACATGGCCGAGGGCCGGCCCCCGACTCTCCCTCGGCCTCTCCCCCTCCCGGCTCCCTTGGCTCCCTTCGCCGAGCCCCGCTCCCCGCGGAATTATCATTGAAATTAGAGGGAAGCGGCCGGCCGACGGCCCGAGTCCTCCTGCGCGAAGTATGAAGAGCTCGATCGCAGCCCCCGCGCCCCTGTCCTCCCGAGCAGCCTTCTTCTGGCGAGGCTCGCGATTGTTTCACTCGATACCGCGCGCTCCCCCTCGGTCCGCTGGCCTTACATGCCCTTTTAATAAAACATAAGTGCTTCCGAGGCAGCCGCGCATCCGTTACCAATTTCGCCACAGCAAACGCCGCCTTAATGCCCTCAACTTTCTTTCCCCCCTCCGAGCCGATGTTACGCGCTCGTTTCTACCGTTCGCTGCGGCCTATTACGACCGCGTTACCTTGCACCCATCGAGTGCTTTTGGATTACGGCTTCCGGCTGATCACTTTTATTAATAATGTTTATACTCAATCGGGGCACTTAGCATGCAGCCCTCGGTTTCCGCTCGAATCGTCCTCGCTTTCGAATTCAGTTAGACTAGGACCGTTTCCCCCAGCAATTATACAATCTAATTATATGAGCTAAGTGAAAACAATTTTGCCAACTTCTGCGAAGTAAATTACAACTTCCGATATTGATGTATTTCGATGTTTGACGAGGTCATCGATTCTCCAAGGAGCTTCGAGCGACGCTGTACAGGCAGTTACGGAACGGGAGCAAAAAGATATTAGCACATGTAGCAGCATGGCAAAAATGTGATCTCGTTAGCTGAAGATCATTTACAACCATAAGTATGGAAGCCAGTTTTTTAAATTCTCGATAAAAAAAATTCGAGTACAAGACACGCGGAGCAGAATATTTAAAATTCGCCTAATGAAATCCCAAAAATATTACGTAAGAAGGCCAGAGAGGGTCGTGTGCAATTTCTAGTTTCAAGAAGTCCGAGACGTGCACGAGTACGCCTTTGTGAGAAGAGAGGAAATTTCATTTGAGGGGGTGAGGGGGAGTAAGAGAGAGAAAGAGTCCTCGCTTTGATTTCCCGACTACCTCCGTATTAATAAAAATCCCGAGAAAAAGACCTATATTAGCCAAGTTTACAGCGCGTAAAATAATCTATCGCCCCCCGTATTACTGTATATACCTACATTACGAGCTTCAAATAGGGTAGAGAAGTTTCTTCGTAGCAAAATCGGAAGGCGTAGCGTAAAAACTCACCACGCGTTATTAAATGAGCGGGTACGAAGCGCCTCCTTTCACGCACTCCTCTAAATCACCGGATTTTTCACGACGCCAGGAGGCGGCGGGCCGAGGAAAAACGAAAAAGCCCGCGAGCGAGCGCGGGGCGCTTCGGGGTCTATTGTTTGGCCCCCGCAGGCCGGGACTCGTGCAGCAGCGGGAAAATGAAAAAGCCCCATTAAGCGCGCGGGAAAATTCACAACAAATTCGAGGGAAATCCCTTTGGGGCGCCCGGGAGCTCGTTCAGCCCGCGGGCCGATTTTTCCCTTCGGCTCGTGTTCCCCTGGGTCCGCGGGAGAACGAGGTGAGAGGGGGCGGCTCGGCGGCGCGATGGACGCTCGAGAGGGTAGTTTGCGGACTAATGCACGGGCCTGTATGCGCCGCGGTGGAGGCCGTGCCCGCGACACGTAGCCCTCGGTACTCGACCGCTCCAGCATAAGCCTCGCGCAGCCTGCCCCATTGTCCTCGAATCCTCGTTCTCGCCTCTGTCGCGCGCCGCCCTCCGAGACTCCCGGAGTTCGTCAATAACGCCGCGGCTCTTCCTAAATTGACACGCCGCTCCGGACCTGCCTGTCGATCTGCATTTGCATCTTTTGCCGCTTGGACGATGAGCGGCTGATACTTTTTCCTTCCACCTTCTTTGATTGCATCTACTGTTAACTGTTCGGCAAGCTCGATTGCCTGCTTAAAGAGTCGCGTCATGAGATTCGACGAAGCTAATAAATGAATTTAAATCGTCGAATTAATAATCTCCAATTCACTTTGTACATATTCGAAGAAAGGCCGTGTCGAAGAAAACATTAGGTGACCTGGTTATTTCGATTGTCTTCATTACTGATATGTTTTGTAACACTATAAGGTTAATAAAAAGTTTCCATTTTTTATTTAAATGAATCTCCAATAATATTGTTTATAAAGATTTTTTTAATTTTTCAATACTTTTGCGAAAATTTTGACACATTCAAATGAATTTAAAAGCAACTGCTCTAAACCGTATTTACATTTTATTTAAACATTCATTTATATGTTTTAAATTCACATTTTAAGAATAAATTAGACAGAATAAATTACATAAAAGTACTTTGGTTTAGTAGTTCGTTATCTAAAAAGTGCAAGAAGCTAAAACATTGCAAAGCTTTGAAAAATATGGTTTGGTATACTATTATTAAAAATAGGAAATTTCTTTTCACTTACAATTATACGGACTATACTATTATTATTAGTGTACTATTACAAATACTTACAATGTTATTAGGCACTCTGCATTATAAAAAACCTATTTAAATTATTTATTATCATATCAATAATTTCATTTAAATTACGTAAAAATATACTGAATATTCAAAACTTATAAAAATACATTACATAACTACTAACATCATAATTTTTATTAAAATCATATTCTTTAGATTTAGAATAAACTTTTTATCAATTTTTATAAAAATTTTATAATTTTCATGGATAAACTAACTAGCAATAATATTAATTGGAAGTTTAGTTTTAATAATTATTTGATTATCAATAACAACGACTTGAACATCATTAATATTTTAGCATTTTATTTTACAATGATTGCGATAAACAAAATTACATAAAAGTATGCTATTTAAGCATTTATAAAGATGTATATATGAAAAATTGAAATAGATTTTGTAGATAAATTATAAATCAGTTTGGTCTTCTTTCCATTGTATGTATAACAGTGTATGTTTATATGTTTAATGGACACTTTATGCCACAAGTTTCATTATAATATAAATTGCAATTATACTACTATTTCTGTTTACTAAAAATGATTTTAGTTTAGACCTTTGGGAGTCCTGTGATAGGTTGTACATTCAATAATCGCATACGTTCTAGTTGAGCATGTTGGTGTTCAGCATCAAATGTTACAGGAAGTGGTGGGTAAACTAGAAATAAGTTTTATTGCACAATTGATTAAATATGGTATTCAAACAAAATAACACTATTTCTTTTTCAAGAAAAAATATATTTGTGTTACTTACCATATTTCCTCATGGCTACAAACAACCACAGAGCAATTGATACACCTATACAGGTTGCTCCTATAACTGCTTTCCAATCTCCTTGAGGTGCTTCCATTTCAGCAAAAGTTTGTCTGAAACTGGCTCTATACAATTGTTTCTTATCTTCGATTGATAGTTTCTTCCAATCTCCTTTTTCCTTATTTCTAAGGGCCTGTAAAGTAATATTTTTTAATTTACATGTTTCTAAAGAACAATGAAATTTGGATGTTTACCTGAATATCTGGAGTAACTTCCTTGTATCTAATACCAGGCATAGGAAATTCAGTTGCATCGATATAGCCTGGTTCTGAACAACAACCTGGTCCAACAACTTCACGATTTCCTATTTTATTGTGGAAAGTATGAACAGATCTTACTTGCATCTTGTTCACTCCTAATCGCAACAGAGCTAAAGATCTTGAAGCCATATTGTACTGAAATCTTTATTAAAACTGTATAATAGATAACATTTTAAATTTTATTTTTTGTTTAATAAAAATGGATCAATTAATTTTTTATTTTATGGAATTCTGCAACATTATGTAAATATTTATACTCAGAACCCTATGAATTAATTTAAATCAAAAACTTAAATAGGAATGTCTTTCAGCCAGTATTGTTTTCAATTTTTATGATTATATATATATATATATATATATATATATAGTGACCACCATATTAGATAACTTACTCACATGCATACACATATATACGTCTTACTATCGAATGTAACGTTCTAAAAATATTTTTTCTAATCCTATATTTTCTAACAATATAAATTATAAAATAATACAATTAATGATTAATTAATATTTGATGAAACAAAAAATTGTGTCTGTGACACACATAGACCTATATTATCTAATCACTTGTGAAAATGTCTCCAGACCGGGCTCTCATTTTTTTATTGTACAGAAAATATCATAAGATTTCTTTATTTAGAATTTGAAAAATTTGATAGGTACTTTAATCTTTAGTTTTAAAACAGACTTTTTGTAGAAATACTTACTTTAAGACTGTAAAATTGCTGCTTCTATCTTGAACCTCGAGACTCTTTCAGTAACTCCGAATACTGTAAAAACTTTGCTGACGGCTATAGTAAGCCTCAACTATAGTACACATTGAACAGAAAACGCGTTACGCGATTGATGGTACAAAAGTGAACTGCACAGTCGATGGAAACAAATAATTTATATTATGTACATGATGATCAAAGTATTTGGAGTAAGAGCACTCACATAATAATTTTGAATAATTATTGTATTGTAAAATACTTTAATAAAATAATATTTATTAGAACTGAAGTATTTGAAAAAGCTAATATTTACTAATAAAAGCTATAATACTATACAAATTAGCAGTATTATTATTTTCGTTACTCCATAAACGTGTAAAAAATCTCTGTGTAATTCATTAATGCATATATTTATCATTAATAACCATAAATATTAAGTATAGCAATCAGATATCAACGTCATTAACATAGCTCATGCGCCTATATACTATATACAATTGCGTGCATATGCGAAATTCGACCAAGGTTCGACCAGATGCGATGTAATATAAAGTTAAAGTCTTCCAGCAATTTTAATCTATGAATTGAAAGAAATAACTAATCTTTCAATTTCATAATTAATCATTAAAATATGTAAATATACAATATGTATAAAATAATTGTCAGTCAAAATAATAGTTAAATTCAACTGCTGTGTTACATTTAATAAAGTTTAATATAAGAACAAATACTAATTAATAATTTTTAGAGAAACATTTTATTAGCTACTCTTAAATATTATTTTATCATCTATAAGTATTTTTGAAACAAGCACATGAAGTATAAAAATATTAATCAAATAAAAATAAAAAATAAATTAACCTCTAGTTATGGCTGAAAAATCTGAGAAATATCGGTCAATAATAAAATTTGAAAACAAATCATTGGAAGAACAAAAGCAATTAGCTAATTATATAAAGACAACTCATAGCCAACTACGTAATGAATCTGAGATTCTTGGAGCTGCAGAAGCTTGGAAAGTACATGTAAAACAAAATGAAAAATTGAAAGTAAGTATTATAAATAAATAACAATGTGACTAATTAGTGAGACATTTATTATTACTGTTAAATGAAAATATTGTATTAAAATTTTTTTTTATACTTTTTAAGCATTATGCAGAATGTATGTATAAATTAGCAACTAAACATTGGGATCAAAGGTCAAAATCTCGTACAGATCCAATTACACATTGCAGAATAGAATGGATAAAAAATCAATGCAAGAAGTATTTTCTCAATGGTGGTATTAAAAAATTTGATGACAAAGAAGTTTATATATTTAACAAAAATAATCAAAAATTAAATGAAAACAGTATTAATAATTTAACTATTAAAAGATTAATTAGTTCTCCAATAAACATTTTAGATGTTGGTAGTTGTTATAATCCATTTAGTTCAGAACCATTATTTTCTGTAACTGCTATAGACATAGCTCCATATTCAAATGATGTTATGAAATGTGACTTTTTAAGTTTAAATGTGGGCAGTGAAGAAGTATTTTCAGAAGATAAAAAATGTTTAATTGAATTGCCAAAAAACTCTTATGATGCAGTAATTTTTTCATTATTTTTAGAGTACATTCCATGTCCTGAACAAAGATTCCTAAGCTGTAAAAAAGCTTATGCTTTGCTTAAAAATGGTGGTTTACTACTTATTGCAACTCCTGACTCTAAACATGAAGGTGCTAATACTAAAATTATAAATACATCTTGGAAGATTGTTTTAGCAAATTTGGGATTTATGAGAATTTGCTATCAAAAACTACCTCATCTACATTGCTTAATATTTAGAAAATGCTATTATAAAGATGCAGCACTCATGCAAGTGGATCATAAAAAAATTTCTAATGAAATTATTACTTCAAATAAAATTTGTATTCCACAGGATTTTACTTTAAAATCAAACATGAAAAGTTCCAAAATTTTACCCGAGCATTATGAACATAATGATGAAGAATTGACTACTTTTTTTCTAGAATTGCCAAATCAAGATGATTGATTTATTAAAAAATTTTAATACAAATTTCTATACCAACTGCAGTTTTTTGTTTCGTTGTTGTTGTATATGTAAATTTATTTTTAATGAAGACACCTTTAAGATACTGTTAAACATATAAATGAATAATTTTACAAAAAGTAAGATAATATTTATAGTTCAATTTTAGAAACCTTGTTTTACTTTGCCTAAAACTGAGTTGTGAATTATTTTGAACTTTAACTTTATTGAGATATATTTATTTTTGTATATTTCTTATATAATCCTAAACTTAGGTAACTAATATTACCAGGAAATAAATATAAATTATGTTTGGAGAAAAAATTTCTAATCTCTTATTAAAAACAACATTTTATTTCCATCACTCAGATCTTGGATTTTTATATAATAATAATCTTGTTTGTATAGAGTAAAGGGAATGGAATACTGGAATCATTTTTCTGACAATGGTATTAGTTTCTTATATATAAAAATCTACACTTAAACTAATTTAACTGAAATAAATATTATAAAAATGTATACATAAGTATAAAATTATTACAAATCTTATTTTACCAAGTATAGTATTGTGCATTTACTTCAAAAAAACATTATGTCATTTGAAATTCATATAATCATTTTAAATATCCTAAACAAAAGCATTTCACATCAAAATTTATTTTAAGTTTTTATCTTAGCACTAAATTTATATCACGCAATTGATTTTATATAGTCTTAAATCTAAATAAGCCATAAAAACTCTGTAAAAATTATTCAAGCTTGTTTAAACTTTAACTAGAAAAACCAATACTATTGTACACTAACAATTTCATATCAATATAATAAAACTTATATTATAGACAGAAATGCTAAAAAGTCTTTAGTCGTTAATTCTACAACAGACATGAAATGCTTTTATTTTTATGAGACATAAAGTTGCACTAGTCTTATCAGCGTAATGGTAACAGGATCTAAAAGAAATCTGTAGGATTTCACAACATCATATGCATATGTATTCACACAAAAATTGTATATTTTATAGGCTCGTACACATTACGAGAAATAAATAAATATACTTTTTGTGTCCTGATATTGAATAGATAATACATCTTACTGTTTTTACAAAAAGAAACCTAAATAACATTTACAGATATATACGAAGAGGTACACTATTTGACTTGTTTTCAGCCTTTAATTCACATTTTATACTGTTGAGTGTTTCGTTAATAAATTTAAAAGTTGGCCTGTCAGATGGTTTTCTGTTCCAGCATAGTTTCATTAGTTCATAGACCGAATGAGGAGTATTCTCCGGACACTGAAGAACATTACCCTCTTTAATATACTTGACAACCTCTTCGTGCGTCATACCGTAATAGGGTTGAAGCGCAAAGCTAAATATTTCCCACAAGCAAACGGCAAAAGCCCATACATCCGATTCCACAGTATACTTATTATACAGAATGCTTTCTAGGGGCATCCATCGCACAGGAATTGCATCCTGTTCATCACCTTTATAATAGTCTTGTAAATAAATTTTCTGCGAAAGTCCGAAATCTGCAATTTTTACTACCATTTCGTCATTGATCAGACAGTTTCGTGTAGCCAAGTCTCGATGCACAAACTTCCTGTCCGATAGATATACCATGCCTGAGGCAATTTGTCGTGCTATATTTATTAGATCCATGTGCGATAATCGTGAATCTGTCAAAGTATCATCTTTTTTAACATTTCTAACTATGTAGTTGCCTGGTGAATAAGAGCGCAAAAATTCGTTCAGATCACCTCGACCCATGTACTCAAATAAAAGACACATAGGACGTCCAAGAGCACAAACTCCTAAAAGTTTAACTATATTGGGGTGATCAAATTCTGAAAGTAAACATGCTTCCCTCTCAAAATCAACAAGCAAATCATCAGAAGCCTCCTCCTTTAACATTTTTACAGCAACGTTAGTAAATTCTTCATTGGACACTAAACCAGGTGCTTTGGCTTGAAACACACGACCAAAAGCTCCTTGTCCTAAATCTCTTACATATATAATATTATTTCTGGGAAACTCAAGCTTCTCTAGTTTTGGATTTAACTGGATACCAGTTTTATGATATGCATCGTTATCCGGTAATTTATTTAAATCAATATTAACTTCCTAAAAAGTAAAAATTCATTTTTAAATAATTAATATTACTATTTTCCTTAATAAAATATTTGGAAAATATTAATGATAGTTCATACCTGACATTCTGTTTGGTCGTACCCTTGATGACTTTTATAAAACCTTTGGGTTATAAGAATTATTAATAAAACAATAACTACAATAATAAATGCTAATGCTGATATAATAAGAATAAATGTTGGTGTTAAAATGTTGTGCATAGTTAAATCATTTGAACCTATTTCTGTTTTTGTAGTTGTTGAATTATCTAAAATAAAAATTAAATGTTATTTAAAGTGAATCATTAAATATATTACTAAAACAAAGTAATTAATTTTACCACACAAAGGGATATCACAATGTTCCCATCTTGTGTTACTGTCCATTGTGAAACACCAGGGCATTTTTTCATCACCACCAGCATTTCGACAATGATTTTCTCCATATTGTATTTGTGGAAAAACATCAGGTGGACGATCATGACTATGTGGTTTTTGATCCTTCCACATTTGACAAGCAAGACCACTTTTTGTTGTATTGGCATTGCCTATATAAAAACGTCCATTACCCTTATAGCAGTCATCTGTGAAATTACCAAGTTTGAATGTATCATATTAAAAATGAAAGTTGATTTAAAAATATAATTCAATGCTATTTTTTATATGTGTTATATTAATTGAATGTCTAATTAATTATAATTTTTCTAAAATTATTAAAAAATATCTACAGATTTATATAAATAGCTTATTGTAGATTAATGCCCATTAATTATTTAAATCTATTTTAATTAAAATATGTTAAAGAAATACAAATTGGATCATGTGTTATGAATGGTTGTTTAATTTATACCTAAATGAAATAATTTACTTTTTTTTGCTATGTCGTTATTAACTTACATGTTATTAGGTCTTCATTCATAACAGTTAATGAGACATGTGAACATGTCATTTTTTCATTTGAAAACTGTGGTAATTTATCACAGTCTGGAAGTCTAAAATGCCCACGGGATCTTATGTATATCTCTCTAACTTTGTTATCTTCAATAAGTGCCCAATCATTGAAACAAAATTGAAGTCTGACAGCCATACAGTCTTCATAACACAGTGGTAAACCTACACCACCATAGCATTGTGGAAATGCATAAAAGCATAACATTTTCTAATGCATAAAAAAGATACAAATCCATTAATTAATATGTCTATTGCATTATTTTTATCTTTTGATACTAGTTTTCAAATTCTATAAGTTTAAAAAGATTAAAACTAAGAAAATACTTTAAAATATGTTATTTTCTTACTTCTGCTGCTGAACGACATGGCTCAGTTAATTTTTGTATCAATTCGTCCCATAAATCTGTTGTAATTTTCTCGTTCAACCACCCACCAGGATTATCTACAGAGTCATTAAACCAAACAGTCCCAACACCACTAAGATATTTCTTACAAATTTTACCACTATAAGGTAAACAATAGCCACCTGCTTGATCTAGAATTAAAATATTAAATAAAATTGGGAAAATATAATTTTAATCTATTAAAAAGTTTGATATATATTCTTACTTGTAGCTATTCCAGTAGTAACATAAATATAGATTGAAATCAAAATAATATTCAAAAGAATCATAGTGTTAAAATTCTATTTTGTATCATGTGTATTTTTATATCAATTCTTAGATATATATGTTGTATGTTTGTTTTATGTAAAAAGTGAATTACGTTTATAACTTATTATTGCTGTTTTATCTTTCAATTTTTTTACTTGGAATTATAAAAATTATACTTATAAATTCTTTGTTGGAGTCTTCACAAATAAGCATCTTATTGGATTTATGAAATAGTGGCATAAAATGTAGTTATTTTAATGTTTCCAAAGTTGCAAATTAAAAAGTTTACGAATTCAAAAACTCTAAATTTTCACACTGCTTATAAACATTTTAATTAATGAACGCACTTTAATCAATTTAATTCCATTAACAAATTTCGCGTCACTTAAAATGTCATTGATGTTTATGGTTTTCACACTGTATGTATTCCAGAACATATAAGTACCAAGTATATACACATAAACCTACATTCTCTAATCAAAGCTCTGCAAGAATGTTAACTAAAAATTACTTGTTTTGAGTTTCTGTGCGATATTCCGAAAAATTAAATGTTTCATATGGCATACACGATTATTACTAATGCTAATAGAAATAAGGCTAAACAGTTGAGTTAGTATTAGCTATATAATATTGTATCTGCATGTATAGACTAGCTGAATCGCGGTTAGTGAATAGTGACTAGTGAAGAATGACAGTCAGCTTAGACGCAGAGATTCAGAGTTCAGAGTTCAGACAATCAGCCAGCTATACTAGTCCCCTGCTGAGATTGATAAGTTGTGTTGGAAGAAGACAGGGGGCAGTGTAAACTACACTGTAATACCATAGTTAAAATACCAATTAAAATGCGCAGAGTGCCGCCATTTTTACCAACAATTAATTTATAACGAATATTGTCGCGTATCGTATCGCATGATGCGTCGACTCGTCGACCATCAACAAGATCAGCATATTTTTTGGATCTACTATGACAGAGGGCGTTAACCTCGAATGAATTTGAAATGTTACATAATTTTATAAATTTATAATTTCAAAACAATTTATATGTTCCAAAAATAAATCCAATATTTAAAATGCCTTTAAAACAAAATATAATTTCATCAAGTCAATTAATACGTTATAACTAAAATGAGATAAATTAATTTACACTAACTTAAGTAATAATAATAGGAGATTTAAGCAAATTATAATTTCAAAATTTAAATAAAATACTGAATAAAACTTTCACATCTAATTTCATTCATATTTATTTTCTTACAGATCATTAGTACTAAATTTAAATTCCATTTATACAGTTACATATTTTTATAGGATACGTAACAACTTCCATTTTCCTATGCAAATGTTATTGGCATAAGAAAAAAGCTTGTCTGTACTACTTAAAATTATTAGTAAATTATATGTACAATGTCTTCATATTTCATATTAACAGTATCCAATTACATTATAAATAAATAAGGTACTAAATTTTATCCAATGTTGTTGAAATTCTTTTCATTCATTCTTAAAAATATCCTTATGCTATGTAAATTAAATATAAAATAATTATATGATGTTAATAAAATTTAATTGTGTCACTTCAATGTTGCTTGTTTATATTCATATACTTTCACCTATTCCATCACTTTCTGTAATTAATGCACGCTCTAAAATCACTTTTCCTTCTTTGTACTGTTGATTTTTATCTGTGGCGAATTCATACATCCATCCTAATTTGGCATCACAATTTTTACAACTCACATCTCGAACCATGTGTCGACCAGTTAGCATCACTCTATCTTGTACATCACTAAAATAAAAATAATGCACCTAGAATACTTGTATTTTTTCATATTTATTTCAGCATTTTTCAAAATGCACTATTGGTTTCAAAATTATAATATTATAAGTGAATTAATTATCTATAGAAATCAAAATTAAACAAAGTAAGTTGATTACTTTATATTTACATTATAGTGATTGTATAATAGTGTTAGATTTATTTGTATTACATTAAATTAATACACAAGAATTAATAAAACAATTACCTATATTTCAAATTGACAACTTTATTGAAAAGAAATGCACGGCCTGTTGCTCCGGTAAACCGAGTACTAATAAGTTGATCTCTGTTTGTTAAATTTGTATCACAAGATGCACAAGAAAAAAGCCGTGTGCCACCAATGTGCTCCAAGAATATAACACCCATCTTTAATTTTTACATTTGTCCCGTATTCCTAAAAGAACAAATTGTTTTTCTTTTCGTCAAAGCCCCGGAATCCAGACTCTTATCAGAAAAAAGACTATATAGGTGTACAACGTATAACTTTAAGGATTTTTCACAACGGTATTTTTTGGTGCAACATTTACCATTACTAAGAATAATTACATTATAATATATTTTTCAAACTGACACGTCAATATTTATTACATCATTAAATCCGTAATTACATATTATAAAAATACTACATATATAAGCACAATTAATATTTAAAAACTTCTTTTATAAAAGATATACGGTGTATGAATAGGAATCGATGTGTAGATGGATACCGGACCGTATATCCTTAATTTTTTAAATACAGGTGAAACTGTATATATGATAAATTCTTTAAATTACATTCTGCTACTAACAAATATTTTTCGAATGCAATGATTAGTATTTTGATTCTCATCATTTCGTGCAGTATCGTATTTAATCTATAATACTATATAAAGCCGCCGATTTCGACAAAACCAACCATTTTGGTAATTCCGGAACTATGGAATAACTCTGGATTAAACTCGACGCTCGAGTGATCGAATCTGGGAAGTATGAAATAACTTAATCTTATAGTTCTTGCACTTTGCAAATTATAATTTTGCCGACTAGATAACTACAAACTACCGTATATATATTATAAATAATTACACAAAATTAACTAATAAAACAGCAAAGAGTTTGAAAATTTGATCAGAATTGAATCATGCTAATTTTGTTGAATAAAGCCTTTAATTTCATGTAAAAATAATGAACTTATTTTACTGCTTCTATGTATTTAAGATTTCAGTTCCACAATCCTTAAAACCTTGTAATTTACATAAGTACTGAATTACTTTAAAAATAGATAAATTTAGAAAGAATGAAAAACGCATGTATTTGATATTAAATAAATTTTCATTTATTAATTTATATAATTAAAGAATAATCTATGTATATAATAATATTTACTATTTAAAAATATTTTTTGGACTAATTATTATTATAATTATTATAGATGAATTCATTTTTTTCTAAGTTCATTTTTACATTTTTAAATAATTATTGCTTTAATATCCTGTAATATACGATTTATAAACAGAATTTTGACACATTTGATAATCAGAACATCTTGCTTTTAATGTGTTGAATGAAATAGTTGAGTCAGATATCATAATTATAAGATATTTTAAATTGTTATTATTCTTGCAATTATGTTTGAATTTCTCATAGTATTGTATTTTAAAAAAATTTTAAATACAAAAAATTCGTTTATGATATAAGTAGTATACAAGAAAATTTTCATAGAATTTTCAGAAACATAAAATATAAATAAAACTTTATATTACATAATTAAATTATCGATGGAATCTGTGTTATTTGTCAATAATCAAATAATGAATCACAGTTAACTTTTATACTATATTATTTTTCAACAAAATTTATTGCATGCTCAAGTAAAGTATTATTGTATAATAATACTTATACCCTTCACATCTTCATTATTATTCTAACTTATTTTATAATTTGTAATGATGTGTATATTAATAAGTAATTCGAAGAATAATAACATAACAATAACATATTTTCTATAAATACACCATAATCTAAATAATTATACATTTTCATCTATTCCATCGCTCTCTGTAATAAGTGCCCGCTCTAAAATAATTTTACCCTCTTTGTATTCTTGAGTCCTTTCATGGGCATATTCATACATCCATCCAAGTTTGGTATTGCAATTTTTGCAATTAACATCACGAACAATATGACGACCAGTTAACATGACTCTATCTTGTATCTCACTAAAAATAGTAAAATATTTTATATAATTTACAAAAAATTAAATAAATCTTTCATAATTTGATTGAAAATATTTAAGCACAAACTAGTTCGTATATTGTTTAGATTGATCCCTTTAAAATAATTACAGAGATTTGGTATACATCACATTGTGTTAGGAATATATCCAAAAGCTGAACTTTTTACATATTTTAAAAAATTGAAAAAATTATTTACCTATATTTGACGTTGATAACTTTATGAAAAAGAAAAGCACGTCCAGATCCACCCGTAAAACGTGTGCTAATCAGCTGGTTCCTGTTAGTGAGATTTGTGTCACAGTGCAAGCAGGAAAAGAGGCGAATACCACCCATGTGTTCCACGAACACAACACCCATTTTTTTTGTTGACTTTGTAGTATCTCAAAAATTTGAGAAAATATTTACGTCAAAGAGGATCGTATCGATCTATTGTTGACGAATCCAAGAATTTCTTATGCATATATAACGAGATAACGGGATAAACCTTGCACATTAAGTATATGTTGAAGATGCAACGACGTGCAAGATGGCAAAGCAAGGCGTATACAGTCAGCTGCAGTCAGATACAAACAAGAAAATGCATGCTAAGCGCAAAGGCACAGAGATTAGATATAGGCAGGGGTATGTATATATATATGTTAAAAGAACACTGCGCGCGTTCTTTATTTACCACGCTTTCTGCGTCACTCAATCGAGCAGCTGATTGTAACGACCAATCAGAAAGTTGCTTTACTTTTTCCTCCATCTTGTAGATGTACAAGTTCATTACTCGAATAATATTTTTCAGTTTTACAAACAATTAGTTGTTAGCTGTACTATGTACTGTTATCAATTTTACAGTTAATCGCAATTGCGCATATTATTAGCTTATGCCAAATTTTAATTAGAAAAAACAAATTATGATAAACAAATATTTGTTTATGAATACGGAAAATATATATCTTAGCTACCCGAGTAGCTACCATTAAGTTTTTAAGAAATAATGAACGAATTAGTCAATTTTTTGTAATTTATTGCAACATGAAAGTGAATTAAAAAAACTAAATATTGAGAAAATAACATTTTATGCCATATTTTAATATTATTGAATAAATAATTTTTTTTTATTAACAGAACAAATTAAGTAATTTATTTGAAATTTTTTTTATATTAGTCGGATAAGCTTTTAATACTTTAAAATTCAATCTTGATAATCATCAAAATTTTATTTATTTTATTTTGAAATATTTTGTTAAACAGGTATCTGCTGGTAGTTTAATTAAGATTATTTAGCATGTTTGAGATTTTAATATTTTTAAATATTGTCATTAGAATATTTTACCAAGTTATATTATTATACAAAATACATTAATTCTATTGACATCTTATATTAAGTTATAAATCTAATTTTTTTGGCCTAAATAAATTAAAACTTTAATACGAAACCATATTTTTATAAATATAATTACATTTTTTTATAATAAGTACATCTAAATTTTTTAAACATTGCTACAAAAAGCAGATCATGTAATATATAAAGGATATAATAACAAAATAAAACATTTTAAAAACAATGTTTAAACTACAGATTAATATATATGTATAATTAAAAAGTCTTTCTTTAAAATTAGAATTTTTACAAGCCAGGCATGATGTATGCTATATTTTCTAGTGTCTTAGATAGAGAGGCAGAGTTTTCAGTTCCAATAGCAGGAACTTGTTGTGTTAAACAAATTAAACTGCCAAGAGCACAAAGCAATGAATCCAAAAGCACAGATAAGCTTCCTGAAACTGTTATTTGTCCATTGTGCTCTTTTAATCTTTCACCAATGACTGTTAAACTTTCTCCTAATAATTTTAAATATGCAGCTATATCTATAGGCTGCAACTCAATTGCTCTAAAAATTTTCAATTCTTTTGTAGGATCTCTTATTGCATCTTTTCCACTACGAGAAGGTGAAATTTTATTTGAATCGGACAAACATAGACTGTCAACTTTCTTTTTTGGAGATTCAGACAGAGATGACTTAATTGGACCTTTAAAATTATATAAAATTATTATATTTCATATAATTCAAAATTCAAATTATGAATATGAAATGTAAACATACTATTTTTAGTAATAAACTTTTTTATCGGAATAGTTTGATTTTTTTCAGACAATCGTTTTGCTCGATTACTCCAGTTATATTTTTCCATAGTAGGAACAGTAGACCAAAGCTCTCCTAATCGTTTAGAAATAGCTGTGAAATCTGGTAGAAAACAATTTTGTCAATATATTTATATAGACATATTACTTTATAAAAAATTCTTTGTTGTTAATTTAATATTTTAATATTATAAAGTAGATTTTTACCCATAGTAGGATTTTCTTGTAATAGCTCTTTCCTCATTTCTTTTGACCATAGCATATAAGCAGTATATCTAGTTTTCTGAAAATCAAATTATTATTATATATATTTACTATCAATATCATACTTTATAAACTGGTAAACTTACAGGTTTTGGCAAAACTAATGTTTTAATTTTAGATTTTATTTCTGGTTTAGGAAGAATAATGGTTTTTGTAAGTTTTTTGGGATTTGATATTTTCTTCTTAGGAGTTTCAATTTCATTATCTGTTGGTTCTAAATTATCCAAACTTATATTATTACTAGTAAATTCAGCTATATGTAATTTTTTATCAACTTCGTCATCGTCAGATTCTGAATTTGTAGATTGTGATTGAGTTTCATAATCTGAACTAGACTCAATTTTCTTCTTTTTTTCTTCTGGAGTTGGTATTTTTGGACTCATTTTAGGTGATACAATAGTAATTTTATTGGGAGGTGGATCATGTATTTGTGCAACATGAATAGTATGCATAACTTGAGGAATAGGTGAATGAGACTGATTTTCTGATGCAGGCTTTTTTTTTCTTGATTGATCTTGGGGTGATGACAATTTTCTTTTTACTTTATTTTCAATTATATTACTAGAAGATTCAAAATCCATCAGTTTGGATGACTTCTTCCGAACACGACCACTGCGTGATATACCTGTTACTTCCAGTTCTAAATGTAAACAATATAAAGTTAAAATTAAATAGAATGAAAGATTTTTGTAAATGTATACAGAAAAATTATTAAAATTCATTAAATAATGTAACTTTATATAAATTATTATCTTCTTTGAAACTTTTCAAAACTAAGTATATTGAAGTATAAAAAATTAAAATTACCGTTGCCCTCGCGTTTTGGAGTGAGAAATGCGTCCATATCGATAGTCAGTAAATTTTCTGTTTAAATTTAGTTTTTCTTCAGTTTATAAGCATAAACTAACATATATTGCACGATTTATTATGTTTTTAATGTAATTATTATATCGCCCCTCTCCGTAATAATATGACGCATTTTCATAAAAATTAGTTTATACTAGAACTTAAAGCTCTTGATGAATCCAATAATCTTTTGTTGAAATCTGTAAAACAAACATTGAACGATCCTTCGAAAAAATTAAGCACTTAAAAATGCGCGCTATGCGCTACGCGCACTGATTTACCTTTGCTATACAAAGTAAAATAAAATTTCCCCATACAAGTGATAGACTTCGTTTTTTATCACGCAAATAATCACTCCAATAACAACTAACAGTTGTTTCTTACTTTGAGATCTACAAATATTAATAGAAACTAAATTAGTATTGGAAAAATAAAATAGGAGCACCGTTGTAAGTTTGTGACAGGTACGAACAAATTGCTTGCAAGCAGCGCGGGAAAAACGAAACACAATTTAGTATTAGAAAGATAACTTTTAATATCGAATTGTAACTGTCACAACACTGCTGAACAATGATTTAACTACTGCACACTTTAATTTAGTTCAAAGAGGGAAAAGTGTAACTGGTGAATTGTTTTCAGTCTCCTAACCTTCATTATGATTGTTACAAAGCTGTACAAAGCCACAAAGCTATACTACAATCATGAGCCACAAGTTGATAAGCTAGGAATCTGATCGTAGCGTTCCTTTGGTTAGATGGCGCTACTTTATGAAGATATAGTTACTAATTTCACCTCTTGGAGGCGACACTATACATATATTCAGCCACCCATATATGTGTATGTGTTATATACAAGCTATAGCCTCAGAAGTCAGCGAGTGGATTAATGCATACTCAAGTGTAGTAGTATATTTTCATACAGTGTTGTTCACACGTGCTTTTTGAGCTTATGTTCTTTTTTCACAATATTTTCTATTATGATAGTTTATAATTAATTTTGATTTTATATTATGTCTACATAATTAAATGAAATATCAAAATGAGTAATTTCAGTTTAAAGGAATCGTATGTATATAATGATATAAGCCTGAATGAGTTATAATTTTAAAAAATTGTTTAATTAAATTATTTTAAAAATCTTATATTTTTAGCTTTGATGTAGAAAGTAAACATGAAGCGTTTTATACGGAAGGAAATATTGAGGTTAAACAATGTTTTATAAAAATTAATGTTTGAAATCCAGAATATTAAAATATGTATTATTTTTTAGTGGAGTGAAGATGGTGAAAATCTCTTTTGTCAAAATAAGGAATTTATAGCAGTAGTTTCTGTATCTGAAGGGATAGTAAAATTCAAATTAGGACAAACAAATGAAAATGAAGAAGATTATATTAACACATTTACTAACAGTGGAGATGGCAAGTTTATAGTTACTCACCATAAAAGTAGCCTTTTTAAATTATGGAATAATTTTGGTTAGTACTGAATTTAAATATTATGCTTATTTTTATTGTAATTTGTACAATTGCTATTATCAAAATTAATTTATAGATACAAAACCTGTAAAAGTTTGGAAATCTGTACATAATGGCCCAGTAGCAGCAATTGCTTTATCAAAGAATGGATTAAACATGGCTTCAGGAGGCATTGATGGATCTGTAAGATTATGGGATATTGAACATCATGCTTGTACTCATAATTTAAAAGGAGCTCAAGGGGTTGTAAGGTAAAGATAAAAATTAACATAAAAACTTAAAGGCTTCATTTTTTAAATATTATTACAGTACCGTAGTTTACCATCCTGATGTCAAAAAACAATTGATTTTTGCATCTGCTGATGATTATGTCATTCATGGTTGGAACACTCAATCTGGACAAAAAGAAATGTTATTAGATGGTCATTTAAGTAAAGTAACTTCGTTGTCATTCCATCAAGATGGAATTCATGCTTTAAGGTAAATTAATGTTTACATATATAACTTCAAATTAAATTTATTTTTTAATAATTATAGAACTAATTAAATTTAATGTTACAGTTCTGGTAGAGATAAAGTATTAATTTTGTGGGATATTATGAAAAAAGTTTCAATACGTATTCTACCAGTATTTGAATGTATTGAAGGATCATTCCTTGTATCAAATAATTGTGCTCTACCAATAGTTAAAAGTAAAACTAAAAACAGCATTTATGCAGCAAGTGCTGGTGAAAAAGGTAAATATATTTTTTATAACATAAAGAAAAATCATACAATATACAAAAAGTTTCTATTGCTTTGTAGGTGTTGTCAAAATTTGGGAAATGAGATCTGGTAGAATGGTTTTTGAACAAACAAATTCATTAATACCACCAGCTAAGGAAGAAAATGGTCTTGCTATTAAAAATCTACTTTATAATGAAGAAAATAACAGTATTGGAATTGTTTCCACTAGTCACAATATATTAATTTATAGTTTGGATCCATTTGAATGCAAAAAACAAGTACTTATCATATAAATAATAAACTTTTAGATTTGTATATTTATTCAATATGTAAAAAAATGTTAATTTAATGGATGAAGTTTTTTAAATGCTTTTTTAAGATTTTACCATGTTTACATTAATTTTATGTTTTATTTAGTTAATAGGGTACATAGACGAAATTTTAGATATTGCTTATATTGGAGACAATAATTCACATATAGCTATAGCTACAAATACATCTGACATAAAACTGTATAAGTTAACCACTATGAGTTGTCAAATTTTGAGTGGTCACAAAAATATTGTACTGTCTCTTGCATCAACTCCATCAAATCATAATCTGCTTTTATCTTCAGACAAAGTAAAAAGATTAAAAAACATTTACTATATTATTATATTACAAATAGTAGATGCAAGCTTATAACTTATTCTTTAATCTTTCAGGATAATTGTGTCAGATTATGGCTAATGGATGAAGAAACAAAATTAGTTAATTGTATAGGTTTAGGAACTAGGCACACTGCAGCTGTAGGATGTGTAGCTCTTTCTCAAGCTGAAACTAAATTTTTTGTCTCTATAAGTCAAGATTCTTGCCTTAAATTGTGGAATCTACCTGAAGATTTAGTAAATATTGGTAATATTAGAATGCATTTTAAAAATATGTTAATATAATTTAACTCTAGGTATAAAACAATCATAAAAGAACTACCACTTTTAGGATCAGAAATTCCATTGAATGCAACACACACTGTTGTAGCTCATCAAAAAGATATCAATAGTGTAACAGTATCACCAAATGATAAATTAATAGCTACTGGATCTCAAGATAAAACTGCAAAGGTATTAAATAAAATATTAAAGAAATAATAAAATGTGACTTTTACTAAAAAATTGAGCTTATTAGTATTTTAAATTTTTCCAAAGTATAAATAATATAGTTTTAAATGATCATTTATTATTCACATGTTGTTCAAAAATATAGAAGAGTTTACGAAACTGTTAATATGAAATTTAACTTCGTTTTTACTAGAATCAATTTTAATGCTTAACTGTTTTAGCTGTGGTCGGCCGATAATTTACAACAGTTGGGAGTGTTTCGTGGTCACCGTAGAGGTGTTTGGTGTGTGCGGTTTTCCCCCATAGATCAAGTATTAGCGACCTCATCTGCTGATTGCACAATCAAATTGTGGTCTCTTGCCGAATTGAATTGTTTGAAGGTACTTCATAAATATATGTTAGTTAAAAAATTTAATTAAAAAAAAGTTTTTTCTTACGTTTAATCATTTTGTATTTGTAAAACAAGACTTTTGAAGGACACGAATCAGCTGTATTAAAAATGGAATTTTTATCGCGAGGCATGCAGATAATTTCTTCGGGTGCAGATGGATTAATTAAGTTATGGAGTGTCAAAACGGCAGAATGTAATATTACATTAGATCAACACGATAATAGGGTGTGGTCAATAGCAGGTGAATAGAATTTTATGATTAACGTTACTAAGTAGTCCTATTTCAGTTTCTTATTTTTTAATCTCTTCATAATTTTTGTTTGTCAGTCAATAAATCTGAAAGTGTTATTATCAGTGGTGGAAGTGACTCTTCTTTGATTATATGGAGAGACACAACCCAAGAAAATAAAAATAAAGCTTTAGCATTAAAAGAACAGCTAATATTAGATGAACAGAAGTTAGCTAATTCTTTACAAGCTGAGAAATTAACAAAAGCATTAAGATTAGCTTTAAAGTTACAAAAACCCATGCATGTGTTGCGAATTATTGAAGGTAAATATAAAAAAATGAATTTTGTTAAAAAATAAGATTGTAATAAATATATGTTATTAGCATTAGTAAAAAAACCAGATGAAGATTTAACAACAACAATTTGTGATTTAAAACCACTACAACAAGAGGAATTATTGAAATGTGCTATTGTATGGAATACGAATGCTCGAAATTTTCAAATGGCTCAGGTATGAGATTTTATTTAAAAAAATTAAAGTAAAAATTTGTAATGTGTAATTGTAATGAAAATTGTTTAAGAATAAAATATTTTTTAGCTTGTAATAAACGCAATATTAAATGAAATTGGATTGGAAAACCTTCACTCTAAAGAATTAAAAGATAAATTGGAATCTATGATTCCATATACGGATCGACACTTTAAAAGGTTGACACGATTATATCAAGATTTGCACCTTTTATCATATACTGTAAATAGTATAAAATCTCATACTGCAGTGAAAAATTCAGATCAAGTGTAAATAAACTTATATTCTTAAGTTATTGTTAATAAAAAAGTGTAAAATATTTTTACATTATTATGATCAATATTTTTCGTTTGTCTCCATAATATATCGTCATAATATATATGTAAGATATTGCTAGCATATCTAATCATGCACATGAAATACCCCACATTAAAACTTTGGCTAATCAAGCATGGACACTAAAAGTAATTTACTATGAATTTTTTAACGAATAGTTATGTGAATGATATTAAGTTAAAGAAACTATAGAGCTAGATCGATTGCAACAATAGATTCACGCACTGAAACATTTTGTAATTGTTTTAAAAACGATAGTAATTTCATTTTAAAAGATAGGCTACTCATTTATACAAAGTTTAACGAACCGATAATTATTTTTACATACTATTTGCAAAATGTATGCTAATAAGAAGATAAATCGAGGAAAGTAGCTCAAACATAATAATAAAATAAAAATTTGCTTGTCAAATATATACAAATAATAATAAAACATAAATACAAAAGTATTTTGTAACACTTATTCGTTTATGTATCTTTGCGTAGTACAGAAAAAAATTATGATGTATTACTATCAGCTAATGTTTTTCCTCCAGAAGTGGCTATAAAATTTGGGTACATGCTCTCGCATACCAGGTGGGCGGTCTTTTATCAAAGCCGAAATCGTCTCTCTGTTAATTCACGCCGCGCAATCAAAACAAAGGAATAAGATCGGTAGAATCTGTAGCGCCAGGACCAATATTGGCTCTAGGCGGGCAAGCACCCGATCCGGTGTATATCTTCTTGATACTGGTACAGAACATAAGCGGTGCGAAGAAAGGAGGCGGGCGACCGAGAAAAAGCGCGCAGGTGGGAGGGCCACGGGCCGCAACAGGTGCGGCGGACCTACATCTGCCGCGAGCGCGGCCTCCTCCAGCCCAGACGATTATCTGGCCGATCAGTTGCGCTCGGCCCGCCGCGATCCGCGTGTGCAGTGCGCGCAGCGAGTCGCCCCCGCTGTCGCAGGATGATAGCTCGTAATATCCGGCGAGCGGGCCGAAATCTCCTCTTGGTCCTGGGCTGCGCTGTCTTCGCAGCCGCCCGCAACTCGAGGCAGTGAGTTCGAACGTTCTTTTACATGAGTTTTGTCGAGGGATATCGCGTACTTCGCGATATAGAGATTTTTTAAAAATCGGAAAAGAAACGGGAGTTTTCGCGCGTTTTATAGTTAGTTTTCCTTCTTTAAGCATGTGTGTTAGTCAATGAGTCAATTCGTTTCGCTACTCTTCATTGCCGAGTTGCCTGCTCTAACGGATTGTTATTCAGAAACGCTTCGCGTCTCGTTATTTAAGCGGATTGAACAGAGAAGCTGTTATAAGTTGCAGAGGTTTAACTGTAACCTGGATAGTATTGTTATTCGATATTTCGCCATTATCTGCCTGGTTACGCCATTTTCATTACGATTTCAAATCGATCACTTCACTTGCTGAGGTCTCTTTTGAAGCACTGGACCATTTCATGTCTCCGTAAATTAGACTAAAACTAATCTTTAAACGTAAAATATTGTTATTCTTGTTATATGAAAATTCACATAAGATTAGGAGAAATCTTAATGAAAAATCGAAATCATTTAATCTCACGTTAAAAAAGGCGGAAACGCCTCGTTCGGATACTTTGTCAGAAATGACCAGATGAATATAAAAGTAATGGTCTACACTTTGTAAGACAATTGCAATTGTTATTTATTATAAGTATCTATACATATGCGAAAAGCATTTTATATTATTTATATAACAAATTAATTGTTTTATTTTAATTTTAGATCTAATTAGGTTTATAATTATAAACATTATTGTTAATAAAGATAATCGATCTAAAAATAATATTATCTTTTATTTTTGAATCAAGGATCAAGTCGAAACAGAAATGGTTAAAATCAAACTTATCTTGTATACTTTTTGATTAAAAGCATGATTGAAAATATAATTTTAATTTTTATGAGTAATTAATTTTCAAATCATTTAATTTTTTACAAATTGACCGACTACCGTTAAATTTTTTTTGAATTGTGCTGATGTGTATTAAACATTAAAACCATATATCGTATCGTTTTTGCTTTTAAATTATTTGTACAAATGCAGCTGTATAAATGCAAAAATTGTATAATATTTACAGCTTAATGAAAACCTGGTTACTGTAATAACTTGATTCGCTTCATTATTTAAAATGTACTAAGTATTGTACTATTAAATCAGTTTTTTTGAAAGTGAAGTGATACATTAAACGAAGATTTCAAAAATGTTTAGTGAATTAAGTATACCTTTTTTATTTGAATAAAAATTGTTATACCATGAAACGTATTAAACATGCAAATGTGATAACAATAATAAAATATACAGTGTGCGTAGTGTTGTTACAGAATATCACGTCAGCTTATTGTTTTCTCTTAGTAAAAAATTTGAAGCTGTCATAGTAGTTAACAGAGCATAACATGTGTCGGTTTCTATATATTTTGATAAATTTCTGAACAAAATAAATATTTGCATTAAGTCATTAAATTTCCGTTTATAAATTAAAAGCTATAAATTTCAATTAGCGAATTTATAAAATTATTACAATTCAATTAACGAAGTCCTTTACGCATTTATCGATTTAAACTTATAAATAGCACTCAAATAATCATTGATGACCATTTTACAATAACAGTTAATTAAATAAATAAATTCATAAAATTTTCGATATTAGTTAAAAATATATTCTTTAATGAAAACAAATCTAAATCGTATTGTAAACGGTAAAATAGGAAAATGACATTCAAATATAAAAAAGTATAGTTAATACGCTTAAAATATACTTTTGTAAAATTCGATAATAATTAACAATAGTTTTATTACAATTTCTACGTATTCAATCTACATCTACCTAATAATTGTACTACCATTTAAAAAAATTTGGATGATCGTAAGAAAATATAATTCTTTAATCTTGCTAGAAATTAGTATTGGCAATTTACATATTATAAATCGTGTATATAGTTTAAAAGTATAAAGGGGAATTCGAGGAGTAAAAATAATATTTTGTGATATCTGACGAATCATAAACCAAAGTTGCAATTCTTATAAATATTATATACGAAACGGTACTATATCTTCATTCTATGTAAATTTCATTATTCCAATTCTTTTAATAAAAATTCGTAACATTAATTATTCAAAATATATAAATACTGAAGGTGAAAAAATAAAATTCATGAGATGTTTAATTCATGCTTCTATTTATGAAATGTTTTATAAGAAAGTTCAATATTTTTGCATAAAAAAGATATAATATAAAAACAACGATAAATTTATAAATAAAAAACCTTTTAATTTAAGAAGCTCTTGTACATTATAACGTGATACATATTAATTATATCACGTTTTTATAAATGGTTTTAACTCTGAAGTACTTTTTCTTATATTTCTACTTCTCTAAAACATTTCACTATTATCAAACAACAGAGAAAGATATTGTTTTATTACTGTACATATGTATTTTCTAAGATCTATGTACCATTTAACTGCAATAAAACTATATTTTCAATTAACACATAAATTACACAGAATTTGCCTGCTCGCGTAAATATAGTTAGCGTAGAGGCGCCGTTCAATGTTTCTTCAGCGTCGCTCGTGTTGAGTCAGCACTGCTTGCCGCCTGGTACGTAGTTATTGACAATTTCGGATAAACAGAACAATGTTTAATGTTGTATAAATCTCTGCCTCTCACAGCGCAACACCGCTTGATAACGCGGCCTCGCTATCCTTCTCTTTTGCAAAGTATTGTTAACTTTTTAAAGATTTGTGCTACCTGAGGATACAGAAAGGATAGTATGAATTGGAGGGAATATCATTATAAGCACTTGACTATTCTACCAATTGTTATCATTAAATATTAATTGCTTTCTTTATACTATTATGCTATTGAGTGCAGTATTAAAGCGTATACAGTTTTTCGAGTTATTATGCAAAAAGTGTATTAACATGTTATAAGATTTTTCTTATATTTTTAATCCAAAGCTATGGATAGCTAATTAGTCATTGCTTTTTTAGTCGCAATCGGATAAAAAATCTATTTCTACCGAATATAATTCTCTGAATTTTCTTCGCAACGAACTTAATAAAGTTAACAAAGTGATAAGCACTTTATAATTTCATGGAATTCGAATAAAGATAGTTTGCTTTTCTATTATCTGTCGCTGTAGCAGATTATACATTTAGAGTAAGGATGAATCAATTTTTTCATATCTACAGCTTATTACACGTGTTATTTTAAAAAAATAAATTTTAACTTTACTACTTATAGATTTGTAAAACTTTTCATATAATTTTAATTTTTTGTTCGTAAATACTAATGATTTTAATTTTAGCTATACAATTTGTATCTATAATGCATTGCAACGCATTTTTGACTAACTTTTAGTCACTTTTAATCAAGAAAAAATTCAGAATAATAAATCACTATCATAATTTTATCGGATTTAACATAACAGGATATTCAGAACTGTAAAATTACTTTAAATCTAATGAAAATTATATTTAATATCTAGCATTATTCAATACTTTTATAATTTTCCGAAAATTTATTAAAAAAAATTGGTATACACATGAAGTGCATTGGATAATTGATGTATTAATTTATGTGTCTTGACCACATAAGTTTTTGAAGTTCTGTTCAAGTAGAAGTTATGTACAGAGATCTGGTATAGAGTACTGGAAATTATATGGTGCACTCGAATAATTCAAAAATGATTTCATGTAAGTGTTCACATGTGCACAATTATAATACCTTCCAATGGCTAGTTTACCTTTATGTGCAGGTACGATACTATCTCTTAGATTAACATAAATTCATTTGCTGCTTTTAATAATAAAGTTAATTCATTTTAAACTATCTTAAATTTTAACTACTCACTTATTAACTTGATTTGTTAATACAAATTTATTAAGTTTAATTGATCCATAAGTTTAATGAATCAATCGATAAACTTCTTATACAGATCAAAAAAATGTAAATCGCGATAAATGTATTGCATGAGACTATGAAAATAAATGAGATTAATTGATTAAAAATTAATATTAGACCGTATATCATCAAAAAGATTGTACTATTAATTAATTTACAACTATTATTCAGTAAATTAATTCTTTCTTTTAGGTACATGGCCATAAACTAATATTCTGACTTGTACAAATTGTAGAGTTTATTTTAACTTTATCTCACTACGCTTCTAGCACAGAATCGTTTTGCAAAAATATGATTAGAATAAGTGCAAGTATTTTATGATAGTTGATAAGGTATGCAAATGTTCTTAGCAGTTTACTTTTTATGAATTAATGGACACGCAGGTATTTGAATTTTTCATTCAGGCCTCACTTATTTTAAAATAATTTTACATAAAATTTTTTTTGCCAAAATCTATGAAAATTTTTTATCATTTTACCACTTCCAATATATCTCTGCTGACATTTTCTTATAAGTTTAAAACTATTAAATTATACTGTTCAAAACAAATACGTGTATACTATAGATTTTATATTTGTTTATTTGAATTATATTACAAATGCAGCTTTCTGGTTAGATTGATGATTAATTATTACTTTCGTAATTGTATTGTATTAAGGTAATTGGGAGTTCGGTTAGTCGTCAGTCATAATTCAGTTAAAAATACTATATTTTCCTTTTATTGATTATAATTGTAGAAATGATATATATACGGTATATTTCCTTGAAATATATATTAAAATTAATTTTAATCTTTAATGTTCAAATATCTAATCTAAGCTAGACTATTTTTGAGAGACTTTAATTATTTGCGAATATCTATACATGAAATTATAAGAAAAATTGTTTACTCCACCCACATAATTACAAATAACTTTCTGGCAACAGGTTGGAGAGCTGTCAGAATATGAGCATTGTTGGGCCAATGACGCAGACAGAACTTTTACAGGAATTGACGAATGAGTGCAGATACGATAAGATGGTGAGGCCACCGGGAGCCTTAAGCGAACGGGATCCCGTCAAAGTATGGGCTAGAGCGTACATCTATACTATCAAATCCAACATGGCTAAAACTTTGGTATGTCCAATTTAGCTATAAGCATGGAATTTTCATGTAAATGCAAGTTCATATCTCATATAAATGCATATTAAATTACTGTAATATAAGAGCAGATAAAATATATAACTGCCTAGCAGAGTACAGTGTGAATCTAGTCGTGCCAAATTCTGCCTCGTTCTACTGAACATCAAAATTTAAGTATTTACTGCTCGATTAATCCTGCGAAATTTCATGTGTAGATAATTCAGTGAGAAGATCAATCTACGTAGTAATATAGACTCTGATGTTGTAATAAACTAATTTGTTTATGATCATAAAAAATGTTCTTTGTTAGAGAATTTTAAATATTTTTATTTAATTTCCTCAATATAAGAACTTCATAATAAAGTTAGCATATAACGAATATAGTTATTATTTAGCAAAAATGAGCTTAAATGAGAGATAATTGATTTTGATTTAAATTTCAAAAAAGATATTTGCACTAATATAGCGAGTTATAAAATGTAAAATTTATTGCATTTTACAAGCCGCAATATTTCTTATATTTGCTTATTTGCGAGTGTCATGGACCACTCAATCATAAATAGTACGTTACTATATATGTCGTCTATTACATCTTTATTCTAATATTTTACCAACAATGGGTTCTGTAGGTACTAACCGTTGTCATTAATCTTCTTCTCACATTGTCTAAATATAAGTTTAAAGTAAAGAAACCTGTTATTTTGGCCTACATTATATTTGCAGTTTCAAGCGACCATAACAAAAAAGCACACTTTTTCTGTATTGATATAAAACAATGAACAGTAAAATGAGAGAAGCATATTTAATGAAGCGTCAGATCATCAGCTAGTACCGCCATCGTAAAAATGAATTACGAGCGTAATACCACAGCGGTGGCTTATTCAATGATTCCGTATTTTTTAGATACCTTTTCCTGGTAACAAGAGTATTATAAATTCACGTTGCCATATATCAAAATGGAGAAGGTTTTTCTTTGTTGCCTTTTCATTATCTCCCGTATAACAGAGCTTGTAATTATTTAATCACCTATATTATAATCATCCCCCGCGAACGATGAGTTGTGACGCAACCTAACTAGCTTAATTGCGGTAAATTATTAATAAATTTAAATGAAGCCGCGAGAGAATGAGATTGCTCATCGTGAGGAATCGCGGTAAATCGCGTAAACCGCAAGGGCAAGAGCGAGGCTATTCCTTCCAATCGGATATAGCTATACATGAACAAACTTGCGTCCGACAATATATATGTAACACCCGCATGATTTGCAGCAATTTGATGTGCACATGATGCTGCAGTTCCGTTACCTCGATACGCGATTGAAGTTCGAGGACATAGCACCCCACCAGAACCAGATCTTCGGAGGTCAGTCGGCCCACGACCTCATCTGGACGCCCTCGGTTTACGTGGCCAACGAGCGCAGCTCCGTCATCATGGGCAACAGCGTCAAGGATCTGCTCATCTCGATCGATCCCTCTGGGATGGTGGTCCTCAATACACGGTACCGTCAAATTTACAATCGAGCAAGCGCGTGCTACTGCGCTCGAGTAGCAGTGAAAAGTTCTCTCGACGGAACGAACGCGATGGACCGTTACGGAAATGCCTTCACTGTTCGCACAGTAGAAGTACCACGGACTTCGATCTAATGACATCGCAAGGAAATAAAAAGCGATGCTTTGCGCAATGATTTCAAGACAATCGCGTTGACGCGAAAAGAATACATTTCTTACAATGGCTTTTAAAGAGTTAATCGATTTTCGCGGCTGCAATTTTATTCGAAATCTATACTCACGTCGTTCAGACTCTTTATAATCTGTAAGGAAGCTTATGACGTCAATATCTATAATGATATTTCTACTTATCTATCTTTGTATAATGAAGTATTGTTAATGATTCACTAAACTTTCTAAAACGTTCTATTTTACTTTAAACTAAATTCACCCTTTTTAAGGCAAATTAAACTCTATTCTAATATATGCTCAAGTATTTATGCAAAGCAACTGTATTTTGACTATTATAATAAGTAATAAGTTACATTTTTTGCGTTGCTTGGAAGAAAATTTATATATTCTTAATTCCTTTAGAAATATAATTCTAATTGTATTTATTTTCAATATTTTAGGCTGGAAGCCATTCTCAATTGTGGTTTACGATTAGAAAAATTCCCATTTGATGTCCAGGAGTGTCCACTGGTTTTCGAAAGTTGTATGAGACCATTACGCCTAGTAGATATAACATTTTCCCATTTTTCATTTTTTAGTACTAAGCATTTATATATGTACGTACATAGTTTTTTAAATAATTTTGATCATCAAAAGTAGTTTGTAATTGCTACGGTCAGAAACTTTAAAGTGTCTTTAAATTTAATAAAATGTTATATTTTACATTCAATATTGGTCTGAAATCTTTTGTAAAAAATATAAATATTTTGCTTTTTTTAGGGACGCATAATGTTCAAGATATGATTCTGAGTTGGGACGAGGCTCCAATAGTACTTGCCGACGAGTTGCATTTAACGGAATACCGATTAGTTGACAAATGGGTTAATATGTCAGAAGTTTCATACACAGTTGCCCAACAGCATTATGGACATTTTGGTAAAGGAATATTATCAAATACTTTTTTAATCACTAGTAATAATTAGCTATGTACAAATAAAAAATGTTATTCACATGCTTATGTAAGACTCAGAGTGAACATGAAAATCTTTTTTATACGTCACATTTATAAAGACAACTAACATAATATAAAAATTCCGAAATTGTAAATGAGTCAATTCATAATTACATTTATTTAATGTTATCACAATTTAATTACCTCTTTGAATTATTTATTTTCAAAGTTCGCTATTAAAATTAATTTTGTTTTGTAAGAAATTAATATTGTATAATACATAAATTTTATGTTTCAAATAATTTCATCGACGTGTGTTTATCATTTGACCAAAACAACATTGACTTTTCTAGCTGGAAATTTCAGCTCTATTAGCATCACCTTCAAACTGGCTCGCGAAATGGGTTTTTTTATGATGGATTATTACATACCCTCCATTCTCATTGTTGTAATATCATGGGTTTCATTTTGGCTACACGTTGATGCCAGTCCTCCCAGAATCGTATTAGGTAAGTTAGTATAATTATATATTTTGGTTTTTTGTTAATTTCAAAAAATTATGTAACTTTTTTAAAAGATTTTTAATTTTAATACCAATTTTCAGTAAAAGAAGATTTATGAACCATTACATGTCCTCCTTGTTGTTTATATTATTTTAATATTACTGATTTTATTACAAGTATTATTATTTATATATGCATTTAATGTATGAGTTTTTATTACCGGTTATAAATCACTTGCATTACCTAATTATCCAAAATCATTATTTATGAATATAACACATTAAATTATGAAACATTTAAGTTACTTTGTAATGTCATTTTCTATAATTGTTTATAATATAAAAATTAGTTAAAATATTACAAATTAGTGTATAAATTCTAGCTAACGAAATGTGTAGAAAAAATTAAATAATACATATCCTTATAATTTGTTAGATTACATGCTATATTTATTTAATCAATATTGCATCAATATTTTTCTCTTACTTAATACAAATAAAATCAATACAAAATGTAGTTCTTGTTTAACATAAAACACACTGATAGAACTTACGTGTATAAGTGAAAGTATTAATTAAAAAATTATTTCTAGAAATTATTATAAATGATTTCATGAACTACTATAAATTGTGGCCTTACTTTAGATAGACAATGATGCTATGAAACATTTTATACATAAAGCTATCTATTGACGCGTTTGTAGCGATTCAAGGACTATATTATAAAAGGAATAATAGCACAAGCCAATATAGATACATCTGCTTATGCATTGATGTTTCAGGAACTAACACGATATTGGCGTTCATGACACTTGCGTCGAAGGTCGAGAATTCTTTGCCGAAGGTGTCGTATATTAAAGCTAGCGAAATTTGGTTTCTTGGGTGTACAATATTTCTCTTCGCAGCAATGGTTGAGTTCGCCTTTGTCAACACTATTTATAGGAGAAAGTAAGTCATTTTTTCTTAAATGATTCACATCATTGTTTCAGGCGCTTCATTATTTCTCTAATCTTTATCGTATCGTAACAAGTAAGGAACAAAAGACTGGTTATTAACATGCTTATCCAAATTCATCTGTTTTACATTTATTTTTTGTATCTTTCGTTGTTTATTATTTTTTGAAAAAAATAATTAGTTATAATATTAATATTAAATAAAAATATTTTATGAATAATTAGTATTTTATATCTTATTTATTTGTATATCTGAAATAATTTTTCCCTTTAATATTTCTTAGCTATGAAAAAATATTTTTTCTAACGTTAATCATGTGATTTGTCTAGTATTCAAGATCAAATATTTGTTAATATACTACTAATAGTATAAGTTATTTACTTCTCAAGAATGTGAAAATGAAAATAGATATACTTTCCTGTATATTTTATTGGGTCACTAAAATGTGACCTACATACAAAAAATGGTGAATTGGCCATTATAACATAGTTGTACACAATATCAGTTCAAAATGTATTTATTAAATTATTCTGAAGATTTATTGTCTCCCTGAAAACGTGTAACTTACTCAGCATCTTGTAGATTGCTTATAACGCCAAGAGCTATATAAATCATCAAAAGAAAAAAAATGACATTTATAAGCTCTATACATTACTGCATTGCTCAGGAGTACAATTGTTTTTAAGCACTTTTACAACTCTACGTCACATAATCCTTTCAACTGATAATAATTATCTCTTTGTGGAACTAGTCTTAGAGTTGTATGAGCTTCTGATATGTACACACATTTAGCTATATACATTTAGCGTACACCTATTATTAGACACTTGATCCTATTTTTAGAGACTGTTCTAAAATTGTGATCCTTATTAATCACATTTTTACAATTTGAATCAAATAAATGATGCGTGCATTATTTTTTAAATGCAATTTTGTTCATTAAATAATGCGTTGCATTGACATATATATGTGTGATTGATTTGCGAAGATGTATAAAGTTTTTTTAAATCGTTCAAGAGATACTTTGGAGCGTCACGTGATTTTACGCTTGTTTTTACACTTTATTTGCTTTTAAGAAACCCTCGCTACTGACAGTTTTAAGGCAATAATACTTTTACACATTGTAAAAGAAATAAATAGATAAGAAAAAATAATTTTATTAAAATTCATTTTAAACGATTGATAATGAGATGATTATAAATAATTTTTAAAGTTAATATTTTTGTAAAATAAAAAGTGAATATCTAAATTACATAATATTTTCAAATATTCAAATAAAATAATAAAAAAAGCAATGATTTTAAAAAATTGTAATCATAAAATTATGTAAAATTCAGCTTTAAAAATTCAGATAAAGTTGTTTATTAAATTCCAATAATAAAATAGAACAATAAGCTGATTGTAAAATTTTATTTGGAAATTTGATGTAAAATATATAACAAAGAATAATTAAATTTTGGGTTTTTGAGTTTTTATAAAGTCGAATTATAATGATTTAAATTATACGTAGAAAGTAAAAGTAGTATTTAAGTTATAGTAAATACACCGATTTTTTACTGAGCAGCTTATACAAAATAAAGATAGCAAGTCACAAAACAACACTAACTCGACTCAATTCTATTAATATGAATCATTTAATTATACGATTGTCGAAATGTTGAGCTGGATAGGTACGCAAGATTACCTTTTTTTTAAACTTTAATAACAGCTAAAATATGTAACCCACTTGTGCTTTGCAGGAAAAATGTACCATTGAAAAAGGTCAATAGCAAGTATATTCTGAAGTCAACGCTCACGCCTAGATTGGCGCGCAAGCAGTTTCAAAAGAACACAACTGGCATTGAGAGGTCGCGCTCCTGGTCCTCCCTTGACAACGGCAATGCATGCGAAAAGGACTATACAAGTCAGAATTATTTGACGATTCATGTAAGATTTTAGCGAATTTTTGCAAACCCTAATATGCCATCTTGCTTATTATACAACAAAGAAAAAAAAGTTGGATTTAATTCAGTTTGCAGTTGATTTTAACTGTATTTACAATAACTTTTAAAAATATAAGTATACACGTATTTTATTCACTTATTTTACTAGTATAGACCTCTTCATATACTTATATTATAATTATAAAACTATTTAAAATATAATAAATATTTTATTTTATAATTTATGAGAATTTTTGTATGAAAACATTTTTGTAGTATTTACATGTAAAGCACTTATTATGTGTAATTTTAAATACGTATAAACACTTTAACAAATAAAAATGTTTTTTTTCTAAAATATTTAATGTTTTAAAAACTGATCTTCTAAATCTGAAATTATCTATTAAGTATAATTACTTATTATGATCTAAAGTAGAAAATTTCCCTGTAATCTTTCAAATATTGCATTTGTTACTCAAAGACTAAATTAATAAACATACATAATGTTTGCATATATTGTTTCAATACAGAGTTTTCCAAGCACAATAACCGTACCAGCAGTGAAGATAGACGATGAAAAGGACTACTCGATAGGCAGCGTAGTGACAATCGACAGTAATCCCTCACCACCACCCCCACCCAAAACATTTCAGCGCCGGTCGACTCTTGCCCAACTCAATACATTTACAACAATGACACCCCAGGAGATTGCTCAATGGATAGACAGGCGAAGTCGCATAGTCTTCCCAGTTTCATTTCTTATCTTCAATATCCTCTACTGGTCCTTCATTTGGATATGAAGGAGAATCCGTCGGATGTTGTCTTATTACATCCATTTAGAAATTCCATGTATTTCTATTTATGCGTAGTATTCTACTAAACGATTTGCGAAATAAATAAATCGTTTATTTTTAAACTAGTCGAAACAGTTGCAAAACAATATCAATATATAATGATTTGGGTCTTGATGAGCTTATTTCGATTTAAATATAGCTTCAAATATAATTCACTGTACATATAGAAGTAAATGACAATTTCAAACTTATGTAAAAAAATATTTTAATTTTTTTTGTACAACAAATTTTTTAAATATTGGCCTATATATATACTTTTGAATTCAAAAAATTGTTCAAATAAGTAATACCGTTTAACGATAAATGTATAAAATTAAAAATTACAATTATAAACTTTTATAGGAAAATTTTTTATTTATCTGTATAAGTATGCAAAACTTTTTATTTTCAACACTAAAAATACATTTTAATAAAGACTTTTTAGATTTAAGATATTCTCTATAAAAAGATTGTAAATTTCTTTTAAAAGCCATTATAGCTTATTGACTACTTTATTCAAAAATTATATTTCAAATTTTTATATATTTCAACACTCTGATCAAATTTTCACACTAAACCAAAAATAATTTTTCTTAACAATCTGTAATCATAAGAAAAATTTTTGTGAAATAAGATAAATTAAAAATTAAAATACTATTTGTAATAGTGTATGACTATAATATATATAAGTGAAATGTTGAATTGTGATTATTGCAATTAATTTGACGAAGCATTTCGTAGCAATTGTTCTTATATATCACTAATATATAGGAAAAATACACGAATGCTCCATTTAATTATAAATATATTTTCTTCCAAAGTTATCTCTTAAATATGCAATAAATTGGTTTTCTATTTATGAAAATTTATCTTTAATATCTAATATTTAATATGATTAATTCCTTTATGCATCCAGGAATATAAGTATATTATATTATAAAATCTGTATAATTTATAAAGAATCGCTGTAAATAAGATACAATTTTTACATATAGGTGAATTAAATATAAATAAAAATTTTTAACGACTGTCAATCTTTTCCACAAAATTGTATCGTATTTTCTAAAATAACAAAAAAAATAAAGCATTTTTATAATTACTTAAAATAATTTTTTATATTTCAAATAAAATACAAAGATAACTATGATACAAAGATTATATTATCTTTATTATACAAAGATTGAAATTTTGTTGCAGATTTTTTACATTGTAATGAAAATGGAAATTTGTTGATGTCATTTATTTAAATGTATTATTCTATAGTCTAACTGCGAATAGTAAAGTTGATTATTAAATTTACTGCAGAATTTAGTTGATTAATATTAACAATAAGAGTATATTTAAACAATCAAGAAGAAGCAAATATTTGAGATTCTTTTAAAATAATTTATTTGTAACACATAAAGTAATTGTTTATTTAAAATATTTGATATAATCACAACACACACAATGTCACTACTAACTACATATTTTAAAGTAAATTAAAACGAATTCAAGTACTTAGATATTTATGCCAAAGACATAAATTATTTTAAGTAATAATTTTTTAATTCTGTATAGTTCTTCCATTAATATATTTAATTAAATTAATTAATTAATCATTCTTAGTTAAATACTTGTGAATGTGATCTAGACTTAGATTCATTATTTTTTATATAATTTAGATTTAAAGAAATTCAAAGATAAACGTTATTTTTCTTATATGTAATTTACCTGTAAAATATTTCAAATTTACTTATTTAAGCATATATATTAAGATGTTATATTATGTTAAATTAGATATAAATAAATAAATTAAGATGTTTCTGTAATTATATACTTTTATCAATTTTGTTTAATAAAATATAGAAAAACAATAAAAAAAAATTTTTGTTATATTTATACGTGTGGTTGATTAATACATTTGAAATATAGTTGTATAATTTTCAGAGGAATTTTTTCAATATAAAACGTAATTAGCTATAGCATTTTTTAACAAGTATGGATAATTTGAAATAACACTTAATGATATTTAAAAATATTTTTTGACGCGGATACGACACAATGTGCGTAGAATGAAAAAATCTAAAGATCATTATCTTGAATCAAAGTATAATACATATAGTACAACAAAAATATAAGTCCATATAATTTGTATGATATAAAATACGCGAATAAATGATAAACTACGTTATGATATGCTAAAATAATTTTGTTATATTAAATAAATAAATTAAATAAATTCATCAATTAATGCGTAATATCCTTATTTCATTCGCATCTTCAACATCAACGTTTAATAAATCTATAATTAATGTCCTCAATAAATTGTTATAATGCAATTATGTCATAACTATAGTGATGAAATAGAAATTACTTATGGCAATCGAAAGCCTGAAAGATTATCAGTTATAGGGATAGCGAGTTGTTAGGCAATCGTCGAAGGCAGAATTAACTCTTATAAAGGTGATGTTGTTGAATGATGGAACTAGAAGACACCGTTCAAGTACGATAAATTGTATACAAATAACTTCTAGCAATCAATATAAAAATATGTAAAAAATTTCGGAATCGTTATTTAGTTTAGCCAAATACAGAATTGTAAATTTTTTTTTCATAATAGCTCAATATGAGACATCATTCACCTATTCTTATTGGTATTAGAAAAGGACTAAATGCTTAAGAATGTATGACTTGCTGATTCTAATTTCAAAAATACTAAAAATAGGATGCGCTTGTAGTTGCTTAACCAACACTTATGCGTCTACTTTTTTTAAATGAAGTGTACTTTTTTATAATTATTTCAGATACTTGAATATTGTATACTTATTCCGTAGCGTGATAATAATTTTGTTTACATAAGTTGAGAATCGAAGTTGGAGACTCGGGTTTTTCCTCCATTTCTCTTCGTACACAAGGTGAGCGTCATAAGGACGTATGACTACCTCTACTGTACACGATTGGCCAATATGGATAAACCTTTAATCTATTACAACTATTTAATCGCCAACACGTCAGTCAATTAGTTTAATTTATTTTGTCTAATGCATTAAAATTTTTTGCATTTTTGATAATTTAAATTAAATCTATCTTTGCAATAAGTAAATCCTACCATTTAAAAATTAAAAAGACTTTTGCTTTAAGATAGTCATGAACTACACTCTCCTACAAGTAATGGAAATTAGTTAAAAAAAAATATAGCAACTATCTAATTTTAAAAATTTACGTTTATTTACATACATTTATCTGCCTTACAACTATATAAATATGATAACACCACTAGTACAAAAATATAACGTTCAATATATTATAACTTAAATTAATCATAATGACGACTTCAAATAAGTTATGAAATTTTTGCATGAATCTTTTTATAATATTATAAATTTATTTAATTATGAAAATTTATACCTAGATATTTTGCGTAAACTATTATGCACATGTAACGAGCTTTGAAAGACTACACTTGTAGTTTTTTACCAATAAAATAAACATCAAGCTTTATACTTTTCCTACCAATATCCTTGAAAGTTAGTTCATTTCAATCGTTAACATCATTTGCTAGCTTATTTTCCTGTACATAATGTATTAACATTAAATATGAAATTGTAAGTCACAGATGCAGTAGTGTCGTTGAATACAAAATGTCAGTATAAACTGCATGGTTCACAATGATATCTAGTCATTATGAAGTGTACTTGATTTAAGATTAGAAAGTGATCTTTTCAAAAGACTTTTCATAGACTACTATTAATATGAATGACATAAGTAACAATATCGGTCCAAAGACATATTTTAAATACTGTACTTTTTTTCTAAAGGGTTGTGGATTATGGCCTTATCAATCTATTTCAAAGAAAATAGGTTTTGGATTTTTATGGCTGTTTCAAGATATTCTAATCACAATAACAGAGGTATATATAAATATATTTCATTTTAATTTTAATTTATAAATGAAATTTATAAATACTTTTTTATATTAAAGATAATTTTTTATTAAGGAAGATTTAAAATAAATTTTATTTGCTATAAAAGCTTGATGGCGTAACGTCTTATGATTACAAAACTTCATGTTATTCATACAGAACAAAAAATTGATAACAAAAATTAGATCATAACTTTTGTTGCTTTATAATATCTATTTTTTCAGACTATAAAATTTTTCGAAATAATAAACGATATCGATATGGTGTTATTGGCTATACCTCCTATGATATATAATAGACTTGTTGAAATGAAATATTTCTGTGGACTCTTCAAACAAAATCGAGTAAGCAAGATTTATAACTTAACTAGTTTGATATAATTAATTATTATAAATATTTATATATTTTAAATTACAAAAGTATATTTTGTAACTTTTTGTTAAGTCTTATGGTTCTGAATTGTGCAGAAAAAAAGTTTTTATAATCCGTTGAGTAATATATATTTTAATTTCTTTATTTAGATGCAGAAACTCTTAGAGCAAATTCAGAATGACTGGAACGACCTAGTAGATAATTCGGACGTTGAAACATTATCTCGAACAGCTAGCACAGGAAAATTTGTTGGTTTGGCAGAGCTTGGTAAGATTCATATACTATTAAAAATGAAAAAATTAAGAAATCTATTATAATATGTTAACCAAAAATAAATTTTTTTAAATTAAAATTTTTAAGGAAAATCTTTTAACTGTAATATATGTAATGTATATAGGAGTCTATTATCACTGAACCCTTCGTCATTTATATCTTATTTTCAATAAAAAGAGATATATTAACAGGCACCGCAACTGCTATGCAGGCAGCGATTCGAAAGAGCACACCCTTAAAACTCTTTATATCATCAGTAGAAAAGTTCTGGAAACAAAGTATTCAGGCGTACTCATTTAGAAGAGAAAAAGCCATGACGGTGAAAGAGCGGTTTCACACTTCAGTTGGTGGAGTTAGAAGGTAGCTGATGAGACAATGACGTCACCAAGAAGGAGAAAAGCCAGTGTATCTAAAGTCGAATCGGGATGACATCGTCTTTTCGAGATGATATTTAAAAATACACAATATAAGTATATGCACGCATTTAGCAATCGTTCGGTAGTCAATGGGCTAATCTTGTCGAAGTCATGGTATAATGCAGACAAGTGACTGCTGAAACAGAACTTCGATATGCTTTGATCATTTTAGTGCAGGCGAGGCACTTAAACAAGGTCCAAGATCTTAGAAAAGTCAAATAAATCCAATAGTATGATCATACATTTGTCTATGGCATCTCCAATGCCTGGGGCTAAACTCTGATGGGCAGTGTGAATACTGTGATCTTGGCGAAATCCAGATTAGTGGTCAATGATGAAATTTCCGTTTTTAGTTCATTGCAAATCTAGCGGGGATCAAGGCGTTCCGTGTCCTTTGAAATCTCTGGAAGAAGTGCAATAGATTGAGTGACAGATGGACTGTCAGAGATTGATTGTAGTTAGAAACTGGTAGAAACTTTCAGATGGCATAGTGAGATCGAGTTGAGATGGTTAAATATAGAAAGTATCGGGTCTCCAGAATCTTCCAGGCAGTGACGTAGTTAGTCCCCATCACGGAAAATTGATCCGCCCTCTCCTCTCCCTACATATAGATCTTCAAGTAGTATAGTTTCTTCATGTCGGAGAGATAAGCATGAGTTTTTAAGAGTGATTGTTATAAATCTTAGAAGAGCCGCCACTCTTGAAGGCCACTAAATGGTGCGATGGAAATGGGCTGTAGTCGTAAGCTGCCGAGAGGTTGGTGACATCAGGGACGACCAAAGAAGTTGAGCGGAGATGAGTCTTCTGATCATGGAGCCGAGCCCACGTCTCAGCATAGAACATCTCAGCGTGGGTGTATTCGCCCGTCTGGAGACATTCGCTACGCTAGACATCATCCAGCTGGAACAGACCGTTATGGTAGGCTATGAAGACTACTGCTTCAAGATCTGAAGAATAGCGAGTTGGCCTCGCAAGCATTCTGGATCTGGAAGAAATTAACTTAATTCGAGCTTGGAAGTCCGACTCCGGGTCTGTATAAGAGACGGGCCATCCCCGCCAGACGCACAGACAGACAGAGCAAGAAGACCACTTGGGCTCGCAAGAGGAATCTTTCGATCCTCCAGGCCTAAGTGCGAGGCGGATCGTCTCTGCAAGACGCGCAGACAGATGGTCAAGGTTCATACTGCAGTTCATACGGTGCAACGGGCTTGCACCGCAACTCGCCATATCCGCCATAATTACCGACCGGTTAGTAGCTGGCTAAGAATCCCCGAAACGTCCGCCAAGCTCCCCCGTTTGCCCTCCCATGAGACGACACAGCGTTGACCCTGACCCGAAAAATGGCGACCACGTGAGGGCCGCCTAACGCGTACTCATACGAGTGTTACCCGTAATTCAAGTGATTTTTGGGAGCCCAGAGTGACGACGAGATCAGGCTCCCATCAGTAAACTCCTCAGGACGGGAACAGGTTCAATCGTGAAAATGTTGTTTAGGATGGCGACACGGCATCCAGCACGGATCCTGCTCTCCAGCCTCCTCGGCCGTGCTATACTCCATACTGCTGATACATATCAGGTGACCAAACAGCGTCTAAAGACGTCTGTAACCAATTTATGTACGTTTATGCATCCCTTTAGTCAAATCTTAGTAAAATCGATCAATGTCTACGGCCTTATGAGTCAAAAGAATTTATTAACCATTTAATTTTCATTGATAACATAACTTTTACTATCATTTTCCAATCCACTGTTTCCTGAGGAGAAATTCGCTGTCGTGCAGATATATTGTTTCCCATTATGAAATTCAGGAATACAGGCGTCAGAAGAAGTTCTAAAATATCTTTTTCTGTTTTTCTACGAAATTTTGAAGTCTCCAGTCCTTTTACTTCGTCAGAAGTCTAGTTAATTGATCCGTATCATTCATTTTTTTAGTATTCTATCTGCACAATGTCTATATCAATATCTGTATATTAATTTCAATATATCAAAATACCTTTAAAAATTTATATATATTTAAAAAATTATAATAATTAATGTATATTTTAACATGTCTCTAATAATCTATATTTTACAGGTATGTTATACTATTGTATTGTCGTATGGATGATATATCCTATTTTGCCAATAATTTTAGACATAGTAAGTCCTTTAAATGAATCGAGACCTTTACGACCGCTTTTTTTGGTTGAATTCTATGTGGATGAAGATAAATACTTCTTTGCGATCTTAGCACATGCATATATATCACTATTAATTAGCCCTATACCACAAATTGCTATGGATACATTTTACATGAATTGTATTTATCACATTTGTGGAATCATAGAAATTCTTGGGTACATTATTTTTATTTTTAATATTTCAATAGCCTTTTAATAAAAAAAAAATTAATATGTGAAGCCTATATTAGTATTCAAATGCATCATAAAATACAATAATGGTACTTATATACAATTAATTACAACTAAGGTTGCTTTGCACAACTAAAAACTACAAAAAATAAGTCGTACAAATAATATCGATAAAAAGTACAGTTTAAAAAACAAAAACAATAAATTAATTTTATACGCATTAATATAATATTAGAATTATAAATTATTTTTTGTTGTTTCTTCAAAAATAGTAGTAGCAGTAAGTTCCGTGCATGAAATTTCGAATGGTTACATGCAAGGTAGTGTGTCTAAGCTTAAATTTGAGTGTATAATAATTCACTATAGTATAAATAAAGTAATTTTTTATTAGATTTAAAAATGTCTACTTTTGTGTTAAATAATGTGTATTTGCAGGGAATTTAATTGCATTTTACATAATTTTATTGTATTTTATTTAGAAAAAATCTGTAACTGAAACACATAAAATTCTTTTAAGCCTTATGGTAACAATGCTCTATCGGATACAACATGCAAAGTAATATGGGAGAAACTGTTTTTTAATGATGGACGATAATTTGAATGAAATATTTTTAATCCTTATAATTTAAATAAAACTTTCATTTTGTATAAAAACAGCAAGAACTTATTCATGATCTTAATGCATTGTAATTTTTCTTTTATGTATAATGTTATTTAATTAGTAATACTAGAAATAAAAGTAACATATTAAAATTTAACTCTTTAAATTTTCAATATATCTAATTTAAAGTTTAACATAACTAAAATTAAAAAATTAAATAATTGACCAAGACAAAGAAAGTTATTGTATAATGACATAAAATTTTACAATATTATTAGAAAAGCAACGGTATCTAGAAACTTTCATGTAATAAACCTAAAAAAATTTTATGAAAGTAATATGAATTTTTCTAATTTGTATTCGTCATGTCAATACGATTTTATTTCAACTTTAAAAATATCACATACAATTAAAAATATTTTATAAGATTTAATTGAAAGATAATTCATTACATTTATTTATTGAATTATAAATTCGGAAAAGAGAAAAAAATATTCTAAATAAAATATTTTTCCATTTTCATACTTAATATTTACATCGATAGTATATCTTAAATATGCATCTTTTCAGAAATAAAGTGGAGAGAATTTTTGCGGATAATGAAAAAACAAAGACTTTAGATCAAGAAAACTTCAATCAATTGTGTAAATATATTAAAATGCATCAACACATTTTTGAGTTCAGTGTATCACTCATATTTATTAGATTTAATCTTACATTTATATTAATAGTTAATGATAAATCCCATTTTCAGCTTTTGTGATGATATAAATAACACTTTCAGTACAGCGTTTTTATGTGTATTAATTACAAACGTAATAGTAATGAGCTCTACGGGTGTTGCGGTAAAATCAAACGATTTTCTACTCTAAAAATTCCTATTATTTTACTCAATTCACGTATGAAAGTATCAAATTTTATTTAGGCGGTGATTAAAATGGATGACTTAAATCAATTGGATGATGTATTTAGATTCGGTATGTGTTCTTTAGGACAAGTTTTCGTTTTGTTTTGTTTTACATTCATGGGTCAAAACGTGTTAAACGCTATGGATGAACTTAGTAAAAAAATGTAAGGATTAAAGAATGTTTATACATATTATATATATATATATATATATATATATATATATATATATATATTAATTTCAGATATAATACAACTTGGTATATTGCACCTTTTAAATCACAAATATTAATAAAAATAATGATTTTGAGAAATTACAAACCTACCGTTATGCGGGCGGCTTTTGTGCCCCTGAGTTTAACAACATTTACAGCGGTGAATTATTTCATATTTTTATATTTAATATTTATACAATTTATTATAACTTTCTCATATATTTTATATTGAATTATAGGTTATCAAAACATCGATGTCTTATTTTACTGTCATAAAATCAACACGATAAACAGTTAAAGAAACAAATATTAATACATGATTTGTTTAGCAACTACTTGCAACTACTTACTACTTATTGTAGCGACTACTTATTTGTAATGAAATCTGATTTCTTTTTAAATAAGATTTTTAATTCCAATATAAAATAAAAATTAATCCAAGTAAAAAATACACTATAAATTGTAGCCTCATAATTAACTGATGAACCTATTTTATTAGTATAATATGCACATATTATATATTTTTCGTAATGAACTAGTTCATAACCATGAATTTGACGATATAAACAATAAGTTTAACAACGATTGTATATTATTAATGACTAGCGAATTAAAAATTCTTATACCAACTAATATAAAATCCTTCTTTTGTTACAGGCCAACTATTGAACATCGAAACATACATAATTTATATATAATATACAGAATTAAATATTACCGAGTAAAATATATACAAATAAAACAACATGAATGTTCGTTCTTACTATAATTTATAATTTAACTCAAATTTAAATGCAACAAAGATTGTTCCAAACCTTTCTACAGGAATGTGTATCAAATACTATGTAACATCGACTGATATACATATTATAAGCCTTTACTTTCATGGATTATTCTTGTGGTTTACTTACTCAGCTTATGACTAAATAATGTTGAGAATAATATTCAAAAGGGAGTATACCTTGTAATATTTTGTACGTTGCTGAAAATCAATCTATCTTTAGAAGTCTATTAATTAGAAGTATATTAATTATACATATAGTAAACATACTTTTGATCTTTAAAACTGTATAAATATTGATTAAATATGTTTTAAAAATTAAATAAAGATGTAAATTATGATTTGTCAAAACTAATCTATTTTATCTTGAACTTTGCTCAGTGTTATTTAAAGACTTTTTATCTTTATTTATTTCTTTCACGTCCAATATATTACGTGCATGATTTAGCCACCTCTTAAAAAAGTTTATAAATAAATAAAATATCAAACAAAAATAAATACTGAAACCGCTTCGTAATAAGTTAAAATTTTTTTAAATTAAGAATTGGATTTTTCCAGTATTTTTTTTTTATTTATTTGATTTATTTTATAAAGTAATTAGAAAAGTAGAATATAAAATAATTTTAGATTATAAATAATTTATTTCTTATTTCTTACGTTACAAACATTTAATTTCTTACGATTAAGTGCGTAATGAAAACGAGTATAATAAAGTAAAAATATATTAATGATAGAAAATTCAGTAAATGTGGGAGCGAAATTGCAGACTATTATCTTATATATTTCAAATTGACATATAGAAAGGGTAAGTTACTAACAAAAATCCACAAGTTGAAATATAGATGATATCTAGAGAAAAATGTCCACGTTTTCATAAATATTTTATGAAAGTATATAGAACTATTAAAAGAATGAAATAAATAATGTATTATGATAATAAATTTTTTATTGGGAAACCAATCGCATGAGAAAATTATCTTATAATATGAAATTGTTTGAGAATTCACAATATTTTTTGTAGAAAGAAAGAACTTCAATCAGATAAAAATTTAGCAATGTTTATAATACTCAATGTTTTAAAAAAGATGTCAACATTATATTAATGAAATGTGAACAAATTATATTAGAATTTAATATTTTATATATTACAATGAAGAAACAAAATAAAGACACTCGTATGGAGTATTATTTTATACACAGTAAAATTTTTTCAAGAGTACTTGGTCAATGGCCATATCAGTCTAAGAAATCTTTAATATTTTTTCGATACTTTTGGATAGTTCAGCATGTCAGCATAATGTTACCTGAGGCATGTACAAAATTTAATATTTATTATTAAATAAAGACAAGAGTTGAATCAGAATTTTAAGATGGTAACTATACGTATATAGTTAGGTAATTTTAATATGATTCTATAGATATGGGTATCGTATGTTGAACGAGGGAAGGAGGAGCACCAATCAAATTTTTGTACAATTTTTCATTAATTTTATTTGTTACTGCTATAAACTACTTTAGAATAATGAGTGTTAACTGAAAGCAAAAGATTAATTTTTAAATAATAACAGATTTAATTCTTAGATTCAAAAATCTAATTTCTTGCAGATCGTATTTTGATAGATCGTATTTGATCTATCTGACACATCAAAATTCACTAGAAAGCATATACATTCTTCGCAATTTATACTTTGTTATCATTGACAACATTAACTTGTTCACATTATAATCTACTGTCCTTAATATATATATATATATATGTATAAGAACTACTTTTTTATAATTGAATTATATGTAACTATGGGATAAATTGTTCTTGAACTATTCCGTAAGCGGTAAAACTAATACTAAAATAATATTTTTATTATAATTTCATCACCGGCTACTACATTACTTCTTGTTAAATACATAATTGGTATGGTATACTTCAAGGATCGAGTCTTGTAGCATTTTTCTATATTTTAACATAGTTGCTGAACAAATGCCACCTCATTTATAATTTTTTTCTTTTTATACGTAAATTTTAAACATATTTTCTACTTATTCTATAAACATCTATAATAAAAAAATATAATTTAAAAATACAAAATATTTTAAAAATAGAATTAAGCCAGAATTTTCAGGAACTTATAAGCTCATTTAGTGCATTGTATTAAGTTTTCAAATTTGTTACTTTGACACAGATAAGTTACATTGGATTACTATGTAACTAAAAACAAAAAAGTATTTAAATTTTTCTAATTTTTTAATGTAAATGAAACGAAAAATTTAAAGATTAGAAAACTGATATCATATAATTACAAAATTCATAGACTGTAATGCATGAATTTTACATAAATATTTACACTATATCCACCCTAGTTTTTATGAGAATTTTGGAATTTCTATATAATTTCTCAATTAAATTTCTAAAAATCATATAGATGTCTAATAAGTTATAATTTTTTTATTTATTGATTGAAAAATTAAAAACTTTCCAGGGAATAAAACTGTTTGAAAATAGAGGGAATTTTGATCTTGTAATCGAAGCCCTATCTCCTTTCATTTACAACATGATTATGGCTATCAAATTTGGTGGTGGAATGCTTTATCAACAAAAAGTACGCGTACAGATCATCTTAACTAAAAAGAATTCCTTAATTTAAAACTCATACCTAATACATTATATTTGTTATTGTTATTTTAACACATTTTAAATAATTTTTTAATTTATTATCATCTACCTCAAGTTCTTCATTATTTCTGCTTTTCAATGAAAATTTAGATTAAATCAATGTTAGAAAAAGTAAAGAAAGATTGGAATTTATTATTAGATGAAAAAGAAATTCAAATACTAAAACAAATCAGTAATTCAGGGAAATCACTAAATAACATATACATGTGTAAGTATTTGAAGAACTCTTTGACTTTCTTTGCAGATGTTTATAATATTGATTTTATTCAAATGCATTATAGGTATGGTTTACTTCGTCTTATTAAGTTACATGTTATTTCCCCTTTCCCCAGTTATCTTGAACTTAATAAAACCTTTACAGCAACCAAGACAAAAAACACCATTATATATGGTGGAAATGTACATCGATCAAAAGAAGTACCATTGGCCTATTTTGATACATGCTTACATAACTTCATTGCTTGGTGTAGTACCATTGTTTGGAAGTGATTTTTTTCTATGGAATTTTGTTCATCATGCGTGTGGAATTCTTAAAATAATTGGGTTAGTGAAAATTTAAATCAAAATCAAAACGTTTACGTTCAAATTTAAATTTGTTAAATAATTTTGTCATTAAATCAAGAAATTTGAATTTGCTGAAAAAAGTATCTAAAAGTAGTTTTTTTACATATTTTGAAATATTTTTTTTAGATATCGTTTTCAAAACATTTTCAAAGCCAAAGAACTGAAAAAAAAATCGGTTGAAAGTGAATATAATGAAACAATAAAAATTATTATTCAACATCAAAGGATTATTCAGTTAAGTATCTGATAGAATTTAATCACATATTACCTACTTGCATTGTGTGGTATTTTTTTAAGTTTAGTTATTTTTAGATTTTGTAACGATTTGAATGATGTGTATAGAATATCTTATCTGCTTGTACTATTATTATGCATTCTAACTTTAAGTATAACTGGAACAGTGGTAATTATTTTAACTAATTTCAAAATAATAGTTGTTACATAAATCACGATTATTAATAAACATCACAGTAAATTTCAGTGCTGATTATACTATTTAAATATTAAATTATATTATAGATTATTATTATTGATAAATTCTTAATCATCAGAATATTTATTTAAAAGTATTTTAATCGAAATTGTAGAGTTGATCTTTTTACTCTTGTAAGAATTAAACATAAGTAAAATAAAATGAAAGCGCACTATGGCGATTATACACTCAGCACACTACATGAAGCTTATGTAGCCGTACCGCTCTGTCGCTTACAAAGTCGTTACGTCGATGCGAAGCATTCAATGAGGCTCATGGAGATCCTGTACTTTGTCCCCCACAATATATCTACACCGATGGTACAGGCAAGGGTATACAGGTCAAAGTAACAAGAATGTCCTCAGACTTTCAGCTCCAAATCACAAACACAGTATCTTAAAGGAAAATAATATTAACATAAACTTGAAATTTGAGTCCTACAATGATTTAGCATACCATCACTTCATGCCTCAGAAACATAAGTTGATCAACCGGCGACAGGGGAGATTTTGGAACAGCACGCATCGGTTCTCTGGGCTCTAAGCGTGCTCCGGTAATTATTCCCCGTTACCTCGCACTCTTACACTTCGATCATCCGAGAACATGTCGTCTCCATATTAGAATCTCTCTCACAATTCCTCCTTTCCTAAACCGATGATCATATCCAACTTTTAAGTTGGGTACGAAGTGAAAAAAACCAAAAAGTTATGGAATGTTACCGTAAATTAATGTAGTGTTTAGGAGTTATTTGAGCACGAACAAATCGACTACTCGCATATAATTTCTCATAAGAGCTACGTGTAGCTGGGTTGAGGTGCGAATTAAAATCCAGGAGTGGAGATCTCACCGATCAGTCTTGTATCTGCTTCACTGTAGTTGATAGGAGCTGGGGTTAGAATGGTCGAAGATATTCGGATTGTTTCCAATAAAATACCCAGGTCCTCCGTGCTACCACGTCCATGTTCCCAAGATTTTAGGATGCAGCAGGACTAGTATGTCGATCTAGTGAATTTTGCAAATATAAAAACATTTTGTAAACTTAACCAAATTGGATATAAGATATTACTAACAAAATAAAAGTTGCTAATCGAAACATTTTGCATATAATATTAAAAAACATGCAAAAATTTGATATTTGAAATATTACACACTAAGCTTTTTTATAGTACTGTAAGATTTTGTGTTCAATTTGGATATTATGTAAGTTTACAAAATATTTTTTCATACGAAAATACTAAGTATTAAACTCACTCGGTGTAATTTAGACAATTAATTTGTAAACATTAATATTCTATGTTAGATGATGTTTATGTACAAATCTTACGGGAGTAAAAAGTCACTTATGCCGAGTTTTCTCCATGTACTAAATCATATAATATCTACTAAATATAATTTCAGAATAAAAATAATAACCAAAGATATTATTTTATTCAAAATTATCAAATTAGGCAATTATCAAACTAGAAGAAAACTTTAGGGACTTTATAAGATTTAGTTTGTTTAGCGGAGGACAAATATTTCACTTGTTTTGTTACAATTACATTGGTCAAAAGTTATTGAATTCAGGAGAGGAGCTTAATAAAAATTTGTAAGATTATAAATACTATATTATATAATATATGTTTTGATAACAGAGTTCGGAGTAGCCATAGCTTTTAAAAAAAATTTGCTCTTTTAGCTGGAACGTCGAGTGGTATGCAGCATCCCAAAAAACTAAAAGTCTTATTAATTTCGCATTACAGAGAAGTCTAAAACCTAATAAAATCCAAGCGATCATATTTCCTTTAACTTTGACCACTTTTTCATCGGTATGTATACTCAGACAAAATTTTTTGACTATCTAATTTTTATTCTGTTCGTGTTATTTTTACGATCAATTTTTACGATTACTTTTCTCTTATCATATAGTTTTTTAATTAACTATAAATACTTTATTTAACTGCTTTTTAAAGTTACAATTTCAGTTAATTTTTGTAAAAAGTTATTGAATTAAAAAATTAGTAATAACATAATATGGTCATGATGATGATAATGATGATAATAATAATATTTTTATTCATATTGTTAAGCTTAATAATCTTAGCTATATATTTCGTTTAAAAGTAATTTTAATAAAATTAAATTCCCTAATTGAAAGCACTCGTCTTTACTTTAAGCATTACGTTTACGAGTAAAGGGCGAAGGGCTGGTTCCACATACTGGAAAATTTTTAGGTACAGCAGGAAAATCTTTATGCTCGCCCACCTTAAAAATCATAGCCATTCCATCGTTAATGTGTTGTTCAAAATGACAATGGAACAACCAATAGCCTAAAATATTATATTTTATATCAAACAAAAGTTCTTTTTTAAAACAGTTTTCTGAATATATTTTTTCTTAGTGATTATATAATTACTAAATATATTCATATATTTTTTATATGATAATATTTTCTTTATTATCTTGCTAAATTTATTATTACCATAATAATTTAAAAACAACATTGCAATAATTGCATTTTAAAACATTCATGCCTTACCTGGATTGTTAGCATAAAATCTGACAATAGTGTAACCACCACTAGGAGCTTTCATAGTATCCTTTATTGGAGCATGAGTAAGCCTTCGTTTGATTTTCCCTTCTCGATCAAGTTGCTTTACTCGATTAATAGTAACGTTTCCTTCTAAATTTTCCGTCGCTACCACTCGGAAAAAGTGCCCATGTAAATGTAGAGGATGATTGATAGGAACAGATATACCTAATTAAGATTTTTATAAATAGTTCATATTATAAACCGCTTCCAAATAACAATAAATTTATTAAACACGAATATGATAATACGGTATTAAAAATGTATGCTAACAAATCTATATAAATCTACTGTAAATGTAATTTACTATAATTAATGTTTTGTTGTTAAAGCATGTCAACTATATGCACAAAATTGTACTCTTTAATAAAACCAAAATTATTGTAATCACAATAACAATTTCATCAACATTTTACATACCCTGATCCACAAAAATTAATTCTACGACGGAATTAAGTCGTACTTTCTCTACGTATGTGCAACCACAAAATTGAGTCTTGCATTGCTGTTGATCAACTATGGAAGTGTTGCACAGTGTATCTGACTTAATCATGTTCCACTGGCTAAGCAGTGGAAATGATGGCATTTTCATAGTTATATGATTTATTTGTAATGATCCTATTCTGCGATTAGCTGGAACTAAGATGTTTTTTCAAAATAAGGATGTTTTCTATGATATTTTGAACAAAAACCAATTTTATTGGAATCATGTACCTTGTCTAATCCCATAAAGGTTTGTACGGTGATAGTTATAGTTATCCACACTATACACATCAAAAGTCATAAAAACCTGATGATCTGCTTTTCTCTTAAGAGCTTGATCGTCTTCAGCCAGTGCAGTTAAATTTGGAATACTTACATTTGCTCTGCCAGATTCAGTTCCTCTATCATACGGATTCAATATCTAATGTTGTTAAATTATTTCAAATTATGACTCATTAATATCACTTCATTACTATAGGTAAAATGAAAGTTATCTACTCTTGTGTTTGTATTGAAGCCTGGTACATTGTAACCGATTCGACCTTGAGGATCCCTGTTAGCCGCCCCGGAATATCGAAGAATAGCTACTTGAAAGGCTCCACTTGTTGCGTTCGTTTGGCATAGTCCTAGACCATGAAGCCTTATCCAATAATTATCTACTTTCTGATTTGCTGTGACAATAAAATCAACTCTTTCGCCTGGCCATGTGGTAATTGCATCGACTATAACAAAATTGAAAATACATTTAAATTGTATATTCTATTTACGATAATTTATAATGGAAATATTTATTTATGACTCAAAATGTAATTAAAATATACAAACTTTATTATAATATAAAAACTACTTCATATTTTCACTTTAAATAATAAGTATAAACTGAATCTTACCCTCAGTTGCTTCTATATCATTACTATCTAGACTAATAATACGCATTGGATGTTTATCTATTGACATTATGATTGGACAGTTTTCAGCACCAGCATTTATTAATCTAAATCTATGCCTGAAATTCTAAAAAATACGAATATTAATAATTTCCTGATTAAAAAGAATTCGGTTGAAATGTATTACTTTATTTGATTATTTTATAATAAAGGAGTACAAATCTCAAACATTATAGATGTAATCAAAATTAATCCCATACTTCGAATAAATTTTTCGACTATATTTCAAACTTCAGTATATCATTTATTCGCTCTGTTATACTTTAATTAATTTTGAATGTATCAAAGTTTTTTAATACTTTGATTTCTAAATTACTTTTAGCAAAATTTAATCTTAAAAATAACAATCAAAGCATCCTTACTTGATTGACATTAAAAACGGCGAGAGGGGTGAACGCTTGTGATGATCCCTTTTGTACTCTAGTGAAGCGACCCAAGCCATTAATTAAGAGAGTTGTAGGGGTCACACCAACCGCAGTATCGTGATAAGTTTTTATAAAAGCTTCGTCACCACCTAAAGTCATCCAGTCATGGATAATTAAGGAAGTATCATCGACGTCATAGAGTCGACCATGCGGATTATTGCTTTGTAATGGACGAACAATCAATGGACCGAAATAACCATCGGCTCGTTGGGAACCTTTAAATTTGTTTAACATTATGATTTTAAAAAATTAATAAAGTTATTGACTTCATTATTAGAAGCCTACATAAATCTTTCTTTTTTAAATTTACCAATATGCGAGTGCCAAAAATATGTTCCGGGATGTGTAACTTTAAAACTGTATGTAAATCTTTCGCCAGGTAAAATAGGGCACTGTGTAACATGGGGTACACCATCCATATAGGGCGTTCCTGCCTGATCGACTCCATGCCAATGAATCGATGTACTTTCAGACATCATTGCATTTCTCACTTCCACGTTAATTACATCATTTGGGCATACCTAAAGCATAGACATATTTGCCTTTGATGCATTTTAATTCTTGTAATACATAATGTACACAAAAAATATTTGTTACTATAATAATATAATAGAAAAAATATCTAAAAGTACCTGAATTTTCGGTCCAGGTAATTGTCTATTTACAACATAAAGTAATTTCTGACTTCCATCTGTGGGCATACAGTGAGGTCGGAAGCAATCTGTCATGTTGAAGGGACAATCATAACAAGCCTTACTCATTGAACTCAATTGCTCGATAACAAAGACATAATTGCACATTTTCGAATCGCCATTACATATTCTGTTACAAGGATGCGTATTCCAATTGTATCGATCCGCTTCCATACCAAAATAATTCTCATCATCGAAATTTAAAACAGCTCCGATGCCTAAATTTATAAATTGGTGAAGATATAAGAATATATGAAGTATAAGAATTCGATAATATTGAAATTTCATAAGATATTCTGCCATTCATACAGAATCTATAAACATTAAATTATTTAATTATTTATAATTACAATACAATGTATTAAACCGTTAAGTTTTCATAATAAACTATTCCAATCATTATAATATACTAATCGTTTATAATAAGTTTCTTTAAATCAATTAAAATACTCCATTTAAACATACATATTAATGATAGTTATGATTGAATTTTGTTTAAAATGAGTAAAAGAAATGATCAGTATAAAATAAATAAAACAATTATAATGTAAACAAATATAAACAAATATAATTTTTAAATATTTTTTGTAGCTAGAGCGTTCGAAATTACTTTAAAAAGGACATGAGCTTCGTGTTTGAGCTAGTAAAATTTCAACAAAAACTAAGATTAGGATGATGTTTCTGCTTTTTATGTTTTTATTTATAAAAGATATTCATAAAAACTTAAATATCTGACATTTCAAAAAATCAGAAAAAATATTTGTGCTTTGAAATTAATTTAGCAAAGCTAATATAGAATCGTAACTATTAACTTGCTCATAATTATTGATTACGTAAAATTGATTTTTTAGTATATCTAATATTATAATATATACTTACATATAAAAGTTGAAATAGTTACCAATAACAATAAGCATCTTTTGACATACATTTTAATGTTATCACTTAGTTACGCTAAAAATGTAATAATTTTAATAAAAGACTGATGTAAAGGATAAAAGACAGGTCATACTTAAAGGTTAATCAATCGTTTAAATATTTAAATATTATACGAGGATGATTTTTTATAGAGAAAATGCATTTTTTCTCACAAAAAAATGCCTTTTTTATTCAAAGCCAATCACAAAGCGTGACTTGACAGCTAATTTCAAGCGTTGACTCAATCCGATAAACTGTGACATTTCTGGTTAAAACAAAGTTATAATATATAATACATATTTAAATAGAGCACGTTAAAAATGTGTTCACGTATTAATCACAGCACGCGGCTCCTTTACTTATATATTTGTTTTTGGATTCTTGCACATATTGATTTCTGATTTATTACATGTACAATGTATGACGTTAAAATGATCATAGGTTTTTTCTTCAATTTGTAATTCAATCTTTAGATCGTCACAGGATATGGGTTTATTTTATCATTCTTTATTTCTATAAGCATTTCGCTGTAATCTTTTATTATTAAAATTAATGGCATAATTTACTATTATGTATAAATAATTGTGACAATAAAATTAATAAGCTTGAATATAAATTTTAAAAATATAACTCGCAAAAATGTTTTTTATCTATTGTCTTTTCTAGGTAATGAAAACTTCGATGTCCTACTTGACTGTATTGAAGTCGTCAAGATGATTTTAAAATTTGTATTTTAAAAATTAATTGTTATTTCATTGATAATTATGTATGCAATGTTAAATTAATCAAAATAATATAATTTTTATAATTACAATATATACAAATTTTATATTTAATTTTACATTTTTAGACCTATATTTATGATTAATTTCGTCTGCTAATTTGATTTGGTACTATAAACTGGTACCAAAACATTGTTTCATATGATATATTGTAAATTATTTTTCAATAAAGGTAAACTTGATGTTATAAATTGTTAAACTATTTAAGTGTATTCAATATAATTTATACTCGAATTTATATTAGAAAAATTTTATAATGGTCAGGAAACGAATACATAAAAAGTCGAAAAAACTTGTAAATTAAAAGCACTATCTTGAAAATAAAACGATATTACATAATTATTACAAATTTCGTTGATATTTAATACTTCATAACAATATTGGAATATGATCTATTGAATTAATCAAGCGATTTTATGTATTTATACCTAATTTAAAAAATTTACAGACTCTCTAAAATTTGTATTGTAATGTATATTTTATAAATTGCAATAAAATATTCATCGAATGTATGTCAGATTAATTTTAATGAAATTATGTTGGAACCGAAAACTTTTGTTCTAACATGCTATACCTAATTTTAAATTCTATTTTTTAAATTATTGATATCAAAACATAATTCAATTAATTAAGTCGATCCTATAAGTTCTAAAAAATCTAATTAAAAATCAGATCGTTTTTTGAAAAAAAAAATTGGAAAACCAATATTATTCTGAGAGTGATAGATATAAAATTCATTGAAAATCCATATAGGTTTTCTTTTCTTTTCTATCTGGTATTTTATTTGAAAACATTACAGCAGTTTTTTGACATGATGTCTATTTGTTAAACTTTCTTTAACATGTCTGTTTTAGACATTTCAATTTTACAAATACTGTTTACAATGATGAACCTATACACATATAATTAACGTTTTAGACTATGATTTCAACGACGTGCTAGATTATAAAGCACTTTTCTTCTCTAAAAATATGAATAATAAATATCAATTAATTTTTTATAGATGATCAAATTTTAACGTATTAAATTAGATTATTGAATTACATTAAATATTTAAATCTTTTATTACCTCAGTTGATATTAGTTTACCTTTTTTGAAATTTTCAGAAAATCATATTCACAAAATCTTTTATATTTCATATCCATATCGACAATTCAATTGCTATGGCAGGAATAAAACTACAATTTAATACGATTAATACTAAAACTTCTTGAAAGTAGTATTTAACACATAAATTGTTTCGAGCATTTATTATTAACAATGATTTAATTGATAAAATGATAGGGTCGACATGACAAAGATACTATGTAATTATCTTACATACATTTCACTTGCAATTCTCAAGAATAAATTAATTGTAAAGCAACAATGTATATAATTGACGTTTAGATCTATGAAAAATAAAGTTAACTTATAATTGTATCTATAATATTCATAGTACTCCATATACTATATCTTTATTTTCTGCGGTAATATAAATTTAATGAGAAACTGTATATATGAAATAAGAGATACGTTAAAGAGATTTTAGAAAGGTTTAAATACGAAATAGATCGTAGTGTACAGGCTTACATTTAATAATATAAAAGTAGATTTGAATTTTTTTTTAAATAAATATAAAAAATAATTAATAAGACAATTCTTTGAATTAATTGGAACTATAAACAAGGATTTCACAAGTATAAAATATAATGTTGTTCAATTTGTATCTAAATCGTGTTGCAATTTGCTCTTGAAGTATTCAATTCTATATTTCAGTACTGAAAAATTAAAAAATCAATTAAAAACTAAAATACAAAAAGTTAATATAAAACAGCTGTAAATATTTGAAATAATATATTATTACATATTGGTATACAAAATTAAAAATCTTTTCATTTCTAGATATTTTGCATGTTTCTCAAAAATTCTTATAAATATTATTATCCAATATACAATCCAGTTACGGCTGCTTCGTTCAAATCATTTGTCGTAGAATTATTTTAAAAAAAGAACTTTGCATGTTGATTGACTATATCATTTTCAAAAAATTATTATTGAAAATGAGTCAGTTTATGCAGTACTATAAAATTTCTTATGAAAATCCATTGAAATTCTAAAATCTGATTTGAATGATGTACGTGCATATATCTTGAATTACAGGAAATTACGAATTACGAGGTACTTATAACAATAATATATTTTAAAATTTTTTATTGACGTATGGCAACTAGCAATGATACAAACTATTTAATTTAATATATTTGAATGTTTTAATATATACATCCGATTTTCAATTCCATTAATTAATTATGTTTCTGTGTGGCATTTATGTTAGTTTGTCAATGTTATTTTATTGATTGTACATTATTGACTAATAACTATTTTTTAAGTACAGTCGACAGTCTAATATTTTTCTAAATATCCTAAAATGTATTTTTGTAATATTTTTATTTGCAATGTATATTTAATTTTAATTTTTCTTGACTTGCTGTATAATTTTATTATTCTTTTGAAAACTTATTGAATTACAATTTAACTTTAGTAAACTAAAGTTCATGTACATAAACAGTTCATTTGTTAACAAAGTATTATAAAATAAATGCAACTATTTGAATTGTTAATAATAGAAAATCTGTATTTTATATATTTAATTTTTTAAGAATATTTTTATTTAAGATAAATGAATTACTTTATACATAAAAATTAAGTTTTGTAGCAAAAACACACTATACATATTATTGTTTCAATACTTAACTCATTATTAACTTTTATGTTTTTCAATAAGTTGTTACAAAAGAAGATTCGACTGTATTGTGCATTTGGCAAACAATAAGAAATAATCCATAAACTATCGGTCACGTTCCTGTTTTCTCATAGTGCATTTTTAATTTTTGTATACGACAGTATGTGGTCTTATGAGTTGGTTATAAACCAGAGAATCTTCCGATTTATCTGCGTAGATGAAGCTATTGTTCTTACAGCATTCAAGGTATTTATGTCGTGTGAACATTAATTTAAAGAGGAATTTTTAATAATGCTATACAAATGGTATTTATCTAGCTAAAGTAAAAAATGTAATATAATTATAAATCATGTACAGTCGCATGCTATATGGGACGCTCACGTAAGGCGCGAAATAGGGTCATGTGTAGCAGCAATTCATGGTAGCACATTTGCGCCCGATATTGTCGCTAGTTCTCTGCAGCAGCAGCGTATCAATACGACCTATGTTTACCTTGGTATCCTTGTCGCGAACTTAGGTGGAGCCCTTCATTGCGCGTAGATCACAATCATCGGGATCGCGATTCTAAACTTATTATATCGCTAGGTAACGTGATTTTACCACGGGTCCTGAGACAATCGCCAACCGTGAAGATGCTCACTTATGCGCCGTAACGCGATGGGCCGATATTGGGTCGTGGTTGAAAATTACATTGACACCGATTTATGATTTTTGATCGTTTTAATACCGATTATGGGCTTTTTGTGCCTAGCTTTGGCTATCACCAATAAATTATTTTAATTGACTCAAGTAAAGTCTTATTTTTGGTCATCTTTTCCCTGATAATTTTAATTAAATACTCTTACTCATAGAATTCATATTACATAATGAAATTTGGATTTTAATTAATTGTATTTCAATAGTAATTTTTTTATAGTTTTTACTTCTGTCACTAACTCTTCTGGATACTACGTTATACATACATTTACGAACGCTGATCGATTCAACATGTCATCTTAATTTGGGCATCATTTTCTATTTTATCAACCTTACGTACAAAAAAATCACAATTCCTAGATTTAATACTTCACATTACAAATTTTTTATTAATATTACAATAAATCACTATAGAAGTACATATATCGTTGATATGTATGCGTACAAGCATTGGTTTAATTCACCGCCATATTTTTTATCGCTTTCAGTAATGTTATATTATTTCACACGATAACAATCAAATGAATAGTCGAAACATTACTCTCTCTTATTCTAACAACAAGATAAATTTATTACAAACAATTGTATTAATCAAAATCTGTAACTAATTTGCTGTAATTTTCGAAGTTAGCTTTAGTAATCTACTTATTCTGATGATACAAAATAGTTTGCGTATAATCTAAGTGATATTTAATCTGATTATTGTAAAAATAAAATAAAGGTTTTGTGGCGCGGTACTCTGTGGCTCCTCGCTCACCGCCAGGTGTCGAGTCCCAAACCGCTATCGCCTAGACGTCTCCTCGGTTCCTATACAAGCTATATTATTAAAATATTTCTCAATGGTATCATCCGCTACGTCCAATTTAGCATACTTGTGCACTATTTGCGCGGGTTTTGTATGCAATTCGCTAGAGCTAAAATCGATAATTGAACGCACATTACGATTATTATGCGATTTAATCTCATTAGCGAAAGTTTCTGATATGTTCTCTTAGATTGATCCAGTTTCGGATCCTTGGAACGGAACATTTCATATTGTTGTCTACCAATTAATAATACAAATTGTAAAAAATTCACAAGCGATGTTCAGTACTTGACCATAGCTAGCGTGAGCATACATGAGTTCAGTCATGCTCATAAGGGCTGAAGCCATCTGAATTGTACACACAATTTGTACACACAAGCACGAGTCCGCTTCCCGACAGAATGTCTAAGGCAGGGGTTACCGACATTGCCTTACTAATGAGTCCAGTCGGTAACCCTGGAACGAAACACTCCACCTGGCCGGCGTACGGTCAACTACCTAACCTCACTCCTATCAACCCATACCCTTTCACACTCGAAGCGCCAAAGTTTAAAAAATTCCAAATTTGTTGAATGTAATTAAAAAACAATAAATACAGAGAACTAGCTATTATAAGTAGATATAATACTCAGCCGTATAGTAAGAAAGATAAAGAAAAGATTTGGATGGATTAGCAACACACATCTTTAAAAGAATCATATTTAGCTATTCATCCACTAAAGCTTGACACAGCTGGAATTATGAATAATCTTGGCAGTGAAAATAAAAATTTAAAATTGAGACATAAATATTATATTTCTAAAATATTTGATAATTAATAAAATAACAGTAGTATAATATGCACATAATTTTTAAAAAAATGTATAACATTTACTGCAGTATCGTATTTGTGGACTGTAGCAAGTGGAATAAATAAACATATAATTAAAACTAGAAATTATATAACTCAATTTAATCCTTTGTGAAACAATCTATAGCTGTAAAATAATTATATACTTATTTTATATGTTACATGTGTATTAAGTAAATAAGCTATATAAACTAGCATTGATATCAAGCGCAATTACAACTATGATACTCAAATATAAATATTAGCAGGCATTTATATATATGTACAGATTCCTGTTCAATCTTTTTTTTTGTGAAATATAATATTTCTGTACCTGAAACTAACTACAAAAAATCAGGTTTTTCTAATTTATAAGTTCAATTAATATCAATTAGAGAGGCATACTTATATGATACTAAATCACTGCTTATTTTTGATAATGCTGAAATATTTTTACAGTGAATTTTGATCTCTAATACCAAATTTTTGCCAAATTATTCTATACTATTTTATCGACTATACTCCTTTGTCCATGTAATTTTTTATTATTTCTACTGGTTTGATACTCGTATAGGCTTGGATCAAATTTTTATAGTATTGCCAACACATCACCTAACTAGTAGCAAAGAAATTATCCGAAATCGACATCATTGACTTCTTACTCATAAATCACCGTAAATAATCCGATGATGAAATTGATGGACTGTAAACTCGGTATTATTTCATCCGTAGAAAGCCAAGCGATTCCACGAAACTACCTTTTACTATTATCCGGCTGCTACAAAATTTACTTATCAATTATAATCGTAATTTATCTGTAACTATTGTACAAAGCATACTCTGACTTCAAGCTAATAGCGTTATTTGATAATATATTATTATATTAATTTATTAAAACTCATTCTTGCAAAGTTATTAATTTTAAAGTTTTATAATTCATCAAATTACTTACGTTTATTGTAAAATTAATTCAGGAAATAATATTCAAATTTAATTTGAAACGCTACATTAAAATGTTTTTTATTTTAAAAAAGTACCGATTTTTTCATTATTTTATATAAGTATATTTCAAAAATTAACATTCTGAATATTATATATAGCTGTACAGTAAATCTGAAATTATAAAACTAGTGATTACGAATCGCATTAAAAATTAGAAATTGAAAATACTTAAATAACTACAGTTAAATAGACATTAGTTATCTTTATTACCAAAATAATTAAATACTATTATTAATAAGATTGTATTATAACATACTTTTAAGGCGTCATTGAATTTATCGATAATTCCTTTTTTTCATTTTTAAACCAAAATGGAATAACTTATTTGAACATAATATATATGGAATTAAAAATAAATAAAAAATGTGTTTAATAGTAAGGAAAATGTTACTTAGATGTTACATGTTAGTGAACTACGAATATTAAATACTTTTTAAAATGTGTCATTTTTAAAACATAATATATATGTACATGCAGATAATATGAATATATGAACTTAATGTTTTAATTTTAATTTTTTTAAATAAAAAATTTATAATTATGTAGATCAATTTGATTTATTTATGATTCAACTAAATTATGATATAGAAGCAAAATTAATATATTTATGTAAAGAAAATCTTGATTATTCCCAATCATTATCAAATTATTTTCTCCATTTATACGTAAAACGTAACCGTAAGCAACGAAGATCGACCAGAGGGACCCGGTTTTTTGACTGTATTGTCCTGTACGATCTTATATAGTGTTTGATATTGTACAGCACGGCATAGCGCTTAGATAGGTTATGAAGCACAGTAGAATCGGCGTCTTCGTAATTGTCATGTTTGTACATCATAGTAGATAGTCTTTTTACATAAATATTTGTAACTTCTTGTAAGAAAACGCAATGTTAGCAATTACAATTAAAAAAAATACTATTTCAATTAATAATAATAACTTTGAATAAAGTTCTAACCTCTGAAAAGTGTATAAATGCGAACAAAGTTAAGAAGTGTTAAAGAGTTAAATACTTGTAACTGTATTTAGAAGTGTGTCGTCAAAAATACTTGGAATTTTCATATAACTAGTAATTATTATTGAAAACATAATTTTAAGAGAATTTTACGTAAACTAGGATATAATTAAAGTATCTGTTTAGATTAAAAATGTCGAATATGCTGTATGGTGGTGATGAAATTGGTGCCCTTGTTTTTGATTTGGGTCATCATTCATTAAGAGTAGGATATGCACAAGAAGATACCCCAAAAGCCGAAATACCAGCAGTTGTAGGTGTTGGTGAAGATGCAAATTGTAATTCTACCAAAATAGAACCTATGGATATTGATGATAAAAAGCCAGATAATAATATAACTCAAACTACTCCAAAATATTATATTGACACAACTATCCTTCATGTGCCCCGAAAAGGAATGGAAGTAGCAAGTTACATGAAAGATGGTATGATAGAAGACTGGGATCATTTTGAAAAGGTAAGTAAAATTTTAAATAAGCTTTTTATATATTTATTTCAAATACTATGATTAGATTATTATGATAATAGGTTTTGGATTATACTTATTCAAAAGTTATTCAGTCCGATGCTGAATATCATCCAGTATTATTTTCTGAATCACCTTGGAATGTTAGGAATAAAAGAGAGAAATTGACAGAGCTGATGTTTGAAAAATATAATGTTCCAGCATATTTTCTGGTAAAAAATGCCGTTCTTGCAGCATTTGCAAATGGAAGGGCAACAGGTATTGTTATTGATAGTGGAGCAACCCATACATCAGCTATTCCAGTACAAGATGGTTTTGTATTAACACAAGCTATCGTAAAGTCTCCACTTGGGGGTGACTATATTTCTATGCAATGCCGACAATTTTTACAGGTAGTTCGATTAATTATAAAGTTTTTGAATTATTTATTAGTTGTTTTTATTGTAGAGTTATAGTTTTACATTATACAACATTATATATTTTCTTAAATAGGAAAATGATATTGATCTTTCTCCTGCTTATTTGATCGGAAGCAAAGAAGTTGTAAAAGATCATGATAAACCTCGATGGGTAAAAAAGAAAAACATACCAGAAGTAACAAAATCATGGCATAATTACATGGTTAAAAAACTTGTTCAAGATTTTCAAGCTACATGTCTTCAAGTTTCTGAAACACCATATGATGAAAAGATAGTTACAACTATACCAGCAGTTCCTTATGAATTTCCAACTGGATACAGACAAGATTTTGGTTGTGAAAGATTTCGTATACCAGAAGCTTTGTTTGATCCCAGTGTGGTACAAATGCGAGGAGGTATGGTTGGTAATACTATGCTTGGAGTAGGTCACATAGTAACTACTAGTGTTGGTATGTGTGATGTTGATGTTAGACCAGCTCTTTATGGTAGTGTTGTAGTAACTGGTGGTAATTCATTTATTCAGGTAATAGATTATAATGGTTAGCTTCATTAATTATAAATGACATGAAATTTTATGTAAAAAGTATATGTTAAACTTTTAGGGATTCCCTGAACGATTAAATAGAGATTTATCTATGAGGATACCGTCTAGTATGAGACTTAAATTAATAAGTGCTAATGGGTGTGCAGAACGCAGGTTTGGGGCTTGGATTGGTGGATCTATTTTGGCTTCAATTGGAACTTTCCAGCAAATGTGGATATCAAGTCAAGAATATGAAGAAAGTGGAAAAAGTCAAGTAGAAAGAAAGTGCCCGTGATTTGTATGACATATAAATTGCTGGTAACATTTATTGAAACAATAGGGATATCATGTGAAAAGATTCTTGTAGATTATGATGACTGAACAATTTATACTTTTAAGTGTGTAATTATTTTATTATGAATTTAATTTCAAAATATAAAATACAAAAATTTTATAATAATGAGTTTTTTTATAAAATTTAAATTATAGGACAAAGTAGATTATTTTCATTTTTCACGCATACAAAAATAATTTAACATAAAGTATTTAACTTACTGTACAAATAATACTATATAACATCTTACATGTAAGGCCCCCAACCAATATACATTTGACAAAGATTGTCTACATTAATAGCATCTAAAATTAAATGATTTACTTGACCTTCTACACTCAGATATAGGTTTAGGGCTTCGAGTCTTTTACCTCTAGTACCCACCATACCTTTCAATCGTTCCTCAATACTTTTAATATGTTCTACAGCCTGCAAAAAATGTATTATTAAGAATATACATTACAAAACGAAATATAAGATTTATTACATCTATTATATCTATTTGTATACCTTTTCATTCGTTTTTTCACCAGCATCATTAAGTTGATTTCTATTCCACGTGACAAGTGGATCATAAACAAATGGTTTTAAAACACTAATAAGTGTACTAGCCTGTTCTCTAAGAACTTTCATTGTAGTTCGACAGGATTGTCGAAAAGGACCTTCATATTTCAATGGTCCCATAGCTTCTACCATATTATGCGTCAATCGAAATGGTACTCTTTCTGGCCACTCAAATGTTTCACCCTGGATACAACAAGCAAGATATATTGTTTAAATTTAAAAATAGCTTTATAATAATACAAATAAATATTATAATACAAAACTTACTCTGTTAAATAGACAATTAAAATCAACATGGACACAATCACCACTCTTAGAATCAATTAAAATATTTTCTCCATGGCGATCACCTAATCCTAGTATATATCCAACCATTGACATGACAGCTGCAGTTCTTATGTAAGCTGTACGTGCTTCATACCTAAAAAAATTTGTTTTATTTGTTTTAACTAAATTAATTCATTTCAAAATTTGAATTATATGTTAAGTTTCTATGTACCATCCATATGGATCTGGAAAAGCGTAATGAAACCAGTCACCAAGAACCGGCGGATGTCGTGGTACAAGTTTTTCTAAAAACACCTGTCTCTTTTTTTCAAGTGGATCTTTGAGTGCTGTAAATAATTAATTTTAACGAAATGTTATTACTAATGTTACTCATTTTTCGAACTGAATTTTCTTACCACATGTCATTGCTCTTATTTCTTTTAGAGTTGTTTGAATAGATCGTTCTTTATACATGTGCAAAAGTATGTTTCTGTATCCAATTAAATTTGGCACCCATTCAATTAAACCACATTCTTCATTTAATGGTACTACACTCTGCAAGTATATAGTACGTATAAACATGTATTGTATAGCTACAAATTTAATTAGTTATCTAAATTATCATATAAAAAAATTTCATTTTATTAATTTAATATGATATTCATTAATCTTACATAAGTACGAATATACAGTCTTCTTCGCCGTGATTCTGGATCTTTTTGAAGATATTTGTTAACAATATCATTAAATTCCATTAATCGAAAATCTCTTCTTAAATCATCTTTTGGTTTGCACATAAATAAATAAGAGTTTCCGTCAGATCCACGCAAAGCGATTCGACGAGGACGTTGTAGAGATGGCATTACAGCCACTTGTTCTTCAATTCCAACTATTTTTACCCAATTACTGAAAAAAATTATAATTAAATTTATACTGAATTTTTTTTAAATGAAAATGAAATTCATTATGTTAAAAAATAAGAAAAATTATTACAGAGCAAATGGATCGTGCTGCTCCATAGAAGCACCTTTCATTGGTAAGTGCAGCTGTCTAAATTTTGATGTTGGCATCATTATTGGACCGAATTCAGAATCAGCCAAAAGTTTTGGTAAAAATCTTGACAGAACATTTACAGTTGTACTTTGTACTCCCTATAATCAATTATAAATTTTTTAAATTTAACAAAATTAATCAAATTACTCATATTTTTAATAAATTTATTCATTTACTTCAGGAATATGCTTATTAGATAATTCGACAAGTCTTTCCCAAAATTTGTGAAAACATTGTATTAATTTTATCATAGCTGTCGTTTTCAATGCATCTCGATTTAGTATCTCTTTACAACACTTTTGACGTGCCGAATATGATGACTAAAAAAAAATCTTTATATATATTTATACATAATTTTAATATCTATTATACATTTATAGAGAAAATTAACTTTTAAAGAATTAATAAACCTACATTAAAAACTGACGCCATCATCCATAAACAATGCTGAGGATAAGCTTTAATTAATTTGACAATTATTGTGAAAAGTGTATTCTGAATCTCTCTGTTAGGATGACAGATTCTTGACACTAGTTGACTAAAGGCTGCTAACCACATAAATATTGGTACTCTGTCTATGTAAACTTCTAAAAAAACAATTTATTTTAATTATGATGTTTTTATGATAAATAATTTTTCTTATAACAATTATGAAAAATATTATTGTGATTTCAATAATAGCAGAAGAAAATTTTTTATTACCTATAATTTTTGTCATCTGCCCTAACGTTTTCGTAATTCCACTGTCGGAACCAACATTTCGTGCTCGTGCACGAGATGCATAATTCAACCAAACAGTTAACATTCTAGGCAATGATTGATGGATATATTTACAACCGCACAATAATGATTTTCCATAATAATTAACAATATGTGCTTGCATTTCTCTAAAAATATAAAATTTTATTACAAAATTTTATTATTTTAATACATAAGTTTTTAAATTTAGAAATAATTATTGAATTATTAATATTTCTTACCTGCCGCTTGTTGACATACGCTCCTCATCAGTCATTTTATCTACTACAGACTCGTAATAACGAGCAATCGCTAAACAACTTTTTTCCCAGCCTCTCCATACTTCGTGTGCTTCTTTATAATTTGTCATGTTACCGTTAGCATCGACATTCAAAGTTTCATCGTTATATTTTGCCCATAGTAACTTTGTCTAGTTATAAATTAAACAATAAAAAGAATTTAAAAAATTCAAACATAAAATTAGTAAAATACGTAATGATAAAAATTTGTACAATTATTTTTGCCTATTAAGTTATAGCTATTAAGCCCCTAAATATAGCTTGAAAACGATTCAGAATAAATGCAACCAACCTTCGCGCATTGTTTTCTTTCGGTTGTAAATGTTCCAGGAGGCAGTTTTTTATACTCTGCTACTGGCTTAAAATAGGTTGATAAGCATCTTTTTAGCGTGATTAATGCATCTTCATGAGACCCTTTTTGCCAATAAAGTTGAGCTTGTTCAATACAAAGATCTTGTGGCGGACAAGAATCAGTAGCTGATAAAGTGTACATATATGCTTGTTGATATAAACCAGCTCTATTATTAAAATTAATTAAAGTATTAATTTATACAACATTCATGATATTATTATTAAATATTTTGCTTACTTTCTAGCAATTTTTGCACTTTTTAACCATAATTTTCCGATTTCTTCTGTAATAATAGTATTCTCTGCATTAGTATTTGACTGTAATTGAACAGCTAAATCTAAAATGGCTCTGCGCATCCCTAAAACAAATTCCGCACCCCGTGAAGCATTAATTAGCTTATCACGTTTCTCCCACTCATCGAATACCAATGGTAAATTCTCTAAATCTTCAAGCATTATTGAGCATGCCTTTTCAAATTCATTTATCACGTGTAATCTTAAATCAAAAAATAAAATTATATTTGTATGATTATTAGTTTATCATTTCTAAGTTTTTACAATTACTGTAAACATACTTCATGATGTAGGAATAACTTTGTTCGTATGCACCAGGTCGCGTAGACGATGTTAATAAAGATACCAATTTTTTTTTAATAGATAAAATATCTGGTTTTACTGAAGATTTTAGATTATCAAGTATATTTAGTTTTATGTTAATTTTAGATTCATTTTCAATTTTACCAAAATGCGCTAATTGCCAAAAGGGTTCAGAGTCACATATGAGGGTTTCAAGTTCTGGTCTAAAAAATTTTTAATTATAATTAAATTAAATAATTTTTAGTGTAGATATATAAAATGAATATTCTTTTTACTAAATTACCTATTTCTTAAAACCCCCTTTGTAATATTCGCGGCTGTAATTGGCTGATCCAATTCCAAATAACATTGAATCATGCCTTGCAAGTATTTTGGTTTAGGAATAGTATTTTGCAGTAATCTCTCATAGCATGTAGCAGCATCCTAAATGAATTTCAAAGTTTTAACTTATTAATAATATAAGTGTTTTTTGAACCCATGCAGGGTATTCCCAATAACAAGTCTAGTTCGTTTTCCCGCGAAAAATGTGAGCTTCAAAAGTTATAATTAAAAATTTTAAAAAATCAGAAATAACACGACGTTTTTTATTTGAGTTTATATCTTCGAAATACTAGATCTACGAATAAATACGAAAAAATATCACAAAATAAAATTTGACCTACAGATAATTTCATATACCTTGTAAATGCCATTTAAGTAAAATATCAAAGAACAAAAAAACAATTATTTTATAACAATGTTTCATAAAAAATTGATTTTTAAAAAAATGCAGGTTGAAAAATATTTATACATGTTAAATAGTTTTTGTAAAATTAAAATGTAAATTAATAAGTAATTTTTTTAGTGATTAACTAATTAAAAAAACATCCCCTCTACTTCTTACATTCACTTTCGGCCTTTTATTAAACTAATTTAATAGACTAAATATATATTAATATTTACTAATTAGATAAAAAGTTTAAATACAATAAATTAAAATTACAAATGTATTATTTTAAATTTTAATATTTATAATAATAAAAACATAAATTTTAATTTCAATAAAACTTACTTGAAATTGGCCACTAACTTCATGGGCTAATACTAGTTGTTGAAGAGTAGGACATTGGTCTTGACTGACTAAAATTCCTGACACCCCATCTGGCTCTTCAAGTTGTGTATAAATTTTCTAAAACAAAAATTTATATTATATTACTCTATACAAACTATATGATTTTAGAAATATATATTTACAGCTAATAATCTTCCTTCTGTAGATTCAGATAATCCTTTTTTACTTGAAGCCATATGTCTTTCTAAATATATAAGTGCCCTATGATATTCATAAGATTGGTAACAACCTTGAGCAAGAAGTAATTGAGGAAAACCATCACAAAACTCTAAAATGTATACATGATTAAATTTAATAATTTCTTAAATTTATTTTTCTAACTGTATTTTATAAAGTGTAATTACTTTCAATTCTTTCATATTTATTATCACGCAATCTTCGTCTTTCTCTTAACCATCTTTGTAAGTGATCTAGAGTCGAAAATATCACCTGAAAAATATGCGATTTTTTGGGTAAATAAATAAAAAATCATGCTATAAAATGGATGCAATTTTATCATTTAAATCAATATTGTTAAATTTTCTATGCTCTTGAAATTTATATATAAATAAATTTAAGTATTACTTGTAAACATCGAACACGTCTGGCTTCATCAGATACTCTAGTTGTGTTAGATGTGGTATCAATTTGAGCGCGTAGTGGTCTATTACGAGAAAGTTCTCTATCAACGTGACATTTTTCATTTGTAGCAACTACGGAAAGCATTTCTGTACTTAATTTTCTGATTTCATTATTCGATCCATTTGAAATTACATATGCTAAAACAAATTTGTTATTTGTACAATTTTTGAAAATAGTTATTTACATAAAGTATTCATAAAAAGTACATAAATTCGTTCAAAATGATTTATTGAACACATTAATAATATATTAAATAAAAAATTTCACTTCTTTCCTTTGTAGATGTTTAAACTTACCAACGATATATGGAATACAAAATGTCATAATTTTAGTACTTCTCTTAAATGCTGGTCGACATGCATTTAAAACATTACTTATTGTTCCATTATTTATATTTTTTAACATACTAACTGTCCAGTTGAAGACCCACATTTCAAAAGTGGATCCAGAATCAGATCTGTTAAAGAAAATATAGATAAAGTGGAAAAATTAACTTTTGTTAAATTATATTCGGTACAAAGTAATTTGTTAAAGATTAAAATACTGTATAAACAAACCCATAAATAGGATTGGGAAATTCAACATCACTGTTAGCAGTTGTTATCTTGTAATGAGATGTTAATAAAGGGAAAATCATGTGTTGAATTTTAGATGGTAATTCATCCCAAAGTTTACAATTTTTGCCACCTGGAGAAATTTCAAACGATCTTAATATTTCCTGCAAAATATCATATTAATTATGTTAAACTAGCTATTTTATTTATAATTGTTATATTGTACGTACTTGTATAGCTAATGAAAAACAATCCATACTTTGAGCATTTTTTTGAGATTGATAATCTTGAACTAATTCACAAAATAAGGCATAGGCAAATTGCTCATTCATGTCTGATATAAACTCAGTATCACCTTAAATAAAAAGTTTAAATAATAAGTTTTTAAATTATTTATTGTTCACATTATATATATAATGTGTAGTTTATTTATTGTTAATCTGGGGCAAGAATTAGTATGGTAATAAACCTAAACGTTTCTGTAAAAATGAGTTTATTATATTACAAAGCTATTTCCACTATTTACAACTTAAATATAATTTAATTTACAACTAATAACATATCTATATATATATATATATACCTCGAGAAATTATTCTTCTGGGTAAATAACTAGGTTCTATTGCTCCTAATTCTCCTATACAATCTCCACTTGCTGTGCAAATAGTTTCATCTTTATCTTGACATCCAGCCATAAGAGTATCCAGTAACTTAAAATCAGTTATTGTACGAAATTAGTTTAACAAAATAAAAAAATATTTGAAAATAATATTTAAGTATTTAAACTAAAACTTACTTCCACAATCAATGGATGAACATTAATGTCAGATAATATGAGGTCGTTGATTTCGTCACGATTTTTAGAGAGAAACTGTTTTAAATACAAAAGGGCTTTCAATCGAACCTTATCTGATTGATGTACTATTCGCTTAATCCACACTTTTAAATTTTCTTCTACAGTTTTGGGCCTATAAAATGAACAAAAAATTTTAAAAATAAAATCTTTTGCAGAATGTTAGTTAATAATATAAACATACCTAGTGTGCTTAATATGGTTCAAAATTCGAGTAGATATATTTGGTGATACTTTGAGATCATTTATAAAAAATAGATCAGAAATATTTTCTTGAATAAGCTCTTTATTTTTTATTAAGAGATACTCTAACATTGAATTAGTTTCTTTAGGGTATATTTCAAGTAATGACTCCAAGGACATACATATAGTAGCCAATAATGGTCCTAGTTCTCTAACAGATGTACTAAAAATATAATTTTATTAAAAAACTGAAAATAGGTGAATTCTGACAATAAATTGTACACAAACAATAAATGTCAATATTTAAAGTTTTTAAATATATTTTAACTAACTTTCTCAAGAAAGCGTTCCAAGCATTACAAGCTAATTTTCTAAATTCTGGTCGTGTAAAAGTAAGGGCTGTTCTTAATGTAGCTAGAATTTTGTATTTATATTGTGTAATATAAGTTGGTCCCATAAAACGTATTACTTCAGCTAATGATGCAAGTGCATACTTTTGCATAGTTTCTTCAGAATTTGAACCAAGATTTGCATCAAAAGTTACAAGAATACCATGTAACATTGAATTTAAATATTGAGCCTAAAATGTTATTAAGTAAAAATGCTACTGTCAATTTCCAGTTACAATTTAACGAATAAACTACAATATAATTAGAATCAACGATTGAAAAAAGTAAAAACTCACCATTTCGTTTTGAGATTTTAAATTAATGCTTTGTTGATCTTCGTATTTTGAAAGAAATTGTAAATGTTTAAGGACTTTTTCTTTTTGTGAATGGAAATGTAACATCAGTTCACTAATTATAAGCTGTAATTGATGCATAAGAACGTCAATATATTAATTTTAACTGATTTAAATTTATGTAAGTAAAAGTTAAATTTTTTAATACCGTAAATGAATCCGCTGTTAATATAGGTATGCTTGTTTTGGTGATTTCAGATACAAGTTTAAATATTTCTATACCATCTTCGATATTTTCGAACAAGAAAACGCGACAACATATATGCTGAAAATATTTTTGATTTAAGGTAAGTATAGATTACAATTTTAAAAATAAATTAAATTACATACTTGAAAATAACTTTTAAACATTTGCTTTTCATGAACATTGATCAATGCAGCTATATCATGAAATAAAGTGATTGCTTTCCTAAATTTTATTATTTTTGGTAATAAGAAACATACAGCATGATGGCCATCTTTACGTAATAATTGTCTGGATCCTTGAAAGCCCATACATTTTGCAACTCTGTGTACTGATGTTGACATATTATAATCATAATTAATTCTATTATAAACTGCTAAAGCCATCATTAACTAGAAATCAAAATAATTAAATCAAAGAATCAAAATGACAACAATTTTATTAAAGTTTTAAATATACCTTCAAAAAATCTTTTTTATAACGAATGTACATTGTTTTCAATGAAACTTTGTGATGCACTGCAACCTCTCGGTAAGCATCAGTAGCTAACGCAACACTTAAGGGTGATGATTTAACATGCAGAATTGTCAATATAAAAATGTTTAGAGATCTTCTTTCAGTTAAGTGTGATTCTATACTATAAACATTAATAAGAAAAAAATTATTTCAATTTTATTATTTTTAAATAAACTAGTGAGTTTATACATTTTTTAATTACCATGCCGCCGTTTTAGCTGTAAGTAATAAAGTTTGATGCAGAGATTGATTCAAAGTTTCCAATGATTCATTTAAAACAGTAACAAGATTGTCCATGACCACTTTAAGTAGTTCTTCCAAATCTTGTGGTATTTCATCTTGAAACAGTTTATTTGGGATTGATGAATTAATTCGATTAGTTAAAATAACACCAATAGCTTCACCAAAATTTTTACGAATTTCTTCGTCATGATCTCGAACGTATAAAATCCATTTTTGCGCCAGTGTATTATTATTGAATGATTTAATATGATTAGAAAGCCTTATAATATTTTGGGACATATTTAGCCGTACACTTTTAACATTAGAATTCAGCAGTTCAAATAAAGAATTAAAGTATGTTTCAAATTTTGAAGATATCATTTTTGGACTACCAACTTTCTTAATTTTAAAATGATCGCAGTATTTGCAATTTATTATCCATTTTTCAATATCTAAAGCATCTCTGTAAAATGTATAATAAATGTTAGAAAAAATTAATTTTTCACTTGAGGAACATATTGGAAAAAAAAATAAAAAATTAGAATTAGTAAGTTTAATGTTGACTTTATATTCATCTAGATTAATCAAATGTAAGACATTTTATGTGTTACCTAGCAATTGTACCATCTTCAGAAACGACACAAGCCAGATTTCCAATAATATTAGCAATAGCTTCATGAAGATGAGCTTTTTGAGAATTATAAGCTGGTATGAGAATACGTTCCATAATATCATCAAATTTAATTTCTTCATCCAACAATAGAAATGGACAGTTTCTTAGGATTAAACATTTTATTATAGAACATTATTTATACTTCATATAATTTTACATTTTTAATATAAATAATACTCACAAAACACTAGCAACTCCTAATTCAATTTCACAACTTGATATACAAGTACTTAATACATTTAATCTTTGATGCCCTACACCATACTTACTAATAGAATTAATACACTTAACTTTTGTAACAAAGTCTAATGATTTTGCATTTGCAAGATGAGTTTTTGTAATGTTGCCAGATAAGATATTAGAATCAAGCCATGGCAACAATAATATATTTTGAATTTCAGTTTTATTAATTTCCCTAAGAGGAAGAATTTGAGCAAAATTTTCAAAAATTAATTTGTTGTTATGGTAGTTGTTTGTAGCAAGAACTTTTAAAAATTGAAACTCAATATTATTTATATCATTGTCAATTAATTTTATTGTTATATTGTTCTGTGCTAATGAAATATCTAATAAATGAGATAATTGGAAGAAACGTAGAGTTTCTTCATATTTTTCATGCTCTAAACTTTTGTGAAAGCTATCTTTTACAGAAGACCATAACTTACTAATTTGCGTCATATCTGTAGAGGAAACACCCGATTTATGATTATCGATTTCGTAAATTATAAAGCATACAAGAATTTTCATAAAATACTGAAAACAAAGAAAATTTTTAATTTTGTAATAACTCATTATTCAATCTTATTTATAAAAGAAATTAATTTACCTGACAATTCTCAAAAAAGAAAACCAGTTGTTTTATTTCTGAATCTTCATAAGATCTTGGAAATTTATGTAAATAGTATTCAATTTTTTTGCATGTTTCCATTTCAAGTGATTTAGATTCTATAATATTTCAAGCATTATTTAAATTTTAAATGATACAAAAAAAAATTATTAATTAATGCTTACTTAGAATATGCTTTACTAGTGTAGATATTATTTCAAAATAGAAATCAATATTATTAGGGTAATTAATTGACAACACTAATTTCTTTATAGTTGTTGTATGATCCTTACATACATTAGTAGAAAAAAGTCCTTTCTCATACCAATTTAATAATGATTTGATAATTTCAGCTGCATATAAAGTAATACTATGTTCATCCTAAAATTATCATTAGCAATTTAAATAAAGTTGCAGATTCATCATCAATTTACCAATATCTTATAAACAGTTAACTATAAATAATTATACCATACATTTTTGGATAATAAACGATAGTCAAACATTTCATTAAAAATTCTTAAAGCGTCAAGTTTTACCCTTGGTTCTGAATGAATTAAAATTTTTAAGACATGACTTTTAAGTTTATTCTTAGGCCATACAGAAACATCAGAATCTGCTATAATCTAAATTAAATATTTTAATTAAAATTATATCAAACAATTCAATACAAAGTAATTTAGGAAATTGATTGAAATACCTTTAATATTGAACTTTGAAATAATGATACATCTTGAAACTTAACTATTACTAAAAATGGAGTAAGTTTTAGATAATTTATTGCATTTTGATTAGCTTGAAATTTATTCAATTTTATATCTTTAGTTTCATTGCATTCTTTACTGAAAGAAGCTAGCTCTGCAAAAATAATTAGTCTAGTAATTTTAACAAACAAAAAATAATTTAAATTATTTTATAAATTTCTTACCATCCAAAATATCTAAGTATTCCGAAGTAATATTTTCATGCATTTCTAAATTAAGTCGAGACAGAATTCGAACCATACAAACTTGTATATCAATAATTTTTTGTAAAGATGATGCACTAAATGGAACATTTATTAAATAAAACATTGCACCAAACAACCACGTAGTAAATGCTATAAAAAATTGTCAGATTAATTTAAAAACATTATAATTTATTACATCTATTTTTACCTGTATATCTTCTTTGCACATCTTTAGCAACTGGTCCATTACTCATTTGAGGCACTAAAATATTTAAATTATTAAATCTATACAACAATGTTTCTAAAAGTTGATGTAAGCTCTCTTCTGTACAAGCTGTCAATATATTTTCATCGTCTATTGTTGAGAAAAGTGTTATGATTGTGTTGTTTATAAAAGTCCATATTTGACGCTCATATAATATGCTGATAAAAATAAATATATTTTAAATCTAATTAAGTTGGATATAAAAGTTATATTTAATATGCAATGTATAAAAACCTATTATCAATTGAGTCATAGGTTTGTTCAGATTCCTCGGCTTCCATTCTAATTTTTATTGTTTACAAAATATATTTAAAATTTCATTTATATTTAATGCAATCAAATATCTATTGATAAATAGGTATATTGAATTAGCAATTTATTGAGTAGCATTATAGCTATTTGGCATTAAAATGTATTTTAGACATATAATTGTTAACTTTAAATAAAATAAATTCGTAAATATTTATTTTCATGTATTTTATTTAATCACTCATATTTGTTGAATTATCTGTAAATAGTTATAGTGCTTGTTAATTAAATTATTAAATTTATTACTTATAAATTGTATTAAAAATATAAAACAAGCTATGTTTTGATGGTTACCGGCATTAGCAATATCGGCACTTCGGCAATGTGTCGACAGTCGGCACCATTTTTTACAATCTTTGCCGCGTTGCGCTTTAGCTGTTTCGTTTAGGAAAATTAACCAATCAAATTCTTACTTTTCCATTAGGTTTGATCACATTTTCACAGCAGGACCAAGTAGGACAATTGTGTTTACTATTTCTTTTCTATAGTTATACATAAATAATATAAATTTTTTAAACATTTTGTCGTATCATGTACTAATTATTATTATTTTTAAGAAATATACGCAATATTTAATACTTTTTAATTTATACTTTTCAAATCAAACGGACAAAGTATCAAATCGTAGTACGGTATAGCTAATAATTAATCATCATAAAACTAAATATTTCAACATAAATATCGTTCTGGGAAATATCCCACTATAATGTTTTAATTTATTTTTTCAAATATATTAATGCGCAAAAAATTGTTACCGATTAAATCACAAAAATTTACTTCCATGCTATATTTTTAATCAGATTAATTATAAAATTTTCAACATGATTTTTTGAACTAAAAACAAATAATTTATAAGAATATAATTTTTAACAATAAAGATTTATTTTTTTACTGGTATGTTGAATTATGAATTTAATAATTCTTTCTCTACTTGATAATACGCGATTTAGAAATTTAATTCAAAGTATAGGTGTTATAAAAATTACTATGTTTTGAAAGAATTAGTTTTTTTAACTAAAAAAAAATCATTGTGTCATAAAATGTAATTTGACGGTATTTATTAGTGTTTTTATTGTAGTATCCATTATCCATATTCTATAGCAAACACACTTGACCTTGTCCGTAAAGAAATTGATCCTAACCTACAAGCTTCACATATTTGTGAGTTACAAACTAACAGGACGAAAAGTATTTTGTACAAATGTAGTTAAACATATATGTTACGTAAAGTTGTAAAAAATTTTATCGAAAAAGAATTCTTTAACTAAAATATCGTTACCTATTTTTTAATAATTTAATGGTTTTGTCTAATTTGATTGCTGTATAAAATATAGTCATATATGTTTTAGAAACATTTTTTTACAGAATAATATTTTGTTGTACATATTTTATTAAAAATGAATGAAAACAAATCTGTGAGTAACATACATGAAAACAACACTGAACCAGAATATAATAATTTAAATGGAGGATTAGATCTTTCTAGTAAGACTAGTTTATTTATATTGTATTCTATTAATAGTTTATGTTATTGATGTATATTATTTATTAATAGATAATAAATCCCCTGCAACAAATGACAAATCATTTTCAAATGAAAAACTTTCTGAACCTATTCAGAACAGTTCACCAAAAAAAGCTTCAACTTCAAATGCAAATAATTCCACTGGTAAGTCAAAAAAGAGAAAAAGATGTATACGAGATTCTAAAGCACCAAAACAGCCTCTTACTGGTTACTTTAGGTAAGTTAAGGCATAAAACCAGATTATTCTATTTACTGTTATTTCTACAAGATTTTCAAATGAAGCTTGAAATTACAAAACATTTTTTTAAAAAGTATTTAACATCAAGTCTTATAAGCTTATTTTGGTAATATATATATTTATTATAAGTAATATATATATTTGAATCATGTATTTAAAATTTTATAGTCTAATAACAGTTATAAGTAGAAAATATTATGTATTGAACTTTTATAAGTAAATTTAAAATCTGCATTTGGTAATTTTCAGGTTTTTAAATGATCGAAGAGAAAAAGTTAGAAATGAAAATCCTACTATGCCATTTTCTGAAATTACAAGGCAATTAGCTGCTGAATGGAATATGTTACCAACAGATCAAAAACAAGTAAATGAAATTTAATACCAAATATAGACACTTAATAAAATTTAATACCAAATATAGACACAAATAAAAACAATTTACTTAATGAATATTTGGAAATAAAAAATTTTAGGCATATTTGGATGCTGCAGAACAAGATAAAGAACGTTATAACAGGGAATTTAATGATTATAAACAAACAGAAGCCTATAGATTATTTTTAGAAAAACAATCAGCTGAAAAAAATGAACTAAAAAAGGAGAGAAATGGAACTGACACTAGTATCAACAGTACTACTACTACTACTGCTACTACTACTATTACTACTAATACTACTGCAGAACAAAATGTACTCAATTTTTCATTTAATTAATTAAACATTATGAACAGACCAAACATTTTATTATGTATTTTAGGAATCACTACAAGAAAAAAATAATGATAATGGAACGTATGATATTCCTATTTTTACGGAAGAATTTTTAGATCATAATAAAGGTATGTGAATGAACTTCTTAATTTTAGTAATTTTTAAATTTATTTTAACAATAATCACTACTTCTGTATGTAGCATGTGAAGCCGAATTAAGACAATTACGTAAAGCTACAACAGATTATGAATCACAAAATGCGGTTCTGCAAAGACATGTAGATAGTTTGCATGCAGCAGTTAACCGGTTAGAGACTGAAACAAATCATCAACAATCTGCCAATGAGACATTGCAAAGACATTTAGAACTATTAAGATCTCAATTAGCTTCCTGCTTTTCCAATATACCATTAACAGGTGCATTTTATTATTTTTCAAAATTCACATTAATATTATAATAATAATATTATATTAATTAATATAAACAAAACTATATAACATATAAAAAACAAGTTTTTAATCACTATTTAAATTAATATTAAAGTCATTTAGATATATATTTTATTTGTATTCTGTAGGAATTCACGAAGGAGCAACTCTTCAAAATATTGACACCTACATAGAAAGACTTGAGTCGTTAATAAATACTAATATAGAACCATCTTTACGCAGTGCTGTACGTACTGCAGTTTCACGTTTAGATTTTATTAAATGACCCACGCTTTCAAATGCTGTGTCGACAGTAGCCCTTAAGCCTCATCGGTCTCGGCATACTCATCGAAAATGAATAAAATCAGTGGCAGCTTATATATAATAGAACAATTAAACAGTGTAAAAAATTTTTATTTAACTGCAATTAAGAGTGTAAGTCTTGTCATAGAATTGTTAAAATTTTATCAGTCTTCACTTGTAAAAGTTATGTAGATTCCTTAATATTTCAATTTAAGGAGCTGTGTTTCTTTTAATACTATTAAGTGAGTATCTGTAAAAAAGAAATGTCTCACTTACATTTACATTTACATACGAAACAAAACTTAAACGATTATTAAATTTAATAATTATTACCGCAGTGCTGCTGCATTTGGACGATTATTCTTTTCGCATTCCGATACGATCTGTTCCACGCGCGGATAGATATATTTGAATATTACGATATTTATTTTCATTGTACAGCTCAAAAACTCAAAGCTTCCTTTTGAGTTTATTTGGATGTATTTATTCATAGTACTCCAAACTGTTTCATTCAACTTATCTCTAGAAATGAGAAACAAGCTTAAGTCGGTATCAAAATCACAATTAACATTTTGTAAATGAAAATATTGATCAAACAAACCTAATTAATAGGTTTTCTTTATAATATACATTTAAAGAAATGTCTTTCAAAAGCTCGATCGTTTGCTGTTTGTGCGGATGATGGTCGTGAACTCTCATGTAACAATTGAGAATGAATGATGTACAACTTGAAATGATTGAGTCTATAATGTTAATAGAATAAATTTTCCCAGCTCTTATTAGGTTCCTCAAGAGTAACATTACCTACAATAAATGTTTTGTTTTGGTAAATGTTATCATGATTTGAATTATGTTTTGTATTTTTAATCATACCAAATAACAATGTTTGTGTGTTACGCTAACACCACATACAGTAATGAAATAACATCCTAAAATGTAAAAAATCGACTGTACAAAATTGGATTTTGCTTCTAAAAAACATTTGGAAAGTGTATCAGCTACTTTAAAACAATGTTCATTATTGGTTTCAACAGTAATCAATATTGGGAGATATCTTTCAAAAAGTTCTCTAACCAATGTCTGTAAAGAGATGTCTAATTTAATATCTAATTTAATATTTTCAATGCCTAAAATAATCATTGAAAATATTCTTTGAGCTAAACATATTAAATGCAATTGAACTGGTTGTTCTGCAGGTAAAGCCACTTTATTGATCAACATCTTTAACATATTATTTGGTTGATTCTGTAAATAAATAATCTTATATTAAATATTTCTAATAGGCAGTAAATGAAAATTATTATACTTGCATAATCTATAAAAGTATACCTTGACATACAGTATAGGTGAACAACAAAGAATAACTGTTCCTATACATCTGTAGATCCAAAACGACAGTTTAGAATCTTTATTTTCATCATTTATTAATTGTATAGCCCACTTATCAAGATTATGAAAATATGATCTGCAAGTAGTATCAAAGGATGACCACTGCGATTCTAACTAAAATGCAATTAACAAAATAAATACTAAATATTATTTTTGCATAAAAAAATATATTAAAATGTATTATAAATTTTAATACAAATTTTACCTTTAATGTACTTCGTTTTTTAGAAATGATCATTAAAAACGTGATGATTGTTTCATCACTATTCAAAAAATCATTAATGTTTTTCTCTGAATTTAATATATCTTTTATTTCTGGTAGACTAGCAATATAATTTTTGAGAAAATTTGTTTCGTCATTCGTTTCATAATTTAATATACTACATTTTATCCATGCCTGTAAAATATACATTTTATAAAAATACCTGTGAAAACATTTGTAGATATAGTAAGTAGATAGTTAAAGAAATTACCTGAATGCATAACATATTAAAATTAACTATTTCTTTTTTTAAATTTTGTAATATAATATCATTTTGTAAAACTAAAGTTAAATATAATCTAGTTATCCTGCAAAAAAATTAAAAAGATCAAAATAATTTCTTTAGAAAACAAAAATATTGAATGAAGTAAAAACCTTATATCTTTTATAATAACTGAAGTAGAAAAGTGTTGAAAAAGTGATACTGCTGAATGTCGGTATTTTTTAGCCATGATTGGATCACGGGATGCTTCCAAAGTAAATGCAACTGCTAATTTTGTAGGATTTTCATAAAAATTTGTATTTAAATCACAATTTGTAACCATCTGTCTAATTCTACTAGCAACGTGATCCCATAAAGCATTTAACATGTTATTGCATCCTGCAAGGGATCCTACAATGTGCAATAGTTGTAATTCGAACAAATTTTGATAAATTAAGTTTATATTGCAATATTTTTTTATTTCATGAAAATAAATATAATTACAATACCCATAGTATTACTGTTTTGAAGACTATGACATTTTTCAAAAATTTTCAACAGTGTACTTGTTAAAACTTCAACTTTATTTGGAGCGCATTCTAAAAGATAACGATCTATCCATCCTCCAAGAAAACTATGTTCATAATTTTCAAAATTCTGACTTTCAATTACAATTATTTTTAAAACTTCTATAAACCATATCATCATTGAACGAGAAAATTCGTCTTTTCTACAACTTATTGCATTTGCCTATGATTAAAAAATAATTGGAATAATTAATTTATATTATTTTTATTAGAATAGCTTAAGTACCGTGTCTGTAAATCCTTCTGCTAGATCTTTAAATGACAATTTCTTTTCATTGTACAACAGTAAGACAGCAAGTTTACTCTTCCAAGCCAAGCAGCATCTTTTACCTCCAGTTGAATCCTTCCAATCAAGAACTGGTGGTAATAAATTTACCATGGCTGAACACTGACAATAAAATGTTAATTGCTTACTAAAATTAGAAGTATATTTTATTTAACTTACCACATTGACTGTATCAGCAGTAATTGCCAATGTGAGAAATAAAGAAACGAAATTATAAAGACCACTTTCTGAAAAGTCTTGAATTTTATTTTGTGAAAATCTGGAATAAATACGTCCTTTTATTTGATTCCAAATTTTCGAATCATTTCGACTATAATATTTTTGTAAAAATGTGCCTATAAATATCAAATAATATTTATACAAATTTATACATTTATAGTTACATTTATACAAAGGTTATTACAAATCTCACCTACTAAGCACAGAAATAAGCCAAAACTGGATTCATTACTTATTTCAAATATACTCTTTATTCTATTCGATACTTGCTCCAAAATATCCATTGGAGTTTTTCTAAAATAAAAAAAGACCAAAATTGTATAAATTATTTTTTACCAATTTTAACAAGTTAAAATAAATACTTTTCACTTGATGTACACCAAGGACCACGTATCTGCATTAGAAATGGTTGATCAAGTCTTCTATGAAAACAATCCCATAATAATGTTATAATTTGTACATGTGGCTCCCACCAATCACAAATTAAGACATGTATTAGAGGTATCATTACACACAATTCCTCATCTATTTCATCTCTAGCTCCATCTTTTCCTCCTTTATCTACATATGCTTTCAAAATTTTTCCAACTTCATCAATATTTGTTTTCATTTGAACATCCAAAAACTGATTAAAATTCATAAATATAATTCACAAAATGCGTTAAAATTATTTTAAAACAAAAAAATGATCAAATAAAATTTGAAAACTAAGATTTTTTATTTAAAGAAAATTCTTACTCTATTTGAAGGGTTATTAGAGTAGACTCCATTTTGATTGTACCCATATAACAATGTTAAATGGTATAATAGCCATATACAAAATAATTCTGGATTTTTGCAATGAGCTAAATCTATGTTTTGTTGAAATGGATGTATTTCCTTGTTAAGTTCATTATGATATAATTGATTTAAAATCGAATTTACATATTTCCAAAAGATCTGAGAATGTATTTTAGTGTTTAAAAATTCTGGAACAATTAGAAAATAATAAAGATTATATTTACCTTACATCTACGTTTCATAGACAATTTATCTGTGAAGATTTGTAACATGAGCCACAGCTCTCTCACGCAAGTGCAACTATATGGTGTTTTAGATCTTAAATCTGTATTAGGAATCTAATTCAAAAAGATTTAACAATCATTATATGCAATAATATAATTAATTTAAACTATTAAAACAAAACCACTTACTGTTGCAAATATCTTTATAGAAATATAAATCAAGTCTGATATAGTTGTATATATAATACTTTCTAAATCTTCAAAATTATTATCTAACTGTTCCCATGAATTATTTTTTACATAAATAAGAGTAATTATTAACCATCGTAAATCAAGATGTATATGATACATATGATATTCAGGCTGATTGCACTAAAAAAATTAAATATATTTATTATTTAATGAATGATACAGATATATACTATATATTTTATACCTTGTTGCCAACATTTGAAGTTGCATAAAGAAATGTAGAATCAGGAATATATTTTAAATGTTTAAGAAAACCACGAATTCTACTTAATAAGTTGTCAAAATCTTTTTCCATTTCATCAGATATATCTTTCAGGGTAAAATTTTCTTCTTTAACACTATGAAAAGGTTGAAAATTATATGACTTATATAGAATAAATGAAATTAATTGTAATTACCTTTGTAAATAATTACGTAAATTAAATAGAAATTCACATATCATTTTTCGCAAACACAAGAAGTCTACTTCTTTATTGAAATCACATTGTTTTCCAAAATTAGTTACTCTTTTGTATCGACTTAGTTTTTTAAATGTAGCACTAAAAGAAAATTAATTAAATGTCAATATTAATACTATTACCTAATTTTAATGAAAAAACTTTATGTTTTTATAGTAGAGTACAAGAATAGCATTGCTAAATAAACCATTGTCAAATTTACAAAAGATGAGTTCAATATTTACTTACTCCATACATCTAATAAAATGTTTGAGATTCAATAAAATATTTATCCCAGGTAATTCACATTCAAAAATTTTGAAAATTGTAACTGGTAAAACGTTTTCATGTAATATGTTATCCACTTCTTTTTGTAAAAGTAAACTAGAAGAATTTAATTGCCAATCGTTGATATTTACTTTTCCATTACAGTTAAACATTCCTGTTGACACCATCTATAAGTTGTAAGTTAATAATTAAACATTTATATTTGTCTTAAGGAATGATAAAAATACACAGAACGTACATTGTAATATTTATAATTAGTTACTTCACAATGCACCTTCACACCTAACACATGTCATTCTGGTTTTACCGCCAAAACTATTGATACAACCTAATCTCAACAACTGACTTCACTCGGATTAGCGATAGGTTAGTATGCGTGGAAATATAAGTTCAACAAGATGATTTTTTATACATTTTATGTTCAAGTTAGTGAATTTTATAATTAGTCAGTGTTTTAACATATCTATTTTACATTTCAGCGTAATAATTTTTATTAAATTAATTTTAAGGCCCTAAATAAAGAGGAATAATTTAATTATTAAAATATTATAAAATGACCAATTAAAATTATAAAGAGAATTTTATTTGTAAAAATAAAAAACTTACAGAAACACAACATTCATAAAATAGTATATAACATTCATCGGTTTTACATAATATAAGTACTATTCAATAGGGCATGTAATTATTTTTAAAGAAATTTAATTTAAAAAATTATTTTCGTTATTTAGTATACTAAATTTCTGGCATAAATTTCTTACAAAATTTAATACGATATTTATATTTAAATAGCTATATTTACAGCTTAAAATTGTGAGTTATAAATGTCTCTACCATATCGTTTGCTTTTATATGTATGTATAAAAAAATGAAGTTATGAGCTATTTGACAAATGAAAAAAAGCTGATTGTGAAGTAAATGTTAAAAAATGCCTAGATTTTTAAAAGTATAAAAATTATTTTGTTATACACTTAAATGCATTTTAACATTTTTTAAGATTCAGAGCATATTTAAAATTAATTTTTTTAATTTTTGTAGAGCTCGTTGTTTATTTAAAATCAATTAATAATATTATTTATATTTAATATGTTATTGTGTGGATGATTAAATTTGTAAAATTTAGGGTTCCACAGTAAAACTTTTGCTATTGAGTTTAAATTTAATTAGAATTAAAGATTATTTATGTTACTACAATTAATGTATTTTTTGAATTCTAGTTTGAAATAATTGATAATTATAGTACATAATTTACATCATAAATTTGAAGATTTTGTGGACTATTGTTTTAAACGAGAAATGGCGATAATAAGAATATATGTTTTAATAGCAATTAGTTTATTATTATAATTGTAAAAGAGGACTTTAGATAAAATCCTAAGACATTATACATAATAACTTTTACGACTGTCGATGATTCAGGCATATAAAAACTCTTGGTAAAAAAATATTATACTTGCAGATAACAGTCTGTTATAGAAAAATCATATTTCTGGAAAGTAAAGAAAGTGAATATTAGTGCAATAAATTTTATTTGAAATTTTAAGTGTGCAATTTCTAAATTGTATGTAAATAATCATCGACACAACTACTATTTATCCAAGAATTTTAAATTTCATTAAACGTTGAAAATGCAGTTTAAAAATACAAGTACACTGTTTTTATAAATAATCTTAGGTGATGATATTTTTATAGACATTCATTGCGTGTTTTGCGTCAAACTTATAATGCTGCCACACAAACCTCGCCACTAACTCTATTTTGCAACAATTAAATTTGTACCGCAGACCGAGTAATACAAATATAGTTATAGAATGGATTGGAGATTCTTTGGCTTGGCACTTGGAAGAGTTGAAGAATTTTACCAGAAAGGTGCGCTTAATCCGTGGCTCGCGATGCACGTAACTGTCCCGATTCTAGATTGAGTACTGCCCTTGTCTTTTCTTTGTTCGCGCGATTATATTGAAACGATCTATTTCAGTAGATGCATCCAGATTCATAATTTCCTGACAATTAAAAATCGCGCCATTTATATCCATTGCCGTTGTTGTAATCCATTTGTTCCATACAATGAGAGACAAACGTGGTGACGCCAGAACGAAGTAGTTACAATCTGGACGTTTAACAAATCATATACAATTTAATAATTTAAAAACTATTGACGTATTAGAAAATATGTAAGAGATTTTGATATATATTTTATGCATTATACTCGATTATACGAGATACGAATGAAATGTGCATTTATGAGTAAAATAAAACGATATAAAGGTTGTAAGAAGCTCCAAAATTGCCAGCGTAAGTTAAAGCTAGTAATTGAGCGACTTGTAAAGGTCGTAAACTCGACCGCTAGATCAAACCAATAGCCTCAAGATAAACTATAAATTTGATCTCACATCTCGCAGTAAGTGGCATCCATGTCCAAAGGCATTATTCACCGAAAAGATCTTGTTTTGAATTTGACAGGAGCGGTTAGATGGATACGATTGGCCGGGCGGAGGCATAATGGCGCTCTTGGACTCGCGACGGCTCGGCAAGGACGCGGGCAGGTGGCTTATCGCGCGGGCTTCTCGTGGGCTCGGCCGGCCGCGGCGACTCGGGCCGGGCAGCCGCGGGTCTTTTGGGCGGGCGCGCGCGCCACCCGAGCCCGACCTTGCTCGGCTATCCTTGCGACTATTTTCGCGGTAAGGCGTTTTAACATGATAGATGAGAGTTTTCTAAGTTTCCACGACGTCGCGCATTTATACCCGGCCGGTGCCAAAGTCTCACTGCACGCGCCCCGGCTCTAGCGGCTCGCGCGCCGCGTCAGCGGAGCCGACGAGTAATTTAGGAGCGGTGCAGACAATGCCCGGAGCCCCGGCCTCCGCGTCGACGGCCACTCCTGCGCCGGGGCGGCCCCGCCCTTCCACCCGGGGAGTCCTCGCGGAAGCCCCGCGCGCCCGGCTATTTTCACTTTGCCTGCTCGGCCGGGCCCGGCCGGGCCCGGCGACTCGAGTCAACCTGTACGTAGGCCGCGGCGGCTCCCTTGCGCTCGCGCCCTTATTATTTTAGGCGCCTCGCACGCTCTTGTAAAAAACCATGAGACTTCGCGCAGTATCAATATTATGCAAAATAAAAGGGGGCCGCGCCGGAATTCTGGCAGGGGCTCAACTTCTGTATCGATGCGCGTCTCATTTTGCACAGATACTTGAAAAACGAAGGCAATCGAATCCGAAACAGTTCTATTGCGAGCTACTTTGCAGGCTTATTACGAAATTAATTGTCTGACTAGTTGAATACCGGCATGCCGGCTAGACAAATTCAACATATAACTATAGCCCCATCGTTGTTAAAACACATAAAACGCTTGCTCGTATAATCCTCTCAAATTGTCCGTTTTTATTTACCAACGCAGTAATCTTTTCGCATACTGCATTTGGAATAATCGTTCGGTCGACATTCGACGATCGGTACAGCGTGAATATTCACGCCACTGAATAAAGATATCACGATTGATTGAGTGCCGTGCCTCTCTGCGACAGTCAATTATCGGATGATTTAACTAAGTCCATGTCACCCAGTTACCTACGTCTATAATGCAAGTGCAATAAATTGTTTCTAAGGACTATCATAAAACGAACTGAGCGCTCGCTAAAAAAATGGCACAGCAAATACATCTCGAACGTCGAACGCACAGTCAGGAGTACACGAGGACTATGATTGAAAGCGAGCAATTGGCGCATTAATTATGAAATGCCGATAAAAGCCACGCAGTCCTGCGGCTGCGGTAGGAGGATCGCAGGAGCGGGGGTAGCACGTGCGGGCAGAGTGCGCTGCGGGAACAAAAGCGGGATCGCGCATGCTGGGACCGGGCGCACTATTATCCCTCGAGGCGTGATTTAATGAGAGAGCGTACTTCCGACAAGTCTGCCGCGGCGGCTGCCCTGGCTCGCGGGACGCGCCCGCGCGCTTTATTTATAATTTCATAAACACTCGCCGCGCGTACACGCGAGGGCTATTTCGGGCGGGTCCGCGGACGCCGAAGGCTGAGCAAGTAAAACCCGTCCGCGGCGGCGGCGGCGGCGGCGACGCCGGCGGTATTTAATGAGCCGAAATGGAAAAGGGGCACAAGCTTTAATTAAGTCGACTCTCTTCCTCGAGCGCCACGTATGATACATATATATACATATATATATATACATGGACCGGAGTCTGCAACGCGTGCTGCATGCGTCAATGGAGACTCGTCATTTTTCCTTATGCTATCGGCCCGTCGGACGGGCGGGCATTAATCACCGTTGGACGCGCGCGCTTACAATTTTCTCGGGCAATTTTAATTTTAATTTACAGCCCTGGCATTGGGGTGTCCGTGGCTCTCTTCTCCTGTGTACTTCCTCAATTCCATCGAGTGTCGATACTCGTCACCGATCGACTCGATGGAGATTTATGATTGGTCACACGATCATTAGATGTCTTCAATACCTGCTCGAGCATTCTTCCTTTCCTGCGGCTTACCATATTTTTATTTAAAATGCAGATTATTTTTTCATATTATTTTCTATGTTACTATGTATTCCTACAGAAATTAAAATGTAGCTGAACAGTCGATCTGGAATGCGGCCTTTCAGGCAAATAATACAATTTCAACATTTTCTATTTCTTTAATTTTAAAATATCAAACAGTGAAGGTTTACTATTGTCAAGTTTATATAGTTATATAAACTGTCTCAAAAATATCTTCGGAAGTATTTTGAAGTAATTTCGTCTCTTCATATATATATATATATATGTGTATATATATATATATATATGTGGATAATATAAAGATTAAAACAGCAGCTTACAGTTACAAGCTTCTAAACGCGACATAATAGAACGAGAAATAGCATTATTAAAGAACCTGTTTTAGTAGTTTGCAGTGCTGCATGGTAAACTAGCCTTATAACAAAGCAATCGAAAACACCTCAAAGTAGCACGTTCCTGCGTAACCAATCCTGGTTAAGCGTTGAGTAGATTATGACCATGCTCAGTAAGACACAATTCTCTCAAAACTTATTTTTATTTTATGTACAGGAAATGTACAAGTTTCTTTTAAAAGAGATGGTATAATATTAAACTATTGTTAATTAAAAATAAATATTTGAAGATTTGTATTACAAATTTTTTAAATATTGGCTCAAAGAATATACTAAAAATTAATTTACATAAAATTGATTGAAGCCTACAATTCGATTACTAATGGCATTATTAACGTGAATGGATACTTTATACATCACATTTTGTAAACATCTTTACTTAGCTTTTCAGCTTAGTCGTTATTTCATACGTTCTCTTACACACTCTATTAACTGTTTCTGCTGAAGTATAAAATCATTTTTTAATTTGAAGTAAATTATTACACATTTTTTTATCCTTTTTATGTTGATAGCTAAATTTTTCCAAATATTATTTTGATATAATTATTATTGAATAAATTAAATTCAATACAAGTTATTGAATCAAGTAACCCTAAAAATGTAATACACTGATAAAAATAAAAAATTGCACAAAAGTAAAAAATATATACTAAGAATTAAAAAAGTCACTTTTAAAATTCTTGAGTGGTTTTGTTTTTCGTCTATCGCCCTAATAATCTAGACATACATGAATAACATTGTTATGCAGCATCCACTTGTGTGAGATCTATATATAAATTATTTTTTAACCGAGTTAAAAGCTCGGATTCTATCTGATGCTATCTTCAACAACCGACTCTCTTAATTATTGTACATTTATACTTATTTTCGTTTATAATTCATACATTTTAAAGTATTACTTTGTTTAATTAATCATTAAATAATTAATTATATATAGTTGAGTAACAATAATAAAAATCCTGTTTTTTAATTTAAAGACATTTCTTTCATCACGATGAAAATGTCAAGAGCATGGAAGGCAGCACAGTTTATGTTGAAGAATAATAAACTACATTTAAGATCAAAGGATTAGTTAGAATTACGTTAAAAAAACATAAGAGAGGAGCTATGTTGCATACATGATTGAATTATCGTGCCAAGTACTACGTACTTGCGAATAATGTTTATTAGTGCATACATAAGATGTACGCGCTTACTTAGTATACCTCGAGCCCAACACAAAAATAAGCTAAGGACGCGTATTTTACCTCTTTCGAACAATCCAAATATTTTTGGCTACTGTATTACAGTTTTCCAATAAGAAAAATCGCGCGAGCCCTCGAACGGTTGCGCAAGCCTTTTTGGCAAAGTCATCCTCGAGTCGATCGACGTAGAAACGCACTGTTTTACAGTGATTTTCAATTAGAGGCTCTCTAGTGGCGGCGGATCGCGCCCATTATTACCTGCAGCGGTGCGGGTCCCGACTTGGCGTCAAGGTCGCCGCGCGACCGCTTTAAAATCGGAAAGTGCACTGCACGCACGCGTGCGAGTCCGGTGGCAGGGACCGGGACGGGGGGGGGGGGGTCTCGCTGAGACGCGGATAAATCCGTCTGGGGCTCGGAGCTTGCCCGAGCCGACGCGCCGACGCGATATGACGTGAATAATTGGCCGAGTCGGGCGCTCGCGCGGCTTCACTGGACTCGCCGATGAATGATTCCGTCGGGTGGCGCGTGTACGCCCCCGCCGCCAGCGGTGAAAGCCGTCACCGATAAGCCGTGAAACGCGAAAGCGACGCAACACTTGGGCGGGTACTTTTTCGGCACATTACAGACTCCTTGAAACGTTATCCGCTCTCTTGGACGCGTTTGAGTATAATAAACTGTCGTAACGAAACTACTAGATTCGTAGACGAGTTGTTTCTCCACAGTAGACACATTATAAAATTGACCTTCAAAAATGAAAAACTGTTGTATAACTTGAATTTTCAAAGAATAAATCCGATAACGTGCCGATTTAATATAATTGCACTGCGAAGACTTTGCGAATGATTGTACATATAATTTGCACAGATCATGAATTAAAGGTTTAGCACGGAGTAATTTTGGCGTTTCTCGAATAATATTATCATTACTGGTTAGAAAAACAGTAGCCGTGATTTCTAAATAAAATTTCATAAAATGATAATCGCAAGTGATAGAATATATTATTCGGTTGAAGCTCTAGGAAGCATATAGCTAGTTAAATTTTAAATATACCGAAAATGAAGTACGTCGTTTCCTCAACGTAGAACAAATATGACGTAGGCGTGACGCCTGACACGTTAAAAGTGTTATTTTTATAAAATGTCCAATTCCCATTCGGAAAAAGCGGGATAATTTGCTCCGGTTAGCTACGTAACTCGGGCTCGAAGGGGGGTTGGGTGGAGGCGGGTGGGAATCCCAGGCGCACCCTTGGGCTCTCGGGAGGTCCGTCGATTGCTCTCGCGCGTCCACGCATCCTCGGGGCGACACGGATTGAAAAGGACAGGTAGGGGGCCGGGGCAGGCTGCAGACGCGTGCCGGCAATGAGCGGCATTAGGATCGAACGAGCCAAAAAGTGGGACAAAGCTCGGGCGGTCCGAGGCGCGAGTGGGTAGGAGGCTGCACAGGTGCACGTGCGGCGGGCGTCCTCCCCTGGCTCGCGCCCCGCGAGACAATAACCGTCTAGCGCGACGGCGATTCTCGCCAAAGCCGGGAGCCGGGAGGAATAGGAGGAAAGGCCGAGGAGCCAGGGAGATGTCCGACTATATTTGGGACGTTGAGCCGCGCTTACTTGGCTCCACTGGCCCACTTGGCCGTTGATTATAGGAGTCGGGCTATTTTTAGGGCCCGGGCCGGGCTATCGGCTGCGCGTGCACTCGGCCACCCCCGGGTCCGTCCTTTCTCCACCCCGTGAGCCCGGCGGCCGGCCCCTCGTCCCCGGGCGATAGGCGCGGGGCCTATATCGGGGAAAGTCATAAAACTTCAAAATAGACACTTGGCCCATCGAAATAGACGCACCGAGCCGTCAGAAAGCCCCGTATTTATAGCGCTCTGGAGATGCCCTGGCGAGGTGTCCGGCTGGAGGCGCGTGCAGGTGGAGGGCCAGGGCGGCCCGCGGCCCGGGCTGATAAGCCGCGGGCGACCGGAGCCGCGCGGGATCCTACGTGCACCTCGGGCTATTAATACCCACCCCGGCCCGATATTACTCATCCGAGCAGATCTCGCCCGCGAGTCTTTCTCCCTCTGGCGCGGCGGCCCGTTCAAGGCCTGCGGCCGCGGTCGGTCTCTCGGTGCCCGGGTCTCACCGCGAGCGGCGCGCGAGGCCCTCGCCTATTTCGGACCGCGCCGCCGCGGCCGGCTCCTGTGCCCCTACGGCCCACGCCCTTCCTCGCGCCCGCCCCTTCTTTTCTCCTTGCACCGCCGTTGTGCAAACGCATCGGCTTACCGGTGTCGATATCCCGAAACGGCGTTACGCCCAAATTACCCGCGTGCCAAGCGGCGTTACACACTCGCTCGCTCTGGTATTTTCGGGAATCGTCCATTGTTAAGCCGCCCGGCCGCGGATTGCGCTTCGCCAGAGAGCCGGCTCTTCTCCCGCAATTTTCGCCCCTAATTCCGGTATAAAAAGCCCGGGCGGCGATTATTAAATGGCCAATGGAACGACCAGTTGGCTGAATACCTCGTGCTTGTCAACCGTATAAGTAATTCGCTTCAAAAATTCCCATAAATAAAATGAACACTAATTCTACACTTGTAGCTTTATAACATTCATGGCCTCTTCTCACCTCTACCTGTTACACTGACAGCTAATGGCCCACAAATATGTTCGTCGCAGTAGTAACCTGCATACCTCTAGAAAAAGATGCACAGTAATTCAATTGTCGGATAGATATACATTATACATGACGAGTGTATATCGTAGATATGTAGACTGCTGAATATACGGACAAAATAGAAGACGTATTCGTCTCTATTTATAAATATATAAAAAAACAAGGCTAGAGTTTTAACATTAATTATTTGAATCGTTGATGTAACTTTAAAAACTTATATCTTTATTATATCTATATTATTTATTTATATAATCTTTATTATAAAAAGAACAAATTTTGCCTGTTCACGGAGCTTTTTTTAAATGAGCTAAGCATCTCGCATTATTTCACAAAATTGTGCAAACCAACGCACCCTATTTCATACAAAATCTTAAACCGTTTTCAAAATCTACTTATGAAATTATTCAATTTATTCAGAGATTTAATCACCATTTTTGATTTAATAATCGCCATATCTTGTCATATTGTGGATAATAATAAAGAATTGTCAAAAACATTTTTAGCATAAAAAGTGCTTCGGTCTATTTGACAACGTGACAAGATAATTCATTATAAATTAAACGTCTTCATTTTTCTCTGTTAACTCTAAAAAATACAATGATTTTTTAATTCGATGTGGTTCATGATATAATCATAAAGGGGGTAAGATAATAAACTTTTCACTTATTAACTACTATATTTGTGTAATTAATCTTCTTAACATATAATTAAAAAATAAATGGTAATTAAAAAGTAAAAATTGAAGACTATTTAAATATTTAAAATTTGAATCAGTAATTGTTTCGGAATTATATAATAAGTGTAAAAAATTAAATAAATATTACAATAAGGATAATTACGGTTTCGTCAATGCTACAGAATATCCCAAAAACACCAGATGCTGTTACAGAAAATAAGAAAGCAATGAGGATTATCGTTTTCATGTACAAAAATAATATATAAACAACAATGATTTTGTATATAAATATAGCTACAAACCAGTAGTTATTGTGGTATTGTAAGTTATGAAAGAATAATTAATTATTGGCCATATCTGATTATTACAGCTTTTTTTACTCTACATTAGTATTTTAAGTAGTATCTCCATGCAGAACATTCTATTATTGATAGGTTCGAATATAATTTTAGAGGTCTAAAATTAAAGCAATCTGGATTTGAAAAATGTTAGCAATTTTATTTTAGTAAATATAGTTCTTTTTCATGTTACGTGTATCCAAAGTGTGTCGATTACGTGTATCGATTCGTCATAATAATTATGACTTTTTTAAATACAACATAATACATTGAAATAGTATAAGAAAATACATTCTAAATACATTCTATATTTATTTGAATAAAATAAACTAAAGGGTTTTTAGTATATTTTCAAATAAATCACGTGAAGATTACGTGAGTGTGCATGCTCATAAGGCAATATAGCGAAAAATTTATGTTTTTGTCAATATTGACATCATAAATCAAAGAAATTCAGTCTAAGCGTAATATTACTATTTTCACTTGAAATATATTTTAATAAATCATTTTCATTTAATATTTTGTATACGTGAACTTTTCCTACTTTCAAATGTATCATGATTTTTGAAGATAGGCATAGGAAATTTTTCTATTTAAATTTGTTTCAGTTACATAGATCTATATTTGTTTATATAACAATTAGTTCTATTAAGCTTATGCACTAATTAAAATATATCTAATTCATCTGAAGGATACAAGGATCCACACACTATTTATATAAACATTAGATGCAAAGTCTACATAGAAAATATCTCAATCGTGTAAAAAATGAAATATTCTCGCTAGGGTTGAGGAATTTTCCTCGTGCCGCGTATATAGGCTCATTACAGCTTACAAAAATAGAGTGTCGTTGTGTTTCGCCATCCTGCTTCCGTACACGCGCGGTTCAAAGCGCACGTCTATTCGCGTCCAATTTTTCTCTTCCTCGCTCTCCATGATGGGCTACAAAATAAGAGAAGTTCATATAAATTACGTAAAACTGGTGGTTCACACTCTCACGCCTAAGAAGCGTGTGGAACTCTATTATAGCGCAAACGCTCCGAAAATGATCGACCGAGGGTCATCATTCCTTCCGCACGTCGTAAGTACACAACTCAGCACATTTGGTAAGCAGATGCGAGCAAGGGTAGTCCTGAGTACAGATTTCATTCTCTGAAGGTATAAACATCTATCTTTAATTTTTTAAAGTCCATCGACAACTTTTACCAGGACAATAAATAAAACTCTCTTTGGAACCGTATATTTATTTGGCATTAAAGTACACAATTTATGGTTATACATAAAATTTTCATGATGAAGAAAGTTTGTAAGTCGTATTATAATACTAAGTAAAACAAACAAACAGATACAAGATACTCAGAAAAATAAAGTTTTGCATTTCACTCTCTTCTCTCAAAGAATTAAAACGTATATTTACTTTCACAAAGACAATGTATACATTGTAAGACATTCTAAGACAGGTCATAAAATAAAATTGAAAAATAATTATACACATAAAAACATAAAAATAAAATAAAATCACAATATCTATGAAGTAACTAAAATGCATTTCATCCGTATAAGAAACTTCATTTTTGTTTTAATGCGATCAAATATAGATAAACTATTTGAATCCAAATTCTTTTCTAAAAACGTATTAACGATTTTTTTGGAAACAAAAGCTTTCCTTTTAAAGGCCGTTGTCATTGTCTGAAATTCTTTGCTCCTATTCTGTAAGTCAAATGAAAGATGCTTTGAGTACTCATCTTTAGAACTCGAAGTGTGTATCTTTTCATAAAATTATTGTTCTATCCTATAATACGAACACAAATTAATATTGTATATTGAAACATTATTTTTGCAATTTTTGTTAATAGTCTGTTATTCTTTTAAAAGGTGCAATTTACTGAATTTTGAGGCCATTACTTACTCCTATTTGGTGGAGCATATTGTATAGTACATATAGTTATAACAAATAGACTTATCGATCTCGTTGACTATATTAGTAAATCATACGATGGGCACAGGAGTTATTTCCATTATCAATTTACTTTTGTGACATAAATCTAGATGTAGCAAGTCCTTGTATTGTCATCCGCGATGTGCATATTAATACAAGAATAGTTGTATTTGCCATTTGTTCTTATGAATAGCTTTTATATGCACATAATTTTTATCTCATTTTACTACAATTATATTTATAATGACAATATGATACTTTAAAATCTTACAAACCAAAGGTAGGTAGGTGTTTCGAATCAATAATAGTTTACAGTGAAAAAAAATGAGGAATTTTAATGAAGACGTTAAGAGATATTATATTGTTAAATTTACTGATTAAAAAATATTAATTTCTTATATTATGCACTTAAAGTATTATTTATTTTAGCAGTAGACTCAAAATTTAACCATCAAACCCACTTTGGATAGTACTTCTAGCCTTTACTACTGTATTTTATTAGATGTTCAATTATATCTGATATAGATACATGATAGATGATTATTAGATAGAGGCAAGGCAAATTTCTAAGCAATATGAGCAATGTATGAAGATGAAATTGAATACAGCGAATCCTAGAGAAGGACGTGAGATAGTTTTCTCAACGATAAGATATGCTTACAACAAAAAATAAAAGCATACTTTTATTATGTACTACATAGTTTCGATGACTGATATTTGAGTGATCAGATCTAGAAAAGAATTAAGCAAATGGTCAAAACATTCTTGTACTATCGTGCTTTTAGTCTTTTGTCTGATGACATCTGCTCCCAAGCTAAAAACCCTATTTTTATCAGTTTCCATACACACAACGATATTATATGACAGGCATAAGAAATATCTCATATTTCCCAAATTTTTTGTGGAAATTTTTACTGGATATCATATTTTAATAAAAAAGTTGTTCATACAGCAAAATGAGCGTTCAAATGAAAATTCAATAACATTTTTATATAAATTACTAGATTTTTAACATTTTTAAAAATAATTTTTTTCTCTTGTTTAAAATTTTAGTCAAGAGTATCCTCTTAACAGATATATGAGTACCTTCATATTTATATAAAATATGCAACAAAAATGAATTACGTATAGCATGAAAGTACAGCACAGCATAACATAAATTGATTTATAAGATTGTTGAAAGTCTTTCCAAATATATTTACTATCGAATCTTATAAAAATCACTTCAAAATAACTCTATACGTGCTTCCAAAACCATACGCTCATATTGAACATTTATAATATGAATGTTTCGGTAAACATTTATAAGTTTATTTATTTTTCTTGATATTTTACAGTTTATATTTATTAGCGATCTGATTGTACTATGTAAGGCTCATAAAAAGCTAATTATTATATTAAAGCTTTTTGACTCTATAATGTAGCATTTGAGCTTTATATATTTTCAATATCTCCATGAATACTTTGAGCTATTTTTTATACTAACAAAAAATGTCGGGGATCAAATGATGATTTCAGGTCGATGAACAGGGCGTGCAAGAGAATTATCGCAGAAACTGCTGACCATTTTTTCCTGCCATTCTGTTGGCCGCCTACGCGCCGCAAATAAAATAATCAGAGTAACAAGATCAAGGGCAAGATGAAAAGCTGTTAAAACGACGCGATGCGTATCCACAACTATTTTCACATTTCCACAAGTTTAACTTATTCATGATTTTAAAATTTTTTGAAACAAGAAAGAAGAATCGATTTGTTATTAATCTTATGAAATATAGCAGAATTATATGCCTTTCTTTGAATAAATAGTATTATTCTTTTATTTTTAGAAACTTAAAATAAATAATCACCGCAAATCTCAGATAAAAAGAACTGTAATACAATCTTTAATTTTTGGAATGTTTTGAAAATAATTTTTAAAGGTTGTGCATAAAAAAGATAAGTCATAGTGCCAAAGTAACATTTTAATTTATTTTAGATTTGATTGATTTTTTTATTTCATAATAATTTGAAAAAATATAATAAACAAAAATAAAAAAGTCAGAGAACTAAATTCTAACTACTGTTAGTATCGAAAAAGTAAAATTTTTTCTTTACTCAAGAAAAGTAACAACAAAATAACGCAAAGACGTGAATCGGATTTGTGCACTGACAGGTGGAACAGACGTACTTTTACATACGGAGACTTTTTGATTTTTAAAAATAGTTAGAAGCCTCAACGGTCTTCTCAAATTTTCTTATGCAGAAATCAGAATGCTGATCTATTTAACCCAGTATATTAAAAATTCTGTTTCAAAGGAATCCAAAACAAAGATCAGTTATATATGATTGCTGAAAAAAACAGAATAAGTATGTTTTACTGTTGTAACATTAGTTGTTTTTATTTATTATTTTAACAAATCTAAATAAATGTATATAAATATAATGATAATTTATTTTCTTGACATTCTTTAACTTTTGTAACTTGTTGTAGATAATTCTAATAGATAATATAATTGAATACTATACTAAGCGTCTGAAGATCTCTGCCTTTTCTACTCAAAGCATTCTGAAGTGCGCGACTGCACTGCGACATCTAAAAGTGGCGTTGAACAGTACAATATAATTGTACAAAGCTTTATCGCATTAATAAATGAGTAATTAAATGCTATTTTTATTGAAAGTTGCTACTGAGTAATGCAACATTATGCAAGAAGCAAAGATGAAAAAGGATCTTTAACACTTGACTCGTGTCGACAGACTTATTAGAAAAGTCGCACAGATATTTAAGTCGTTTGAATAAGTCTTCTGCCGAGCAAAAAGAATGCTTGTTTAAATTGATGAATTGCTCCTATTCCCGGGCGAGTCACATAAATATAGCTAGTCAAGTGCTGGAAATAAGCGGTCAAACGATTGGAGATATTAATCGAGCACAGGAGGAGCCGAGAGCCTGGGAGATCCAGGCAGGAGCGGTGCAGAGACGGATCCGTCGCAGCATCCGGCGGAGCGCGAGCTTGGCGGGCTCGGATCGTGGGCTCGGATAGGGTCCGGAGTGCTCGAGGGCGAAGTGCGCGAGTCCTGGCGGGCCGCGATCGCGGGGCCGGCCTCGAGAGCAGCGGCTGGGGCCGGGGCTGGCCGCGGGCCAGGCGCCGGTTTGCGCCGGCCGCCGCCAGGGCTCGTTGGGGCGGCGTACTTAAGCGGACGGCCCGGCCCCTGCGCCGCCCCGTTCATCGCCCAGCTATCGCCGGCGGACGAGAGCGCGCGCACACCCCAGAGGCACAGAGCTAGCCTTGCAGGCCATAGAGCTGCGGGGCGCACCGCGGGACCGTGCGCCGCAGCCTCCCCGGTAAGTCCCAGCAGTGCAGTGACTCGCCCATAAGTGACTTGTGATAACCTATCTTCGCTGGACCAGCCGGGAACACTCAGTGAACGCGTCCAGTGACTCTCCTAGCTTTCGTAGTGCTCGGCCAACCGACCCTCCAGCCGGCCCGGAAGCTCTCCTCCTATGCCACCGGCGTGACAGTGTGCGAAATATAGAGAGGGAGAGTTTGAGTTTACGCGCTCAATCATTGCAACCTGACACTTTTCCTTCCTCTGTCCTCTCTCTCCGTTTGGATGATTTGCAGTGCAGTGTCTTAACAAACATCGACGATTGTTCACTATTGTGCTTTACTGTCAGATTAGCCAAGCGGTCTAATTAAACAACCTTTGGGTATTTAAATACAAATCAGCATTCGTTTGTTATGTAGGAAGCAACGCGCGACAAGTACAAATCAGTGACTATGAATATAGACGCGATCATATAGTTTAGAAATTTAACATTTGAACATTTGTCAGAGTCCTTGGGATGAACGTAGTTAACAGCTATACTCGCCCGAGAGTACAGGTTATTTTTGATTTTTCGAACATCGCTAATGCCACTTTTTCGGTGCGATTGACATTCTAATTCTGTTAGTTCTCTTAGTTTATTTATTCTCCATTTCTTCTCTTATTTCATTCTTTCGTTCTTTCATTCTTTGTAAAATTTTGAACATTTTCAGTTTTTCTCCTAAATTTTATATTCAAAACTTTTAGCAATCTATCTTGCAATGCTAGTTATTTATCATTTATATATATTTTAATCTCTGACACGGACAAAAAATTTAGTGCCTGTATAATTTTCAGATACTTTTTTAAATAAAATTTCAAAATTTGTTTTACGATATCCAGCAAAAAATTAATTGCGATTCTTCATCATATTTTTTGACAAAAAATAAAAACTAAAAAATTATTTTCGTTTTACAAAATCTTCACGAGTGATGATACTGACTGACTACAGTAATAAATATACTACATCAATATCATATACATGTTCGATTTTATAATTTTTATAATTAAGCCTTGACAAACAGAAATATAGCTTAGTTCATTTTTTTCCATGAATATACACCAGAGGTCTCTGTGGCTATTCTTTAATGATTCGACGTCTCAACGACGTGTCAGTGTAGCTGACGTCGAGTCTTTAAGGATATAGAATCTATTTTTAGTTACGTCTAATAAAAGAAAAAATTAACGAAAACTCGTAATCATTATAATTTTTAAATATTTTGAAAATTAATTGAAAGTTAAAAACTACAAATCTTTATGCATTTCAAATATGCTATTATTCTTTAAATCTTAATGAATTGTTTGGTCCGTTGAAGAATGAGGGTAAGCACTGAAATAAAAAATTTCTTGAAAATAATATATTTTTCATGCCAAGTTAAGAATTTAAATTATAGGTAAATGATATTGAATTTCTAATACAATAAACTAATTCAAATCTCTAAAATCTTTAATAATATTTTAATTGACGATAAGGTACGATTACTATAGAATATTATTTTTATTTCATATAAAGTTTTTCAGTAAAGCATTTAAGTAGTTTATTTGTCATTGAATATTTTTACTTGATTGTAAAGAGGAAGATTTTTATGTTTCACTCAACCCGTAATCGTTCACGAAATTACTTTTGTTCTTGCATAGAAATAAAAAATTACGGTTGAGAAAAAATTCCTATAAAATTTTTCTGCAAAAATATTTCCAACTGTCATTTTTAAACAGAGAATTTTGTTATCTGCACAATAACGGTAAACAGGAAAGTTTTAAGTAAATAAGTTTTTGAAGAAAAAATTAACTGCCATTTGATTTTCATAAAATACTACATTTGCATGACTTGTAGGATAAGGAACATTACAGTTTTCATTTTATTTATTTCCTTCAAAAAGATATTAACACTTTTCTAGTGCAGTATGTCAAAGATGTTGGTGCAAGCCAACTTTCAAAGACTAATGTTTATAACATTGCAATTTTGTGAGTATTTTGAAAACTACAAAATAAGAATTATATTAATAATTGATACTAAGCAGACAGTGCTGCAGTTTTTAAATAAATAATGCTCGGTAGAAGAGATAACGATTTTGATTTTGTAATCAAGCGTAACAGTGCCGTTGAAGAGTCGTTTTTGAAAAGAAGTTCGAACGGAGAACCAATGAATAATGACACACGACGCGTCAATATTGCAAATATAAATTTCGAACTGAAAACGGCCTCTGTGGGCCAGTCGATAAAGTAGGCAGGCTAAACGAAGCAAGAAAGGCGCTCGATGAACAAACGGATCGCGTGTTGACATCGGATTCAGATCAGCACGCGCATATCAGCCGATCTGTACCAGCTCGATACCGGCGACGAAGGCCTTGAAATCAAAGGAGAAAGCTGGAGCGCGCGGGGAAGGGCAAAGAAGCGAGGGTTTGGCGGGGACCCTAGAGGTTTCCCCGCGAAATTGGGCAAAGTGAAAAATAGCAGGCGGCGAGCTGGGCTCGGTGGGCGCAGGCCGCGCCCCTCCCCGGGGGGCGGCCGGACCTTGGTGCATTAAACTGGCTGACCTACAAGACCGGTGCCAAGAATCCACTTTGAGCAACTCGAGTGGAGGCAGGTCCGCGCTCGGGGCTCGGCGGCCAGTTGGAGCGGACCCGCCGGGGCGGCCTCTTATCGCACCCGTCAGCCGCCTCAGGTTTGCCTCAGCCCCAGCCCGGGGCCTTAGAGCGCGGAAGGGCGGCTCTTGCGCAACGCCGGGGACGGGGGCGGGACGCGCCGGGCCGATAACGAGGCTCCGACGGCGACGCGAGTGAGCCGCGATTGAAAATAGACGCGGAGCCGCGGCCCCTCGCGCGATCCTCGCCGAGCGTGTCAATCACGCGGGATATATCGTCGCTGTCGGGCGCCCGAAGCCCCCGGGCCTTTGTCGTGCCGCCTCCGCCGCCTCCGCCGCCGTCGTCGCCTCCTCCGCCTCGTAATCTTGGCCGAAGGTCTCGTAAGTCGAGCGCCGAGGAATGCGCGCACGTGGCGCTCCGTCGGCCCAAGCGCTAAGGCAGCTCAGGTGCTATAATTGGTGCGCGCGCCCGCTCGCGCCCGCCCGCTTCATTAAAGCGATTCTCGGGCGGCGCGCGCGCGCGCGCGTCTGACCGGACCGCGGGGCTTTCTACTGGAGCCGACGTAGCCCCCCATTGCAGCCTCTCCGGCTTCCGACCTTGCCCGTTCTTTTTCAATGTCCCCTCCCGAGGAGCCATGAAACCCTGGATTCCGACTAAACGGCGCGATAAATCATTCGGTTACGTGTGTCAATGTAGAGAAGAGGAACGCTTGATGAGTCGTGCGGGAAAAGCGAGGAAACCGGACGAGCGGCCAGGTGGCGAGCGACGAGAGAGCCATCGTCGGGCGCTTACATAAGGGTAGGGGCCGGCCTTGGGCGGCATGGGGAGGGCGCGAGTGAGTCAGCGGTGCGGTCGGGCAGGGCACCGGCCGAGCGGTGGCCCGGGCCTCGCACGTGCGCCCGGCCCGGGGGCGCCCGGGCTCGCGATTCGCGCAAGGTCGCCGCCGAGAATAAACGGGCGGCGGCGGCGGCGGCGGCGGCGGCGACGCCGGTTTCGCGCCAATTCGCGGCTTTCCCGGAGCTGCCCCCGCGCCGAGGCCGTCCTTTTATTCCTTAGGCTTTATTCTTGGCGGTCGCCCCCGGGTCCCTTCCAACTGCGCACCGTCTGCGCGGGACAATGTCGCTTGGCACGCCGCCCCGCCGGTCCGCGCCAGCTGCGCCCGAGAGCTCGATCGACCTATCGATCCCCGCCCGCCGATCGATCGCCCTTTTTCCCTTGGCACCTGCGCGCCCGACCCCCGGCCCTCGCTTTTTTCTGCAAAATGCGCCTGGCTCGAGGCCCTTGACCGTTTCACTTTTGGCTCGAGGGCCGGCCAGACGTACTCGACTGTCGCAACAACCGCTCGTACCGAGCGCCTTATCGGATCAAACGAGAATTCCCCCAATGGGTTCGATGCGATTTCTGGGCTATGGCAGCCTTGACGAGTAGTAGGGCAAACCAGTCGATATGACTGTGCTCCGCGCCCCACTTCCCGAAAAATCCGCTGTCTCGTGCATAGATGCATCCTGTATACGTTTGAATTCGATTGTGCAAGGCGCTTAGTACTTTTCCACGTCTAATTGCGATCGGATATTGCGTTTCGGTAAAACCTATATCACGAGCTTGCAATCAATGGGGAAATTCGGGGATTTTTTAAGCCAAGACTTTTTGCAACGCTTTCTAATGGCCACTCGCCAATTGGTTCGGCTGAACTAATTTAGCTTGTCATCCATTTCTTTTCCTAGGATCTTCAACCGCACGAGGATTTCGATGATTCTATTTGGGAACGAGCTTGCTTCTGCTTTCCCGCAATGTCGACCTAACTTGAAAACGCGTTACTCTCACCCAGTTCCATAATAGTTTCATTTCAGAGTGATTGATGCCTTGTCAGAGCATGTCGTTGAACCCACATTTATATTCTTCTTATCGGTTAAAGGAGATATTCTCTCTATTCGATAAAATCGTCGGATGTACTCAAACTGGATTTGAGTCAATGAGAAATTATAATCTATGCACTGGCTATAAAAGATAAGCTTCTGATTTTATCAACAATATATCGATAATCCAACTTGTAATTTGTAGTAATAATAAACGCAAATATCGCGTTATACAAAAGATTTAATATGATTGACTGCTTTTTAATTTTACTATTTGATTGGCACGCACACAATTTAGACATACGAATGAGTAATTTTGAATTTTTGAAGTGCTTCTGTTTGCATTAAGTGATTATTACACTAACCTGTTACTTGTTTGATTCACTTAAAAAAGTTTGAATGAAAGGTAATTTTAAACGTTTACTGAGTAGTTTTATTCGAATTAATTATATTGCAATAAAACGAAATGCCATTCATAGAGAATTTCTGAATATAATACTTTTATATATCGTCTATTTTGACATTGTGTGACTTGTGTTATTGTACATAATAAAGTAATAATGAAATAGTGTTCAACAGATAATTGGCTGTCTTATCTAAAACCATACATTATACTATAATTGTATTCTATTCCGAATCTTGGACCTTGAATCCGATACATTAAACGAAAACGCGGTCGAAATGAACGCTATTTTGCTATTTAAACGCTCGACTGGCTTTCTCACAAACAGACGAAGGGAGATTACCAGAGATTAAGAAGAAGCTATAAGAGCCGGCGGTAGCTCGTCTAGAAATTGAAATGCACTATTTTTACATCGAGTGTGTTTACATTCGGGACACGTGAGTGCTTTGTCGTCTCTGTCGCAGCAGGCCACAAGCTAATCTTTTATGTAGTAAATTGCCTCGGGTCTTCTTTATAATCACCCGAATGTGGAAAAGCAGCACGAGGATATTTGTCTATTTCGACGAGAAGATCGCATTAACCTTGACCCGGTGCTATGGTGATCTTAATGCTAGGGACATTGAAATTTCGGCGTCTCCGAGAGGACGTTGCACCCGCGATACAGAATTCCGCTTCCCCGAGTAACGAACTCGCGGCCGACTAGAAATGCCGTGTCGCCACAAGGAATAAAAATCAGATATTGTAGTTGTTGAATTTGTAATTGAGATCGCAGAACACTTTAGCTACAGGTTTATACCTGCTCGTGATCTTGCGCAATCTTCAATTAAATAACGTCACGTCTGCAATAGAAATCTAAAAATAGAGATTTGCGAAAATCAATTTTATAGCGGCGCGACTAGCTCTGGTGTAGCACAGTCTGATAAATGATTGCTATTCTGGTAATTTTCCGGTTTTATAGCACATACGTAGATCGTATTGCATTTGATGTTCAAAAAGGTGCAAGAATCGCGCGTTTGAGCGGCTGTCCGGCGACCGTTAAGAATTCGGTAGTACGTAATGTAAACACGTATGCTCTCGTGTGGGGTACATTTGGGGCGGTACGATGCATCGTGATGAATGAAAGCCTAAATTAAATTGCGGCATCGAGAAGGAGGTTAACCGCCCTGCCAAGCGCGCAAGCCTAATAGCAGATCGTATAACGGAGCAGTAAAAAGTCTCGAGCGATTAAATCAAAGTGATTTGCAAGATACATTTTCAAACATAATCGCGCTTAATGAGCAACTTGATCTTTGCTGCCTCGCGAGCCGGCACGAGTGATAAACGCTCCATTATTAGCAAGACGATTCGCCTGCCAAGCGATACATCTCGGAGATTATTGAAAAAAAAAAGTGGGCAAAGAGAGGGCGAAGGGCGACGGGGGTGGAGGCCGCGAGGCTCTGCTCGGGGGGATAATTCTCCCGGATTATTTTTCGTTAGCCGGCGAGCACCCAAATAACATTCCGGCTAGAATGGAGTTTTCTAGGTCACTCGGATACGTTCACCCTTCGCGCGGCTAAAACGGTGCCGTTTACGAAGCGGCCGAGGCGGCGGCGCACCGCTAAAACCGGAGATCGCGCGTATCGGGAACTCGAACTTGCGCGCCGTTTGCGAAAGCTCGGGCGCACTCGGGGCTTGCGACAGCCGGCGGCATTGGGGGTTTTTCGCCGCGAGGGTCGCGACCCCGCGCCGCCGGGCCAAGCGCAACAAGTGCAAGGGGAGCGTTGGAAAAACAGAGGCGGCAGGGGCCGCGAGGCTCCGCGGGCGCCCGGATGGGCTCGCCGCCGCCGCCACCGCCGCCGGCTGCCAAAATAATTAGGAAGTGCTCGGCCGCCGGCGCGCTAAAAGCGTCGCTCGCGTCGGCCCCGCGCGCCCGTCAGCTGGTGCGCGCCGCCCGGGCGTCAGTCGGTCGAGAGACGCGCGGCACCGCACCTCGCGCCTCCTCGTGCACCGCAGCCTCCTCCGCTCTCGAGGGCCGCCCGCGCCTCCGGGGGCCGCCGCCCCCAGCGTCTCCAGGAGCCAGAGCGCCGCGGCCCACGCGCCCCCCACCGCGCCGCCGCCGCCGCCGCCGCCGCCGCAGACCTTACGTAAGTCCCGCGCGCCCGCCCGCGCCCTCGCCGCCGCCAAGGCCCCGACCCTGCCCTGACCTTGGCGCCCGCCCGCCTCCAAGTTGAAGGCCGCCTGGCCCGTGGGGGTCCCACGCCCGCTGCCGCCGCCGCCGCCGCCGCCGCCGATCTATGCGCTCGACGCGCGCCCCGAGCGCCACCCCGACAATAACACTCCTAGGCATTCTTCTCCCTGCTATTTATATTTATTTATTAAACAAGCACCCGCGAAACCCGCGCTCCTCGCGGCTTCCAACTTTTAGCGCGATCTTCCGAAAAAATCATTAGTCTCGGCCGAAGCGGCTGCGGATATACCGAATTTTTCGCTAAAAATAATGAGAGGGGGCTTTTGCTAAAATTAAGATCAATTTGGGAAACCTTGAGGATCCAGCGCGGTAAAATCATTTGCTTCTTTAGCCGGCCGCCCGTTGGGAAAAACTCGCTCGATCAAACTTTGATTTTTCCCCTAAACCGACCTCCCCTGAATCTTTTTGATGGCTCCACGATAAAATTGGACCACCCGACATTTCGGCCTGTTACATAAAGTCGAACGCCTCCTGCCTTCTTTTACGTGTTACGTAAAATGCAAATTTTCATTTTTCTATTTAAATCTATTTTTTATTACGGGAATTAAACCTATTTTGCTTCTCCTTCAAATTTAGAAAAACATCAAACACTTATTTATATCTATTATAAAACCTCCGATCGTATACTAAAACAAAGCTCGTTTACAAAACATATATATAGATTATGTTTGGTATCGATCTATTAAATAATAGATTATTATATAACGTATATAGTTAATATAAATAGCAGGAGGAACACTTCTCTTCGATTTTTGAGAAAATTCAAATGGCCGTGCGAAACGATCTTGTCAATAAATGCGATAAAAAGCATACATTTAAAAATATAATTTATGACGAATTAGGCAAATTGGAAATATAATATAACGCGCCGAATACATTGCATAAAAATGTTAAAATATGTATAGTTTGCGATCGTAACTATTTCATCGTAGATTCCAAATATATTTTAAGCTCGCAGAATATAAAGCACTTAGTTGCAAATAGTAATTGAATAACTGCCAGTAAGTAATTCATTTGAACTATACAGTACTACTCTTTAGGTACAAAGTTGTATCAGAATGAATACTTTAAAATCAATGCGAATAAAGCTTTGACGAATAACCAAAAATTATAAAATTTAAAATACATTATGATCTGCAATATCTATAAAATATTAAAAGCGGTCGATTGAAATACATTAAAAGAACATTAAGAAATAATTTTTTGAATCAAACGTGCTTCATTTTTTAATCTACAAACGGTAAAGTAGAAAAAGCGCTCGTGTCTATGCCTAATGAAACTAATGCACACAGGCGTAGAAGAGCAGCAGCGTGCAAATTGCACAGTACATCATTATTCGCGGAAGAGCAAGGCGAAGAGCGCCACCTTCGCAAGCTGCAAGATCCAAAGTGCACTCTTACCGACACTGCAGTTTCACCCCGCGTGCTCTACGATTTCGCGAAAAGTGGATGTTTTGGCGACAGCGGGCCGTTGTTTACCGCGGGGAGTAGCGCACGAGGCGAAAGCCAAGTAAATTAAATTCGGCGAAACAGAGTGCGAAAGCGCACCGGCGGCGCAGCGCGCGAGGAGACAAAGAGACTGCGCGGGAAGGATGGAGGTATATAGGATCTGCAGCGGGCGCGCGAGCTTGGGGCTCTTGTGCTCTCGGCCACTCGGCCCCGGGCGCGCAGCTGCCGCCGCTGACGGCGACGCGTTACGTAAGCCGACAATGCGCCGCTTGTCCTTTTCAAAAGCATCTTAAAATACGCGCCAAGGAAATAGCCTAGCAGAAGCCTTAAAATAAAACGGCAGTGCGTCACGCGGGTGCGAGCGAGAGGGCGGGCGCGAGAGCAAAGCACGCGCCGCGAGGCCCGCCGCCGCTCCCGGCCAATCGCGTCGCTCCACATGCTCCCCGCGGCCGCCCGCCGCCCCGGGCGCCAAATTCAAACGGCGACGCCCGGGCGGGCGCAAGGGCCGCGGCCGCGAGCGCGGGAGCCGCCGCGGGCGCACCGGGAGGCCGTCCCCGGCGCCCGAACGACCCCCCGCGGCCCGGGTCCAGCTGGGGCAGGGCGCGTCGCGGGTGCCGGCAGGGGGCGCGCGGCCCGTCGCCGATGATTCGCCCTTGCTCCGCCCGAGGCTCCGGGCTATGCTGCCTCTCTCTCTCGCTCGCGCCCGCCTGCCGCAGTGCCGCCTGCCGTGCTCGCCTCAGTACAACGTGCGTAAACGCGCCGAGCGATACTCGTCGGTCTCTCGTCAGTCGGAGCAGGCGGCTGCAGAGGACGAGGTGGGCTCAGAGTGTCGTCGTCGTGCGCGTGCCGTATCAGCTTTCCCCTTCTCGCTCTCTAGCGCAGCGAATAGCTACGCTCTCCAGTTTCGCTGTGCCAGCGCGACGAGGCAGGAACCACGGCATGACGCGCAGCCCCGGATGAAAGTGGGTGCAATTCTCGCGCTTCCTATTGCGTCATGTGTCCTGGGAGTCGCTCCTCCGACTCCCCGAGTCCTCGCCCGTGAACGAAGAGACAACACCCGCCTGCCCTAGAGCCGCGAGCTGTGCGCCTCGGCCGATCGGAACAGATCTCTCTCTCTCTCTCTCTCTCTCTCTCTCTCGATCTATCCGTCTCTCTTTCTCTAACACAGTTTACGTGCGCGCTGCGGGGATTGAGTTGCACACGCAGACACGCGCCTACACACGGTCATCCGTTTTCGCGAGAGTGCGCGACCTTAGAGTGCAAGGCTCGCGCGACTCGCGAGACAGTTTCCTCTTCCAGAGTGAGAGAGAGGAAGAGAGTCGCTTACGTACGTGTTCCTAACCTCCAAGGAGGCGGCAGCATCGGAGTACAGCGGCTGGACGCTCGGCGGCGGAGCACCTCTTCTCTCGTGCGAATCCGTTAGTTCCCGGTGCGCGAGCGAGCCAAGAGGAATCGCCTCGTCGAGGGGAAGGTACGGAGCCACGGGGTACTCCGCTCGGCTGTTTTAGAGCCACGTTGTTGTCAAGGGGCCCCCCGCGCGATTTCACCTACGTAACTCTACTTCTATCGTGCGACTTCAAAACTCGTTAGGCCGTTGCGATTTTCTTAATGGTGAGGCGAACTCTCACCTGAAGCTCCACCCGTTTCCGAAGGGTAGAGGCTCTTACTCCGTTTTTTTCCGTATGCAACATTGACTTTCCGATATGGCGACGTGTAGCGCGATTTTCTTTTTCGCTGACGGTTTAAAGTCGAGCTGGAGGGTTGCGTTTCTTCTCCGAGATTCGCGAAAGTTAATCTTAAGTAAACTAGTAAAGAGTATTGTAACTTTTTGCTGCTTTTTGCGGTGTCTGTTTTATACGCTACTTGTGGCTAGTGTGATTACGTTACATTGGAAAGTTATTATTTATGATTGGTTTACAAGATCCTAGAACGCGTTGTATTGTAGCAAAGTGCTGAGTAATATAGATAGATAGATAGAAAACCAAAGCTTTGTTTTTTTTCTTTTATATAGACTGCAGTGACGCTCTAGCTATTAATAATCGATTTCTCGAATATTAATTAGCATTGTATTCTTCAAATTACATTCATTTACAACTCAAATTTAATCTTAACCTGTTCATTTTAGAATGATAGTTTCATTTTCTAAGATACAAAGTATATTATTATTGATGAAAACGTATACAGGATTATTAATATGAACATAAATGGGGTCAAGTCAGGTTAGGTTTAAGTGTCTATTGTTAACAAGAGCAAAAGTTAAAACAGACATGTTTGAATGTAGTAACATGTTTACAAAGAGAATCATTTTCATCGTGATTAACATATTGACTATTTTTTAAAAAAAACTGATTATTCTAAAAAATTATTTATTTTATGTTGCAGAAAATACTTGGGTGAATGAAAGTGTACAGTGAATAACAAGTATTGGAGCAAAAGCAAACATGGAGGACGCTCATTGCAAAACTGTGGACGAAGTCCAAAATTATTTCAACTCTGACCCTGACAAAGGTCTATCAGCAGATCAAGTCAGGAGGAATCAGGAGAAATATGGTCTCAATGGTAAGTACCCACAATCAAAACATTTTATTGCATTTTTTCTTGGTTTTATAATTTCTAGTTCAATGCCTTTGACTTACAAATCAATTTATTTTCATAATTGTATGTTATGAATAATTATAATTTTATCATTAATTTGAATCATATACTCTAATACTTGATATATATTATTCATAACTGATTCTCATTATGAAAGAGTCATAATTACAATGGATTAATTATTCTGAAGCAAATTAGTAAGTTTGTACCTGTGCAAAGATTATTGGAAAAAATGGAATATATTGCAAACATTGACTACTTAGATATACCAATTACATATTATTCATATAATGGCCTAACTAAAAACTATTCTGATATTAAGTAGTAATATTTAATATTAATAAATTCAGTTGATCTGACAAAATCAAATGTAACGAGTAGTCTTTAATTATGAATACGAAAAGAAAATTATTTTTCTATTAAATATTTGAGTCACAACAATTTGGCTGCAAAAAGTGTCAATTTAAAAATAATATACTAAAAATATTTAAAAATAAGTGCACCTAAAAATAAAAATTATTCAAAGTCAACATACAAAAATTTTCAGTAAAATTAGAATTTTCACATTGAGTATAAATTCGAATTTCTATTTCAACTTCAACCACGCGTTCAAATATTCAACTTTATAAATCTATAGCTATAACAAACTTTCCTTTTAAATATTAATGTATTAACTCCAAGAAATGACTCATATAAGTTCTTGCCCCCACATAAATTAGTGTCTAAGTATGTCTCTGTAATCTCAAGTGTTTGAGAAATGAGTTCAAATTTTTTTTTGTTATCTTCAGATGATAAATTTCACCTAACCATTTTCCCATGTCCGAAAAGGTATTCAGAACAACTTAGTGCTGAAAAAATATTAATCGCGAAAAAAATTTCCACGATGATTGATAAAAATCATGTACAGGCGTTCCGTATCAAAGGCAAGAAGTATTCAATGTGACGCCGGAAACTACGTATATACAGCCAGCTAGTGCATCGTATGCTCGTAACGCGGTTTAAAAATCTGCCTTGAATATATATGTATGGCATCTGATCACGACGAGTAATTCGGAAAACTCCTCTGTGGGATATTGCCGAAATAAATGAGAAACGTTTCCCTGATGATCTAATCATCTAATCATGAACGCATGTGCATTATTCATGCAAATATACTTAGGAATAAGCTTTTCCCGATCGATAGATCTTAATTTACATTTTTTAAAATTCACCTCTGTCATTTTGACCTTTAGAGAATTGGTAAACGAATACATTAGCTCGACCCATGATGGATCCTTTCCCCATGGTCATTTTATAATATGAGATAGCATTTTTTTCCATTTTCTTAGAGGAATCAAAATTACCAAATTTGGATCCTGTAAAGGTTAATATCCTTTACGGTTAGATTTCGATTTGATTAAAATTCTCGATATCCTGTTAGACATAATGTCGGTGACAAACTTCATTTCTAAAAAATCTAAACAATTATAGTAAAATAATATGCAATTCATACGTTAACTGGCTATACATTTCTTATACTTTCTCACTCAGTACGGGTATATAACTAAATTTAGTACGTTTTACAATGTAGCAAACAAATCTGTTGAATACCTTATTTCCGAAAAGTAATAAATTACAAAATCAAAAGCTTCAAAATAATTGTTCGCATAAAATTAGTATTACCGTTATTAATAAATACAAATTTTAATGTTTATTGCCGTACAAGTTTTAATATTTTTGAGATTTATAACTGCAATGAAATTTCTAGCTCGTTATTTATATTATTGTTTGAAATTAAATTTTAATAGTTTCATGTACCCTTTTCAAATTCTTATTTACACTTCCTTAGTAGTGAAAAAAAACTTTTATTTAAATTACTTTTGTTTTAAAAAAATTAGCCTTTTTTAAATATCTGACCGTGAAAATATTTTGAAATGCGGAAGAAGCTGCTTAGTTTATCTCTAAATAAGTGGGATTTAAATTAATAAAGATATCTATTATCTTTCATGACAAAGTTTTGTATATTATGTACTGGTTAGGTTCAGAGGATAATATTACAAACAAGCTGATAGATAATGTTTCCTCACGGTAAATCGACAGAAACTTATGTTCTCCAATATTATACTTATAAACTTGCTGTACTTCAGGAAAGGTTTTTATTAATTAATATAATTGAGTTTAAATTTATTGCTAATTATATGAATAATCAGCTCGAAGCTTTTTGCAAATATTTTACTTTGAATAACGTATAAATGATCATCTTTTATCATATTTTAATATTCATTTAACTTTGTAATATTTAAATAATCTTCATAAATCTCTTTATTTATGGCTGCTACATCGATTATTGGCCACTAATCAGTCATATAATGATTATAAAACAATTTATTATACTTAAAATCCCTATGTACTCAATATATTATAATCGTTACATGCGGTATTGTTTTTATATATGCTCTTTTTTTTTCTTCTTTGAATCATTCAACATGCTATGTTCATATTAAATCTATGCAACAATATACTCTACATTCGCGTATATTGTTCAATATTCAAGTAAAGCTAGAATAATTAAAATATAAGCATTGTTATCGAGAAATTACATTTATCGAAATTAATACTAGATACAATTACAATATTCGCAAACAATAGAAAAGAGGGAACATAAGACTCAGATGGCAAGAATAGGAAGTAAAGATAATCAACACCTCTGATAAAGTGCTATATTCACTTGAAGATTCGAAAATCGCGAGATCTCACGCAGCAGTTATACCAAGCGCGCTCATGCAGGCGGAGAGATAGCGACGAATTAACCGTCACAAATTGAGTTGGAGTGATGGTAATAGAGAAATTCCTCCAAACAATTTACCCATGCGCCTGCTTCCGGATGAAAATTAAATGTCCCTTATTGCTTTCACTCGCTGCGTATGAACAATAGTATGGGAGGGTAGAAGAGCGATTGCGGTCTATTGTCTGTTAGAGCTATATAGAGTATGTTCGTTCTTGAAAAGCCGAAGGCCGTACGATATAAGCTCGACGAGCACTGTATCACCTTTGAGCGAGATCGGCTAGTAAGTTCCTCTGCGCAATGTGTACTGTAGGTGCAGAGTCGAGATATCGCGTACGGTGGTGGTTTATATTCGGATTTATACTCTTCGGTAGCCTCGCGGAATGCCACGGCTTAAATTCTAAGTTAGAAACGCTGCTGGATAAAGCTAGTATCTAACCGCAAACTAGATAGCGAATAGGAGAGTTTTCACAGAAATGAATTAGAACTGTTAAACTATCTTTTTCTATTATATTGCTCAAACTTTCTATAGAAGCACATGATATAACAATGTTTTGTGTATACTTTGAAATTTTGTAGAATAATAATATTAAGTAATGTAATATTAGCTATGTAAATTGGAATTAAAATAAAATATTCATTTTTGATATTATTTTAAGCTTTCAATTATAGTATGTTCTTAAAACAATATTATTTTTACATACAATAAATATTAGTATCGAAAAACCTGGATATCGTTGAAGATTGTAGAATAATAATTCAAGTTTATCTTGCAGCAGTGAATAGTATGATCGTAAAAATTCAAGTGTTCCGGTGCAATATGTTAAAATTAAATCATAGCTATAGTTTGATTATAGTAGTGATTAGATTAGATTACGTAGACGATGAAAAAAAATCTCCAACCACTAGTATAAGCAAACGAATCAACGAGAGTGAATTTCTCTTGAATGATGTTGAAGTAGTTAAAATAATTGATTGAGTTTTCCTTTATAATTAATTATATTCAATTTCAATACATGTATATGTAGCTGTATTAGGTAGTGAGAGTAACATTCGCTCAAACGTGAATTATGCTCTAGCATTGAGTGGTGCTCCCTATAGAGGGGATGTAGCGAGGGCCACGTCAATACTGTGGATGATCTGTTGGTGCCCATGCGTTGCATCACGAAGCACGTGCAAGAGTCCACCGGAAAAATAAGTTCTATGTGTAGAACCTCAATATACACAGACACAGCATTGGCAAACCAGATTGCGCGCCATCTATAATATAAGCGTTAGAACTTATATTTTAGGTACTAGCCGCAGCACTCTACATTTTAGTACTTAGTGTGCAAAATCTGAAAACTTAGAACGGCTTTATTATATTTAACCAATATTCATTCATCGATGAAACTAATAGAAAGAATACACTGATGAAAATTTAACAATATAGTCAATGCAAAATTTTATCCGTGCATCAATTTAATTTACTAGGCTCAAATAATTTATAATTTCCTTCCAAGTTACTTTATATATTATTGCATTAATATAATACAGGCGTGCTCATATTACATATAGTCTTTCTCAACTCTAACTAGAACGGGAAAACCCGGTGCTAAAAATTCTGGAAGTGAAAATTCCAATTCTAAAGTATAGGCACGCAACATCTATTATAGTAAATTGACAAGTATCAGTACGAACAATGTAAGCGGTATCGTCAGCACCATAAATTTACTAGCTAAGAAGCAGACCAAAACGTTCGAGTATTAGAATATGTTCCGCTACTGAAATCTAGTGCTTTTATTTTCTGTGGATTCTTCTCTCCGTGTGCTCCTCTCTCGTGCGGCGCCCAACTTTCCTCGCTCCCTCTTTTTCCCGGCAACGATAATTGGCGCGTATACCGTCCGCCGCCCGCTTCTCGTGGGCCACGTGGAGCTGCTGCGTGCGTCGTTACAGTCGACGGTATATAGCGGCTTGGTCGGCTCTCTCGCTCCCCCGCCTCCCGTCCTTCCCCGCGCACTTCTTTCCCGCAGGTGCAGAAGGGAACGAGTTGACACGTCGTAAATCTGCCGCACGCGCCGTACATGCACGTATGCTTTTCTACTGCCGACCGATAATCGTGTTTACCCGAAGGGGCCTCCTCGATGCGAGCAATAAACCGCGAACACGGTAGCCGCACACATGCACCGAAGTCTCTAGCCACTATCACTAGGCGCGCGATTGCTCTATCGCCATACAAAGAGGGCGCAATAAAACCGACTCGCGTTTGAGGGGAATCGGAGAGACGAGCTCGGCCGCTCCAGGGCTAGGTCGACTCGAAGACCCGGGCCACTCGGCCGGGCGCGTCTCTTCCGCGGCGGATCGGCCGGGCGCGATAAGCGGCGATCGCCCGCTCGTCGGAGGCTGCGGTTCACGCGCTTGCACAATTAGCGAGGAGCTCGCGCCCGGGTCTATAATTTGCGCCGGCGCGCCCCTCGCTTTTGTCCCGCGGAGCCGGCGATTTTAATGAGCGCGCCCGGCCGCCCCGTATTTTTAGCGCGCGGCAGCTCGGCCGCGATAAATAGCCCGGGGAAGGCGGCGGCGGGGGCGGCGCGGCCCCTTATCGGCCCCATCCGCGCCCTCCGAGCGCCGCTCCTCGCGGACAATCTCCGCGGGCGTTGCGAAACGAGCCGCGGGGTCATTAGGCGGCGCGCGAGATCGAGCCGCTAATGGGCCTCTCGACGCCGCGCCGCCTATCTCCGCCCCCCCCGCGCCGACGTCCGCGAGGATTCCCAGTAGCTCGGTATTCGTTTGGCACAAAACGGCGAGATAATCGCGGGATGGATAAAAACGATAATTGTACAGCGAGCGGGAAGAAAATGCATTGCGTTTCAGAAAAATTGGTCAATGCCGAAGGCAGGCCGTGTGCTCGGTCTACCGTGGCAAACTGCCTAGCACTCGATAATATCCACTCCATATATATTCGACATAATAATTTCGCGTCGTCCGCTCGGCGATTTACAATGTGCAGGTCGTCGAGGGCAGCGTTGCGAAATAATTTACAATTATCCTTGTGGAATATGCGCGGATAAAGGCCAGCGTATTGGGTCGATTAGCAAAATGAGTCGAATCGCGGAATGATTAATTTGCCCGCGAGTGGCGCATTCGCTTGGATGCACTAGTCGCCGAGCGGGTGGCAATTGGATAATATTAGCGATTCCTTTTAATAGAATTGCAAAGATATGCATTCCTACGATTACTTTGTCGCCGCGGCGGCGACGGCGCATTGGTAGCATTCGCCGCGTTGGCTGTTGGGCTCGCGCGAGCGAAACCACAAAAGATTATATCCCGTTGTAGCCGCTGCCGAGCTAATTGTATTCATGCATTAAAGCTTTTGAGCGCGAATCGATTCTCCATTTGGAAAGCTCTCCGCGCGCGTTTTAGGTACGCACTGTTTGACATACACCGATTTAGGGAAAATGTCGACGGCGCGCGGCCGCGGCAACTGCGCGCTTCAACCGTATACCGTCTATAAATGGAATGGAGATTTTTTAAAGCTGATAATTGTTTACCTTGCGCGGCGAGCGGCTGCGTGTGAGAAGCCCGCGGGTAAAAACAACGAGCCGTAACGGCTAATAAAATTAAATCGTAAAAAATTATAAGGTTAAGGATAGGCGCCGGGACTTTCCACAGAGCCCCGGGCTCCGAAAGGACGTTACGCCGCGCTTCGTGTATATGTACGATCGCCGGAGCTCTCGCGCATCCCCCGCGTTGCAATTCGAGATGAGCGGCGGAAAAATGCGCACGAGAGCCCGAGCCGTCGGCGGACTGGTCATTAAACGAGATTCTCAATAATCCAATAAGGAGACCGACGGCACTGCAGCCGCGGGTAAAAGCGTTAAAAATAGAGCCGCGCTATCGGGAGGATCGATCGCGTGCGCGGCGGCGGCGCTCGCGCGGGGCTGCGTCGCCCGCGGGGCTGATGCCGGGGAATCCCCCAAATTCCACCTCCGCGGGCCCTGGGCTCGCGCGGGCGCTTCCTCCTTTCCGGCCTCGATTCCCTTCGGTCCACGCGGAAGCTCTGCTAAAAATACGCGACTTTGAAGTAGAGAGAGGCTTCAATGGGAATCGGCATCTCGCTCCGGAATCCGCGGCCGTTCGAAAGCAATGCTCCGCTGCGCATTCCTCCTGCCAACCTGCCTTCGCTACTTGTGTGTATTGTCTGTTCCCTTAAACTGTCCAATTTGTATGGTTTAATAGTCAATCGAGCGTTGCTTCGTTAACGATCAAAAGATCCAACTCGTTAAATTAACCGTGCATGAAATAAGTAAACCCGTTTTATTACCAAACCGTCCTTTCAAGTTTAATGCGTTTAAACCTCTCTTTGTCTTTAATGAAATAGTTTTTATACTACAAATTTCCTCGTGAACATAACCAATTGATTGTATGCGGACGAATTAGTTGCACGGAATTGTACATTAGCCGCTCACTCGTTGTGCAAGACGATCGTTGCATATGTATATATACAGTTCATTTTTATTAATAGTGTCGTTTCTCGAATCTCGTACTTTTTGAATTCTGATCTAGCCGGCTGCCAAGAGGAAAGTAGGATCGAACGTGCAAACAAGAGGCGGGCAAGCGCGTTTTAAAACCAAGCCACCGGTCAACTCATTAATTCCGCCTCTCGCGTTTCAACAAAGGAGCGAGCGGGAGAGAAAAAGAAGGCCGAGGAAAGTAGGAGCCGCGGGGTGTAAAGTTGACAGAAGCGATTATCGCCGAGGTGCTGCCAGGAGGAGGCCCGAGGAAGCGAAAAAAAAAAGCGGGCCGTGCGCTCGCAGGGGCAACTTTGTCGCAACGCATCGGGACAAAGTGTGGCGCGGCGGGCGTTCCGAGGCCTGGCTCGTCCAAACCCGCCGTTATTGTTATTGAAGCGGCCCCAAAATAAACGAAATATATCTTAAAGGAATTCAGTTAACAGGCTCTCGGGCGCATTAGCGGTGGCTTGGGCGCAGCCTTCGGGCCCGGGCCGCCGCCAGCGGAACTGCCAGCTCGTCGGCCGCGCGCCCGCTGTCACCCTTCCAACTCTCCGACACGGCGCTTCGCGGTAAACACGCGTGTCAAAACCCGAGGGGGTGTGTCCCGCGGCCCGCGGCTCTCTGTGCGCATCTCTATGTGTGTCGAGGCCCTCCTCCTCTCGGGCGCCTTTTCGAGTCCGCCCCCGCTGGACCGATCGAGTCTCCCCGGGGCGTGTACGCCTCGCGCCCGAGCGCGGGGTCAATAAAGTCGTCGCCTAGTTTTTCCGCCGGCGCCTCGCGAGCGCGCGGGAGCCTCGCGAGGCAAGCTGCCTCTGGGCCAATTACCGCGCTGTCGCCCTCGCGAGCCTCGCTTTATACGGGCGAGCCCGTGGGACTCGCGGGGGCCAGGAGCCGCGCCGGTTTATTCTTCTCCCCCGCGCCTCCCCCACCGGCCGCGGACTCTTTATCCTGTAACCGTTAAACTGGACATTTTGTTGTCCTTCCGAGCCGCCGCGTTTGCGCCTCGACTGTCATTTAGGAGGCCCGTAAAAACTGGCCCGCCCGCGCCTCCGTTGTTATTATTGTTATTATTATTCCATTATTCCCCTGTTTATTGTTTATTTTAGGCCGACCTAGGTGAAGGCTTTTAAAATAGTTTCGGGCCGCTTTTAACGGCCGTTTCATAGCTACAAGATTTAGTCGGGCCAGCTCGCGATGTGCCACCGGCGCTCGACAAGAAGTACGCAAATAGACGCCCGCGGAAAAAGATTCGGATTCGCGCGCGGCAGACTAGCGTTCTAGGATGGTTCCTGCCCCTCTACGAGATGCTGATGACCTTCTAATATTCCGAAAGCGACCATTGTCCATTGTCCCCGTCACGGGGATCCTTTGAACGACTTATTCTATACTAACTTTCCCCATCATTCTTAAACTTTTCCTTTATATACATATATTTAAGCGCTACAATTTGGTTTTGTTGTCGAAGTTTTATTAAGACGTGCTTTTGAGAAACTTTTTAATACCCGCTGTTCCTACAAGTTGAAAGAATTATAACTTTGACACAAAAAACTTTTACAATCTGTTAATGTCCAAATTTAAAACCCCTACAAATGTTACACCCTGTTTATGCAGATGTACCTTTTGTCTTAATTTAAATGCCGAGTTGAATGCAAAAACTCACGGGTGACACCGTAAAAGCACACAATCGAGCACAACAGCTCCTTTTACGCTGCGACAAAGATATCACAGGTTGAATAATTTATTATAGTTAGGTGTTGAACTCTCAGTGCTTATTCATCTAACAATGGGAAAAATGTTTAGAACACGTTGTCAACTTCTCGCGCGAGAAAACAAGAAAACGTAAGAGTCAGAGTTGTTTAGAAGGAAGCATGAATGCTTCATTCGACGTTGACTATCGAGATTAGCGAGTATGCGAAAAGCGTCCATGGGGAGTCGACGGTGCGCCCGAAACTCCCGAGTCAGGTGCTCTGCTCTCAGGGGCCGACGGATAAGAGAGCCGGCGAGATGGACCGCGGCAGAGAGAGAATCCGTTATTAGGCTGCGGGCGGCCGATCTAGGGGGCTTCGACCGCCCGCGCGTCTATTTCGGCCGGGCCGAGTTCCGCGCGGACCCCCGGCGACTTCCTGGATGCCGCGCAGGACGCGCGACCCGGTGTATTTTCGACTTTTATCACCGGCAGCTCGAGGTGGGATATCGCGCGGTAATTTACGCCCGCCGGGCGGGATTCGCGGAATGTCTCGGTTGAAAAAAAGCAGCGCACACCTCGGACGTATAATGCGCCGCGCTCACTGTACTCTTTACGATCTCGTTGAATCGCCTGGTCAAAGGAGTTGAGGAAGGTTACGACACGGCCGCCGACGGCTCCGTTCCTTTCGACGCCCCTGTCAGCCGGAGATCCGCCCTCGCGGATCTCCGGACCGCTTTTCTCGGTATCGATCGCATTAAGCGGAACGCGCCGATGCTTTTGGTACAGGTTCAAAATTTGAGAAACGGTTCTAATGGATAAACAGCCGTTTGAGTGAACGTTACACTCCGTCCAAATATAAATACTATTATTTTTTAACACTAGTATTCCTTGGTGTTTAACTACACAGTTTATAAGGCATTGAATTAGATTTACGAGCGCGATTTTCTGTCAGCATGTTTTTACCTAATTAACGTAGGAAATATGGCACCGGTGTGTAAGCGCTGATAAAGTATACGAACACTTAAAGCTGCACGAATAAAGCAATGCAAGCTTTACAAGCGCGGAAGCTTGTAAAAGAGCGAAATGCATTCAGTTTGATCGCTGCGCGGAGGCAAGAATGAAAGTGAGAAATTGAAGCTCAATCGCTGACGTATGGATACTTTGGAATTCAGAGAGAAGGAAAGAGCAGCCGCACAAGGCAGCTCCGTGATAACCGCTATTATGACCATATATACCCGCGGCGCGGCCTGATCAATAAAACATGCTGACATTAGATCAATAATGCAGGCGAGAGCGCGGGAGAGAGTTTGCTCGCTCGCCTGGCTCTCGGTGCACATTTTTCGCATCGCGTATCCCAGCGCATGCACGAGAGACTAATACCAGGGCTTTCTTTCTGTTACAGAACTGCCAGCCGAGGAGGGTGAGTACCTTCCTGCCAGTGAACACTGCCGGCGGCGCTCGGGCGGAGATGATGATGCGCGCATGTAGACCGCCGGCCCGGGGCGATTAGCCGGATCGATGCGGGGCCCTCTAATCCCCGCGACGTGCGTCGGGAGCTTGCCATCCGCTGGACCCGCGAGTCACGCCCCCCCACTCCCCGTCCCCGCGCTGACGGGCCTCGCGCGCGTCAGGGCTTTCCATGCAAATGAGGGCTTGTCTCCTCCACGGGAGTTTTGCATCGTAAAGAGCCGCGGCAAAGCCAAAGTTTAACTAGGACTCGCGGACCTAAATCGATGTTTTAACGAGGGACGATATTATGATTGTCGCGCAGGGAAAGCTTTCCTTGATCAGTCGTGTACTAAATGCGAAAGATGAAGTAAGTGGGAAATCTTGTTCGCCCGCTCGGACGTGGGCTGGAATACTGATCGGAGTCAAGTACGCGAGGGCTTTCAATCACCTCGGGCGCAAGCAGATTGTCAGTTATTAGCTTGCAAAGCACTGTTTTATGCGGGGAGAGTTTTCTTAGCCGGAAGCCTCGCGGTGTATAGCCGACGCGCCCTTTGCGCGGCTCTATACAGCGTATTCAGCTTATCAGCGGCAGCAGGGCGCGCTATACAGGGGCATGCAGATGAAGGGAGGGAGAGCGCGGGGCACAAAGGTGAAACGCGTTGTTTGTCCCGCAGACCGAGCTTATGAACCGCGACTTATTTATTGATGCCCTCGGGCGCCGCGGGCCCAGGGAGAAGAATAAACGTCGCAGACGGCTGCGCTTGCCCATTCAACTTTTACTCCCCGATCGATTGGCGCGTGATTCCTCGTTATCCGGCAGACGCTGAAAAAACGCGGCCCCTGAAAAGATGATGGGTCCTCGGGCGACCTCGAGAGGCCGCGGGCGAGCGCCGCGCGCCCGCCGACCTAGATTTCTTCCCGGCGGGCGTCGGCCGTCGCTCCACCTGGGCAGAACCTTGCGCCCGGTCATTATGTGCGGGGGCGGCGCAATCGATGGGGTCGCGGGAAGGCCAGCTCAGGAGCCCCGGGTCCAAGTAGGCCAAGCAAACACGCGCGCGCCGCGCGATTTTATTCCGAGTGCAGCGCCTCGGCCGTTGCGAAAAAAAACCCCCGCGCGGCTTCCCCGGGCCGAGAGCCGCCGCGCCGGGATTGACGCGTCCTGCCTCTTCCCGCGGAGCCGCCTCTGTGACGCGCGCCACCGGCGGGATCTAATCATCGAGCTGCCTCGGACGCCGCCTCCTCCTCGATTCAATTGGATAAAAAGGATTGGAATAAAAAATGTTGATTTGGAGAAAAAAAAAAAGTTGCGACTCGCCGGTCTTATCCCCATTGCCATCGCCACGAGCGCATCATTGACCGAGTTACGAGTTCGATTGGGGATTTGGAGTCGTGTCGCTTCGAGAGCCAGTTGGGCGTTGTGCCGAATCTCCCGGGTCGGGCGCGAACGAAGAATATTCCCCGCAAGCGTTATATTGCCGCGCGAAAGCGTGAAAAGAAGCGCGCCGTTGGCGCCTGCGTCTCTCCACGCGCGGGAATTGAGAGAGTGCACCGTGTCAAGTTTAGCGCGTCGATCGCTTCATTGGCGCCCTGTCACGCGGTCTCCTTCAATGCCAAACGCACCGCTTCAATTCTCGCGCCCGAGCAGCTTAACGGCCTTTCTTAATTTTCATCTCACGTGTCGCGCGCGACGCAGATTGATGATTTTCTCCCGGGGCGTTGCTAAACAACCTGCGGCCAATTACTCACGGCACTCGGCGCACTGCTTTTATAATCTCGCTTTGCCGTGCGACTGTAATTTTAATTAGCCCACGTGACCGGCACCTTACGTTGATACAAGAACGCGAAGGATTCATTACACTCGGAGTGACTCTTGTCGCTCTCCGGGGAAAACAATGGCCGGACTCTGCGAACGGATCTAAATCCCTCCTTGACAATAGGGCACTTTTATTTTAATCGACCTAAAAAGCTTCCCGGAAAATTCCCTCTCGTCGCCCTGGATTCCGCAATTTAGCGTTTTTTTCTCAAGTCTACATAGCGGTGACAACAAAACGTAACAAAAATAGATCGCTTACGTATGTTAATTTAATGCGTATCCACCTTAACGACGTTAAAATTTATTCCTGCATTTTTCACAAGAAAACATTACTTGCAGCTATATCTCATAGCTCATTATCGACTTTTATATTTTCAGGAAAATCCATTTGGCAACTTGTACTGGAACAATTCGACGACCTTTTAGTTAAGATTCTTTTACTAGCCGCTATCATTTCTTTTGTAAGTATATATCAGTTATTGTATACAATTTACAAACATATATTTCATACTTTTCAAATTAGAAAAAACATACCTTTCAATAGAGAAGTCATAATTGATCTAAATCAACATTCAAGTGCGCATTAGCGTGAAATAGCAATTTCAATCCCAATGACTTTGTAAACAATGAGACGGAGTTACTTGAAACTGAGGTTGTTACTTTTTGCGCAGGTACTAGCTTTATTTGAAGAGCACGAGGATGCATTCACAGCATTTGTCGAGCCCTTCGTCATTCTGCTCATTCTTATCGCAAACGCGGTGGTGGGCGTGTGGCAAGAGCGTAATGCCGAGTCGGCTATCGAAGCGCTCAAAGAATACGAACCTGAGATGGGTAAAGTCGTGAGAGGCGACAAATCCGGTGTCCAGCGCATCAGGGCAAAGGAAATCGTTCCCGGTGATGTCGTTGAGGTCTCCGTCGGTGACAAGATCCCAGCCGACATTCGTCTCACCAAGATCTACTCGACGACCCTCAGGATCGATCAGTCCATCCTCACGGGAGAGTCCGTCTCAGTTATCAAACACACGGACCCCGTACCCGATCCCCGAGCTGTCAACCAGGACAAGAAAAACATCCTCTTCTCCGGTACCAACGTAGCCGCAGGCAAAGCTCGTGGTGTCGTTATCGGCACGGGTCTGAACACCGCCATCGGTAAGATCCGTACCGAGATGTCCGAGACCGAGGAGATCAAAACACCCCTGCAGCAGAAACTCGATGAGTTCGGTGAACAGCTCTCTAAAGTCATCTCTGTCATCTGCGTGGCTGTCTGGGCTATCAACATTGGTCACTTCAACGACCCAGCCCACGGTGGATCCTGGATCAAGGGCGCCATCTACTACTTCAAGATCGCGGTCGCCCTCGCCGTGGCTGCCATTCCTGAAGGTTTGCCCGCTGTCATCACCACTTGTCTCGCTTTAGGTACCAGACGTATGGCCAAGAAAAACGCCATTGTCAGGTCGCTCCCATCTGTCGAGACCCTTGGTTGCACTTCTGTTATCTGCTCCGACAAAACTGGTACTCTCACCACCAACCAGATGTCCGTCAGCCGGTAAATATTTTCTAAATACTTGTGTTGAGTAGAATATTTGTAATTGTATATCAATTGTTAACATTTTTGCAGCATGTTCGTTTTTGAGAGAATCGAAGGCAACGACAGCTCCTTCCACGAGTTCGAGATCACCGGTTCGACATACGAACCTATTGGTGATGTCTACCTCAAGGGCCAGAAAGTTCGTGGCTCCGAATTCGAAACTCTCCATGAGCTCGGAAGCATTTGCATCATGTGCAATGACTCAGCCATCGATTTCAACGAGTTCAAACACGCCTTCGAGAAGGTCGGTGAAGCTACCGAGACTGCTCTTATTGTCCTCGCCGAGAAAGTCAATCCGTTCGGTGTAAGCAAAGCTGGTCTCGACCGCCGTGGAACCGCTATCGTCGTCCGCCAAGACATTGAAACTAAATGGAAGAAGGAATTCACCCTTGAATTCTCTCGCGATCGTAAATCTATGTCATCGTACTGTGTGCCCCTCAAGCCCTCGAAATTGGGTACTGGACCCAAGCTCTTTGTTAAAGGTGCACCTGAAGGTGTCCTCGATAGGTAGGTCAAAGTTCCCCCATAAACTCTATTGTCGAAGAATCAATTTAAAAAAATTAATTCATTACAACCGTTAACATTTAACTCTTTAGATGCACACATGCCCGTGTCGGCTCCCAGAAATTCCCTCTGACCGCCACATTGAAAAATCGCATTCTCGACTTGACTCGTCAATATGGTACTGGTCGTGACACACTCCGTTGTCTGGCCCTTGCCACCGCAGATCACCCAATGAAGCCCGATGACATGGACCTTGGCGACTCTACCAAATTCTATACTTACGAGAAAGATCTCACCTTCATCGGTGTTGTTGGTATGTTGGACCCGCCCCGTAAGGAAGTGTTCGACTCTATTGTTAGGTGCCGCGCCGCCGGTATTCGAGTTATTGTCATCACTGGTGATAACAAGGCTACCGCTGAGGCCATCTGTAGGCGAATTGGAGTCTTCGGCGAAGACGAAGATACCACTGGAAAATCATACTCTGGACGTGAATTTGACGACTTGTCTATTCCTGATCAAAGAGCCGCTTGCGCTAGGTCACGACTCTTCTCTCGTGTAGAGCCCGCTCACAAATCTAAGATCGTTGAGTACCTTCAAAGCATGAACGAAATTTCTGCTATGGTAAGTTTAGACTTTAGATAGAACTTCACAACTATTTTTTATTTCTTAAAATTAGTTTAATTTAAATTATTAATTGATTGCTTTTCAAATAGACTGGTGATGGTGTAAATGATGCACCAGCTTTGAAGAAAGCTGAAATTGGTATTGCCATGGGATCTGGTACAGCTGTAGCGAAATCTGCCGCTGAGATGGTCTTAGCCGACGACAACTTCTCATCAATTGTAGCTGCCGTTGAGGAAGGTCGTGCTATCTACAATAACATGAAACAGTTCATCCGTTACCTCATCTCTTCCAACATTGGTGAAGTTGTTAGGTAAGCAGAAAATTAAAATCGATGTTAAAAATTGAAAAAATTTTAATTCAAAGTCCCTGCATGCAATTGTATTTTTTATAAATTTCAGTATTTTCTTGACTGCTGCTCTTGGTCTTCCTGAAGCGTTGATCCCTGTTCAACTTTTGTGGGTTAACCTTGTCACTGATGGTCTTCCAGCTACTGCTCTTGGTTTCAATCCTCCCGATTTGGACATTATGCAAAAGGTAATGCTAAGTTACACTCTGTAGGTTAATGTACTTGGTACAACAAAATTATTATCTAAAATCAAACAGAATAAATCTATTTTATAATAACATGAAACATAATATTTGTAGCCTCCCCGTAAAGCTGATGAATCTCTCATTTCTGGATGGCTCTTCTTCCGTTACTTGGCTATCGGTGGATATGTCGGAGCCGCTACTGTTGGATCTGCTGCTTGGTGGTTCTTATACAGTCCAAATGGACCTCAAATGAACTACTACCAACTGGTACAGTGATTTATTTTAGTGATAAATTGTATTTCATACAATTATTTATTATGAATACTTATTTAGACCCATCACTTGGCCTGCATTGGAGGTGGTGATGAATTCAAAGGACTCGACTGCAAGGTCTTTAGCGACCCTCATCCGATGACAATGGCTCTCTCTGTCCTTGTCACCATTGAGATGTTGAACGCTATGAACAGGTTTGTTTTATTCGATTATTTTTGGGTAAAATTTTCACAAGACATTTTATGTAATATCTTTAACTTTTCAGTTTGTCTGAGAATCAGTCTCTTATCAGCATGCCACCGTGGTCAAACTTGTGGCTCATTGCCTCCATGGCACTTTCTTTCACACTCCACTTCGTCATTCTGCACATTGAAGTTCTTTCGGTGAGTTGTAATTTAAATATTGTAGTTATAAATATATATATAATTATATTTCAATCGAAATGATAACATAATTTATTATTTCAAAGGTCATTCATTAAATAAATTTATTATTGCAGTAAAAAAAAAGAAAACCTATTGAATAAGATTTTAAACTTCAAAACATATACTTAATTATTTTATTTGAAATAATTTCAGACCGTATTCCAAGTGACACCTTTGACTGTGGAAGAATGGCTTACTGTTATGAAGTTCTCGATTCCAGTAGTACTTCTCGACGAAACCTTGAAGTTCACTGCCAGAAAGATCACAGATGGTGAGAACCCACTTAACACCGTACACTGGATTGTCCTAATGTGGGCTGTGTTCTTTGGACTTTTGGTTGTTGTCCACGCATAGATAATCCAATGGGTGTAATATTAGCATATACGAAAGATGCCTTTCTTAAGGAAGCCAAGCACAGCGCCTTGGACTTGCAGTTGCATTTAACTAAAAAAAAAGCAAAAAAAATAAGCATAGCTTTCCCTCTAGGAGGGAATGCTTATGAAATGAATTAACGAAAAAGTGTGTCCAAGTGAGATTTTAATTACTTTGACTGTTGCGCATGGTGTTAGTCGGGGCAACTAGAGAAAACAGAAAAAGAAAAAAATACAAAATTATTTGTAGTTAAAAGTCGACCGTATCTGCACCGCACTATACTTCAAAAAGGAAACATCACTGTATTACTAGACCAACATCAGTGACGCTTATAATGTTTTTTCTTTGTATTTGATTTTTCCGGCGTAATCACGAAAACGAAAACTTACGATCATATTGTTTCGTACAAGTGCCTTTTAACATTAACGTTCTTTCTGCAAGGCAGTAACCTTCTTTTTCCAAACGCCAATTATCCCTAATTAATGCTGGCTCTATTTTTTCAACTGCAATCTTTCTTTTTTTATTATTACGCTTTGTGCAGACGTTTGATTCTCACAATTATACGTTTGCATACACGTACAGATCATGCATGACAATGATAAGTCTCTAGCTTTTTTCTTGGTTATTTAATATCAAATACGTACTCGGTTCAAATATAAGTTTGTTTAATGTTTTCGCTTATTTTTCTGTACGAATAGTTTATTTCGCTTTTAACGTAGTTATCGGGTTTAATAAATAATCGGTACCTATACAAATTTAACATTAGCATATGATTGCGTATATAATACGTTAAGTATGGGCACACAGGTTTTGTAATAGATTATGCATATTGCAATAATGCTTAAGATCCATCATTTGCAGAAACGGTTCGGTAGAGCTAATTTACATCATCGTATACAATTTTAAGGAGGGAGATACCTAGAATTTTTTAAAATAATATTCAATTGTACATATGAGGTAGGAATAACCTATTGCTGTAAATTTAAGCTTAAGAATAATGAGCTTGTCATTCGCTCGTCGTGCAGAGACAAATTTGCATTGATCTCGTCGCGAATTCGTCAAAGAAATAATCAAGACACGGAAACAACTAGTACCAATGATGAAACGGAAAAAGTTTCGATAGAAATGAAGTAGCCACCATTCACTTAAACTTATTATACTTCATTCAATCGCAAATGCAAAATCTTTATAATATCTTTCATACTCGTGTCTTCGTAATGTACCTATCTGATTATCAATGTTCTGCGCTAGATGTTTATTATTAAAGTACACTTTTCCGAATTATACCCGCACTCTTGCTATATATCTGCTTATCAATCACCTTTGCTTACTATCTTTTTTTCCTGTACCTGCTTTTGAATAGTATCTGCTTAGTTGAGTGTGGTTGTGTGTAAGAGCAAAAGAGCGAATAAAGCTGCACCAAATGAAATATTATGAGTTAATGTTAAAGCTTATTGACATTTTTCTGCTGAAAAGATAAAAACATGCACGTGTCTTCCTTTTTTAATATTGAAATATCTTTTCCTTTAATGTTTCAGCGTCATTGTCTTTCTTAAAATTACACTGCTTAATTCAAAATTAATTATTTTCATTTACTTGTACAATATTTACCAAAATTTCGTATTAGTCAAAAAGAATAATTTCATTTCTTATCAAATCATAACGGAAAAATGTTGTATAAGTAAAGAAGATATATTTATTTTCTTGAATTAGTATCACTTGGCTTAACGCTGCACATTTATAATCACATATCCTCAGCATACCTGTTTATAGAAAACCTTTTCAATAAAATAAAAGACTACATACTCTATATAAGTAGACACACCATATTGCAAAAATGCAAATTTCTTTCTGCTTTTTCTTTCTTCTTATTGAATAATCATGTTATTCGCAACTTTTTTCATGTGAGTCTTGAATAGCGAAACACCGAAATGCTTTCAATGAGAGAGAAAGAAAGTTGACTGAACGCGTAAGGTACATTCTTATTAAAAAAGAATAAATATTCAATCAATGAACCAACATCCGAATTTTAAATTATAATGCATCAATAAGAAATTTCATGAAACCTATAATTTTAGTAAAATAATGTTCTGAAAGAATAAAAGTCAGTGTTTAATATTTACGAATTTAAATAATTGAGTCGCATATTTACATTAGAACCTTAAAAGATCGAAATTCTTATACATGCAATATAATAAACGCAAAGAAATCATTGTAATAGTCTTGTATACCAACTGGTAATACAGATCTGCTGCTGTCTTTAAGTGTAAGTACTCGACACGGCTTGCGATATCTGCGTGTGCGACGTAATATACCTTTCTATGTTTGAATGTACATTTAATTTTTTGTCCACCGTTTAACAATCGTTTCTAACTCTTATACTATTCTTCTTTTTTACATCAACGTTTCCATCTAGCTTAGGTATGGGGTTTTAAATGGATTATGAGTATAGATCCACGTGTAATAATTAAAATATCGTCGGACGATAACGGATTGAGATTACCAATCGAAAAGACAAAATATATATAAAAGCATAGAAATGAGAAAGGAGCACGTTCAAGATGAGCGCGAAAAAAAGATCGGTAATGAGTAAAGGGTAGAGAACACAAATACACGATATAAATGTAATTTTGTGCAGGCGGCGACTGCGACTGAAAAAAGTTGTTCGCGAACATAGAATGCTTGGGCGCTGAGGTGCCCAGGGTTTTAAGCACTAAATATAAATATATATATAAATAAATAATTAATTAATGTACAATTAATTTATTTGATGATGACTTAAAAGAAATGAAGGGACGCGTGCGTGGCATCGTTCATAATAGTTGTACACGAGTTGCGTTGTCGCAAAACCGGGATTAATAAGGGATCGCGAGCGTAGGATTTATCGCGACACCACCGATGTGTCCAAGACTACTTACGTGGAAGCTGTTCGAAACGTCCCTAAACGAACAAAATCGCGGCGGTCTTTTCATTGCAAGGCAGGGTTGTATGATTATGTACACTAGTATATTCTTATACGTGGTACACTCGCTGCATAATATTTCAACTAGAAGTACTTTGGTGTTCAAAGCGCGTCTACATCGTGCAGACATCCTCGCGCGGAAAGTCGTAAAAGTTTTTATATTAGTACAGTTTGTAAGATTCAGATGTTTATACAAACATTAGTCAGTGTGATTGTTACTTCTAGAGAGTTTTCGAATGCCGCGCGCTTGATTAATCTCACTTTATGATTAAACATTGATCGCAGTGCGAATTCATAGATATCTAGCTTGGTTATCGTTATAATTATACACCAACGAGTTTTAGCTGAAAATTAGAGGTAAAGCGGTCCGACGCGTCTTGGAATAATTGCGTACCCCTCAATCGAATACACACACTTTGTAACGCGTATTCTCGGGTTTTCTCGACATGAATCTAAAGTACAAAGTACAATCAAAATTTAACAAACCAATTTTCGCGAGTGGAACGAGATGATGATCCTCTTGTATTAGGTCAATTCGGTTGTGACGAAAAAATGTTGTACAGTTGAATTTGTACCAAATGCAAGAGTTCACGTTTGTGACCACCGCGTTTCTTTGAACTAATTGTCTTTTCTTTGCAATACGTTGTAGAGCTTATGCCCGTCGATGAATTTTTCGCAACTGGGACGAGAACGAAGGATAAAGGCTGGGTCGCCAAGTAGTCAGGGAGAACTAAGCATCCATCCACTAGATCCAAGCTTCTCCACGTGTGGCTCCTGCTCTCCATCCTTTTCCCACGCCCGTGCATCTCCCAATTATCCCAAGCTAGTAATGAAATTGTTTACCTTAAATGTCTAATTTATCTCGCTATTGAGAGTATCATTATTATTAATTAATTAATTAATATTATTATTTTTATTATAATTATAATAGTACTGTTTAAGAAATTGAAGAGGAGTTAGAAAGATCGATGAGGAGAGGAATATGAATAAAGATAGAAAGCGGATTTATAAATATATATATTATCTATTGCCACTGTTTGGCTCTTTCATGTACGTATTGTAACAAGTAAAGTTGAAATAACATGCCATATAATATGTTTAAGCATTGCCATGGTAATGCCGTCAACGTCTTAGTATCGTACGACTACAGGTGATATATATAATTAGAAAAAGCAGTTATCCAATTATACTTGTTATAATAATATGAGAAATGTAGGAAAAAAAACAAACGTGTATTGTCACTAATATACCTGTTTTTTCTTCTTTTTCTTTCTTTTCCTAACTCGAATCAGTGATCGGTCTACTAATAATAGATAATTATTAATACATTGATATGAATTGTCGACTTTTGTATATTATAATCATAAATGGTGATCTAATGTCGAAATCGAACGAATTTCGTGCACCTGCTAACTGTCTTATTTGAATGGTTTCTTCCTCGATTCGGTAAATTATTGCTTGTCGAGGAACGAATTTTTAAGGGTACAACGAAGAACCTAAGATCATTTGCTAAAGAACCTATTGCGAGTCATAAATGAATTGATTCATTAGCTTCATAAACGAGAATATTATAACTTCTGAAGCTCATCCCCTCATAAAACTCGATATTGCAAACTGATGATAGTTTATTTTTATGTTTGCAATGTTTTCAACCGTTACCAATCCATTTGTGTTACCCAAACATTATCCAATAATAACATTAAATGTTCAACTTATCAGATAGTTAATTAACCAATTTTCGTAGCATGGATGCCTGACCTCAACGATTCGACACTAGACTCCTTACTTGCTGATTTGTGTATGCGTGTGTACAATTTTACTTACGTCCTTATATGTGTTTAATTTGTACCTCGAACCCCTATTGATTCCTTACTCTCCTTGTATAACCTTTTCTATTATGGCTGTCCACCATTGTTATCTTATGTGAAGATTAAAAATAGAGATGAAATGAAAGGAAATAAAAAAATTAAAAAAAAATGGAAATCGATGAGATCATAATTCCATAACTCGTAACTAACGATTTTTACTGTTTGAATATTAATAACTTACTGCCGATATCTTAATGTAGATATTTATCGAGCTATTACGAGATGAATTGTACAGATCTGCTCGTATACACTTTATAAATTATTGGTTATCGGATAATAAAGTTTCTTTAGTACACGTCCATCTTCTGATTGTTACTTGCACAAGTATTTAGACCTTTTTCACAGGCGATATTTGTTTTATGTTTTTAATAATATTAAACAAAATACTTTTTATTCTTTCTTAATGATTCTTTTATTTATCATTTTTAATCCAATTTTTATTTTACTGTTATTATTTTCTAACCAATTATACAATTTGTTGGGTTTATTATTTCATATTTAAAATAATTGTTTTTTCTTTAAAAGTTAATGGATCAAAACATAATTTTATAAGTATACCAAGTGTGACCCTGCGCATGTTTTTCCTTGAAAAGTAGACTATGCATCTGAGTGTTTCACAGCCCAGGAACCTGCAAATGATAAAAGTCACGACAAAAAGTGTAACTCCATTTCAAGAATCTCTTATCCTTCTGCCCTGGAATTTATAAAAGCTGTTTTTTTCTTTACCTAATTCTTGCCTGCTGAGTGGTTTAAAAATAATAAACATCCAATTGGACCGCAAGACTTCTCTTAATATTTCTTCAACGAGGTACAGTATTCTATAAGTATTCATAAGTAATATTAACCCTTTGATCTTAAAGAGATCATAAGAAAAAAGAATAATCTGTTATAAATATGTCTCGGGACGCACATACTAACATCATCAGTGTTATATTTTCTCTTAGGATTTAACAAAGAAAAAATTATTTAAAATGCAATGAAGTATCTTAAGAGGCAAAGGGTTACGCATATTACAAAATTCAAATTATGTAATATTTCAGTGTTTCGCTTCACGTTCATGGCTATTACGTTAGTAAAATCCGTTTTGTGTTTAACGAAGAAAGTAAACGTAAGCTAATGATTTTCTACTAACAAAATGCATAAACAAATTGCCTTACTGCTTGGAAGATAAGCATTTTCTGAAACAGAAATAGCGTCGCAGCTATACTCATGGCTTACGATCGAATTTTCTTTGTCAATTTATAATCCAGCTGATAAAGTATGCCGATTATAGATTTAGATAATGAATAACGTTGCTGCTTCAGTACTAAAATACAGCGTAAAGCTCAAAAGGTTTACTCGTATTGATAAATAATTTTTGAATATGTATTTTTATTTTGTATTCTTTCTAATTTTATATTTATCGTCATCCGTAAACGTAGAATATTAGTTTCAGAACTTTGCACATTTTCAAACCGGCACTAAATTGAATAAATTTAAACGTTTTTATTGTTATAATTAGACGATATATAAGCTGAATAATACTCATTTATAAAAGTCAAATCAAGCTCGTGAGGTATTCTTAATGACAAAGAGCATTGACTCAATTGTCTTTAAACGCGCGGTTAATTTAATAATAAATCCGCAAAGGAATAAGTAGATAAATGAAGCACAAGTCTATTCGCAAACTAAAGCTCGGAACAGTAGGCATTTGTGGCCAGATCCGAGAATGGAAAGAAAGCTCAGAGGGCTGTATTGCTAGTGTTCCGAGCTTACAGCAGCTTTAACCTACCGAGGAAAAGTCCTCTAGCCGCAGCATAAAGACGGAAGAGCCGCCGCATGCCCGCCTCGCAGCTTCTATCAGCGCTTGCAGCTTGGAGATTGTACGCAGCAGCAGCAACGGGAGAAATTGCAGCTTTGTCCCCGGGGAGTCGGTGGCTGAAGGAAGTTGTCTTACTTTTTCAGTGGCACCCGAGGTGAAGCCCGTGCACTAGGCGACCCAGCCCCAACCCGAGGGACGTCTTCGGCCGAGAGGCCGTGCGACGGGGCGCGCGGAGCGCGCATATAGCCGACCAGCGGCCCAGGACGTAGTGGACGAGCGCCGCCCAGTGTGCATGAACGCGAGTGCGAGTGCGAGCGAGAGGAGAGAGGATGCGAGCAGCGGCGCGGATCCAGTAGCCGGCGGCGGGACTCGGCCGGGCCCCGCCACCGCGTCACCACCATCCCCAGCCTGTCCGGAAGCCAGCCCCGCTGACCCCGGGCCGCGGACCCGGACCGGCGCCTCGGGGAGCGTCGCGCACCCAGCGACCCTCCCCCGGAGGTCCCGGTCCAGGCAGCCAGGGACCCGGGGCCAGAGCAGCCCGCCGGCCCGGCCACCCACACTCACCCCCACCCGACCCACCCCCACCCCTGCCAACCGACCCATCCCCACCCCAGCCGACCGACCCACCACCTTCTTTTTTCTGTCTTTTTTTTCTTTGCGATAAATGGTAAATATAGTTGTTAAGGCGACGAGAGAGCACCGAAGTAGAAGCGGGCCGCCGCCCCGAGACGGCGGCCCGGCCCCGAACTCTATAATATGTAATTGATAATTTTTGACGAGCGCGCCATGCCCGCTCTCCGCACCCATGTATAACCTCCAGTGGCGGGGGCGGGCGCGCGCTATTTTGGCTATTTTAATTAAGAGAGAAAATACGATTGAAAACGGAGCCAACCAAACAAAAAAATAACAAAAAATGTGAGGAAAAATCGAATCAACGCGAGACGATGTGTGGCACGAGTGTAAACACCGGGTATGCCTTCTTTTCGAAACTGTGTAACGATTTGCATCGATATATTGAGAGGGAAAATATACGATTCAAGAGAAGGAAACTGCTGCTAGTCTTGTCTTTCTCTAAAAAATCAGGCCTTCTCTCACGCACCGACTCTTTTCTTTCTTTTTCTCTCCAACCCCACGACCCCACCCCACCCCGCACTCTAGCCTATCCGTATGTGTACGACCCATCGATGTGTACCCGAGCGCCAGGAGCACCCGCGCAAGGACGTCGGCGACGAGGCTTCCGCCGCATGCGGTCGACCCCCCGCCTGCCCCCTCTCGATGTGCACACGGCTCTCCGCCGCATCCCCGCAAGTAGATCACCCGCACGGAAGCCGCGAGGTCCGGGCACCTCGCCACCATCTCATGCCGGCTCTCGTTGTTGTTGCAGTTAGCGAAGAGGTGATCCAGTGGGCTTGAGCGGCATAGGCCGGCCTGCGCGCACGCAGGATCGGGCGACGGGAGCTGCTGCCACGGGATCAATCGTTCGGCCGCTCGCGCATTGTCGGCGGATGCGACGCTCTAAAAGAAAGAGTGACCCAGTGACTAAAAGCTACTCCGCTACTACTCCACTAACCAACGCTACTTCTTCCGATCGTACTTTGACTTGATAATGTTGCGTACACAGCCGTGGCCGGATGCACGGCCAACTAATCGTATTTCATCACCCTGGACGGCCCAAGCGTTCAGGAGCTGTTAGTCAAACTATGCCAATTAACGAGTAACATTAATCCCTACATCCTATTACTTGACCTTTTTATAAATAGATCATTATTTTTAATTTTTAACAACTATTGTATTGTATACTTCTTGAATATGGGCTTTATCAGCCTCCTTTTGATGTAAGCATCCTACGTTATTATTTCCTTTTCTATGTCAATTCTTCAATCAATCGATATTATTCTTTAAACACTCACTATATACTAATGCTACTTAAATATCAAATAGGGATAAAAACTATTTTTTCCTTATACCCGCTGCATTTTTCTAAAATAAACTAACGTCAGTATCTATATTTTTCAAACTAACAATTTCATTCTTGTCTGATTCTCTCTTGTTCTTCCGTTGCTTTCAAAAGGAAAGATTTCTCCGAGAGTATTTCCTTATTATCTGTCTTCCTGTTATATTTGGTCTTTCGCTCATGCATCGAAATGAAGGAATGTTACAAGGAAGATTAAAACAACATGTGCAAGACGAACTTTTCCCTGTCGACTTTGTTGCATAATCTTTTCTTCCTAAAAAGTCGACACATTATACTTCTACGCTTTATTTCTACATCCGGTGAAAGACAAAAAATGTGCACACAGGCTTTAAACATCTTGTCGTGTTATCTTATTCGGAAATGTGCATCAATTGTGTTCTCCAGTGAATTTGCAAGTCTATGCGCAGTTGACAATCGACTTTTATGGAGAATAATTAATATTTTAAATAAAAAAAGCATATATAGAGAGTGGTTTATTGGAGTGGTGCCTCTATCGAACTTTTACCGAAATCCTGAATCATATACATGTGTGTGATTATCAGTAGATTATTTATAAACATGAGAATTGAGCTTGTAACATTTTGAAAGTTTCATAAACGAAAAAAAGAACTTTATATAGAAACACAAGAGAAAAGAAAATACTATTAAAGATATTATTACTATTATTATATAGCACTTAAACTATTATTACAATTAAAACTGTAAATATGCATAAATTATGTGATTATTATAGTAAAGAGGAGGACAAAATAAAAATATATGACAAATATATTTTTTTAAAGAATCGAAAGCCAGCCAGGGAGCAATCGCTGATCGTGTCGCGAGTTTGCGTTTTAGCACCTTACGCGTACTTTGTCGAATGCCATACAATATATATGCACTTAATTAAGCCAACCGCTGTAGCTCTCTGCGATTGCGCTCTTCTCAATCAATGATGATGTAATTTCGATTGCACGCGACAGTGCCCTTACTGGACTTCACGAAAGTAAACGAAAGTAATATCGATTTGATTTGTTTTCGTTTATTTTTATTGCAGGTTTAATTATATTATTTAAATACATATTACAAATGGTTGCGCATTACATATTATTACGTATGTATACATATACTGTTTCGAAGCAAAATTGATCCTTTCATTGACGAATATTAAATTTCCATAGAAACCTCTCCATTCTTTTTATTTAGATCGACGCAAAGCTGTATTATTTAACAGAATTTTTCTTGACATGTTTTTCGCAGAAGGATCTTTCAAAACACATTTCAGATTTTTAAAAGTAAAGGTTATTTTTGTCCACTTCAACGAGACATTGGAAAGTGGAAGTTTTACTTTACGATTTTCTGCCAGTTAGAATATTTTTTAATGTACTTTTAATTAATGTTAAACAATAAAGATTTGAAAAAATTACGTATCTGTATAATTTATTTTATGCCTACATTCTATCCTTACTTACAAAAGTTAAAAATAATATGTAACCTTCTGTAGAGTCATCAGTTTTCTAGATATATTCCTTCATAAGTAATGGGACTTGTTTGTATCACTTTATAATTATTTACAACAATTTTTTTATGCGTATATATTTAATTATTTCGAATAATTTATTAGTTATTCTTTCTTTATTATATATAGATAAATACAACAATAATAATATAAACGGAGTAATAATTATATTATATTTCATGTATACGTTAGATATACATGGATGTATTTAAAATTAACTATGTATGAATTCTCTAAAAATGCGCATCATTTTTAATGAACGTCGGATTTTCCAACATAAATACAATTTCCTCGTTATAAGCAGAAATTTTTGAGAAATTGCGATAAAAAGAAACTATTTTTCGTAAAATACAATAAAAATTAAAAAAAGTTAGTTATTGTATCCGCGTGTATTTTGATTGTTATTTACACGCGTTAAATTGTTATTGCTATTACATACAATTATTGCATTATATACTCAAGTGCTCTAGAGACAAAAACATAGTTTAAAGAGTGTAGCGTTCCTTATGCATCTTTTGCATCCAAATACATAATATAAACCAGTTTGAAAGGTAATAATATTCCATCGTACATATTAAGAAAATACAAATGCATGTATAAAAAGTGAGAAATAATTTGCTGATAAATAAATCCTGTGGAGCAGGTTCTCGAGGCCATCAAGGATATCTGAGGGAATCGTGACTCAGAGGTTGACCGGAAGCCCGCGGCTCGCGTCGCTCCCCAGCTGCACGCTGCATCAGTCGGACTATAATATCGAGCGCTTGCTCTGCTCTCATGGCACAGAAAGTGGCCGCCAAAGTCAAGCCGCAGGAGATAAGATAATGAGGATCGGCCAAATGTCGGGTCCGATCGATCGAGCCGTGAAATCGTCCACAAAGTGACGCAGGTGGCCGCGAGGTCTCTTGACAACTGAGTCGTTACCTGTGCATCATACGTTCACAGAACAGTCCGTCGCGATCGGTTACGCATCCGCTATTTCCCGCGTCCCCGTGCAGAGATTATGTGAGGTTCGATCGATATATAGCCGTGTTCACGGGATGAAGTGCCTCGAAGAATTGATGCACCGCAAAAGTTACGACCTTGTGAAATTACGAGAGCCCAAATTGCCGGAAATTTATAGGCGAACTTCGCGGATCCGCAGACATGAGGCTGTCAACGACACTACCGGTCGCTACAGGAGTTCGGCTCCGCCACCTACCTTCGAGAAGGACCTTACGTAAGCATGCACCCTATCTCTTATCGCCTCTGACGTTTAGAAATATATATTCAGTATATCTTAGATAAAAATTGAAAATCTACCTACCAAGGTATTCTAATCAATAAGAAATGTAGGTGATTCTGTTACAGGTCAGTCATATAGTCGTAAAATTCTTGAATCAAATGTTATAATATTAAACAAAAATATTAAACCTACACCTCGATTGTGACTAAATTCTTTTATTAGAAATAGCTCATTTAGAGTAGCTTATAAAGGAAACTGTAGACAGTTTTTGTAGAATACAATTAGTATGAATTAAATAAAACATAGAAAAAAATTTTTTTTAATAATTAATTTTTTAAATAAAAGTAAAGTAACTAAACTTTAAGTGTCAATATTTAAAACCCTTAGGTTTTTTCCGGCTTTGCGTATACTATAGTGAAATAATATTCAAAACGTCAAAAATTTTATAAAGTTTTCTTTTCTGAGACATTCAATTAATTCTACTTTCTATATTAATCTATTATATTCTATGCGAAAAATTATTGTACAAGAAATATATTTTAAAATTCATTTCCATGAATTATTATTCATGATAAATCAAATTTTTCGGAAAACAAGAATTAGGAATTCAAATTATGTATGCTACTTTTTACAAGTTTAGTTGAACAAATGTTTATTTATAATTCTGTAAATAAAAAGTCATTCTTCAGTTATATAGATTATTATACTAGAGTATAGATACTAAAGCATATATAGAATAAGAAGAAATTTTATAATTTCATATTTACAGATAGTATGATAACATTTTCTCGAACATAAACAGTAATAGTTATACTTATAATGAGCAAAAACAATTCCTCTCTCTCGCTCTCTTTAATATTTCAGAACAAAGAAAAAACTAAAAGATGCCATTTATAAAAACGAATTTCTCAGCAAATTTGAGGAAATCCATGTTGACGCTTTTGTTCTTGCTATGTACTTAATGGATATCCCACCCGATACCTATATTATTCAAGAAGGTGACATAGGTAACTTGGTTAAAAAAATTTTATGATTTAAATATGCACGTTTATGTAGAATAAGATGCACATATTTTTTATGAGAAAATAGGTTCACACTTGTATATTTCCGAACAAGGAATATTTGAAATATATCTTGGCTCAATCTTTGAAAGTAGGTTTGGATCGGGTGTGGCCTTTGGAGAACTAGCACTTTTGTACAATACTAAGAGATTAAGATCTGTATACGGTATAAAAAACATTCCTTTATATCTAATACATATTATTTTTATTTAGACTTTATTTAAAATATTATACATTTTTATAGTAAAAAATGGCGGCAAGGTTTGGGTTCTAGAGCGAGATGTTTTTCAAGTGATTATGTCAAGTGAAAATGAAATGACTACGAGTGAAAACATCCAGCAACTTCGGCGAGTATCCTTATTTAAGAACCTGTCAAATCAAACCCTGGTGAAAATTAGCCAGTTTATTAAAGTTGTAAGTTATAAACTTAATTTAAAAAATTATTAAAAAATAAATTTAAAATAAATAAAAAAACGTTAAAATGTGCATTTAAGGTAATTATATATGAGTTTTCTTTTTATTCTAGGAATTTTTTCAAGAAAATATTTGCATTATAAAGCAAGGAGATAAAGCAGATAAATTTTATATAATTAATGGTGGAAATGTCCAGATTACACACAAAAATTTAAAAAACGAGGAACATGTGTGCATTCTTGGGAAAGGGAAATATTTTGGAGAACAATCATTTTCTAATAACAGACATAATTTGAATAAAATCAGTGCTACAGCTTTACCCCCTGGTGTTGAATGTTTTACGCTTAAATCGAAGTAAGTCGTAAGCTTTTATTTTTTGTAAAAAATGTTATTTGAAAAGTCAAAATTCATAAAAGTCAAAGTCATAATTGAATTATTACAATAACAATATTTCACTTGACAGAGATCTCGTAAAGTACTTCGGAACATTTGACTCGTTTAAAAAAGAAATATGCTTAACCGAGGCAACAAACCACAATTTTGAAAATGTTGAATGGATTAATCGATTCGCTGATTTAAAGTTGACTGATGTAGAAGTGCGCGAGACGCTGGGAATCGGTGCATTTGGAAGAGTAGATCTAGTTTCAATACCTTTTATACCAGGGAAAAGTTTTGCAATGAAAAGTATTGCAAAATCAAAAGCGGTGAAAATGGAATGGCAAAACTATATACTCAATGAAAAAAAAATTATGCGGAATTGTAACTCTCCATTCATCTGCAAGTAAGAATAATTAGCATTAATTGTAAAATATAAAATGTATTCTGTTATAATACCGTTTTCTTAAATCTCTTTATGAACAAAAATCGACAAGATAACACACTGAAAAAGCTAACAGAATTTAAAATAAACTGCTACCGAATTATTTTAGAAGTTTTTATAATGACGGCTTATGAAGTATTTTAAGATAGTTATAGAAGACGTATTAAGATATAGTTGCACATCGTTTATTTTACTTTCTAGTTATATCGGAGCTATAACTGATATTGGATATAAATTTTATTTTAAGCTTCGGTTAACATAATAATCAGTATGATTAGATTATATACTTTGCTACTATTAAAAATTTTCTTATTACATCTTTATTATTGGACATAACTTCTTCATTTAGATGAAATTTGCTATACCTAATACGTTTAAATTATTAGCCTTATTAAGTTGTAAGGTACTAAAGTGGCAGTAAAACGACAATTAACAACATTTGTGTAGATTACTTCAAACTTTCAAAGATAGCAAGTACGTTTACTTTCTAATGGAGGCATGCCTTGGAGGTGATCTTTGCACATACATCGTAAGGAACGGACCCCTTGAAAACAACGCGGCCAAATTTGCAACAGCTTGCACCGTCGAGGCCATAGCTTATCTGCACAATCACGGAATAGTTTCTCGGGACCTCAAGCCGGATAACATCATGATCGACCGCCGAGGATATCTGAAACTCGTATTTATTCACCTTCTTTTCTTCGACAAAATTTATGTTTTCGAGTATACTCGCAAGGGCATTGCTATCTCAAGTGCAGATTCATACATAGACAATAGTAATCGGAGAGTCGCTCGTGCTATCGATCTAATCAACTAGTTTTAATACCTCAAGTTTATCATATATATGTAGATCAAACCTAAAAGTGAAATGTAAAGTGACTACATGCACGTATATATATATCACTGTTGTTTCAGACTGATTTTGGTTCCAGTAAAATAATTGGCTATGAAAAAACAAGAAGTTTTGCTGGTACACCCGAATACATGGCCCCAGAAATTATTTTTAACAAGCCATACGATAGGTGAATTTAGATTATATAACAAAATACAAAACCATATATATTTGTAAAATGTACTATAATTTGCCGACTTATTTATACTTTTCTGTATTATGAAGGGCTGTCGATTTTTGGTCACTAGGAATAGTCCTTCATGAGCTGCTTCTGGCAAGACCGCCATTTCAAGATTCTGAGTTGCTTTCGCTTTACAGTCAAATTATACGAGGCATCGATTCCATTGAAATTTATGGTTATTTAAAAAAGCACGCAGAAAATTTGATAAGGAGTCTCCTGCGTACGAATCCAGACGAACGGCTTGGCAATTTAATAGGAGGCATTGCCGACATTCGATCGCATAAGTAATAATTACCCGCAAATTTATTATTTTAAATTCTTTGTACATTTCTTTCTTTACTTATTATTTAACTAATTGTAGATGGTTTGGATCTTTCGATTGGAAGGCTTTAAATACTTTGCAGATGACATCTCCATTAATATTAAAGGTATACATTATTCGATGTTATTTTATAATTTATATAATATATCATAGTTTTACACTTGAAGTTTGCATTAATAAATTTAAACTTCTCAGATCAGAAACCACTTGGATACTAAATATTTTAATAGAATACCTCCTCCGAATGCGGACGTCGAACACGAATTTTCAGGATGGGATGAAGAATTCTAAAGTTGAAAATCAAACTATTTATTATATTCAATAATGACGCATTTATACTTGCAAGTCATGTTAATAAATTAGATAAATATTTTGTAATGTACAGATATTATACTTTTATCGCAATATTTAAAAAAATACATTTATAAATCGGAGCTAGTACAAACATGATACATTAAAACGACACGTTAATTTTTCATTGGCTTTTCATCGTGTATGCAGCTTTTATCATGCTTCAAATAACAGCGCCTTCGCCGCCATGTTTGCTCTCAGATGGTCATGTGGTCGGAAATCATGCGGCAACAATTATTACATATTTACTTAAAATTGTGTGTTAAAGCTGGACGAATTGCGCGCTCGAACGAGCCGAAATCGATGCAGTTACCGAGCCGTTTAGTCTTCTGATAGCTTGATCGCAGCGGAGATGAAAGGCAAAGTTAAAATCGCTAAATAATAAGAACGACAATAGTAGGTTTGAAAGACGCGTGCTTGGCGGCGGCGACCGAACGCTCGCGCTCGGGGCTCGGGGCTTTGATAGCAGGAGAAAGAAACCACGTGTAGTATTTACCGAGGGACAGCAGGGCGAGAGGAGGGGTGGGGTGGGGGACAAAGAAGGAGCAGGAGGCCGCGCGGGCCTGGGGAGCACAACACACGCCCACGTTATCAGGGCGCTCTCCAGAGGCGGCCGGCAGAGCGCGCGCGCGTCCTGCCCCGGAAGGGACTTTCGGGCGCGCTCGGCTTCCCGCGCCGCGCTGTCACGCACGGGAGCGAGGCGAGATCCGAGCGCGGTCCCCGAGGCTGGCCAAGTGGCGAGGGCGACTGCTGCGACTCGGCGAGCGGCGCACTCGGGAAAAGCAGTCCGCGGGCCCCAGCAGCCAGGAGGTCGGTCGGAGCCACGGAGCCCCAGTGGCTAATGGCGGTGGGCTGGTGCGCCGCGAGCGGGGGCGGCCCTCGCCCGGGCCCCGCGAGCCGCTCGCCCTCCTAAAAGTGGGCGCGTCTGCGCGAGGCTCGTTACCAGGCGCGTGTGCAGCCGACGTCGCGCCTTGTTGTGCCGAGAGGACGGCGCGGCCAGACGGAGAGATCGAGCCGCCGCGGGAGGGAGGGAGACGGAGGCGGCGCTCGGCCCGCCGCGCAGTGCGCACAAGCGCCGAGGTGTACACACGACACTGCGAGTGCGCTCTCCCGCGACAGATAACCTACAAAAAGCGGCCGAGCGCCAGAGGTGGAAAAGCGCCGCCGAGCCTGGGATTCCGAGGGGACGAGGCCGCACCGCTGGGCCGCAGCGCCCCTCCGCGGCCCCCGAACGCGCCCAGGAGCCGCGCCAACACCGAAGGATACATGTTTCGTGTGTGAGCTAGTGCGTGCAGTGGTGAGTTTCCCCGAGAGTTTAGCCTGCGCTCGGCCTCGAGGGGCCGCGCTATCCTATTTGTTTTGAGCGAACGCGGGCGCGCTGCGAGCCTCGGGCCGCACATAGGCAACAGGCCTTTAATCTCGAGCTCATGCTGCTCCGCTCCGCAAGTTTGTTATTGTCGTGGTCGTGTGCGCCTCCGAGAGAAAGTGTAGGACAGTGTAGGAATTCGGGCTTGGGGGAGAGGAGAACAACAGAGAGAGAAAGATATAGGAACCTTTCAGCAGCTGCTGTTCTATTTGTGTGCATTTTATTTACGTTGGTAGGATTTGGACAACTTAGGTTTATTTATATTATTGTGCACCGACTCTCTGATCGTTATTGGCCTGGATCTTCCATAAGGCTCACGTTTTCATTAGTAATCACATGTTGATATTCATTAAGTATCGCATCAAATAGACCGATCTTTTTTTTATTCAAAATACTTGCTTGGTCGCGTAATTAACATACAGGTTAGAAACGAGGTTACAATAGCTTTGAACCTAACCTGTAAATAAGCTAATTGATTATAAAATGAAGTTTATTCAATAAATCAGTCGATGATATCGACATAAATATTGTACTTTATGCTAGCGTTATTTATACTTTTATTAAGAATACGCATTATAAAATCATACTTTAATTACTACTTATTTATTTGGTGCTTCAAAATGATTTTTTATCAAGTAATAAATTGAATTAAATGATATTTCCGATCATGTCATTTTAATACTGTTTATGGAATGTTTAGCTAAGATTAATATCGAAAATTAAAAAATAACAAGCAAAATTTCTTTTGAATCTAATCTGCATTTTTTATCAATTAAAGATTTTTTAAACATTATTTTATTGAATGAAAAATCAATGTTAGATAAATTTTTATCTACAACTTCAAGTGGCCCGTTTGTACCAGATTATTTTAAACAAATTGCACTAGTATTTTATGTTTCACCATTACCGCAAGCAAGGCTAATTAAAATTGTTTATAGACTATGAGCTTAATTAGTAATAATAGATGATCCAATTATCAAATCACAGTTGATATAGTTATGCAGTTGCGTAGATGTTTAATAATAGATAGTAAATATAATTTTGCAGGCTGTATGAATCTGGTGCAGAAGACCTTTAAAAAGTATTTTTAAATGTATACTTAATGGAAGAACGATTTAGTAACATAATGAAAAAGTTGTCAGAAGTTATCAGCGAGAGCTTTAACGCAATATTTTCTGATTTTGTTGTAGAAAAGATACTATCTCCAGTGAATCATAGACTTGTGAGTTAGAATGAGGAGGCAAGCGAAGGCTCACGTGGTTCGCAGCATCAGCGCGTAAACTAGAATCGATTCGCAAGCTCCGCGGAAACGTCGCACGCGCCGCGAGTAAGCCTCGCGAGTCTTCATAGATACACTTGCGGTCGCGATCCCGATGTCGTCCACTCGAGAATTGTCGGGGGCTCGTCCCGGCTGACTCTGCGGCGGTAGCCGAGCGGAAGACGCGCCCATAACGTAAATACTCTCTACGTATAAAGCTCGGGCTGAGCAATGAACGTCCTTGGCGCTCGCGACGCCAAGCCGCTCCGCTGCCAAAAGGCGCGACAACAAAGGGGGAGCAGCTCGGAGGGGCGGGCCTCAAACGCCTCCTCTTCTCTCCCGATTAGCGCGCGTCTCGTGTCTCGCGCGATAACTCGGCCGAACACACAGTCTCGTATGTACGCGATCGCGCGCCTCGTTTTCCATTCGAGTAGTCGCTCTTGCCGTCTCCCTTTCTCTCTCTCGCTCTCTCTCTCTCTCTCTCCCTCTTTCTCGAGTACTCTTTAAATAATGCGGGTTGCATAAGGCAACTCTTGGTTGCCGCGATGGGAGGCTGTGCCGCACAAAAGCGTGCGCAGGAAGTCGGGGGCCCGTGCGGCACTTACTGTGCCTCGGTGGCTCTCTGTCTATGGGGGTGCGCCACTCGGAGAATCTGGCTCACGTGTACCCAGCTGTTGCTCCAATACTAATCTCGATGGCACGTGCCTGCTATTGCAGTGTGATACTTTCTACGCGGTCGACGAACGCATCGTAGTGCTTTTTAACCGAATCGAGAGGAATACTTTATATACGTACAGCCGTCGCGCGAGATAGAGTCGATCGGACTCGGTTGGTTGATATGGAATTTCGGGTGTGGATAAAAGTGTGCGAAGCTTACACGAATAAATAGAAGAAAATAACAAACGGTAAAATACATAAGATTGTAGGTTATATGTAATAAACGCGTGTATATAAAAACATCTCCCACCAAGCGCGGTATCACGTCTCAGAATAGCGTTATCAATTATTGGCTTAGATAGTTTTATGTGCAATATATTTATGAGGGAACACAATCTAACGCAGCAGGCTTATCACGCATCCGTTTTTTTACCCAACCAGAACACATATGATGAAAACTTGAAGAAATTTTCATAATTTTACCAGAATTTCGAGCAAAAAGCGACGACTTATCTCTATCGATGGTTTTGATTTTTAAATAATTTCTTCTCCAGTAGTAAGGAAAACAGCTTCGGTTTGAGACCAAAGTCGTTGGAGGCATTTTGAATCGTCCCACGATTTTATAAGGCGTCAATTGTATTTTTGGTACTTGACTTTGTATCGAGATTTCATACACCGTTTTAAGTTTTTGACTTTACGTTTTTATCTTATCGTAAATTATTCATTGATAGGCATGTTAATTGTACATAAATGTACCGAATATGTACTTAAATTTAATTACATAAATCATTCAGTACACACGCAATGAAAGCAAACGAGGTTTAAAAACAAATTGACGAGTGGGTACATGGCGAAGGAAATACACACCGAGGAGCCCGCATAAGCTCTCTAGAATAAAGCGACTGCGACATTACAAATGTTGAACTTTCGAAACTGCTATAAAAAGTAGGGATTTATTCCATTAGGCCACACAGTAACGTGTTTGTTTTGATTAAGTTTTTATTCAGTGAGCCTCGCAGTGAGCACATACACGAGATAAGTCCAATAGTATCGGGGCGATTTTTTGAGGCAGCGGGTCGGCGCGGGTCTAGACGGCAGCGCGCTCCCTCAACGCCGACGCAAACAAAGGCGGCGGTCCAAAAATAAAAGTTTCCCACCTTTCGTGAGGGCCGGGTCGGGCCGCGTTGGCCCGTTGGAGGAAAGCCGCCGGCCGACTCGTCCGCGCGCCCAGGCCCAATATAGGGTCTCCAGCGAGGGGGGGACGGGCTATCGGTCGCCGCGTGGCGTCCGGCACTCGAGGGCCGCTTGTCGCTCGGTCCCGCGGCCATAATTGCCGCTCGGGCTCCTTATCAGCGTTCGGCGGTCGGCCGCGCGGCGCCGGCCCCCCGCGCACGTGCTTCATTTCGGGGCGCTTGTGCGCGCCGCGACGCCAGGGGGCCCGAGCGCGCCGCGAAAGCCTTCCGGCGCGCGCGCGCGCGGGCTTCGAATCGATCGCCGGGGCCGCTGCTCCGCGATCAGCTGACGCGCGCCGCCCGGGGATCCGATCGCCCAGCTGATCCGCGAGGTCGCGCCGAGGCGCCAGCAACTGCGCTCCGCCTTCGTTTTGTCTTTCTCCCCGGCGGGCCTTGGCTGGCTTTCTCCGAGGCGGCCTCCGCGAGACTTGGCGCCGGTCCGCGATGCGCGGCTACGGTACGCGCCTTGCGATAACCGACGGAAAATTTTCGGTCGCGCGCTCTGCTTCCTCCAGGCGCTCTAGGCCTTTTTTTTTTACCAGATAAGCGAGGTGCGCGCGCGGTGTGATTACCCGAGGGAGGCCGCGAGGTAGATTGCCGGTCGGCGGCCGGTCGGCAAAAAGGGCGTCCTCCCAATTAATCTCGATGATTGGGCTTAACCAAATGGACTGTGTCTTCCTCGCTGAAAATTCTAAGGCCTGCAGTGGCTCATTTGTTAAAGATACAAGTCGTATCGGCAGCGCGGCGTCTCGTATAATTAAATTTAGTGCAAGCCGATATCGGGCGAGTCACGACCGAAGACACTGACCATTCGACAATCATCTCGCTCTCGGAGTGTTTGTGCGCGCCTGCACTGAACTGCATAAAAACAATGAGTTTTACAAGTCGCGCTTACCGCCTCGATCGGGCTATTCTCATTATTTTTTTCCGATTGATTTTCGAGCTCCCCTCGCGATTATGTCGTCGCGCCGGCAAGCGGCCTCGAGGGCGCTCGTGGCGCGCATTGACTCGAGCAGCGCGCCCCTTTGATTCGCCGGGGCCCCGAAGGCTCGGCCGCGACGCTTCGGACGACCTAACACCTGGTGCGATGTTCTCCTTGGCAGAGCGCCGTCGAGCATGCAGGCCGAGCTGATGTACCGTAAGAGCGGCCCCATGACGACGTCCACGCACCAGGAGGCGATGGCCGGAGCACAGCAGCAGCAGCAGCAGCAGCAGTCGCCCGGGCTGCAGAGGCTGAAGCGCGAGAACCGGGACTCGCGCGAGACCATCCACTCGGGCCACTTCATGGTCTCGGACTTCGAGGCCGAGGCCCAGGACGACGAGGACGAGCTCGCGGTCCCGGTGCCCGACGAGGAGTCGGCCCGCCTCGCCATCATCGCCCCGCCCGGCTTCTCGCTCGAGCGCTTCGTCGCCTGCAACGCCGTCGACAAGACCTCGCAGCAGCTGAGCATCGAGACCTCGCTCAACAAGCTCTTCCAGTGCATGTCCCTCGCCTACAGGTGAGCAACGCGTTGTTCCCCTCGCCCTTCCATCAAACCCGCATCATTGCCTCGATCACTGCGCCTTCCTTGCTCGCGGATTTGAAGAATCCAAGGCTGCGCATTTAACAATTAAGTCTTACCTCCTTATTGGCAATATTCTCATTAGTACGCCGGACATCGTCGTTAGCCGGTCATTCGAAGGTTTTCTCTATATGAAAACTTAATTAACGCTTTAAATGAAGCTGCAACAGCTCGAGTCAAAAGTCACTGTCACTGATAAAACCTTCGGACGTGCAAGTAATGTTTTGCAGTTTCATGTAATTATATAATGTCACAGTTGCATATCACATTTTTTTCTACATGTCAAACAAGGAATGTCACGGATATTCTTTCATTGAACGACAAAAGAGTAAATATTTTAATTTAATCTAATATTTTTAACAAAAATATTTTACAAATACCGATATATCTAACAAATATGCATAATTAATAAAAATTTTTATTTACTCAAAATATAATAAACATAATTTGGATGCCTTATATGATAACTGTAAGATCATAACATTTTTTTAGATACTGGAGCAATCATGACTCCCAATGTTATCCTTAAAGAATTTGAAACTTGTATATTGAATTTGTAGATAGAAAGCGAAAAATGATTTTTTGAAAAATTATGAAAATAATAAACGGAAACTGACTTTGTACTTATGGTTATATTTAAATGAAATGATGACTTGCATTATAAACTTTTGTTTTTATTATATGTATTTCTAGGAAAAGAATTTATTCATGCATTGTTCGGATGAGAAAAAAAGTTTCGATTTCCTTCGTGTTCACGTTAAAGTTTTTTTCTGTTGATATATCTATATGATCCCGAAAATCGCTAGTTCGAATCCTCTATTTCATCCAATCAAAGACTAACATTTGAGTGATGCCTCCACACTAGTCCCTAATTGATCTCATAAACGTAATTTGCGCTCCACTCATTTAAAAACTTCAGATTGGAAAATTGGATGCGTGTCTCGACGCATCCGAAGCGTCGGATGCTCGTGCGCGCATGCAAGGGTTTATTCGAGTTTGGGGCTATTCATAATTCTGCGAGACTGCTCCAATGTCTGGAAGATAAAAGTCCTTTTGCCGAGCTTCAATTATTCTGGAGCATAATTTCCCGCTCATAATTTGCACGCGACCGCCTTACTGTAGTCAACAGGGGCCGAGAGCGCGCAAACTCTTACACGTACGATACATCAGCTCCTCGTGTTCACGCACACCGTCAATCTGTCCCTATTCAATGTGTTTATACGATTGTATCCAGGTGTTTTTGTTTTTGATTGCATTCGTTAAGCAGACGTTATATAACACACGCGGTTAACGTTATCACTACCTTTAATAAAAGTAACCTGTTCAAATTCACGAAAGTTTCATAAATTACAAAATCAATAGTCATACAATGATTCAATTTGAACTTTATTTATTTAAAAATAGTACAAGCATATATTGTAAACATGTTTAAATCACGAAAAAAGTCTCGAAAAAAGCACTTACAAAAATTCGCTGACTAAATACGTTTCTTGTGCGAGAATGTGAAAATGATACACCAATGCGTAGAATATATATGACAGATATGAAAAGTAGTATTTATCAAACAGATAGACTCTAGCTACTCCATATCATATCTGCTAGATAAGGCCTTTTATTCCTTACAAGTGCAATTTTTAGCAAAACTCATGTGTAAGGTAAAAATATTCTTTAAGCGGGACGTATCAGTACTTAACTATAAATGTATTCTTGGGAGAAAAATCAGCGAGATCAGTCAGATTCTTTTCTAGTTTTCGCTAGATCACTTAACTCAAATAAGTGAATCAGTACTAATCTGATAAAATTCCTTAAGTTATGAAAAAATATATTTTTATATATTTACAAAAACAAATTATCCAATATTTTTTAAGCTACTGTGCGAAGATTTCTACTCGATACAAAAACCGATATTATTCTAAAAGCTGATATCGTACGTTATACTCTAACATTTATAGAATATACTTCTGAAGTATTCATAACAAAGGATAACATGCGGTGGAATAAATAATTTTGATTCTCAACCATCGTGCATCTTTTTTCAGTCTAAAAAAGAGACACTTTAAAGTATGCAAAAAAAGTCGATACATCTTATAAGATGAAACAAAATGATAATACAATATTCATACATATAGGAAGAGATGTCGAAATTTTTCCTCTGATCAAAGTTTCCCAACGCCGCCGAACGAGCTTCAATTAAATTGAGCAAAACAAGAGAAGCCAATCGGCGAGCAACTTGGAGCCCAGTTCGAGGCCCAGTTGTTGAAATCCGGCTTCTGAGGCTGGGGAGCGTGCGAGAAACACAGCGCGCGCGAGTTGCGGTTAATTTTCTAAGCGCTCGCTAGCGTGTTAGTGTTATTTGCGCACGCAGCTCGTTTACACCACCAGTGGCGATCGCCGACGCGGCTCGGCTTGATAAAAAGCAATTGAATTAATGAAAGTGAGACCTTCTATAGGTCCAGGCGCTCACGTTAGCCAGTCACAATTAAAAGCAGCCGCGCACTTTCCGTGCCTTGGCGGGCTTCTCTCTCCCTCTCCCGCAGCCTCGCTCCCATGCGCGCCACTGAAAAATAATTGGCGCTAGGCCTGCCGCCGATCATAAACGCCCGGCTCTCTTGGCCTGGGATCGGTTTCATGGAAATCCACGCTGTTGGCAGTTCGGCCGTGCCAAAGACTCACGCTCTCTTGAGAGCAGCATTTGTTCCCTAAATATGGAGCACATATGTACAGTTGGGCGACTGTAAACTACCTGATCAGTAAACATCTTCGAACCTGTTTTAGTATACACTCGTGTCGATGCGGTCGAGACACGAAGATTTGGGAGTATAGGCAGCTGATGCAGTTCTAATGCATTCCACTTTTATGCAACGCTTGTGCAATTTGAACGCATTTTTTATAACCGATCGTTACCCGATATATATACATATATATAACCTTTGTTAAGAAACTGCGATACTCGACGAGATAACTGCAGTTTTTAAAATCACGTTTGATATATATAGATATATCAAATGCGTAGTAATGCAATAGCGCAGACTCCAAGTGGAAAAAACTCGTTTTAAGAGAACATCGAAATAAATTTACTGCATATATAAGTATGTGCATCGACTGAAACTATGCGACTAAAATAAAATGCGGTTAATGTAATCGTTTATCTAGCGAACCCCGTAGCAGCGAGTGAATGCCCTTTCACTATGTACGTTTGTGCCTCTTTGAGTTCAGTCTAGTCGCGGCCACATACGGTCTTTGGCTTTAACGGTATTCAAGAAATTATAATTTGTACGATTGGTGCCAAAATAAGCTTATTCGTCGATTGAGTTACAACTGTTTAACCAATTTATTTTCTGTTCATTATAAAAATTATATCTGAATAAAAATTGTTTAAAATTTTAATTAAAGTTGATCCGAATCGGTGGTTTAGAAAAATTGCTTTCCTGAATGCTTTTTATGTTTAAAGTTATAATAACAGACTGTAAATAAGTAGTTACCTCGCACTTGATTAAAAATTGTTATACTTTTGTGAAAGTATAATTAATGCTTACGAGCATAAGCAAATATCATGCAACGTCGAATAATTATAGGAATTATACAATGCTTTCCCTTACCAATCGCACATGAGAAAAAAGACGTTATTTGACCTCACGCCTGAATGAACAGTATTCATGAATCTAACATCTCCACTAAACACCCGTGCGCGATGCTCCGTATAACGGCTCCAAGGCTGCGAAGCACGTTTTCCTTTCCTCCTCTAACTCGGAGATTAATTTCTCGACTCCGTTCGTACGAAAAAAGAATTGGATGCGGGCCAGCGTCATTAAAAAATTCATTGATCAAAACAAACTTGCTTAAATTGACCTATGTTCTATTTAAGTCAAGTGTTCGCTTTTATTTACAAACCTTAATATGTTTTTGCAATCATTACTGTAAATATTTCTAAACGGTACTAGAAAAACAGCTATTGTATAAAATTTCATAATTAATTGGATATGTGTACAAAAATATAAAAATAAAATAATATTATATTAACATTTCTTATGACTATTTATAATAAATAATTCTATATTATAAAGAACGATAGATTTTCATTTAATCTAAAAATATAAAAAGGTATTCATTTGCATTAATAATTATTCTGCATAGTTTTGAAAGAAACTATATTTGTTAATTATTGTAAATTCATATCTTTCGTGGGAAGTTAAGAGTTTTATATACACTATAAACGGTATATTGAACTTTATCAAACGATTTGGATGTCTATTTTTATCCCACCATGTTATGAATTATTTTTTGCTATATTTGTCTCTCAAATCTAAAGATATCATTCGAAGACTTCATTTATTCACTTTAAACAGATTAATTAAAATATTATAGATGAATGTTAAAAAAATTTTTTAAAATATAATTTTTAATTGCACAATTAGTTTGTAATTTTAGTATGTAATTATTACCGAAATGTAAATTTATTTTAACTAAATTATCAAGTTTAATTTTTTTTTAATTTTATTACCTTATCTATTTATTATAATTTTTAGCAAGTTTTAGCAAGTTTTTTTAATATGTTCAATTTACTGTGTCATTGAACTCGGATTCTTACAATCTAAATTATCTTTAATTTATATACGTAATTTAAAAATCGTATACTGTATATTTTATTAAATAACTATCAATTATACGTAAATGAAAAAAACAATTTTACATTTTTATCTTATGTGTCTGATGCAAATATTGAATTTATTAATCTATATTCAAGAAATATAGAATGAATTTTTAAACATGTAATGTATGTGCAACAGACAATATATGTACCGGAAATGGAAAACAGCGAGGAAACCTCTTGTCAATTAAACTGACTAACGCAGTCGTCGTATACATAGTTATGTTTAAAAATGCAAAGGTGAAGAGTTCATTTATACTACAGTTTAACAATATTATAGCAGAAATCGTTTTTAAGAAATTACTGAATTTGCTTCTTATCAAAAATAACTTATACACTATGAAAACCTTTAATCTTTTAGTGAGTAACATTCAGTTTTGTATAATTATAAATAAAATTTGTTAGTATATGCCAAAAAGACACATACTCAGTATTTAGTAATAAATTAAAAATGATTTTTAGTATAATATCCTCTAATATCGAGATATATTTTTATTTAAAGTAATTTTAAAAATAATGTCGCATGTGGGTGCAATTCATTGAAATAAACTGAGTGGCTTAGGTGTGTATTTATCAAACTAATAAAACATATTAAGAGGAAATATATGTTAAAGTTTAAGTCGGAAGATATTAAGTAGACAAGATCGACTCGATGCGTCAAAGCTTGAAACGGTTAATAGTTAAAGGTGAATCTGAAAGAACAACTATTGTTTAAATACAATAAGAGGGGTTAATTTATAAAATATATAGCAATAAATGTTTAACTGAGATAATTAGAATGATCTTCATGTAAACGGAACATAAAAAGTGTATCATAATAATAAGTAAAATTGGTACGCAATTTTGACGACATGCAATTTTTCCTTAAAAAGGAAAAACATTTCCGACAATAACAGGATTGTAAATTTGTATATGAAGATAATACGTATTCTACACACACATATAACGAAAATTTTTTAAAGATAATTTTTACAATTCATTAAGAAGAATATGAATCTACGTAATGGCAATAAAACAATGCTCTTTCAACGTGAAAATAAAGTCCATTAATAATGAATGTTTCAGAGTTCTGATAATTTCTTTACAAAATTCAAATATATTTTTGAGATCTTTAAAAACATAAATAATATTATAATAATTATAATACAGCGTTTCATATACTTTCGCTTAAAAAAAACTAATTTTTTTCAAAATTTCATATCTAATAATTACTATAAATTATATCTACTATACATAGTTTCAAATCTTATACCGTAGAAAATAGATAAGAAAAGGTTACATGTAGATAAGTTAAAAGAATAAATGTTCATTTGAAAAGAAATATATCGTAATGTAAAATATTCATCTGTTAATTCGTTTGACTAATATATTTAATGTTTTTCGTTTCACAATAAAATATAATATATAATTGCATCGAACATTTTATTTGAATATCATAAAATTGAGGTTCAAACATTTAATACATGCAATGTACATAAATTTATATTTGGTTTTTAAATGTGAAAACTATAATATTTGTCTGTATTTGATAAATACAGACTCAATATCTAATGAATTTTTCAGATAAAATAAATTTTCTCGATAATTATAAATAAAAGGTGTAATTATACAGATAAATATAAAGTGCGAGACGATAAAATAATGGGTAAAATAAGGAATATACTTAATACATTCTTAATTCTTATCACTATTTAATATGTAATTTCTTTTTTATACAATTAAGAGAAGGCAAGTTCACATAAAAAATAATCGTTGAAAGTCCAAGAGAATAGGAAACTTTCCATTAAAAATTTTCCATAATTTTCTCTTCAATATAAGCGAATATTCCGTATTTCTTTCATCTGCTTATATTTTTTCAGCTTTGTAAATAGATAAATAGGTAGCCGAATAAATTGAATAAAAAGGAACTTTATCTATTTATACGTACTTATACAGATAGCTCTACATTTACGTGAAACAAATGCCTCAAGTTCAGCTCAAGATCTTTCAGATTTTTCGCAGACTATACATTTCTAAACTATATCAAAATATAAAGATTTTAACAATCTTTTTTAATTTAATTGTAATTTTCTATGAAAAATAATTTATGTTTTAATCACCAGATTTCAATTGTCATTTGTAATTTGTAATTAAGCTTATGAGTTACATTGTGTCAATGGTTGTAACTCGAACTTATACTAAAAATAATGCTAATAATTATACAGTACAAGTATAATTCGTACAAATACTTAAAATTTTGTGAACTTTTACAGAATTTCAATGACCATATAATAGAACTGTATATAGCTACGCCCTCTTTTAAAGCTTATATTGTAGCGTAGCGTTTGCACGTGAGACAGCTCAGTAAAACGCCAATATAACTGGTATGATAGCGTGAGATCGAGACTAATGTGCGACAAATAGTACGTTCTTATCTGATCTTATCACTCCAAGACGAGACTTAGAAATTTTCTTACCGAGTTCAGTGATAATTTAAAAAAAAATGTCTCGTAGAAAAAATAAGGAAATGAAAAATCTTATTACACAGCAACGTGAACAATTGAAATACATTTCCAGCACGTACATCTTTAGAAGTTTACATTTAATTGTTATTACATTATTTGCTACAAAAAATTATAAAATATATTAAAATTTTCATTTTAATTTTTTTTATTGTTTATGAAGTATAATAATATTTACATACTTAAATATTTCTTCAAACCAGCCGAAATAAATTTGATTAAATTTATTATTCGTATTCAATAATAGAGTAATTCACCGAGTATTAAGCTGAATTAATTTGATAGCTATTCTATGGAGTAACAGATCAACACAGATGTTATGTATATTTTTGCAAAAATTTAACTAGTTGATTTCTAATAAATATACAAACATTCGATGGGTCAAATGTATTTTACTTGTCGTATTTTACTCATTCAATTTACTAAATATGCCTAATTACTAGGTAAAATTGTAACAACTATGTAATAGATATTCATTTTTCACTCCGACTGTCCTACAATTAAAATTTAAAAAGCTATTTTTATTCATAATATTTATAATGAAGTAATAAGATTTAATTTCTGAAAATTTCATGATATTTATATTACTAATCACTATATAAAAATGTTACCACAAAACAACATTGCTGTTAGATAATGTTTACTTTAACTAATTAATATCAAAATATTAAATTTTACGTGTATTGTTAAGTCAGTGTAGTTTTGTAAATGTTATGAACTTAATTGCTTATAATAAATTTGCTTTTACTTTTTTAAATTAATAATATAATATTGTTATATATTTATTTTTTTATTCTAATCTAGTACTAACAGTTAATGTGAACAATAATATGAATTTTTCATAATAATTTAATATAAATAGTTTATCGATGTTTGGTTGATAAACGCACACGAGGGGCGGCAATAAATAATAATAATTATCGATGTTTTTTATACCATTTATACAATTATTTGGAAAATACATAATCGAAAATGTATATACTTATATATTTTTAGGAACTTCATCATTGAATACAAACATATTTATAATTAATAAGTCTTTCATAATATGAAATAAATATTAATTTGTTTCCGTTAAAAATAATTTTAATTTAAAAATACAAAAATGTATTCAAATAATTAAGTTAATCAGTAATATATTGGTTTGCAATGATTTTATTGCCATATTTTTGTGTGATTGTGCTAATTAAAAAAATTTACATTTGTCATACTTAATTTCTTCATAAAAAATTAGTTATATTGTTGAAATCGCACAGTGCGAAAGTTCAGTTACAAACGACTTCATAAGTAAAGAAAGAATGATGTCTTAAGAAATGTCCGATACCTATTACATCATTAAAATTACGATATAGATTGTCCGCTTCACAAAAATTCTATTTTAATTATCAAAAAGTATATTTTCAGAATATACGTTAAATCTGATATTAAAATAATTACAATGGATATATAAGTACAAAAAGCATTAACTATCAATGAAAGAAATAAATTATGATATTTTTTTATTGCATTGCAAATATGTCAACAAGAAACACGAAAAAAATATAAGTATAAAAATAAAATAATAATAATTTTATATAAGTATAAAAATTCTACTTTTTTAATAAGTCCTTGATTTGAATAAATAATACAAAAATCAAATCATTAATTATAGTAAAAACAATGCAGTACAGTAAATTTCTCAATATAATAAATACTACTATTATTTTTTGAGTCTTATTTTTTCATACATATACTCGTATTTTATGAAATTACTGTTTCTTAAAAATAACATGAATAAGAAATTATACTTATGTATAGAATATAAAAAAGATGAACTCCGTTTATAAAGCATTATTAATATCAATAGTCATTTTTCGTTTTTTTTAAAAAGCTTTAATTTTTTATGGTTTAAATTATATAGATACAAATATGTTCGTTTTAAGGCCTATGGATAAATTGAAAATTACTAAAAAATTAAAACCATTTTGTAAGGTTTAGGGTGAGGTACTATAGTGAATTATGATTATTAAGATAATACAGTATGTCAATTTCTAAATTAAACAACGTTTTATATAATATGAATATACATTAAATGTGTATGCCTCGAACAACATTAAAAATCAAGTGATATTCTTTATGATCATGCAACTATTGAAATTTATGAATTTGATATGCAGATATAGTAAAACTGTAGAGTTAAATAAGTACAATAATAACTTTTCCTTATTTATTTCAATTAATGATACTTATAATACTTATAAACAGAAATATTCTAAAGATACAATTGAAACTATTTTATTAATTTGATATACAGTTTCTGTATAATCTTTCCTTCGTAATTTATTTATCGTATAGTAATTTAATGAATGATGAGATAATTCATTCATATTTATTTCATCAGTATATTATATTCTGTTAAAGTTTATGAAATTAATGTTTTATAGTGGATATGTAATTTCTACCCGAATATTATATTATAAGTCAATATCATTTTTATCAGTTTTAAATGTAGTCTCAATCTTATCTAATCATTACATATGCTCGTAAAGTAGTATATGAGAAAATTCATAACACATCTCTAAAATACTACGTCAAAAAGACAAGTAGTGACTTTTTAGTAGTCTAATACTGTCACTAAATTTTCTCAAAATATGAAATCTTATGACATAAATGGCTTTCTACTATTCATAAATGACTTTTAACTTTTTTTTTAGTTTTTATAGTTATGAAACTCCTTTCTTTATCTCTTGTATGTTGAATTGCAAGTATGTTCCAAGGAATGTTTTTCATTTGAGAAGTGGGTCAATAAGAAAATTCTTCTAAAATAAAATAAATTCAGCGACGCATATGTAGATTGTAGGGATAAAAATAATTCATTATTTATTTGAGCTAATATATTTGAAATTCAAAAAATCTTGAAACAAATCCTGTAATTATTTAAGTTATTTTTATGTAATTTACTATATTGAAAAAACAGTACTAGCTTTTTTATCGATGTAATACTTACATTTAAAAAATTAATGGGTACATGAAAAAAGAAGAAATTTTGTTCAGTATAGTAGTTACTTTAAGCATATGTAAATAAAATTCACTGGTATAAAACAGAGGAAGTTTCTCTTTTTTTTTCAATATATTTTTAACTTTCGAATTGAAAAGTAGATATTGCCGTATCTTTTCGCAAGTAATAGAAACCGGAGAAAAATATCTGCAATCTAGTTTCAACGTTTGAGGCCTACATGTATTTTTTTTTAATTTATCATTAAAATATTCTTTTTTTGCAAAGCTTTTTATGATGTTTTTCAGGTTATTTATAAACTATAATCGTTTAATGCGTTCGTAAAGGTACTAAATTAAACCCAGATTGCCTTAAAAGAAACACATCAATATCATCTCTACAAAGAATTATTCGGTTTTGTTCCAGACAGAAGTTGACCTCGCCCAAGTGGAACCGCTTCAAAGGGATTCGGCTACGATGGAAAGACAAAATACGGTTGAACAACGTCATTTGGCGATGTTGGCACATGCAATGTGAGTAATACGCCTCCACGTAACATCGTTGGGGATTAGGTTCAGTACCGACAGTTCAACTTCCTGTTATGCTACCTCTTCGTCTTTTTGGTTTTATTTTTATGCAAACCACTAGATAACATCTGATTTCTAGAATCTTAAATTTAGGAGTCTGTTGTATGGGAGTCTACAAGGGTTGTAGGGTAGAATGTAGGTTAGGTTTATCTTCTTTCTTATGGCTACTACTATTGGAATAGGGATTTGTTCATGGATTCATATATTTTGTAATGCTCTTCGACGTAGAAATTACTGCATCGCGAAAGATTTTGGAAGCGGAGAAAGCTTCAGCGAGACAAGATCGTCGGAGAATCGTATACAGGGCCGCGGGTGTTGCCCGGCATGAAACCTATCAGACGCGATAAGGCGGGGCTTTAAGAAAAGTTAAGTAAACAGGGTCGATCCACGCGAGCATCTCGTGCACCTTATATCTGCCAAGTCTCCTGCGAGTCGCGAAGTGCACGTCCGCCGTATGTGTGCAGTACCCGCGCAATCTTGTCGTCAGTTCAGTGGGCCGCGCGACGCTTAGCCGCTTACTCGGCACCAGAATCTTTCTTTCCTCGCCGCACAAATTTTTTTTTCTAATAAAGTTTTTACGATTTTCCCAGCTTGACTGTTGATCGCGTTTTTCTTATGAGAATAGTAGATCTTCTATTCTTTTTACCGCGATTCCCTTTGTAATTCTATTATTAATAAAATGTGCGGTTAGCTGCAATTGCGTGAGACCGGTCGATCCGCGACTTATCGAGGATTCGGCGCTCTCGAGTTTTATGATACAGAGAAGTTGAGAAAAGAAAAACGAAAGATGCGTCGGCGGAAGATGGGTATCGGGCCCTGGGGTCCGGGGCAGCCTAGAACCGACGGCAGCTAGTCTTGGATTTTTGGCAATTGCGACCCAGCACAGAATCGTTCCTGGCCCCCAATTGTGCGACCATACAACCGGCTGCAGTCTCATCATTCTCTCGGTCATTCTATTATCTATCGACAACTGGGCACGTATTGACCTACCGCTTCCGCTGCGAAAGCTTGTACCTTGTCTTTGTCTAAACTTATGGCCATATTATAATGGTTCGTGTTTGATTTATTGAAAATGCAAGTCAGTCATGAACGAGGTAATGAAAACGAGTTCCCTGTTTAAACGTGATAATAAAGATAAAGATGATAAGGCTCTTGGTTTGTTCTTGATGGTAATTGTTGTTAATCTCGAAGTACCTAATTTTGAAGTTGACGATTGATGTACCAATAAGTACTTGACAATGTTTGTTGACAATGCTTTAATATCATTTATGTTATAGTTAAATGAAAATAATTGATGTATGCATAATTGATATTCAAAATTTGTATAGGAATTATTATAAATTATTCATGTGCCGTTTGTTAATTCTTTTTTTTTTGTTGTTTCCAGTTATATTAAAGCAAAATACATTAGTGTGTCAATTCGCATCCCCACTTGACGTCGACACGCACAATAAACCTGAGGTGAGAAATCCGTTTGATGTAATACTATAGTTGCAAATTGAAAATAAAAAATCGCTTTACATTTTGTATTCTGCAAATGTTTTTGCCTTTTTATATTCACTCGTATGTTAATACTCGGTCAAAAAGTTTGGTCTACACTTTTGTCGTTTGACATTCAGTCACTTAAAAATAATAACGATATCCAATGTAGATAAGTGATCAAGTAAAGTGAGTTGCCTGAAGAAGCTGGCAATGAAAATCTAAATTGACCCGTGATTGTTTCACGTTATCAGGCAGTCGTCTTGGAGGGCAAATACTGGAAGCGAAAGCTCGCGGCTGTGACGGCCGAGTACAAGAAATGGCGCATGTTCTACAGGAACAAAATCCTTGGTTGGACGAACAAAGATGGCAGCGACATGGTGCGTATAATTAAATGATCGCTATATTGTGCCAAGTTGCTAAGCGCACTTTGATATCTTTCACAAATCAATGTTTCGCACACGGCAACCGGTAATTTGCATAGACGAGATGCATCAATCAAGTACGCCTGACGCGAACGCTTTGTCTGCAAAATAAATGGAGGTGTTTCTCGAAATATTGCCTAAAATAGTGATAAATATTGAATGAGTAAACGAGCTTGAAAAAATGACTAGCTCGACTGCTTGCAGCTGGAGTCGATGGACACGCTGGAGTGGGGCGTGGGCATGGCGAACTCGGGCATGTACGGAATTGGCGCGGGCAGCTCGTTCAGCGGGGTCAGCGGTACCCCCGGAGCGGACGGCGTCCACAGCATGATGGTTGACGAGGACTACATGGAACTCATGACCGACACCCTCTTCTCGACGATCAGCTCCAACCAGCCTCTCTACTTCCCGGACCCGCGAGAAATCGGTTAGCTGGAGTCGGTTTTCTCGCGTCCAACCGCGGCATCGACTCCTTTAACTTAGCCTCTTATCTTTGCAGCCCGAGGCGCCAGTCTGGCCGACTTCATTCAACCGAGCTTGGGACCCTTGCAGCCGAACCTTGACGACTTCATCGACACCTTGGAGCCACTGCAAGGTCACTAGCTTGGTTTCGATTCAATGTTTTCTCGCGCGGTTCGAGGAAGTTCGAGACTTCGTTCGAGTTGGCGAACGTCCCGCGAATCGCGCACCCGGGAATCACGAACTAAAGAAATGTGACATGAGAAGTGCGGGAAACTGCTCTTTCCGATTATACGAACGCCAGACGCGATGCGTAACGGATGATTTATCGGGGGGCGCGTCCGTTGTAAATCGATGTGCTTCTATCGGTATGCTTGCCTTCTCGTTTCAGAGTTCCTGAGCTCTCGGCTGCCGCCGGTGCCCGAGGAGGACGTCTTCCAGGGTTCCGCTCTCAGTAGCAGCTATCCGGACCTAGATCTCATGGGGTCGATGAATCAGGTGGGCGGCATCAATGATTCTTCGGCTGTAATGACTGCGGCCTCGAGCGCACAGTCCATGCAGACCGAAGAGTCGGCCGTCGGCCTTCAAAACCTCCAATATACCGCCAAGATTTATACTCAGGCGCAGCAGGAGGCGCCGGCTGCCAATGTCTTCAGGAACAACGTGTGAGTTCATTTCTCTTTATATTCTACTTCTTCGCGTTGTATCGACTATTTGCAAAAAATTCACTTTGACTGGAGCTCCAACATTAGTAATTAGAGAATATTTTCTAATATTTAATTCACCTCGTTTTCCAATTTCTTATAATCAAACGGATTATAAGCAACCGAAATATTTAAGCCAATAATTCTGCACTATAATTTTGAAGCTAGATAAAAAACTAAAAGATTCACATTGTCAGATTATGAACTTATTATATTACGCGAATGTAATAATCTATAGTATAGTAGTTATTAAAATAAACTTATACAACACAATTTAATCATCAGCTTTATACTTTGATTTATAATTTTCTAATCGTGGACGAGAATTACTCGTTTTATATAACTCCATATATTGATCGAAAAACAATATAATTAATTCATGTAAATAATGAAAAGAATGTAGAAATGAAACTTGTTTACGTTATAGCAAAAAACTGTGTAGAATTCAGGACATTTTTTCTCTCCATACTTTATTACTTTCATAAATACATAAATCAATTATAACTTTATCTGCATTCAACGTTACCTTTTTAACTTGTCTGATTTGCAACATTTCAGTGTTGTTAATGAGAATTTCAATCCGCTTCAACAAAACTATGAGCAGCATATGCAACAGTCAACTAGTCCAATTAGAGACAAGCAACCTCGGCAGAGCAGAGCTTCTATACGCTCCTCTCGACTAGCACAACAGCAGCAACAACAACAGCAGCAGCAACAACAAAGTTATCAGGTAGCAGCACAACAGCAGCAACAACAGCAGATCTCGTACCAATCAGCGCAGAGGAATTATGCGATGGAGATACAGAATTCAGCCCTTGCAGGTCCAACAGGACAGATGCAGCTTAGTCTCACCGATCAAACTAGTCAGCATGTGCAGGCTCTTATTAATCAGCAGCAACAAAATTTTGTGCCAACAGAAACGCAGCAACAGCAATCTCAACAAATTCAGAAACAATTAAAATCAAATATGCCTTGCAAATCGTACAATAAAATAGCAAATCAGTGTTATAAGTTTCCACCACCTGCTCAAAATTTCGATACACAACAATGCAAGTTCACTAGTAACAGTTTCAAGGTAATCTATAGCAATTAAAATCTTCTTAAAACTAGATTTTTTAAAATTATTTATGTTAAATATTACAATTATAAGATTTAAATAGAATCCTTGAGTAACAATTTACATTCAGTCAACCTTAGAAATTAACCTGCTAACTAGATATTAAAAATTACGAGTAGTCTTTTACATTTCAATTTATATGTAAAAATTATTACACTTTTCTATTTATTCTGCTACAAATTGCTTTTTTCTCTTTTGTATCATTCTTATATATTTATAATATTAATGCAATATGAACGTACAGTCAGTAATCAAACTACTACTGGATTGCATAATGTTTTGCTGAAAAAAATATACGATCAAGAAGTTGATTTTGTAGTACACACGTTTTTTAATTAATGGCCATAGACACTACCAACGCAGCCGGTCGTTGCAGTAACCACCCAACAACCGATTCAACCGCATATACTTTTACAGTGTAAGCCTCAAGGTATAGATCTCACGGCACCAGCTCTGCATCCGACGAAGCTGTTACCGCGGCCAGCAATCACGCCGATAGAGGTTAAAGAAGAAGTCTTTGCTGTTCCAAAAGTAAGTTTTCTCGTTTTCAAAATAGTTGGTCTTTCTTTTGTATCCAAGTACAAACTCGTTTAAAATTGTCTGTATTATATTACTAAGTAAAATTCTGTTTCTAGTATCAGATGAAAGCAAGAAATAGATCTCGGAGTAGCTCTTCGTTGACAGCACCCAGGATGCATCCTCCTCCGCTAGTCTCAGCTATCAGCGACCCGGCTTTGAATATAAACAGTAATGTTTTGCTTGCTCACCTACTCACAAATAGTAAGAATAAATAATCTTGAATACTTTTTCTACTCAATAGACTCGATATTTAATTCAATTGGCTAATTTCTTATTACTTGAAGACTCTTCAAATCTATACACGGTCAGCGCTGGTCCCGAAAAGGTCGCTGCTCAACCTGTCACTGGTGTGAAGCACATACTTCCAATGTTGCCATCGACAATGTCATCGGGTGCACAGACGCCTAGCACACCCCATCATATTACTTCTCCAGTCACTGTACAGACATTACACACTGCCACCAATGTTCAAAATCAGGCTCAACAGCAGGTACATTATTTCTAAAATCTAATTGATTATAATGAAATAGCCAGTTATTAATATTTTTAATTTATTCCTGAATATATAACTTTTGTTTTCTATGTGGTATAAACTTTTAATTTTTGCATTCTTAATTAAAATTAATTAGAACTGTCGATTATTATTTATTTTATATAAAAAAATTTATTGTGGCACAATAAAATATTTTATATTTAATCTGCAGTCATTACAATCGAGTCCTGGCCAATCAGTACTCTTAAGTACAAGCAGTCAAACGCACCAATCGCAAAGTAATAGTCCGAATTCACCAAAGGATAGTCCATCAGCGCATAGTCCTCAAGGTCTTAGTTTGAGTCCATTACATAGTCCAATGAGTATCGGTAGTCCATTATCCCCTAGTAGAGTATACGTGAAGGGTGAACCAGAACGTGGACAGTACAAGGAACAGCGAAGAGTGGGACATATACATGCTGAACAAAAACGTCGCTATAATATAAAAAATGGCTTTGATATGCTGTATAATCTTATACCTCAACTTAGCCAAAATCCAAATACAAAAATGAGCAAAGCTGCAATGCTGCAAAAGGGTGCAGATTACATAAGGCTACTGCGTTCTGAAAGACATCAGCTAAAAGATGAAATGGATAAACTTCGGTCACAAATTGATTCTCTCAACGCATCAATAAGGTATGTTTTAGTTTTTGTTTCCATAATTACTAATGAGCATGTTTAAATTGACAAAAGACGATTCGCCTACATACTGCACTGTAGATATGTAATATTGATATAAATTATTACGTTAAAATAACGTAATGAAACTACTATTTCAGCAATTGCCAAGCAATGTTACCTGCCACAGGAGCTCCAGTTTCAAGACAAAGAACAAATAAAATGAAGGAAATGTTCGACGAATACGTTAGAACACGAACACGAGATAATTGGAAGTTTTGGCTTGTATCCTTTCAAAATGTTTATGTGTCAATAGATTAATAATTTAAAAAATTTATTTGTTTATGAAATTAAAATCTCAAACAGTTAAAGTACTCTTTCATTATTATTTTGTCCTTAACGAATTATACAGTTTAGTACGTTACTCGAACCTTTAATGGTATCTTTTAATTCTTCTGTATCTACTGCAAGTATAGAAGATTTATACAGAACAACTATATTGTGGGTGGAACAACATTGCTCATTGGTTGATCTCAGGCCAGGTGCGTGAAACTATAGACTTGATTTACCAAGAATGTTTAGCAATTTTGATTCGTTTGTTATCTTTAATGATTCTTAAACAATTTTTAATTCACTAGAGTATTATATTAAATGTTTTCAATTGAATTTAAATAAGAAAACTGATGTTAAAGTAATACAATTGAATTTCAATTACAGCTGTTCTGAATTCATTGAGGTATTTGTGCACAGCTACTGACATTCTTAATGATCCATCTCGTTTGCCAGAAGAGGCACTAGCATCTGTCAATCAAAGTGAACGGCGGAAGTCAATGCAGTGATTCATTTCAATTAACGTGTAAATTATAAAAATAAGTAAATATTCGTGACTTACACGAAACCGCAAACCAAGTTCAATGAGAAACTTGCAAACAAGACAGGCAGTTACCGCAGATTATATATAATTGCAGGGAAATACAATTTGTACAGAGAACGTTATTTCGAATCTTTTTATGCTCTATATAGATATATTAAAATTTTTATTTGCGAGTGTGTTCAAAATAAAAAGCACACAAAATGTTTGATTTCTTAAGCATTGACAAATATATCGTCATATGTTAAGAAATATTAATTAGAATCTGTTAATAGTTGATTTTTTAAGAAAAACAAGAAAGTACGTAAAAATATATAAAATGTATATGACAAATTAAATACGTCTGCGATTCACGTCTACTTTTCGAAATTCGCTTACGATTGATAATTTTATAACAAAATAACTAAAATTTAGTTGCTCGTTTTATTTAATGTATAAAAATATAAACGAAGAGTGCAAATAATATCAAAGTAAGATGAAATACTAGCTAACTTCATAATAAACTACGCAACTTCCAGGAGTAAACAAAACAAAAATCATTCCAGATTTTAAGTTAGCATTCATTAGTAGTGATTTTTATTCACAAATTCATAATTTATGAGCATGTATATTATAACAATACAGTTGAAGCAATCTTAAAATTTGTACACAATGGCGTTAGATATTACATGAAATTTATTTTATTACTCTTGAAATTATATTGTATTAAAAATTTTACTCAATGGTAGAAGCGTAAGTTTTTAAATGTTACTTAGACAAATTGTTATTATGTTGATAGAAGAATGGGTTATGCGAAAAATAATTATTAAAACCGATCTATTTTATGATTAAATGTTATGATCGAGGTTTAGTAAGTCCTTGTAAAATAATGTAGACTTTAACACTTCTCCTATAGTACCTATTTTAAGAATTATTTGTATTCGCGGGATCGTTATGGGAAAAATTTAGACGTGTGCCTCTGGAGAAAAAAAATTATAATAAAATAAAACTCCAATAAAACTTGTTAAACTACTCACAAATTATAGTTACGTTAAATCGATAATGTTATATACAACGAGATTTTTATTACAAAATTGTATGTGATAATGTAAAAAAACAAAAACACTTATTACAATTACAGTCCAATTTTTAGATAGTTTTAACTTTAAACAACTTTTGTACATGACCACATGTGTCATTATTGTTAATGATTATAAAAAGTTTGATTAAAAAATATTCTCGTTATTCTTTTCATCGTTAATATTGCATGCAAGACATAGTTTATATTAATATTCATTAGACAATTGCTTTCTTATCCTTGCTTAATTTAGTTATTACTGAATTGTATAAGAGTCAGTGAACTTGCAACAATTTTACAATCCAACAATTTTATGTTAAAAAAGTAATTTCAAGGTTATATTAGGTTTAGATGGTGTACAGATGACAAGAATATATCCTATTTAAGAAATATAATTTATTAAATTCAATTTATACAATATTTAAAAAAATTAAATGTTTCAATAACAATTAAAAATATCATTTTTGTTAATTAAATAAGAATAAATAATATAATAATATATAATTTCAGATGGAAAACAAAGTTTTATATTTCAAGAATTATTTATAGGCATTTTAAAATATAAATTATTGCAACTTTATTGTATATTATTTTTAGTTTGCCGATTTATTTACTAACTAAACTATAAATGAGAAAAATGTATAAAATAATAACAATCACCATCTGAGAAAGTTTAAGAAAAAAAATTTTTACATTTAATAAATATATAATAATTAATATTGATCTAAATAATATCTTACAATTTATCTTTGGATTAACTTGATCGATAGCAATTTTTTTATACACATAACTTTCACAAGAATTTTTCTTTGTATATCACAAAATATAAATTCTTTCTATAATTGTTACCTAAGCTAGCCTGATCAATGCTTGTAGAAAGAAAAAGCACAAGTTTTTTTATGTACACAAAAAAATATTATAAATAATATAATTAAAATAATTAAAAATCTTAAGTAACAATGCAGGTACATGCCATATAATAAAATTTAAAAAATAACATTAAGTAAAATATTGGAAAGAAAATTATTTCAACTTTCTTTTTCTAGCAAAGTAGATTTCTCTTCTTCTTTGAATTTTTGATATTCTTCAACAATCAATTTTTCTGAAACAAAAAATGTATAATGTAAACTTTTTAATAATTTTTTAATATGTGCATATTTTTTGCTCAGATCATAATTTTGCTAACGTCCACCTTAATGCTGTTGACATCATAAAATTTTACTTATCAAATTCAAAATATTATACCTATATATTTAATTTTATTTTAAAAATTATAACTGAATTAAATTAAAACTTAATAATTGCTAACTACAACAGTATATACAGTAATTTCAAATATATTATTATATGTACAAGTTATTAAAAAATATTCTTAATTATAATTTCTATAACTGTTAAAAAAATATTTATTATATTTATATTGTAAAAGTACTAAAAGCACCTTCTTCCGTTAATGGCTCAGCTGTTTCAACATTATCAATGAGTTTTTTTATGATCTCAGTTGTTCCTTCTGGAACATCATAATTCTCTGTTGTAGTCAAATCATTCAATTCTGTATGAAATATTTCTTTTAATTTATTTTCTACAGCATCATCAGAAGATACTCCAAATCTCCTTTGATTAATCATTAATTCTCGTTGTTCTCGTATGCGTAGCTTACATCTCTATAAAATTATTAATTTTTATGAAAATAGTTGTTTGAATGAAACTGTTTTTTAAAAACAATAATTTATTTTAATGTAATAAGAAAAATAAATTACTAATTTCTTTAAATTCTAACCTGTCTTAAATCTTCACGCAATTTGTTCAAATCGTTTTTCTTATTACAACATCGAGCTTTTATACTTTTTTTTGCAAGTGCTGCAGAAGACATCGTTTACTTTTACTTAATCTTTTTGTAAAATAATAACAATAAATTTATATAAGTTTGAAGATCTAAATATCGATAAAGACCGAGTATAAGCACTAAAATGGAGCTACTGTTGTGATGGAACAGTGTGTGTGCGTTAAAACCCCAAAGGCGCAGTCTCATATTTCGCTAAAACAAGTATTTAAGCCGTATAGTTAATCAAAAAAGGAAATTTAAAAATTTTAATTATATCAAGTATCTGATAATTAAATTTTATTATTTCTAGAAGCAGTTACAAAATCTAACATTATAATGACATAAGACTTGTAATAAAACTGTGTACAATAATGCTAATAAATTTAATTAAATAATATAATTGTAATAATATAATTAAATCAAAGAAATATATTTAACCTACTATTATTACAAAATCAGAAAATAAAATTATAAAGTCATATTATAAAGAGATACAATGAATCATGTTTTTTGAATATATATTACTTATTGCACAATATTATGCACAATTTATTTCATTATAATTTTAAGATAAAAATTTAAAAAATAGAGAAAGTTTAGATTTTTATTCTTGACTTTATTTACGTGTACAAAGAGCATTGAACAATTATTTACAGTAATTTACATTATATGTTACCTTTGCACATATGAACATTATATTGTACCTATTAACAATAAAGGTTTTTATCATACTTAAAAAGTAGCATTATGTAAAATTAAATACAAAAATGATATTTGGACAAAACACAATGAATTTTGTCTAGAAAATCAACAAAATTAACTTATTCAAACTAGTACAAGTATAATTAATAATTATAATAAATATTGAAGAATGTATATATTAAATAATCTGTACATATGTAGAAAATATCACATCAATAGTTTTTATAAATACCATAATAACTTATTTGTTGTTGAGTCAATTTTTATACATTATAGCTGCTAAACAAAAGCAAAAATATCACATGACATGCAAGAAAAGCATAAAGAAACATTATCACCATCTTGAAAAATTGAAAATTTTGGTACATCTAAACATGCTGCAGAATGGGCTTTAACTTGATCTTGAATATTCTGTTTTAAATTGTCTAAACCCATTCTTACTGGCAATTTAAAACCGCATGTACACTCTACAAAATTTGGAATTTCTTTAAGAGCACATTTAAGGCATATAGGACATATCACATCATCAGTAAACATTGACAATATTTGTTTTTGTTCCCACAAGATTTTTTGATATTCTTCAAGAATCCAATTTTCTAAAATGTAACAAGTTGTAATAATTTTTAATGAAATTAATTTCAAATATATACCGAATATTTATTACCTTCTATTGTTTCTTCAATTTCTAAAGTTTGATCTTCTATTTCTAAGGCTTCATCCTGCTCTAGTGGAAAACCAAATGCACCTAATTCTGATTTTGCAGATAAATTTACCCAATCCATAGATGCTATAGTTTCAAACTCTTTGTGTACAATATCGGTTAAGGCTTCTTTGACTTCTTCAGAATAATTAGTTAACCCTTGTCGTCTCTTTATAAACAGTTCATTTCGAATTTCATGCATTCGTTGTCGACACCTCTAGAAAAGATTAGAACAGATCATTAACTGATAGTTATGATAATATCAATATTTTACTGTAGTGTTTATGCACTATTCCTAACCTGTCGAAGAACTTCTCGTATTTTTGGAGAACCATTTTTTATTTTTCTGGCTGCATTCAGATTTTTTAATTTCATTGAATTTTTAGGACTTAATACTTCACTAGCCATTATAGCTACAACGTTTTTTAATAGTTATTTGCTTGTAGAAATATTTTCGAAATTTGAAACATATAATAACCACTACCAAGTGTCAACCGTGCTGTTAGAATTTTCCCTCTAAAAATTTGAAGACCTAACCTTTCATGACTGAACGTAATTATGCATGAATTATGAATTACATTACTCCGGCTTTTGTAGTAGTAAATGTTTATAGACAATTGTATTTGCTTGTATTATATATAAGCAGGTTTTATAAATTTCAAAACATATGGTTATGCCAATAAAATTTTTTAGTATGTTATATATATTTATATCTTAGATTAAAAGATTTAGAAAAAATGGTTCCGTGTTTTCTGCACGTATGATTTCTAAATATATTTTTATATGTGATAATTTTTATCGCAATTATTATTTTTGGTGTTGAATGCGTAAATTATTTCAATCATATGACTAATCATTTTTAAAGAAAAATTGAAAATACTGAATATTTAATGAAAGCGAAAATAATTATTTCGGATGTTCACGCAACATCGCGCAAATTTATTTGTATAGATTTGATTTTTTCGCTTAGGCGGTTGGACATTTAGAACCAATTAAAAATTATATTTAATATTCTAAACTCTATCTTACATCATTTGTGAACAGTTGCATACAACCTCATCCCTGTGGCACGCTTTTTTCGAAATATTTTAAAAATTATAAAGTATGAATAATGATTAAAACTTAGAATTATAAAAAATGATAGTTTTATTTAAATAATTAATCATCTTTTCTATATATCTATATGTTTATTCTTTTTGATTTTACAGGCTTTTTTATGGGATGGGATATTTATACTACTTATATTTTAATACTAATATTACGTTTACAAAACATAAAAAGAATGTTAAATAAACGATACATCATTTATTAAATAGGTTTGTTTATTAGTAATTTAAATCTATAGGTAATACCACAAATGGTAATCATATATCAACAAAGAAAATAAGCAAATCTTAAAGGATAGAAAGGTTATATAAGTATATATAATTTTTGTATTTGAATAAAAATACTTTTATTAGAAAATAAAAATATATAATTACAAATGATCTTTAATTTGCAGAAATTCGCGCTTACAGCACTTTTTTCAACTTAATTTAAAATATATGATTACTTAATTTAAAATATAATTTACACAATAGCTTACATTGCAGAGTATGATAAATAAGTTTTGAAATTAAAGTAATTTATGATGTGTTATAAACTAATTTATTAAATTTTCTAGATAGTCTAATTGTATTATTCCTAAAAAATAAGCATTTTACTACCATAATTCGTAATGATTTTTTTAATCTGCCAGCAGAAATTTTTCAATATGAGAATATTTTTAATTTATAAATATTCTATCACAGATCTGTGCAATTTAATACAAAGAAAAAATTACAATTGTTGATTTCATTTTGCTACAACTTCTTGTCAGAGAAGAAAATAAATTAACTGTTGTATGAATAATTTTATTGGATTTAAAGTTAAAAATTTATTTGCTCAGTATTTACTTCTAATTATTAAAAATAAATATAATTAAATTTAATTTAAATGAAATGAATATACATTTTTAAAGCTGCTGAAGTCTTATAATTAAATTCTTTGTATTTAATTATGCAAAATTTTTGTTCACTTTCATATACCTAATTTTATTATATATCATTAATAATCTATTAGCTTTCAAATGTTTTAATTAAAAAAAATCGGGAACAAGTTATACACGATATACAAAGGGACGTATTATTATTCTCATATATGAGAGAAAAATCAGGAACTTTAAGACAACTTTCTGAATGCATATTTACGTACAACTCTAACTTATACTTGAATTTATTAAGACTAATTTCAGTTCGAATCTTCAAATCACATGTGTTGCAGATAATGAAGTCTGGAATTTCATCTAGAAAGGACTTTTGACACATAGGACAAATAACTTCATCTTCAAGCATATCGAACATCTGTTCTTCACCATACATCAGTCTTTCATATTCTTGCATTATCCATTGTTCTGTAAAAAATTGCTTTAATTAATATTCAAATCATTTGTAATTAAATATTAACAGATACCATTAACTATTCTTTATAAGTAGATATAGAAAATAAATAGTAATTAAAATCTACAATCAGTAATTTCACTAATTCAAAAACATGAAACTGCAAAGACCTTCTTCAGCAAGGAGTTCATTTTCTTCCTTTAATGCCTCATCTTGATTTAATGGATTATTAATTATTGTTTTTGTACTTATGTTTATGTCAGACTTTTCTACAGTAGCCAAATTATTAAACTCTTGACGAACTATTTCTGTTAATGTTTCCTGCACATCCTCAGCAGATAGTAAGCCAGACCTCCTTTTATTAAACAACTGTTCTCGTCTTTCTCGCATCTTTTGATGACATTTCTACAAGAATAATAAATAAACTTAAAACATTCATATTCATCAATAAAGATAGAAGGAATCTCTACATGCGATAAAAATATTTTTACTATTTAAACATTTTTTCATCCTAACCTGTCTTAAAACTTCTTGAAATTTAGATATATTGTTTTCTCGTATTGAAAATTTGTGAGTTATATTATTAGGAATGAATGCAGACATTGTTGTTTAAATAGTTAAATTGTCAATTGTTTTTATTTACTGTATTACGTTTTACCAGATTAATATATGGATCTATTAACAACTTATACTTTAAAAACTCAGTCTAATTTAACCGAATTTTTTGAATTTCGAGATATATCGAAATTTAGAATAAGGTAGTGTGTAGAATATTGTAATTCGTGTGCTGTGGACAAACATACGATTTAAGAAATTAATACTCTAACAATTTAAAACTTGTCATATTATATCAATATAAGTTAATTTAATGCAGGTAATAGAATTCTCATTTAATAATATCATATCATTTAAATGTAAGAACGAATTAATTATTAGTTAAGTAAAAAGGATTTGTAATTATAAGTCAATAATGTAATTTTTTAACTTTATTTCCAAAGATTGATAATTTAATATACACATACACCACTCGTATATAAATGTCCTCAACAAGAGTTAGTGTCAACGGTTATTAATAAAATAATATAATTTATTCAATTTAGCGATCTGTCAAATGCGAAAGATGTATAAGCTAACAAGAACAGCAAAATATAAAACAATTAACGCAACTTAACATTTTATATTAGTTGCTAATAAAAATGTCAGTTTTTTGTCTTTTTGGCGATAATAATCTGTATATGCACGATTAAAATATTTGAATCATTTCCAATTTTACAGATATTCCCGAATATATTATCTTTTTGATGTTTAAAACAGAGGGCTACTCTTACACCTGCACATTACAACAATATAAACAGCCAATGGGATATTTTCGTGAATTTGCATCTTTTAAATTTAATTTATTTACCGCATTACGCATTGTCCAGGCTCAAATTACAGGAAATTCATAATATTTGTTTTAATTCCCGGATCAAATTTTTTTTGATTCACAGATAAATAGCTTCAACAGCTTACTTCTGTCTTGTACATCTTATGTGGATAAAATCGAACAGCGGTTTACTAGCTATATATGGAATAAAAAACCCATCGTACATGGATGAATTATCATATACACTATTAATTAAAATCTACAAATCAATGAATTAATCCTAGGGTAACATCTATATTACATTTATTTGAACTTCTTAGTAATAACCAGTATCTTAAAACAGTCCCTACTTCACGGCCATACTTTTCAATTTTATACGTTTTTTTAATTTTATGCACTATAAGGTGAAGCGCATTATTTTCTAACTTTTTACTAATAATATTATTTTTAATCTTACAATGATACATATTACGTCATAATTACATTTTTACAATTATGGCGAGCGTTGCAGTCCTGTCTTAAGTAACTAGATTATACTCTTATATCAACAGTATCAGAAAATACAGTTAACAAATTCTTTTGGACTTCACACTACAAAATAACTTAATCATTTTTTTCGAAATTATGCGCGCTTTCACTTGGGCGCAAATGTAATACATGACTTAAATTGGTTCGAAAGCAATTTTTGTAAATCAACACAGTAGAAATTAATCAAACCCTTCATTAATAGCATTACGTATTCTAAATATATCTCATCACAAAGGTATAATACCTTTGTGAAAAAAATATATGTTATATATTTTAAATAGATCGACGTAACACTATTGATGAAGCTAGATCGTATAATATCGCAGCCATACGTATATATTCTCTTACAGAGCTTAATATGTATCATACAATATATTCGTGTTTTACACACGTACAAGTATTATTGTTTTTAGCAACAATAATAATCAGAAGTTTTTTTTCCTCAGGTAACAGTTTCAACAAGTACTTACACCTTAAAAGTTAAAATATGACACTGTACGGTGCTATACCTTTTAAAAATTAACAATTGTTTGGTTGAAATTGTAGTCAGAAATAGATCATTGTCGGGAATGCTAAATTTATGATCGAGTGCCGCAATTATGTCAATTTCTCATTGTTTTATTTTACACGTAGATTCTTGGAAATGCGGATACACTGTCATATAACGTTATCGAGTAAAGATATAATCGGGGCACCATTCGTATACCAGTATAACGAAACACATAGGTATAAAAAATAAATTTTAGATCGGAGCGATACTATAATTGCTGCGCATAAAGGGTTAAACCTCATGCAGCCGCGCATCATTGATAGATGATCCTTATGCAGAATAATTCTAAATTTTACGCTAAAATATCGTGTATTTATATGTTACAGCGCGACAACGTATATACGTATACATCCCTAGCATTAACATAAGGACTCTTACAAAAGTTCTACACCCTCGACCGATCAGCTATTCTACATTCGAAGAGTCTAAATAGAAAAGAATTCCCAAAGAGCTTGCGAACGCAAGGCGTGTAGCTCGAGCCGCTCTCATAGCCAGAAGAAAGGAGCCGATGACTCGCAACCGCCGCTGATATGTATATAGCGTGTGAACCGATAGCGGGAAAGCAAAAGGCGGCTTGGAAGATGCGGCCACGGGAAGGCGGCCAGGTCCCCGGACGGTCCGGCCGAGGCGCGAGGGAAGCAGCAGGAGCCAGGGGCCCTGGGGGCCGAGCAGCGCAGGCGCGTACCTCAGCGAAGGCTGGCTCAATGGTCCCTCTCGTGGAGGGCCTGTGGGTCCTTGCGCCGCGGCTCAAACAACGAGCGGCAGCGCGCGAACCGTCACAACTTGTCCGGGGCGGCGGACCTGGCCGGCGACGTCGGCGGCTGGGGCTGCTGGTGCCGCGAGGTGCCCGCGACGCATGGCCCGACGCTCGTGCTGCGCTCCAGGGGGCTAGCGGGCTTGCCCTCGGCCACCTGTGACGTCGTCCGCTTGGCATCGCGCCTCGCCGACCTGAAAGCACGTCCAAGCCCACGGTTAGTGCACGCCTGCCACTCGCTCATCCTCTACGAGCCGATCAAAGCGTGACCTTCAATGTTTGCACCGTTCGCGTGCAGGTTGCCGTGCGGCCGCCGCGCCCGCCGACCTCCTGGATCGTCGGTCGGGAGCCGCGCGCCCACCCTCAAGCTAGTTCACTTTCTATAACGTTTCTCATGCGGCACGTAAAACAAGCACTAATGCCCTTTTCGATTCGAACATTGAATTTCATACAGAAAACAATTATATAGTTCAGTTTTTGTTCCACTGAGGTATGTATAAGTATAATATTTAGTTTGAATAACATCTTAAAGCGGACACTCATTATCAACAATTAACGATACACGTATATATATAGATAACGATATATAGTATGTATGTAGTTTGGAATTTGTTTTGTATATGTATTCATTAATGCACTTGATTCAAATGTTTAAATAAGGTTGGAAATACTATAATTGTAGATACCTATGTATTTTAAGCTTGTCGGCAGAGTTATTTTCCAATAAGGAAAATTTCACATGTATTATGTACTTTTATAAGTAGCCATGAATTTGAGCATTTCCAACAGGATTATTGTATATAATAAAATTTATGTGATAAGAGTGATGTTGGCAAGAGGAATATATAAATCGAATCTGAAATGATACTTAAAGTAAGCAGTGAAAATAAAAGCAATTATCAGCAGAGAATTACAGTCATGAAGTTTTAAGATTGCACATTATGTAGCTTGATGAGATATGTTTAAAGCTGTGGTTAATTATTGTAGGCTGCTAATCTGTAAGCATAAAATTTACTTTGGCTCAAACAAGATGAAAAGTGGATGACTAGTTCAGTAAGTAAAGCTCTTAAATGATGAAAACATTGTATACGATTTTTATGTGCCTATATATATGTATATGAACTTTCGAAGTGAGAAATAAAGTCTGTTAGTGACGAAGAAATTTTAAATAAATATATAATGTATACGGTCACACAGAAATAAAAAAAGAAATTTATGTAGGAACTCATTTTCTCGTTATATTAAAGGAATATATTTAAAAAATGTAGATAGACTATATACACCTTACTTTAAAAACCTAATAAAATAATGTTCGATATTAAAATTGCAATAATTTAACTAATGGATACTGTGATATTATTCTCTGGCGCAGATCCCATATAAATCTAATTAAAACTTTATAATATCTTTCAACAAATCAGGTACAATAACTTTATTCATACTTTGATCGTGCTCTAGTTATATTATTATCGTCATCAGAAGACTTCTAGGATTTACAGCTAATTCTTTCTAATAACTTCAATCACAGCTATTGTATATTCGTGAATTGTAATATAATATTATGTATTCACAAGACAGCATTCACATCTATATCATCGTGCAACGTATAAAGTACATATCATGGTTAAAAAATGATTATAAGCTAAATTATATTTTTGCTCGTGCTGTCATTAACTTAGTGACGATTTTGATTAACCAGCTGCTATCAAATTCTTACACTTTGAATAAATCGAAATTTGCATTTCTTCAATAGCATCTGAACGAAATGCAGTGCATCAAAATATAATAGCGACGACTAGTTCGTTTAAAATTATGTTTCAAGAGGAAATTTCAATAAAGTGTTAATTAAAACAGTTTTATTTACCACGTATTCACATTGAAATAATTCTAAATATCATTCAAAACTTAACTTTATTATTCGTAGACACAATTTGTAATTTACGTTTTTTACTCCTAAAAAACGTAAATTATTTTTAGGGGATTCTTTTGATATTAAATATATCAAGATAATTATTGTTTTCGCGCCAACGTAACTGCTTGTTTTTATGGAAATCTCCTCTTTTTAAAGAAAGTCTGCCAAGGTGCAAACGAAATAAGCTATAGCTTGGAATTTTTGTGGAGAATTAGCTTACGAACATTTCTTCTAGACACAGAAACATTGAGAAAAGAAACTCACATTAAGAGCAAAGAGGCTCGTGCGAATCTGAAGTTACCTTGGTCGCTATTTAAGTGAGATATGAATTTTCGTTCCGCGAAAATTCAAAACGAAAGCTCACTCATTTGCAGACCTATTTTACAGCATATTTTCTAGGTTTTTACATGGATGTCTACAGAGTACAATGGATCAGTAGTAGAAGACTCTTTTTCTTCCTTCCTTTTTGTTTATTTTTTATTGATTATTATCTAAAATCCTCACAGCCGGCACCTGTAATTTAAGAATCTCGTAAGCCCGATTCTTGGATCCGTCGTCTCACTTAAGTTGTTCCAATCGATCGATTATATGTTTATTGATCACATTTTATGTATATTTACATGATTACACTATGAGGCATGAGCTGGTGGAATATGATTTAAAAGCTTTCAGGGGACAGATAGAGACTGTCTCACACTAGCAGTTACAAGTATTACAGTTGACTCGTTCATCTACATTATTATTGATACTAGCGAAAATCCTAAGAAAATTAAATTTGGCAAATGTTTATTTTATTTACATGCACTTGTTTCACTTTAACAGTATTTTATTTTAATTGTCTAATTTTTATTGTTATCATGCTTAATCTAGTTTAATGGTTTTTAAAGCGGGTTGGTTATTTATAGCAGCATTCACCAAATTATAATTTTCAGGTTTTCATTTGTACATATGAGAAAAGCATCATGTTAAAGGATTCTATGAATGTAAAATTGGAATACAGGTCCGACTGCGCCGCACCTAAAACGAAGTATGAATAATCTATTCTGCATACGATATTTCGTTCGTCATCAAGGCAGTGAGACAATCTATCTACCTATGCTTATCACATTCAATTTGTGGGAATTAGCAAAGATAGAAGCAGAAAGTCGAGAATAGTTACCAATGTGAGTAAGTTAATTGTACGTAGATAATAGGCGTGTATTAGATGTGACTAAGGTAGACTTTCCTTTTAAGTACACACTGCTGCGTGCCGGTGAGTTGACCGCTGTGTCGTTACTGGAACAGAGCCGAGGCTCGTATTCGCACTAGCACACACTGTCATGTAATCACACTTCAACGGTTCACTAATTAAAATTCTTTATTCTCACGTTTACAGTCTGGCGAAATGTACATATTTTATTTAAGAATTAGGATTTGCATATTTATATTTAAAGTTTCGCCAGTCCATAACCGCTAAATCAATGTTTCTTCATCTTATTACGGATATACAATTGTACTATTTACACTTAGTTACTGTGTGAACCTATAGACGTTAAGAAGTATTTTGAACTGTTTGTAATTTAAAACACTTTTCATTAACCCTAGTATTTAAAATTTTTTAAATCTTGAAATAACATTTACTTATGCAAACCGCAATTTTGATAAGACTTACAAGAATTACACATGACAGAAAATGATTTTAAGAGCTCATGATTTACCCAACCTCATTATAGATAATTTAAAATGTTTAAAAAATTGTTTTCAGTTAGTTGCGCAAAAAAAATATCGATAATAAAAAGTCTTTCCATATCTCTGCATATAAAGAGACTTGCGAATCCTGGAAAAGGTATCCCTTGACCGCAATCACAATAGAAACTTCGTTTGGAAAATGAAAGATCATACGTCGCATACGCATATTGATAAAAATATAGCGCAATGATACTGCGGAAGGATTTAATGCGCTCGTGCACACGCTTTAATCTCACCTTCTTCGACGCAACGAAGCGTTTTGGCCGGGCAGGCCAAACTGCCCTCTGGGAATGACCATGCGTGCGTTGCCTTGAGCCGGCCGCGAGCCTCCGTGTGCCTGCAGCATACTCAGATGCGCCGCGTAACCCTCTTGCAGAACAGTAGCGAGGGCGTGGTTCTTTCGTAGAACCTTGCCCACTATGTAGATTTGATTCGGCTGCAGGTTTATAGATGTGTACACGCTTATGTCTTTGTTGCTGCCATACGCGTGATGGATTATCATACCGTGCTCCTGCGGGAATAATCCATATTAATTTAAGAATCAGATTTGAACTCAAGGATGTAGGAGTTAAATAAGAGTATGAGTAGACGTATAGGTTTAATTGATGATCGTAGAAATAGTATGCCTTAATGCAAACATTTTACTTTATTGCAATCACTTTGATATTGAATTACCTGTACTAAGGTTTTGAGGTAAGTAGCTTTATGCGCTAGGGGATCCGTGGACAAACCGTCTGCGAAAGACACGAGTCCATGTGGGAAGTTATGTTGAGATAGCCACGATACAACCTTGTGTTGTTGCATATCTGGCCTCCCAGTTATGTAGATAATTAAGTAGCCAAGTTCTTGCCAATGTCTAACAATGTCAACAGCTCCAGCTCGGACTTTTGGATCCCTGCCAGTAACTGAAACGCTTGCAGTAAAAGAACCATCAATACTAAATACGACACATTCTGTTTTTGGTGGTATCACAGCCATGAAGAAATCTACGGACGTATGGTCGCCTCTGAAAATTCAGAAAATAGTGATAGTTCGTATCGATTGCTAGTTAAAATTGAGCGTAAAAACGAAGGGTTACCAACCTTACTATCATTTTGATAGGATAGAGTCCATATCCTAATGTCTTACCATCAGGAATTTGATAAATTATTCTACCGGTTTTATCTGTTACTTCGGTTGAATAGAAAACCCATTCACCAGATTTAACATCTTTCATTATATGAATATCTACTTTTTCGCCTACAAATTTAAATAGAATTAATCTCTTGTTTTCATCGCAAATTAGGTACTTATAAAGACATACCTGTTAAAGCTATAATTCCTATAGGACCATACATAAATCTAGCTATGAGTACTTGAGGTGCACCATCTCTAACAATAACATCATTAGCTCTATGATTTGCAGCACCATTCTGAAAAGAAGGCCGTTAGCAATTTTGTAAAGGAGAAGAAAAAGAAAAAGAACTTTTCAATGTATTTAATGGAAAAGAGAAGAGCTTACTTTGACTTTAACAGACGTCCGCTTCTTATTCCACTTCTCTCTAGGTTGAGTTGGACGGAAGCCTGTGAGCTCCTTCTCCTCGTGGCCCAGCAATTGCAGGTCAAACCTACCAAGCTGGCGCACGATAAACGCTATCACGTCCGAGGACTCCCAGTAACTGGCGTGGAATAAATGAGGTAAAGCGTTTGTAGGAAAGTTCGCGAGACCCTCGGGGCAATATAAGGCGTAGTCTATCCTTTTGCCGCCCCACCACATGTGAGTAACTGTAAGCAGATAAAGTGACGGGTGAACGGGCGCGCTTACCCCTTGGGTACTACTGTAATACACTACAAAAGCAAAGAGCGATATATACGGGACGATACAGCTTGCAGAGGGACAGCATCTATACCGGACATTGTACTATGGATTGATATATCCGACAGTCTTCTTAAATGAGACATTGTCATACTCGGAACATTGAGTCCATCGGCGAACAACTGAGGGTTGGATTGTATCGACTCCACTGCAACATACAAAGCAAATCCGTTGGTTAAAACTGTGATGACCAAACCGAAATTCATTCGGATTCGCTTAAGTTAGGACTCACGTAAGTAATAGGGTTGTCCATTGCCGAGAGGATACTTTTGGTAGCGGGCGACGTTGACCGGCGGCAATAGTGAGAAGCGCGCAGAGATGAGAGGCTCTAGACGCGCGGCCGCTGGATCGCTCGGGTGGAAGAGGTTGTACACTTGGTTGACGTAAGGTCTCGTTATGTGGGATGTCTTGTCGCTGGTGGAGGAACTCTTGCGATAGGCCAGCACGAGGGCCAACGGACTGCCGAACATGAAGAATTCGCTGACATCGAAATCGAGCTTGCACTGGTGCGAGTTGTCGCTGGAATAAGAATAGAGCCAGATGAGAATTAATAAGAATTAATACGAACTGAGCAAGCGTCAGAAGCCGACGGGTGCAGTAGGGGCTCACCTGTTTGAAGAGGAGCGCCTCCTGGGAGAGGGCGCAGACAGGTGTCTTCCCTCCTCCTGGCCTCCGCCCGTCTCGTGGTTCTCACCAAGGATGCTGTTCTCGCTGTCGTGTCGCGACTGGTACTGGCTTGAGCGGCAGAGAGCGTCGTACGCGAGGATCGAGCCGACCGAGTCCCCGATGAAGCAGACCTGGCCGCTAAAGCCCCGGCCCTCTTCGCTGCGCAGGAACTCCTGGTAGACCAGGTTCGCCCCGTTGACGCCGCGCGTCACCGCGTCCTGGTAGTCGGGGCTCGAGGTGGCTAGTAGCGGGATCGCCCCGATCGGAATCGTGTCGTGTGTTATCTGCGGCGTGTCCATGCACGACGGCGACACGTCGAAGCTGTACGGGCTCAAGCTGTGAAACACCCTTTCCTTAGATGCAGACCGTCTTCCTGTTGCGCACTCATACGCTCCCGCGCGTCCGCTAGTTATGCCAGCTAATCGCTCGGAAGAATTCAAGCTCGCCATCTTGCCTCCCGAGAAACTCGGTTTGCTGCGCTAATTATAGCGCGTCGGATCATTCGTTTGATCAATTGAACGCGAACGTTTTGCATACGGTTGCACAGTTCTGCCGGCTCACCCAATTTCCAATAAAGCGTTAAATCCGGTTACCCGGTGAAATTGTTTTGTGTGTGACTCGACATTGATCGACGATGATTGTAATAGGTTACAGTGCGGTTGTAAGAATTTTATGTTCAACGCATGTCTGACAATTAGCTGTACGATTATGGTTGCGTATAACTGCGAAATCTACATTTTTAACTACACTCTATATATAAATATATACATTTTTTGTTTTATATTTTTCTAGTATTATTATAATGTAAGCAGAATTAAAATGTCTATACGCACAACAAGTATTATGAAAGAATTTCTAAATATTCTAAGAATCAAAAATTAGTATCAAGCTCAATAAGTTACGTTTTGCTGATAAACAATAGTTTTATTAATAATCCGAACTTAAAATGAAGATAATTAAATAAAAATTTCAAGAAATAAATTATGTAATGTATTTTACAAAGGAATTTTTTAAAAATATTTGTAAACGAATATGGTTTAATAAATATACTAGTGTTGTTAGATTTTATGCAGAATTTTGCCAATATTTACGCTAGTTTCATAGTCAGCTTTGTAAAGTGTAATTTCCACTTTGCCTGTAAATTGCTGTTCTTTCCCTCCTAGTTTTGAATTTTAACATTCATCTCATCATAAATATGTAAAATAGTTTTCTGAAACAGTTACCCCGTAAAGAAACTTTACTTCCGATGAAGATTGAGATCAGTTGCTCAGAGTAACGCGTCGATAAGACGCTGCAAAACTAAATTATGCTAGATCGCATATAAGTTCAAATAATTTGAAATCAACCATATGTGTGTGTCTGACTAGATATTGCTTATTCTACTTGAATCGTATCCACTCCATCTATTGCACAATATTTAACAATATTGCTTTCACTTATGCTATGCAGAATTTGAATTGAGTTTTCACTTAGTCAATATTATATATGTGAATATTATAAATATGTGAATATTAATAATTAATAACGTGTAAGTTATGAATATAAATCTTTGCAAAATCAATAAACATTACTAGTTTAACGACTTTCCTATACATTTTAACAATGTTTATTCTTATTAATTTTACACTTTGTTAACATTTCGTACAAGCAGAACATTTGAGTAAATAAGTGTAGAAAGAAGTGTAGGGAATAAAATTACCAACTTTTATACATTGATGTTGTCTCTAAGACCGTGCCTGTAAAAATTCTAGTATCTTGGAGAATAGTGAAAGTATTATGAACAAATGATGATAACTATAAGAATCAAAAGACCCTAGATTGAATTTGATTCCCGCCAATGTGAAGACAAATTCACAGACTACTATGTCAATGTATTTCAGTAAAAAAGAAACTGAACATTTACTAAAATACGAGAACAAGAAAAGAACTTTCAATATAAATGGACCAGAAAAGTATTTTAGTCATGTTTTTGAAGGTATATAAGATTTTCAAAAATATATAAAATATGTGAAATTAGCTTTAAATGAGACTTGTAAAAATTCAAAAAACGAAAAATTTGTTTATTCAAGATGGTTATTTGTAATTTTTTATTTAATTTTTCCAATGAATGCAGATTAGTTACAATATTTAAAAGCCACTAAAAGACCTTTAAAATGACACTCAGGTATTCAGAGCTATGTCCCTATATAGATTTAGGACCTGATTATGTGGTTACAGTTGTTTATACGCGGTTACAGCAGCTTCAAAAACTATGCATGGCAATCTAGTCTATCAATCAAACATAATATTGTCTATAATTTTAAAATTATTGATATATTCTATATCAAAAACTTTTACCAATTAGTCGTTTTTAATTACTTTCAATTACAGCGCAACCTAGAAATAGAGTCACTTAGATTTGTATATCCTTTGAATTTTCTAATTAGCACAAATTTATTAAAAAATAATGGTGCAAGTGTTCCTTAAAGCAATAAGAACTCTATCCTTAAATTCTAGAGGTATTAATATTTTGAAGCCAATTAAACAAGATTTCTTTGCAATCTTTCTATATCTTAAACAAATTTATACTAATATGTACTAGTTCAAATTTAAGATAAATTTAGATGTTTTAAATGACATAAAGGATGTAATTTTATAGTGCTATATCTCAGTGGGAACTTGAATTTTTTTACGATGACATAAATATTACAAGAGCGCTCTTCGGAGGAAATTTGATCGATAAAAAAGGCATCCTCTTTTAGATGTAAAAGTTCATGATAACTTTAACTAAAATATGATAGAAAATTTACCAATACCGTATTTGTCAAGATTGTAAGATTTGAATTTTAATCTTTTAATGAAATATTGAGTTCTTAATACGAAAAGATGCAATTACGATATTATCGTATGATCTTTTACAACGATATTATCGAATTTTATTTATTTTCCTGCTTTATTTTTCAAAGTATATGAATGAATATTATCGTTATATGTATTTATTTATATTTATTTTTCCCTCTTCTTCTGTATATATCGGCAACATCATTTTATCAGTTTATATTCATTGCTTATTTCATAAAATCGATGAACTAAAAACAGACTGGATGTAATATTCAATTCTATATACTAATTTCAAAGCAAGCGAGTTGTCTGTCGAGTCGAACTATTCATTACAAGGTAATGGGGTTACTCACTTGGATAGTATTCCGAGACCTTCGGTACAAATCGATGGACAGGAAACGAACTTGATTGCTATGTGACCGACCATCGTCGGGTAATGTTGTCTCATGACGCACTCGAAAGCTCCTTTGAATGTTGTAATGTCGGACTTCTTGGCGGTTAAATCTACATTTGCATCTGCGGATACAAATGTTCACTTCGATAAATGCATTTATCGGTTAAATTTGCTGTAACGCGAAATCTATTTGATCCTCGCGTATAGCCACGTCACCGTAGGAATGAATAAATGACCTCGGGAATGCGGCGCATTGGAATAAATTCGCTCGGAGCCGAGGGGCGAGTTCAAAACTCAAATCGACATATGTCGTTTAAGCGGGAGTCCTGAGGCAGACACGGGGGTGGAAATGGCTCGAGTGGTTTCGCTACAAAGTCGATTGAGGTGTCACCGCGCACTCGCTCGCTCGCCTCCACCGACAGGCGATAAACTCCACGGGGGTGGGCTCCATGATAATTGGCGGGCGATTAAAGCGAGGAGCGATCGCACTCACCGAGGACGCTGCCGGCGTGCATGACGATGAGAAGGACGGTAGTGCTGCAGGGCTGGTGGGTGGGCGAGTGCTGGGGCGACACTGGGCAGGAGACGTCAATGCTCGTCGAGGTGCGGATATGCAGTCGCTTTCCGCTGCGCTCGCTCGCCACGCGTTGCAGGTACGACTGGGAGAATATCGAGTCCTCTGGAAGATTTATAATACTGAATTATAGCCGAGAGACTAACCTCTCGCCCTCGCCAAGGTGTCTGTCGCTAATGTAATCGGATCGCAGTGCAGAAAAAACGTGGCGGTTTTCCATTACGGGACTATCGACTTTACCCTTCCAATAGTTCTTTCGGCACTGAAATCGTTCCAAACACAAAAAACATACAAATTTTCAAAGTCAACGAATAAATCAATGTGGGAGCATATTGGAATTGATAAATCTCAATAAAGTAAGGGGCATGCAACTTTTTAAATTTCAAACTCATAAAAGGCTTTTTACATGTATACTGAAAAAGGAATATTATTGCATCAAAAATAGTTTACTTTGTGATTGAAAATTACCAATTATTCGTATGTTGAGTAAATGTCGTAGTAGTATAGTTGTTACTGGGACTGAATGTGCGAAAAATTAAAATAGTGAAAAGTCGTGTTTTTCTGGCGAAAATGAAAGTTGAATTGTACATTATAGGGGAAACTTTCAGACATCTGCGTGAAATATATTGTCTGAGCGGAATGGATTTTTTAGCGAATTGCGTGGAACATGTATACGTAAATAATAAAAGGAAATAGTGAAAGATGCTGAAAAATCGCAAGCGAGTAATCAGTAAAAAGCTCCTTAAACACTTTTCTATAAACACTGAATAATGACTGCTTTGCTTCTGTAAGAACAATTGAACGCTCGCAACAAACGCAAGAAAAATCATTTTTATAAGCTTTGTTTGTACAGCGTACGTAAAGGTACAAGTAAACTGAAAAATTTAGTATAACTTACATTAGTTCAGTTGTTTATAAACTTTAGAGTTACTGCTTGAATTCAAACTAAAATGGCTATTGCAGGTGATAAATTTAAAGTCTAGAAAGTTGTAAATTTCGAAAACGCGAATTCAGCTACATTAATAATGTTTGACATTAAAGTAAATAAAATAAAATAGGGATAAAACGAAGCGCGTTGCTGATAATAATTTCATGCATTTAATCCGAATAATCGCCCTAAAGTATTATTTGTGCTGCTGATCATAATATTAATTAATATTAATAAGTTAATAAGTTAGTAATTTTCGTAACATTATATAAACAAAGTATTTTATTCACATGATATAAGCACACAGCGTTTACGCAGAAAATATATGCACGTTCTATAAATCAATTCTTTCCAGTGCTCTCGGACTTCAAGTAAATATCTCCCCCAATATTTATCCTGCAACAAAGTTCTCCGTGATAACTTTATCAACATTTTTAACGATAAAACGGAACAATGACAATTTTCGAAACGCATTATTTAATGAGATTGCGTTGGATTATATACGCCATTTTATTCTTCCCTCGTCAGTTTTTTAATGGTTTAGGAATAAGTAAATGTATGTATAAATGTTTTTGGTATAAAGTTGAAGGTCTATGAAGTTTGATGCAGATGATTTTAAAAAACTATTGAAATAGCATGAATAACTACAAGATTACAAGATTACAAGATGCGGTTAATATAATGCACTTATCTATATCACGACTGATATTGCATTTTCAAGTTTATTATGAATAAATTAGTAATTAATGGTTTTCTAATCCAACTAACCTCTAATTAAAGCAACATTTAACTGAACATGACAAACGTTATTAAATAAAAAATATATTTTTAATACGAGTACATTTAAATAAAAATTAAACAGAAATTTTATAGTACAGCTTGACTGAAAAGTATAGATACAGTCAAACATAAATAAAGGCATAATATATTTTAGTGAATGTTGACCTTCAAATCACCTACAAATTTTAGCTTGAAAAGGTCAAGGTCGTCATTGAGCTTGCAAATACAAATACAGATTTTAAGGACTTTTTAAGAAATCCTATACTTTTCTCTCATTCTGCATGCTCAATTATGTGGTAAAAAGTTGTCTCTGATAAAGAGTATTTCAGAATTAAGTATATCTTTTAATTATATGAGCTTTTATTTTTCTCCGTATATATGTGTTTGTTTAACGAGATCAGTGCCATTCTACTATAAATATGCAGTTAATACAAAGAAACTACAGTTTAACAGAAACAAACTTATGTATTAGTACTTTATTTTCAAACATTTTTAAACAAAAAAAATTCTAATTTTATAATTTATGTAAATAACAATACAAAAAAAATAATGTAACTGAAAGTATACAAAAGACTAGCATGAAGACGATCTTATAAATTCGACGAAATTAAATTCATATCTTTGGAAAAACGAATATTAAGCTGGATTTATTTATAATTTAATTTTAACTTAATTAGAAAGACCTGAGATACGCGTTAATCTGTGACCCAGATTTTCTCCGATGAGCGTTGAACTCCGACCATCGTCTTCTTGTTAGTATTAATTTTATTCACAAAATGTACTTTCCACAGACAAAAATGTACTAGTGCATTAAGATCATAAATAAAATTTGTTATAAATCGTAAGGTACATACCGTGCTTATGGAAATCTGGCATAGTTGGCGATGCTGAATCCTCCTCTTCAGCTAGAAGATCCAAAGAACTCCATTTAACTAATAACGAGTTATCTTGCACTTCAAAATTCTCTATGTAATCAGAAATGTCAAGCCGTTTTTTATTCATGTGATCATTTTTATTTATGTAAGCACGCAGAAAAAAGAAAATAATTAATAATCATGTAATAGTATTTGATTTTACTTTTTAATAAAGACAATAATATTTTACGAATGTTTATTTTGTAAACCAATCGTAATGTATCTACAATATGTGCAAAATCATACATTCTTGATACTGAATGTCAATAAGTTTATACGATAATACTGCTAATACACTAGTAAATTGTATTTAGTGACTAATATTATAACATTTTAATTTTGACTTTGATTAAATATTTATTTCACGGTATTCATTACAAAAAATATGTCGAAATTTCTAATATTTATAAATGCGCAAGGATAATGAATCTAATATCTATTAAACGTCTACTCTAAAAGGCAAAATCTATTTTCTATTAAAATTTATTTACTATTCTAAAAATATACTGCAAACTATTTACGATTCCTACCTTTAATCATAGGTATAATGAACCCGGTTGCTGTTGTAGAAATTTCATGTGAAACAAGAAACAAAGAAAATGCACGCATAAAAGAGAAATGTCTTGAATCGTAAGTTGTGCTACAACATGTGTTTTTAAAATGATTTTTTGTTGCTAAAAGTATTAACTTTATTAATTTATGTTTTGTATTAGTTATAATGTGTGAAAAATTAGTTATTTATACTAAATAAACAAACATTATGTCTATATTTTGATTACTGCAATTAAAACATTATACAATTAAGTTTGTAGGAAATCTAAAGACGTAAAAATTCTGGTATCGGATTTTGTAGAAATGATGATTTAATTATGAGTTTAATTCGAAGTGCAATGACAAAACTAAAAAAATGTTCATGCTCTAAAAGAGAAATTTTAATTATCTTTAGGTCATACGTCGAACCTATAGAGAGCCTGAGTTTAGTTTGGGCGAGTATAAACAATCTAATGAAAGAGCCATGTAGCCATGCCTTGTACAGCCGATGGACGACTGTTTAAAATAGATAAAGATAAGTCAGGCGATGTTATTCGGTAAAATTTTACCTAGGCAGTCGAAGAACTCATCGTCGCTGCCAGATTCTGACTCTCGGACAATGCTTTCCATTCGCCAGTTGGCTATTTGAGCATCGAAGCTCTTAGATGAGCTTGGCGAGTGCAGAGACGAGCTACTCTTTTTCCAGACTTTGTCTTTTTCGCTCTTTCCGGGCTTGCTGCTTTTCTCCGTTTTCCTGAGAACAATTCGATTGGAACATACATGTATATTGACAGGCCGAATTCCTCGCATTCCTGCCCGACGGATACTCCAGCGAATATCTTATCGACGAATATTAGAACATCGCTCGGACAGTGAAGATAAGAGTTATTTAGAGTAAGGTGTATACTTTTGAAGCATTATTTAGTAATTTTTAAATTGCTTTCTACTATTCTAGATATTATTTAAAACCGCTTTACTGTTCTGCAGGGCAGCGTTAATGCAAAATAAACATAAATATATACGAAAGCATCAATTAAAACAAACCTAGGTGGCGAGACCTCAGTGGGCGATTCCTCTGGGCTGTTATCGGCTTCAGAGCTCTCGGCCGTGTTGATAATGGGTATGTCCGAGGGTTTGCGGTGGGTGGCTGGGCTCTGGGTATCTTCGTGCACCTCTATGCTGCCGAGGGTGTTGGCCAAGGTCGCGGCTACTTGACCCGTGTCTCGCGAGGCGATAGCACCCTGACTCGAGGGTGTCGCGCTGTCGCCTCCTGCACCCGGAGCTTGCGCTTGCGTGGCCTTCCCTTCACCTTCCTCGCCCTCCTCGCCTTCCGCCTGACCCATGGTTGCGCGCAGGGCCAGTTGCGTCTGCCGCTCGATCTCCCGGATATCCTCCATCGTCAAGCCGTCCCACTCATCCTGCCACGCCCAGGCCTGCCTGTGCGCTCGCAGCATCATCCTTCTCATAGCTAACACAAATCAATCGTTGTCAATCACTTTCTTTCCGTAGATACTCGATTGCATTCAATTTTTATTTATTTTATGGCACTTGGTTAAAAATATTAAATTAACAGTTATATACATTTTACTAAAAAATCCTAAGAGAATTAGTAATTAAAAGAAATTTGAAACGTCAATTAAAATTATTTGTTTCACTAGAAAACAAATAATTTAATTTTTAGAAAATGAAAGAAAACTTGTAAATACAATGAAAGTCGTTGTTACAAGTAGAAGAGATAATAATTTATCAAATAAGAAATCAAGCCAGAAATAATAATATTCAAAAAATGTTTTGTTTTGCATTTCTGACTGTTAAGAGCTAAAAGTATTTGCTCAAATAAACAGGATTTAATGGCTTCTTTTGCGCATACTTTATCAATAAACATTCAAATTTAATTTCTTAATTCAAGGAAAAATTAGTTATTTTAACGCGATCTTTAAATGAAACTGTAAATTTTCTGACGCTGGCTATAAAGTACGTGCAGTATTCAAAGATTTTTACTAGGAATTTATATTGACTTAAATTTATAAGCTATATAAACAAAATGCTTTTAGACAAGTTAGCTAATTTGAATTATTTTACTTTATTTCTCTTACCATCGTGGACGAACTTCTCAAGTTTCGTCTGCATGCCCCAGTACCGGAACTCGACGCGGCACAATTTGTACGCGCACATCAGCGACCTTCCTGAGGGAGTTGGTTGCGATTTTCCCTGGGGGATTTCAAAGGTGTGTTCAAGAATTCACGTTTCCGTGCATCCAGTGTGTAGTTAAGTCCGTAGTTTCGCTCAGCAAGCTAGCGGACCAAAGTCTCGTAATCTATTCCTCGCATGCGCGAGCTTTTCACCTTTTTAGCTTCCACCTCGCGAAACACTTCATATTGATTCAATGCTTTTATGGTAACAAGTTCGTAGAACTCAAAAAAGACACTGCAATTTACTTTTATAATTATATTGGGGATATGTTTATACCGTTAGAAACTGTTAACGTGAAGCTTGTTCATCAAAATTTAATAAAAAGAAAGTCAGTATTATTGTATTATCAATAAATAGTAATTACAAAATATATTTAAGAACGTTAAAAATTAAAAAAATAACGTAACATTTTTAACGTCAAATATATTTACGTTATATACCGTACAGTTTTAGATCAATGTAGTTGGTCTATGTATTAGTAGTCATGAATTTAAAGTAAATGTAAATATAGGAATGTATAAATGAGAAATGTAATATATTTATATATAGTGATAAATTACCTGAAATTAAATTAACATAATATATAATAATAATTTATAATAATACTTTGATTTAGAAGATCTATAACCAATTTCCTATAAAAATAAATAGCTACTTGTCTTCTGTTCGAAAGGCTTATAGGCCTGCACCTATATATAAATCGTATTTGATCTACTATGTGGGAGTCATTACAGCTCAATATTGCGGTGATATGTGACCCACCATAAAAAATATATCGTAATCGCGATCCTCGATGTGTGACAGATGGTTATAAAGTATTATATGGTTGAACATTTAATATTTTTGATATCTTTACTATAGCGTGTTTCACGATAATACTATAAACAAGCAGAAACACGTAAACTAATAAACAAAATATATATAACCTTTAAATTACTAATTGAAAGTTTATTATCGAGTGTCACGGCTAAAAATAGATATATTTTAGAACGAAGTTCGGTTCATTATCTAAGTAAATGCAATTTGGTTAGTACTTACATTGACATCAGCCCAATAGTCCTCAAGCCAAGATTCCGACAGCGGACCTCTTCCAGTTTTTTCCGATACATATAGCAGGGGATCTTCTGTTTGGATATAGTCGGAACCTGTCGGTTTATCCTTGACGATGTCGATTACATCTGCTCATGCCGTTAACAGAAAGAAATTCTTGATTCAATTTTGCTTTTATGTAAACATAATAATAATTTCGATGTAGTGTATTCAAAGGGCACGCTTGTAATTAAGTTCTCGAATCAGCAAATTCTTATATAAACTCTAAAGAGTCACTGACGTTTAATTAATTGCACAGTTGTGCTTAAATTAAATTGTAATTTTCAAAGGAATAATTTTCTCTGACGGCACGGCTTTACTACTGTACCTGTCGTTTAATTGCTCGGCCATCAATTACTTTTATATATACGCATCCGCACCGTGATTAAAAAAATCGTTAATACCTTGTGACTATAAATTTTACTCGCGAGTAAAATACATGGTAAAATTAGGAGAAAGAAGCTTTCCAATCAAGCTTCCGTCGACGAAACATTGTCCTCTTCGGAAGAAAGAATCGATGTTATATTTTCGAACGCTCGAGTTAATGACAAGTAGTTCCGTTCGGAGAGCACGTGGAGCACGCCAATGAGTAGACCAAAGCCCCGAGCCCCGAGCACGAGCGATCCTTTCCCATTAACCCGAATGAACGCAGAAGAGATAGCGATGTGGGTCGGGATGAGGTAGATGAAAGGGTCACAGAGAATACTGACCAATCGTCCGGTTCCTGAGGTCGCCGCCGCTCAGCTCGAACACATTCTCTTGGTAGCCGTTGTCCGGGAAGTAGTAGGTCTCGATCTCCACGGAAAACTTTTCGACGAAGGGGGTCGTGTAGCGGGTCTTGGTGTAAGGGTACGCGTTCCAGGCCTCCTCCTGGACCATGAGCGCCGAGCGCGGGATGAGGCTCTTGAACCAGCTGGGCAGGTGGCTGCCCACGTGGTAGATCTTGAAGGTGTATTGTCCGCTGCCTCGCGGCCCGTCGGTGTACGGCTCATTTTGGATGATCTCTATTCCGCTGCCCGCCCCTTTGCTCTCCTCCCGCGATTTTTTCTGCAATCAGACGTGGACGTACACTTTCTCACATGCGCTCGCCTCCTTCGCCTTTACTTTTGTCTCGGGTGCAAGCGCTGTTGTGGGTATCGTAAATCTTGCCGCACGATTTTATCGATCCGTCGCTTTGCACGACTGATTGATCCGTTCAACGGTCAATTCTGACGGTCTGCGCTTGACGAGCGCATCCGCATCCGAGTCGTTAAAGCGATGCCTCGTTAACGGAACCGTTGTTTCAGTTTGCAGGATTTCTCGGCCATAGATATGACGCTCAATTTTATTTTACATGTTATAGATTTTTTCTCAGCTCCTTTGCTTTTTGGGTATGTGTGTATATATGTTTGTGGGTCAACGGGAACATTTTTAAGTATATAATACGAAGCCGAGCGAATAAATAAGCAGAATATGATAAAATGAAATATTGTATCGCATTAAAACGTTAAAATGTTCAAAAGTACTTACAGCTATCATATACAGCTGAGCGATCTTGTACTCATCCACTGTGAGTGGAAGAGGTATTCGATACTCCTTAATCAACATTTTGATTGCCTTTTTTTCGTCTTTTCATTAACACATTCCTGGAACAAAAACGATAATAATAACTATTAGTTGGGTTACCATACGCTGATTAACTTTTAATTCATATGAATATCCAATGCTAAATAGAAAATAAACATTTGTTACAAATAATTATAAGTTATCGAATATAGAAGGCGAATGTAAAGCTGGTATCGTGAAGGCACGCGAAGGTTCTTTGAACAAGGCGCTGTTTGCTCATACTTCAAATTATATATTAAAAGTTGTACCGGAGCGCGGACGAGACTGGCCTGCAGCAATACATCGCTTTAATATGTTCGACATAACGAGCTTTATAAACGTCATACCGCTGAAAATTATCACTGCAAGATGAGATAAACGCGTTAATTGATTGCATAGATTTTAATTAATTGACATTGTTGTATTACGTGATTTGGAGAGACAATCTCTTCACGAGTACTCGCGGCTACGCGCACGCAATATTCATTATTTGACGTTGAATAAATCATTTAGCAACAACGGCAGATCCGTGCGGTGTCGCGCGCCGTCGGTTCGCAAAACCAAATAATAACCATAAAAACAAAAAAAACACGAAAAAAGCATTCGGAGGTACAAGCGAGAATGTTCATCTGGGATTAACCAAATTGGGCCTCGATCGAAGCCGGATATTGGCTCGGAATGCCGATGGGGCGCGCAGAAGCCGATTGTACTTCGGCGAGTTCGCCGGAAACGTCAAGGGACGCTGAAGGGCCCCCGCGCATAACGAAGGTCCAATGAATCCGGGGCGCTCGAGTGCCGGAGGAGCGCGGGCCGACGCGTCATCAAAGGGCACCCGATCTCCGCTGGCCCTCGGTCCCCTGGCATTCGCGGGGCACGTGCGAGCCGACGGCGGCGGCCTCGCGGCGTCGCGGAAGCCCACCAAGTGCCCGCGCATTACCCAGGCGCCGTACGCAAAACCTTGCCCCAGAAGGGGCGTCGGCTATGGCCTACTTCTGCCCCCGCGCTACCCCCCCCCCCCCGACCACCCCCGCGTCTACGTGCGAGCCGAACTCGTGGGCGGCCGGTGCGTGCCGGTCAAGCGGTCGCGGGCCTCGGCCGGCCCGCCGCCTCCGCTGCTAATGCCCGCGGCCTGGATTTCTTTCCAACTGGAATTTCACCCATCTGCCTGCGTGCAAATGACTTCCCGTCCGCTTATCAGCCGGAATTTTCATTCTGAGCTAATGTACAACGCGAATGCGGAATGAGCCAGTTCTCCCCCGTTTTTCCCGCCCAAGTTTTTCCCCCTGCCCCGCATTCAAACTACCTTCATTATTCTTACTTTATTGTCCTCTCGGTACGCTCGTGTCGCAAAATAAGAACATTAACGGCCAGTAAGCGTACGGGAGCTACGTAAGCGAATGCGAGAAACAACGGCATGCGAGTCCTTGCAGTAATTAATTTTACATCGTTGCGGGACTTCCGATAAAGAGACCAGAAGAGACCTTTGATTATACGGCAGAGCTTTCTTCCCTTTCCAGGGATGCGTACAGCACTCGGAAAGTTTGACTTCCCCCTCGCGGCATTTATGCAAACTGTATTTTTCCTCGGGCCGATATATCCTTCCGTATAATGTGGCCTCTTTATACGTCAATTGATAGATTGTCGCAAAAGTATAAGTTACCGTCCCGGAGATTCGAACTTCTCCGAGGGCCGAGCGGACGCGGGGGGAAGCGCCGCGGACGCGACCGCGGAAGAATACATAGTGCGCACGAGGAGAAAAGAACAAAGCCCCGCACGAGGAAGAAGTGGAGTGCGCCGCGGTCTAACTCGCTGCGGAGATAAAGCGGAAAAAATTGTCCAATCGCTCCGACAACGAGCTTGCACCTAAGAAAGAAGCGCAAAAGTGGAAAAAGAACCTCGCCCGCGACCCACTCGAGGCTTAATTAACAAAACAAAAAGAAAAGCAAAACCCAGAGGGAGGAATAGAGAAAGCGGCCGGGGACAAAAACCCACACGGCTGCTTGACTCTTGCAGTGGGTTCCGGGCGCGCGCGCGCGCGTGCCCTTCCCCCCCGGCTAATTGCGCGAATTTCCCGGTAGGTCGTCGGCGCGGGCCGGCCGCACGCAGCCCGGGATTTCGTCGCGGCGCTTCCCCCACGTCCTCGCCCGCGATTCCCGGAGAGCTTTCGCGTCGGCCGGCGGCTCGTTGCGCAAGCCGTGCCCTCCCCCCGCTCGCCGGCTAATTGCATTAGACTCGGCGCAGTCGTCGCGAGATCAATGCCGAGGAGCGAGCGCGACGCCCGCGCCGAAAGCCGCGCATCGGAATCGAGAGGCCCCTCGAGCGCCGCCTCGAGCGCCGCGCTCACAGTGCCCCCGTATTATGATGCATCTCGGGCGTCCTCGGTCGTGTGTGTGTGCGTGTGTCGGGGCGAGGGCGAGGGGCGAATTTCAAAATTAATACAAGCGTGTGACGCGGGCGGGGCACGTGTGCAATCCGCTTTTTTAAAAGCACTTTGATGCGCGCACACGGGCACTCGCGTGGGGCAAGCTCGTTTTTAAGAGCCGCGGTCACGCCGCTCCTGCATGCGCTGGGGTTTCAAGTAAATGGCTTTCCTCGCATTACTTTGACCCGTGTAAATTTAATGCATCCTACACGCCGAGGTATTAATGTTATTAGACCTGGGCATTATACACTCTAATGAAAATATTCTATCACCAAAGTGCAACCCAAGAAAGATTGTACTGCCACCCGTTACCTTGTGCACTTCATTCTTTTAATGGGGAAACTTGTCGAAACTACGCACTTTGTTGGACACGCGATGCGTTTTCGCATAAACCACAACTCCTATACTACGACTCTATTATTCTCTTGGTGTGTCCTAACAGTTACGATGTTTCCGAACTCCAATTTATCCTGTTGTGACACAATAATCAACTATAATTTTACAGGTATTTTTCCAATCACTTTCAAGTAACAGGAGCTGGAAATCAAAGGTTCGTGCAGATTTCCATCAGCATGTATTTTTTATCATGTTCACATCCATCGAAATTACTTTATTGTATTCAATCTCAATAACCACGTGCTTTTTGATTATTTAATCAAAAAATCATAACGAATTTTGCGTAATTTAATTGAAAAAATTGTATTTATCAGTCACGTGTACACAGTTTGAAATGCATTCATGACATATGAATCGAAAATTTTACTTTTTAATAATTGGATATTGAAAATATAAAATACAATAATATTTTTAAACAAAATGTAAAAAATAATATACAATACGAATATTCCATTTTTTAATTTTTAATATTTTGTTTAATTGGAACAACAATTTCAAATCTAATAACTGCATACTAGTCTTATATGGTGTACTGTTTTTAACTCCCTTACAACGTAATCTGATGGTTATACAAGGTTATGTAATAAATCTTATTCTTTGAATTGTTAACGTCTGCGTAATTGATTCATGATAAAAATTCTTTATCTACTTGCTCATCTGAACCTAGGTAGATATTATCCAAAGATCTCGAATTAGTATCTCGACCCGTCCCTGTCTATTCAGATGCATTGTTTCAGATCCGACGCAGTACCAGGAACTATCTTAGTAAACAATTTTGACAAATTTAAATATGTTCTTGAAATAGGCACTTAAAAATGAATTGACAATATATTCATCTTTAGATTTTAAGTATAATTAAAAGCTCATGTATGTAAATAGCTATTCTTTCTAAATACTTAAATGATTTTCCACCTAGTTGATTGAAAAAATATTTATAGTCGGAATTAATACAACTTTCAGTGTATTGAATATATATATACATATAGTGTAACTAGGATATCTAAGTAAACGACTTTACTGATATAAAGCTCTATTTAAATAACAACAAACTGATTAAAGTTCGATCAGGGTTATAAAATTGATTTATTCATTTTAGACCGGCTTGTATTCTGAATCCCTACTCTGTGTATCATAAATACGTTAATTTAAAAAAAATCTATTTATAAATTAATAGATGCGAAAGACACATGTGAAAATCATCAATGTTTAAAATTGTTTCTAGTATTATAATTATGCTTAAGTGAACTTAAGTATTATCGAGAATAATATTAATCAATGTTAATTATTTATATTTGATACTGTTCATAATAAAATCATTAAAGTCTTTATTATGTTTTTTTTGAGTTGATATTTTTCTAATAAACAATTTTCGTAAAAAAATTAGGTTTGACAAATACCGATTGACACAGTTTTCGGAGCAGGAAATTCGAAAATCTGTCAGACTAAAAATTCAGGACAACCCTCCGTTTTTAATACAATTTTTTGCAAGGCGGACTTATCATCGCGGTGGAACAGATATATCTGTATAACAATCGCACGAAAGTTGTTATGCGTATTTGTGAAAACGGTATGACAAGTATAATATTTAATTATAATAATCAAGGGTTGAATTTGTTAAAATCTTTTATGCAATAATACATAAAATTTTTAAGTTACTTCAGTCATATTTAACCAAGAAATTTTTTAATCATACGTTCTTAATGACTATTGCGGATTATACAAAAATTTCAAAAGATCTTATATATTCTAAATTTGACTAGACATATGAAATGCAGTAACTTTTCTGATAAATGCATTGATATGCTATGAATTAATTAGTAAGTAATGAATATAAAAATGTTATTAATTTTTATAACCGTATTTAATCAACACGAAATTTAAAGAGCTACTTTAATGTAGGTCAAGATTCTTTATTAAAATTCTAATAAACTATGCAAAGCAAACTTAACGTTAATTGCTCGATTATGAACTAATTGCTTAATAATATAACGACGTTCAATGAAATGTTTGCGATAGACTTTATATTACTACCATTATTAGACAATATGCAGCTTATTCATAAATAGATTTATATCACATAAGTCTTGTATCAAAATCGCTTTTATCAACATGATATTTTTAAATGTTTATTTTTATCAATTTACGTATATTTGATACTATAAAATATAGTCGAGTAAAAAATTATTATAATTTTCACATTAATAATTGCTTTTAAGCCAATTGAATTATGCAAAACGTGTATACTACATTCTCTCTCGTTTTAAGCACATACAGCTTTACTCTGCCAAAAAGAAAGAGTCAGTGTGCAGGCAGCAGACTTAACATCGAATCAACGCAATTAATAAAATATCATGAAAATCAAAAAAGTGTACAAAACTTTTTTCTCCAAACTGTATTTATACGCTGCAACGGTTTGACATTTCCTAGACGGTCTTAAGTATTTAAGGTTATGACAAATGCACGTGCGCTTTGAGCTAAAAATAACCAAAAGATGATGGAATGGATTTTCGATTCCGGAACTATATCGATAACTACTATTGTTATTTTTTGAATTGTAAACCAAATCTGAAATGCCTCTGATCGTATAATTATACGGGAGCATTTATTCAGTATGAGGAAAAAATTGAAATTATTTTCTCTCTAACGATTCACAGATATTTTGAGCATAATTATACTTTAATAGGATTTGAATTGTAATTACAAAATACTAACGCCGAAATTTTGAGCATTTCGTTATGAGAGGGAAGTATTCTTATGGTCGATTTTGTAGAAGTTCATTTTTCGTATACATAATTATTAGTGTGGTGATTATATGATTTATGTATACAATGTATTTTTACCTATAATTTGTCGCAGTATCAGTAGCATCGTATGTCGTTTTCTTCATGAATACTATAGTTTATATTTACTTAATAATATTTCTCAACAACATAACTTTCATTATTATTATTTCAGTCCAAATTAAAGGCAAAGACACGGTAACTACTAGGTGATCAATATTTGAAGCCCAAAATATCTTATTGTACACAACAATGCATGTTTACTCATAGATTATAAAAAAAAATATAACCATAGCAGAAACCAATGGATGATATTGAAGCAATTAAGTCGCTTGCCTTACTCAACTAACGACATATCGAGGTAGAAAAGCCGTCTAGACTTGTGTAAACCACGATCAAGCCAATGCGGGTGGAGTGTTTCACGCTCATGCGGCATAAGTATGCAAATTAGACCTGGCTAGAGCGATCGCGAAACGGACGCAGCCTATTTCCGGCATTGTCCGACGCGCGGGAGAATCTGTATAAACATCTCGTCACGCGAGTTCGGTAAACAAAGTTCGAGTACCTTCGAAACTTGGTTCCCTCTTACGAGAATAGAGTTATCCAAGCCGTAGGTCATGTGGAGAGTACTTGTGAGAAATAGTTTCTCGAAGGTTTTATTGTAAAAACCCTGCCTTGAATGATTTGTAGATTGGAAAAACAGTAGGAGTTCATAAATGGTGCTTTTGGTAACATTTGTTTGAACTTTAACTTTTTTCAACAATTTTGTAAAAGTTGTTTTTCAGTTTGTAATTTGATTTAATACTTTCTGGCAGATTCTTGACCTGGAATGCTTCTTATAATTTTTCTCTAACATCGATAACTGTTTAATATTAAATTACACGAAACGAAGATAAAAAATCTTTAAATTGTTAGAGAAAATTGATCATGAAGAATCTGGAATTTTGCACGTATCGATGCATTTTGCACGAATCACCAATTGTGCACGTATATAACTTAGCGAACTCTTACTGGCTTATTAGATATCTCGATCCCACGAAATCTCTTTATAGAACTACTTGTATAGAAAGTTTAAGGAGTAAATCTACTAGGCGCACGATCACCTATCACGAGCAAGCAGAGCCTCTGCAGGAAATGGAGTGGCTCGCGGCCGCTAACGAGTCGCACGGGGTTTCCTGCGCGCGCCCGCTATCCGCCCGACGGGGACTTTGGGCGCAAGCTACCTCGCTAAGGGCTCCTCATCTCCCTCCGGCCCCGGAATCGATCAATTAATCCAGGAGCTTAACGAGGGCCGAGCGCCTAGTGCCCGACTACTAAATTCCCAATCGATTGCTGCATACAGACTTTTTCTCACTCTAGTTAATGGGGCCTTTCAGTCTGGTCGTAAGCTCAAATTGGATCTCGATGCCCGTCTGCCTATTTCATTATACGAAGCGCTCGTTACGAATCCGAGAAGTTCACACGGCTTCTTCTACCTCCTCAATTTTCCGTTTTCTCTATATTGCGTACTTGCGTGCAGTATTTGGAGAAACACAATGTATAATTTAACAGTTGCTGAACGATACGGCAATTTATCCTAAGCAGAGTTATTGGCTTGGTTAAATCATTAAATGGAAATTTATTTTTGAAAATGTTCTTTTTACACGCTAAATCTACCGAAACAAAGAACGCGTAGAAAGATAACGAAAGAATTTTTTATAAGAAACAAAGTTGGATAAAAATATCACAACGAAATGTGTTGGTTGAAATTAATTTTTGTAAAGTTACAAAAAATGAGAATGTAAAGCTACAGTGTGCTCTGCTTACAAAATACTGCAAATTATCCAATCAACGTGATCATACAAAAATATTTTATCTTGTGTATATTTGTGAGAATTTCTAAGAAAAAGCTGAAGACGGTTGTTGGCTATTCCAACCATGGTTATTCGAACACACGTTATGGTTTCTTTTATCGAGTTGATGAAGTGTATCTCCGAATTATCACTTCGCTTCTCGTACAAAAGTTAGTTGAGGAACTGATTGCATAATCTACTAAATTCCTTCCCTTGAATAACTCTGTGATCACTAGTGGTATAGAGGCTGAATCAATTCTCAAATGAAGTACAGTTCCGAACAAAGAAAAAAGAATAAATCCTGAATAGCTCTTCTTACCATTTGTATAGTTATTTTATTAAATGATATTATTTCAAAATTATTTAAAGGTCTTTTACATATTTTATCGAGCTTGATATGACTTATCGTTTGTAATGTTCGAATGAGCCGTATATAGAAAATGAAAGCTAAAAGTTTTTTAATAATTTAAAAAAACAAAGGAACTTTCTTGTTCGAATTTTAAAAAGTCAAAAGATTTAAGCCGTATAGTCTAGTGCATTGAAATATCGAGCTGGAAAACTATATCACTGATATCGAGTTATACGCATCCTTGATCTTCGTATTTGAACCAAGGTAAAATGATAATTTGATTTATCGTAACGCTACATAGACGTTTGGAGGGATTATTTGAAAAGGAAGAAGAGTATCGGGTTTTTCGAGAGGGAGAGACATTGAAAAGCTTAGCTGGGGGTGAAAAAGGCAGGCGGCATGACCGTTGGCGGGCGCTCGGGTCGGGGGCAAGCCTGGCGCCGTGGCCACCGGCAGGTCGGCTCGGGCTAGGGCTGGCTGGTCAGCGGGACCGGGGAGCAGGCATCGATCGCAGCCTCCGCAGCTTGGGCAGTGCGGGGGCGCGTGGGGCGCAGGGCGAGCTGGGGGAGGATCGGGCGACAACTCACCCGGGGGCCTGGGCTCGGCTGGGCCGGCTACTGCGCAGGAGGGAGCCGGGCTCGCGGGTGAGGCCAGGGCGGCTCGGCGAACAGGTGGGGCGCCTCGGCGTCAGCGGCTGCGAGGTGCGCGCCTCTGGCCTCTGCGCCTCGCGCCGACCGACTGGGCTGCTCCGGGCTCGGGCGGGAGGCGCCGCGCCGCCGCGGCCGCGCAGCCGCGTACGGGCGCTCGCCTAGCTGCTCCCGCCCCCCCCCCCCACCGCCCCCACCGCCCTTTGAATGCCGCCGCGTGCTTCCCCCGCATCGGCTCGCGGGCGCCCCGGCGGCCAGATGATCGGCTTTTTTCTTTTTACCGCCGCGCCAGAATGCCGGCGGACTCGCGCGCGGGACGGTGTACGTCTCGGGCGATCGGCCGCCGCGTTTTATCACCTCGCACTTTGTTGCGCCTTCGCCAGCGACAGTGAAATAAAGCCAATGGGTATAACTCAGGTGGATGCTGCAGCGAACGGCCCATCCCGCCGGGATGATAGAATCACTCGCGGGACTTATCGACCCTGGCCTCCGGGGGGATCGAGAGCCCGCGTAAAAAAGTTAAAACTCTCCTTTGAGATATGCTTGCCCCTCGAGCGGAGCAACAATCGACTGGGAAACAAGGGCTTGAGCTGGTTTATCGGATTCCAAAGATGGCATCATCGCTCCGAATCAAAGGGAGCCCTACACAAGATGGAACCCGATTGGATTAGGGCGGAGGAAAACGAAGGCAGCTCCCGCGGGAGGAAAAATAATACTGAAAAGCGGGCTGTAACGAAGATAACGCGGGCTGCAGGGCGCGGAAAATTATCAGCGTCGGCGCGATTGCCATCGCGATAGTCTCTGCCCCATCGTGCCCGTTGAAATTGGGTCTTCTCGAGGATCTCTCCCAGCAGATAGCGGCTCTGGGCTCTACAAGCTCCGCGCGAAACCTCCTTCGCGAAATATAAAACACTTATGAGACCGTCCCGCTTCCTCGAACGACGCTTTAAACCAGGGGATTATAGAAAACATTCATAGTCCGTTTCGAGCGGTTGTACGTCAGCGAAACTTTATGCCGGGCACAGAGCCGAGGGGTCGGGGCGATTAACACCCATTAAATAGGGCGCGCCGGCGAGGTCGGCGGTTGCGTACAAACCGCTCGTCAGCCGGCGCACCCGAAGCGCTAATCAGCCGGCGAGCCACTCGATTATTACGCCGGGCGTTAAAGTAAGGGGCGGCCGCGCGTGCACTTGGCTTTACGAGTCACTCGCTCCGGCCCCCCGTGCGGCCTCCACCCGCCGGTCGCAGTACAGGCCGAGAGGTGGGCCGGGGATCCACAATCGAGCTGCGGCTGCGGCCGAGGAGCCGTCCTCCCGAAAGAAAGGGGAGTCGGCGCGCGCGGAGATAAAGAGGAGCTTGGGGGGGCCGGCGCCGCCCTATTGATCGATCCGCGGAGCAGCTGTGCGCGCTCCCCGGAGCCCGCGACCGCCCGGCTAATTAACCGCCCCGGAGGATCTTCGGCAGCCTGGCTATTTGGGTTATTGCCTCCGTGGCTCTCCGTTTCGATTTTATCCCGCGTCTTTAGCCCCCTTATCGAGGCTCGCGGCCTCCAACCTCTTTCCTCCCCGCGCTGTGTTTCAGACCCCTCTATGCGGAGCTATCTTCATGCAGCTATATCTCTAGACCGTACTTATCTTTTCATTTGCATGTTCTTCCTGCACTTTGGGCTTGACGATCGCGATAGGCCATCTTAAGACTGCCTACCTCGCTTAAAGGGGATCTCCCGCAAAACGAAAACCAATAGTCTCACCGGGCGTCCCAGTAATTTGTCCCTTTTTCGGAAGGCCTTGGAGTTCCCGCGCGGCGATCCAGACCTCGTTATCGAAAAATCTCGAATTTCCCAAAGTTCGCGGGAAGTAAGCGGGGGGGGAGAAAAGGCACGGGAGGCTCGTTAAGCTCGTTGAGCAGTTAATGGAATTATGGCCGCCTCGCGAATCGAAGTTCCGAGTGGGCAAATGGCGACGGACTCGCGATCTTAATTGACCGTCTCCCGAGTGAAAAGGCTCCCCCCGAGTAGTCCCCATTTGCTTCTCCCGCCCCGCGGGTGACATTTTTGGCAATAAAACGGCGGGAAGGGAGGCGCAAAGTAACCACGGAAGAGGAGTCGCCGACGAGCGAGTAATTCTCGCCTCGGCCCTTGTGCGCGTCGATCCGCGGCTAGCCGCGCCCCGAGCACCTGCGACCCTTCCCACAAAGCCGCTATCCCCCCCCGCCTCATAAAAAGCCCAACCTCGACTCGCACTGTACTTTTATGCGAGGACGTGAGCGCCGGGGGATGGAAATTCCACCTCCGCCGGGGGAAGCTCGAGATGCGTCTCCCGGCCTTTGGGCGATTAACGGCCGTTAAACGCGCGGGGCGCGGCCGCTCTTACTTCCCGCCTACTACCCCGGAAGAACTTGGGACGTTAGTTGGGCGAAGGCCCCCCCCCCCCCGGAAGCTCTAAATCGCTTTGGCCCGCATCAATTCGGAATAAGCGTCGCGAGGCGATATAATACATACATCCGCGCGGGGCTAAAATAACGAGAGTATAAAATTCATCGGGATCGATCTAGGGGCGTTTCCACGGAGAGCGCGGGCTGCGCTAGTCGATGCGACACGGCCGAGCCTCCTCTAGCTCAAACTTCCATTAAACCTCGAGGAGTTTTCCCGAATCACCTGAGGGCGATTTTTCCAGCCGGACGCCTCTTATATATGTCCTCCCGGTCCACCGCGAGTCCTTCCCGCGGCTCTCCCCCACGCCGAGCGCATAAAAGCTCCGAGCTTTTCCCGATACTTCTCGGTGGCTCTTGCTTGTTTTGACGGGGGAAAAAAAAAAGGGGAGGTGGGGAGAGCTCGCGGCGCCGGAATCCCTGACGAGGTCGGCGCGCCGGGCCGGCGGGTCGTCGCGGCGCGTTACATAAATTACGCGGCGACGGCCGCGCGAATCGATTGCCCGCGAGTTCTCGCGGCAAAGCCGGACGCCTTTTTTTCCCGCGCAGCCCATGTACGAGCGCCCGACACCCAGTCGATGGCCCATTCGTCGCGGTCGGCCCGCTTTCGCCGTGCGGTCTCTAGGATCCCAAGGCCGAGGGATATGTCACTTTTTACCGAGCGAGCGATTTGCATTGGATTTGTCTAGGTGCGCCCGGACCGGTACGTCCCGCGAGCCAACAAGTGTCAGGACTGTCGCTTCGGCATTCAAAATTAAACAGTCGTTGCTCTCATATTAACATTTTTGTCGAATTGAAAGTTTGATAACTCGAGAGCGTTATAAATAACCTGTAAATGCGGTGAAAATTGTCAAAACCCCTGAAGTGCATGGCCTGTGTAAACTCTGAACAATTTATTCGGAATTTATATTTTATCTTGTTAAGCTGGGAACGCGCATACAAATTACGGCAAACATATATTACAGCAGAAGCAGATACATGTGACAACCCGGGGGAAAAAGAAGAATTAGGAAAAGTAATCGCAACTTTTACTCCAAGATATGGTAATTTGCGTGAATTATACAGGAGCAGAGGAGCGCTGTCTAGCACACTTTCTAATAAGGAGACAATTCCGAACAAACTTCTCACAATGTAAAAATAATATTTATATCTAATAAAGATATTCCAATTAATGAAAAACTGAAACGGTAAACTAAACTTCAGCCCGAATGCTCTGGCGGGAAGCTAACCTAAAATTCGAGTAAGCTTGTTATACCTGAGGGGCAAGTCTCAGCGTAATATCGACCCGGGCGACTGCGGGCGCCGTATCGATTGTTAGCATGTTAGGTTCTCCCGGTGCTCTGTATTTAAAGAAGGGAGGAGTCCGCGGGCCACTAGGCGGCCGTAATCTGCGAATCGTCGGGCCGGGCGGCCCGGGCGGCCCGGGCTCCCCGTCCCCGCAGGCGGGAATCTCTTCCCAGGAATCTCGCCGGCGGCTGGCGCTCGATAGCCCTATCGGCCCCCTCGTTTCCGCTCGGCTGTTGCGCCCCGCGTTAACGAGCTCCTCCGCCTTTACGAGGCCGTCGGCGAGTCCCGGCCGAGTCGCCGCGAGCGGGATCGGTTCAAGGCCGCGCGCGACTCGCCCCCGCGCCGCCGATCGATCGGCACCCGCGGCCCGCGGGTCCCCCGGGCTCCCAAAGCGTCCCCTCCGCGTTTTTCACCGCGCGAACGGAGCCGCGGAGGCTCGAGCCCATCGGCCGACGACTGCCATCCATTAATGCGCAAACTTCCAGCGAGAGGATTCCAGGGAACTGATTTCACGCTCAGACTCCCCTCGTGGAATCTACCGGCGTTAGATCCGAACTCACTTTTACAACTCGTTTAAGCTTCCTTGCGCGTTTCGAGTGCGGGTAAATTAGTTGGGCGTTTCTAACTCGTTACCAAGTAACTTGCGTATACCGGGATCACACTGAAATGTACGCGGACTCATCTTTCACTGCACTCGATCTCGGCACTTGGTTTACATGAGCAATGGTCTGGGTGGTACCGTCAAGCAACGTTGCACATTTGTAACGTACATGTTGTATTCAAAGCAAAAATATACATTGATTATACTTAAATAGAGACATCGCGCAAGTATATAAATTTATCAAATTTCTTGTTTGAAAGACTCTCCGATGCTCGCACATTCGCAATTACGCAGTTTTTCATCTAGACTGATGAGGATTCGCACGGTCTTCTGCACAGTGATTTTTTCACGAGAGCACCAGTCCAACGACTTCAGTCGATGTCCTCCTCCTCATTGGGATCCGGAACCTCGTATCCACCCGGGTGATTTCCGAATGGAGGTACCGCATTCTTTTCCGGATTATGGAAAAAGCTATGGTTGCCGTCTCCCCAAGGATATGGCTGTATCGTAGAAAATCCAATCAAAGGTTTATTTTCCTATAGCACTAATTTTTGATGAACGCAGTTTCTCGTCAAAAAGCAGATGATCGATTATAGGCAAGCTATAAAGTTTGTACAGCGGGTGAAGGTATCTGATCGCAGCTCACCTTTGTCCTTATAAACAAGTAGGGGAAAGGAATATACGGCAATCTTGGTTTACTCTCTTCCTCGTGGCTCCCCTTAATAGCAAGGACACCGACTAATATTATTACTGGGAACGTGGCTATGGTTAAGAACTTGAACAATTTCAGTTTTTTCTTCGCCTCTAGAATATTACGCAGATCATTTTAATCAGCCTGCACGCGGTATAGAGTGGAGCGATCGACAACTTGCTCGCGTTACCTTCGGGAATGCAAAAGACCATCGGCTCCCGCTCGGGTTTCTCCTCGTTTGGGTCGGGCGGGCAACACTCTTCGTCCGGGGGGTTATTGCAGGGGTCGTTGGGCGGCTGCTGGCAGCAACCCGAGTAACGCCTGCAACTCACCCGAGAGCCTGGTAAGCGACTCCTCGAGAGGTTATCCGACGAGAGGTGCCCGAGCGAGGCATCACCGGGAGCGAAGCCTGGGGGTCCCACACGGGTACCCGGAGCTTGCGGCCGTCCGACCGAGTGACCGCGAAGGACATCGGTCCACAATGCTAGGGCGCGACGCGAGCCCGCGCACTCGCCGAGGCTCAGCCTCGCGACTCCTCCGCACGCTAACATGCTCCTGCAGGTCGTGCGCGGGTGTTCCTGGGCGTGGCTCAACAGTCGACGGGTGGCTTTCAATTTTGGGGCTTTGGCTACCGTGAACGCGCCTCGCGTGAACGATCCACGAAATTGCCGATCGTTTGTTTTTTCGGATGCCACTGGTTCGCGGGGAAGTTCAGTATCCTGCGCTTGCTATTGCTCGCTGCTCGGAACTTTCTTTCTTTTTCAACGTCCGCTTTTACCGAGGATGAAAAACCGCTCCGTACATAATCGCCGCTTTAGTAGGTTATAGCGATACCGCAAAGGAAATCCTTGAGTCGATAAAAAATAAACATCACGAAAGAGGGAGAATGAACAGCTTTTTATTGAAAGCTTACAAGTCAAGTTAAAAAGCTCCTCTCGCTTTGATACAATGGCCACATAAGCCTTTTCTTTACGCGACATCGTTGGAGAAAAATGTATATAATTAGCTACAACGTCGCACTACTAACCTTTTTCAAGTTTCCACAAAATGAACATGATTTTAGTTTACGATGTCGTGACTGTTATATAATCGGAATCTACTCATTAGTGAATAAATTATGTCAACCACCATTAAACTGCAATCTTTAGTTTAAATCAATGTAACCATTATATGACCTCTTAATTATTTGAAAATCTAGTATTTCTTTTGTTCTTTTAACATGAAAAGGCATAATAATAGCACCAAAGGTAATTATTCGTGAAATATTTGAAGATATTTGAGAAAAATGAGAAAAGCCTGCTGTATTGTAGACAAAACAAGACGTAATGAATATTAATCATATATGATAATAACCTAGAAACTAAGATCTAAATTCACATGAATATTTAATAACGGTATGTAGAAGATGAACAACTGCGCCAATGAAGCCGAATGAATTTGTAAAAAATGTCCCGCGAGTTGAGTGAGTCGAGTAGTTCTTGGAAAGTTTATCCATCCCGAGCTGCAGATGGAATTAGTTAGTTGGTTTTGGGTAAGAGGGCAGGCGGTAGAAGGGGGCTGTTGAAATATTGAGGCAAAGCGTTATTCAGGGTGAGCCATTATTAAAGATATATAGTATATCCGAGGAGCGGCTTCTAAATTTAAGCCATCGATTTAGATTAATATGGCTCGGTGGCGCTGTTGCCCCAAGCAATGCGGCCCACGAGAGCCAAGTGCACCTGCGCTAACCGGCGAAATATGTATTTTTAGCGGCGGTCCATCGGCAAGCTCCCCCCCGCAAAGTCGAGGGGCGCGTTTTCGAAGTCAATTAGGTGGCGAGCAGTCCGGCGGCGAGTGAAACGGCCGGCCGTTAGGCGAGGCGGGGCGCGAACTGGGACGCGATTGGGCAGTTTAATCATTCCCCGGGACGAGCGACTCGGGCCCCATCGGCAGAAGCCAAGAAGCCCCGGCGCTCAATTTCGCGCGGCTCCGCAGGCCGACCTCGTCTGCCGCGGATCTCCCCGCGCGCCCCCTCGATTTATGTAATCCGAGCGCGTTGTCATTTCCCAGGGCCGGTTACGCGAGGCGTTGCGCTCCGGTTGCGCAACGCCCCCGCGCAACAACCGGCGGAAGGAGCCGCGTAACGCACTCGTCGCCGCCGACGCGCCCGACGATATGCATATACGCGTGCATGGGCGCGCGAGCCTGGAGCGACAAATCGGCCCCGCCAATTTTTCACCTCCGCCTCGGCGAAAAAAAAAGGGGCTCCTCGGCGTATACGCCGCGGGAGGATTTCCCCGGCCGGAAAATCCTTTGGACGCCGGGGCGCGTGGGGGTTTTTCCGGGTGGCCAGTCGCGCGTAATGCGCGGCCGGTCTGATATGTTTGCGGAGGCTCCGCCCGCTAAGCTTTCACTCGCAGCTGCCAGATGCTCCCGCGCATTAGTTAAAGCCCGCGTAGAGCAGGCCGAATAATGGCCGGACAAATGATGGCGGCGCGTGCGGCGGGGGATGAGGGGCCGCGCTAAACCCACTCGACAACATTGAATTCGGCCCCCGGATGTCCGTCTGGGCGTCGCGTGCGCCTGGCGGACAGCGTCGTGCCTTTCATTGCTCGGCTCTTATCGCTCGTTCGGCCTGCCGGCGATCGCTCCTCGACGCGACGAGCCTAACGCCCGCGGCGCGTCTACTTCGATCGGTCGATTGGCGCGATCGAGTTTCAAGCGGGAAGCGCGCCACTCGTGCCTTTCCCTCGCGTAGCAGCCTATTGTAATTACTCACAGAGCCGCGCTCCCTGCGCAATGTAGCGCGCGAGGCGCAATCGCATTAGCAGCGAGGCGAGAAAAGCGCCGGGCGCAGGCGTATATATACATGTACGTATCGCGCTCGAGACGTCACCGCGCGCCCTACACGTAGCGACGCCCTGGTGAAAGGGTGCGAGGCTGCACGACGTTCACCCGGGGGATGCGTAGATACTTTCGAGCGCCGGAGCTCAACCGTCGCTGGATATTTTCCCGAAAGCCCGCGACCCGAATTGCCCGGTCCGTCGCTCGCTCGCAGCTGCCTGGGCTTATATTCCTCGCGCCACTTTCGCGCTGCTTGCTTTTTGGCAGCCGCTGGCGCGGTTTCTCTCCTTCGGCTGCTACTCAACAGTTCCTGTCCGGATGTTGGATTATTTGTTCGAATGATTAAGGCGCGCCCGCGGCTTCGGGGAATCGGGTCGCTTTTTGTGCACTCTCCCCGCTGTTGGCCAAGCTAATATTTCAATAGAGAGTTTTAAAGCGTCACCGTACTCGCCTCCCCCGCGGACGAACGCGTATAACTCGGAGCGTTTCGCCTAAAGTATTGATAGAGGCGGCGCTCTTTGGGAGATTTATCTCCCGTGGAGGAGCCGCGGTACAGCAGCGGCACGTTCGAATGGCTCTGGCTTGGCGCACGGGTGCAGGTGCGCCGATGGAGATCCGCCTCGGAGTCCCTGCACCTGTAGATTGGCGAATCGGCTTTTGGCCCGCGTGAAAGGAGGAGCGCCCGAGGGCTAACGAACCGAGGCTGGCGCCAGGGTAAAATATTGAACCTCGGCCGGGAGATAAGGATACAAGAGGGGCCGGAGTGTCGGCGGCTCCTCAGCGGCGCCGCGAGCCCATTCGATCAATGAGCTTCCGCCCGAGCACAGGCGGCGCGCCTCGGGTTTCCGGAGGACTCGATGGGCCTCGGGGCCGTGGCGGCGAGCCGCGGGGGCCTGAGCTAGACGATGGGGTGCGGGCGCGGGGGGGGGACCCGGGGACCGAGGGGCTGCGATCGGGGATCGGCTCGCGGGCCGAGCGGGGCAAGCACCTCGGAGGCTGCGCGGGTGCAGCGTCGGGGCGGGCGCGGCCGCGGCATCGATCGCCGCGCGGCCCCTTGACGTCACCGGGCGCCGACGTCAGCGGCGGCGCGGCCGGGCCGCACCGACGTCACGCCGGGCTCATTCATGAGCCGCCGCGGGCCAAGTTCGCCCCGACGCTGCTCCCAGGCCCTGTCCCCTGCCTCCGCCGCCTTCAGCGGGCCAACTTTTCACCAGCCAGCCGCTGCTTTTTCCCCTGACCATTCGCCAGATTCTCCAAAACCATGTCTCGTTTCTTGCCTAATTAGCGCTTGTTTATCAATTTTAACTGCTTGTTTGAAGGTTTTAAGTAAGCAAAATAAATCAAATAGCGATTGCCATAAAACTAATGTCCCGAGGCATTAAAATGCATTAAGGATTATAGCTGATAAAGAATGTGGGTATAATATATTAAATCTTTATTCGAGATAAAAACAATCGTAATCGCTAACAGCCCACTGAAACACTTGATAAAAGTACAGTAACTTATAAGATATTCAGAGGAAGAAAATAAACGTTTAGCTAGGAGCTTGCGCATTTATGAATAAAATGTTTTAATCCATTTTCAATTTTTCATCAATCGCCCGTGTTAGAAGTGTAACTATTGACGTTGATTCTCTTTTGGAAGATGAAATAGTCTTCCTTCAAAACATTCAGGGCATTCGGGAATATAAATCGAGTGCAAAATAAATATTGACGATACATATGGATTGTTGCAGGAACTGTCGGAAGAATTGAAACATTGCCATCGAGCGCGAAGGACTGTTGGCTCGAAAAGTTTGGTCGTCAAACGGGTGGGAGCGTCCGAGTGGCCGGCCCAGGTCGAGGACGGAGGAGCCGCGCGAGGCGTTGCACCGAGCGCCCGCGCGGCCCGCACCTCGTAAAGGAGCCGCGGCGTGTTTTATCGCCCGGCGCGCGCTCCACGCCCCTAATCTTTCACGGCGGGCGATGAAGCGGCCGCGCGCGGGCCGGACGCCCCCCGACGTCCTACATGTTCTCCGAACAATGCACACGTACATACACGTATATCGAGTGGCGGCTCCCGCGGCACTTGCCCTATCTGGCCCTACCGCGCCCCGCGCGCTTAGCCTCCTCCCGGGCGCGGGGGAACTCGGCGACGCCCTCCCGTCCTCCGCGCTCCACATCGTCCGCCGAGGAGCCAGACAATGCAATAGGGTCAGGGGAGCGCGGCTCGCCGGCCCGATCTCCATACACACATGCTGCCCCCGGGATCGCAAAGAGAAAAAAAAAAGAGCAGCCGCTCGGTCGCTGCGCCGGCCCCTCGGACCTAATGACAATTCCCGATTAGAGGCCTGGCCGACGCCATATATGTGTACATACAAGCGCGTATCGCTTTAAGCCACCGAGGTGTTCCTTTACGGCTCCTTTATCCTCCCCCCTTGTCTAGCGGCGCCCTTCGTCTTTCCCTTTGTCGTCCCTGGCTCTCCGGGTGCAAGCTACACGCGGCCAAGCTTTATCTCTCCTCGGCTTTCAAGCCGCTGTCCCCCGCAGAGCGGCTTCTGCAGGCCCGACGCCCTCCCTCGTTATCGCCCCGGCACTGTGCACATTTCCATTTTAAGAAAATGAGCTCGGCAGCTGCCCCCGCGACGCACAATCGCGACTTTCCTCCGCGGACCAGACGCCCGCCGCCTCTCCGCCCACCCCCCTGCCGCTCACAAGCTATCAGCGCTGCCCGAGGAATTGATTTTCATCCCCGCCCGCGGCCACTGCGCGCGATCTTCCTCTTATTTTTCTCCCCGTATTCGCGCTCTATATACGCCCCGACTAAACTCCTGCTTTGTACACATCATTCATGTCCGCGCTTTCTCCAATGTCTCTATCTACAGCTCGATTTCTAATTAATTCCCTTCAACGCCTCCGATGCGCATCGTGTCCAATTTGTTCTCGGGACTATTATACTCCTATTAAAAGTACGTTTCTGTTTTTCAAGATTTAGGCGCACTACTACCCACTTCAAATCGTTAGAAAAATATTTCAAGTTTTTATAAGTATCATGCTACTTCTATCTAAATGAACGGTTAATTTTGCGATCAACTCGGATCATACCATGTATAATCGGATTTTTCTCAAGGATTTAAAAACCAATATGAGCAGTATTTAATGTAACTTAATTATGCACGATAAAAAGATTCAATACTTTTTCTAGTTTGTATCGAATCACGATTATCCGCGGAAAAACATTCTCGATATAACACCTATAACGTAATAAAACGTAATAAATTAAATGCAACATTCTTTGAAAAGTTCGCATTCATGATGTCTCGTTTCAGACACAGTTTCTTCATATTATTTGTTTAAAAAAATATTTTATGTTCTCATTGGTACATAATTCAAATTAAATGGTAATAAAATGCAATATACAATGTTTAACATTGTTTATTAGTTCTCGTTCGAGAAAAATTTTTTTGTTTCAATATCTTCATGCACAATGAATTTTAAATTTATAAGAGCAAATCAAGTCTTCTTTTTGCGTAAAATATTGAAATTAAGTTAAATCAATTAGAAATACATATGATTTATCAATACGATTTTATAAGGTGGTTAGTTATATACGATTTTTATCTTTAATCTCAATATTGCCGATTGTTGACATTAGATTCAGTTAAATCTTTTTCATGGAATTCAGTGTCATGTTGTTATGTTGACCAGCAACTACGTGATTCTAGAAAAAGATGTTTACGCTTTCGCACGCATGCAAAAATATGATGGTTCATTCGCTGAGAAGCGACTTTCAATCCTATAATTGCTTGTTGTGTAATGCTGTAAAATATCGCGTTTCCTTATCTGCTACATAGCAAGCAAACACGCCATGCCATTGCCAAAGTTATTTACATTAAAAAAAGTGCAATAAATCTGGAGTTAAAATGGAGCATTTGGAAGTCGAAAAAGCCGTTTCTCCGGCTGCGTTGTTTGAAAAGCAGATAGGCCGAATTCGCGGGCGCGCGCGCGCGCGCAGACAAGGCAGCCTCCGCGCCAACCTGCAGCAAAGTCGCATCCTACGATTCAAAATTGTTGCGCGGCCTTCGGAGTATAAATATATATGCTGGTTTACGATCATGTAATCGTCGGCGAGTGCCGAAAAGTGTGCGTCAGCGGCGGAATACCCCGGGAGGGCCGCGATCCCCCGAGGCAGCGGCGGGCGAGGCGTTGCGCAATCGGTCGACACCGCGAGGGCCGCGCCTCGGTCTTCCGACCGGTTCCGCGGCCGCCCAATCGCGCGCGCGACCTGCCCGCGCTCGAAAAATCCCCCGGGGGAGGCAAGTGCGCAGGCGGGCCGATCGATCTATCGGGCGGCCCTGCCCCCCAGCCTCGTGGCCCGCGGGGAGCGACAAATAATCGGGTGCGCGCGTCGGCCCCGTCCGCGGGCGCCGCGGCGCACGAGTGCCCCGGGGCAGGCCGCCGCCGAGCACACGGCCACGCAGAGGCGTACTCACGTCGGTCCTCCGGGAGGTCGGGCGGCAGGGCGGCCGCAGGACGGGGCCGGCAGCCTCTTCGAGAGGGCTCGAGGCGCCCCGCCGCGGCACTCGGAGCCCTCTGCCTGTGTCCGCGGCCGAGGGACTGCCGCGGCGGAGAAAAAGCTGCGGGCGACGCACGTGCGAGCCGCGAGCTGCCAAGGGGACGGGCGCCGCGGGCGCCGACGCACGCGACTCCCGGCCCGCGCGCACTTGACGCACGCACACGCGGACCCGCGGCGGCGCTTCGATCCCCAGCGCGGCACGCACACGCGCCGACACACAGCTGTGCGGCCCCGCCTCCCCCCACTCCGCCGCGGCCCCGGACTACTCACCGGCTGGCTCCGCTCGACCCGGGGGCTGCCGCAGGCTCCGAGGCGGCCTCCCTCCCGCCGCGTGCATCCGACCTACGCGGCCGACTCGAGCCGCCCTGGACGCCTGGCCGGATCCTCGGGGGACATGTGTCCGGGCTGCCTCCGCCTCGGCGCACCTCCGCGATCAGGCTCGACGAGCGCTCAGCAGCCGCCGGGTGCCTCGCTGGCTCGCTGCTCGGCTCTCGGCTCTCGGCTCTCGGGGGGAGCCAGGGGGATGAATTGCCGAGGCCCCGCCGGTAAGGCAGGCCCCCCCGCGAGCCGCCCCTTTCGCCGTTACCGACGCCCAGGCCGCCTTACCCCAAGCTTTCTCTCTTTTCCTCGACCCACTTTGCGCCCAAGGCGCTTATCTGTCGGGAGCACCTTTGCGCGGTTACGTCATTCCACGGCGCAAGCGAGCAAGCTAATATGCAACTTTTTATGTTTCAAAATCAGCCTCCTTATTTATTTTAGCTTTAACTTATCTCTAACTATTTTTATAAGTCAAAGTCTCATGCAATCTAAAATCTTCTTTTCCTAAATTTCACGAGAAGGCTGTAACTCAAAAGTTGTAATTCAAAAGTAAAAGAACTCCAACCAAATTAAACGAGATTCATAAAACTCCTTTGAAATTTAAAATCAAACGTGTTGCTATATTAATATGTTTGCATTATAGGGTTAATTGTTTCATATCGATATTTAAACATTGTTTAAAAATTATCAAACTTTATACTTTTTATTTTTAGAGTACAAAGGGTGTTGTAATCTAAATACATTATTTTGGGTACATATTATAAACGTCACATAAATATTAACAGTTTGTATACGTATATCTTACATATGTGTAAAAATAGAAATGCAATACGTACACTTGTGAACAATTTTTATGTAAATTAAGCTTCCTCTCGTCATCAAAACTTTCTAAACTTTATGTAAACTTGCACAATTAAGGTTTACTAAGTTTTATTCTTCTAAATTTAAGTGTAATTTAAGACTTTTCAATATTTTGAATCATCAAAATACAAGAAACTATTAATTGATATATTACATCTGCGTTACTTTATATAAAAGACTAAAAATTATCTAGAATTATAATAAACAATTTTTTTATATTTTCATTTTTTTATCTTTTCAAAGAGAAGATGTTTATCTAAGTGTCCTTTAGAAAATCACTTAATTTCAACTCATTAGGAGGAATAGGATTTTTCATATTAACAACACCTGCAATGATAGTACAGATATCATCTAAATAGGGTAATATTCTTAAAGGTATTATACCTTCTAAAATTTTGTACAGTCTGAATCTTTGAATAGTTCTTTCAACGTGTATACGCGCCGCGGCAATGTTTTTTATAACTTCTACGTCAGCCTTAGAAAACCGCTTATTTTTTTCGAGTTTCGGTAATTTTATTAAAATAATATTGTGTTCAACACATTCGTCTTCAATATTTAAACTTTTATCTGACATTATTGCATCTTTGGATGGATCTATGTAATCTAAAATTTTTGTCTGTTCAAATACAGATATGTCCGATGTTTCATCTTTATATACGTTACTCTTTAAAATTATTAGACCAGACGGTGCTATTCCTAATATTAATTTAATTGCATCATAGTCTTGACGTTTCACTTTAAGTTGACATTTTTCACATCTTTGCTTTTCCACTTGCATTTCACTGCTGTTTAAAATAACTCGAGTTTGTTTAAACGATTGAAAGCGTTTTGGTAATTTTTTCAATAGTTCTTCTGTTTTTGTCCAATAAATTGTCTTTTCAAGTAAAGTTGACAATGTTTCAATCATTGCAAAGAACTGATCTATGCAATCTTTTTCACTTATTCCAAATAAGACACCTATGCTGCGAAAAGGTAAGTTTGTACGAAGCTTGCACAAACTTATGACTATTCGTTCTTTAACAGAACTGGTATACAGAGAAGTACTATCACCTTCCAACTGTATGATCAACTTTGTTAATTTATCTAATATTTCTAAATTAATACCAGTGAATGCCTCTAATTCGTTATCATTTTGCAACAGATCCATTAAATCAATCCTTTGTTTTTGTATAGTTTTATCACAGATTTCAATTCCTATTTTAGTCAGCAATGTACGTTCTTGTTCACTTGAAAATTTGATTTCTTGCAACTCTAGTAATGTTTCACCTGCTATTGTTTCAACATTTTTTGTTATCAAAACAGAATAATTTAAAACATCTACCATAAACTCCTGACAACACTCAATGCATGAAGCTATTGCAGTCATGCTGTATTTTTCCAACTCGGTATTCTTCAGAAAATCAATATTATTTAAAACTGTTGTTAGATTGTCTTTTTCTTTTGTTACTCTTTTTCTTTTAGATTTTTGTCTCCTTGTAACAACTTTTGTATTTTCATTTGATGCATCTGCATTATTTACGACTGTTTTTGATTTAGAAATTCTCTTAGATTTATGGGTATTTTGGTCTGGAGTGATTTCACTATTAATATGGCTAGCAGGAGACTCATTTGGAACTGACTCTGTTACATTTTTTTGTACATTTGAGATTTGAGAATTTTGATTCTTTTTTAAAAGGCTGTTGGAAGTGTTGTTTTTTACAATTCCATATGATGAATTATTTGATTGCATTGTAATGATTTCTTTGCAATTGGCAGGAACATAAATAATAGTTGTGACCTTTTCTTCCCCTTCTACATTCCTAAAAAACATTTTTTAATGTAATAAAAAAACATTCAAAATTTAAATTGATAAATTTAATATCATACTTGTCTTCGTTTGTAATAATTTCTATTTCAGGAGTTGACAATCTCCTTTTTCTATCATTATGCAAATTTAACGAGGGAACAGCTGTTGCCTTTAAAACACTTTTTCTAAATTTAGGATCTAAAAATAATAAATATTTATAAAACAACAAGACTGTTAAAAATGACTTTTTCAATATAAATAAAAATCTGAATCATAAAAATATTTTAATTTAAAAAATTTAATTAACCTGTTATATAATCAGTTTTTTTAAAATGACCACTACATACAGTCAAACTTTTTGTTTTTTCATCATCATCTAGTCGACAAGCATTTTTCCACAATTGTTTAAGGTTTTTTTGTTTTGGAAAATAATGAAGATATGTCTTGTCATCTGCTATTGAATCACAATGAGGAATGCAGCATCTTTTTATATCAGCATCTATAGTTATATTAGAAATAATTCGTTTACCTTAGAATTATAAATTTATTACACATACTACAATACACACAGACAAAATATAAAAATAAATATTTTAAAGAATAAATGCAGTTAATTACTTTGTGATATATCTGTATCAATGATTGCTACATCTTCATCTTCGACTGGTACAAATTCCACAATATTTTCAAAATATTGCTCTGATTCTGATAACCTAAGATTTACATCTAGAAATATAGATTATAATAAGACACACTATATATTGTACGAAGAATATTAATTCTATCAAAAAGTAGAAATTGAAACTAAAAATTAATTAATAATTGACTTAATCAAGAAATGTGTCATAAGACTTAACCATTTTGTATCAAAGTAGGAGAGCATTCGGTTGTGTATAGTTCCTCTTCAGGTATGAATTCTTCAAAACCATGGATTAGATTTTTTGATGGAATAGCTGTTGCATTTAGTCTTTTATTACCTACAAAATTTTATATAGTTACCATATGCAGTAGAGAATATGATGTTATTAATTTTAATATTTTTAGAAAACTAAAACATCTTTTGACAAATAATTAAAATATAAAAAACGGTACACTATCTTTTTAAAACTACTTACCACACATATAGTCTTCCTTCGTAAAATGTGAACCACAAATAGAAGAGTTATTAGTAAGAGGTTTGGTTATGTTGCATGTATTTATCCATTCTTGTTTTAAATCATCATTTTTTGGAAATTTATGGAAAATAGTCGATGAAAGTCCATTACAACTAGGAACACTGCAGTATCGTGATCGTTTTTTAATGACTCCATTCATTGTTCAAATAATGTTATTGATGTTATTTAAACACTATTATGAACTTTGGAACAAACAGGATAAGTCTGTCCCCACTTTTGTACTTGATATTTACATTAAAAGGGCAAAATTGATCGCGGCTGCACTTACATAAAATTATAATATAGGCAAAGGACATACATTCTCTTTATTACATTATAAACATAAGTTTGCTTGTAAATACTTCAATAAAAATGAATGTAACTATAGCTTCATAGGGCATAATTCCCGCGTCCGCAACTCCGAAGTAAAACACGCGCCAGCGTTGAACTGTGCTTTGTTCCCACACTATATCACATTATACACAAGTATACTCAATTCTAGGATTATCGATGTTGCTCGTAATATCGAAACAAGTCACGGTACCTTGAGTTGATTGGCTGTTTATTAGTCTCCTATCTTGGCGCGTATTTCAAACTATGAATTTAACATGTGATGACGATTCATATCGATAGTATTAGTAATAAATTATAATAATAGTCCAGTAAATCATGCGAAATGATATATTCTTTTTAAAAATATGACTTGGTAAATTTAAGTTTCAACATAATCGAGTACATAATTAGTATGCAAATTTTTAATATTTAAAGTGACAATTAAAATCCAAAGTAGATACTGATTTTATTCAATAGATGGATGTAACATTTACCAAAAGTTTCTTTTAATAGTTTTTTAACCATAATTATTTTTAAAAACGTTAAATTTGCGACTAAAAGAAACATACATAATCATAATGTCTTAAATTTAATATTTAAACGACGCGGGATGGTGCTGAAACTATTAAAGTTCCAAATAGTGAACAATGCAGTAATACATCTGCATAACTGCATACTGCGTACAAGCGTTTTGAGCACAGTACACTCAGTCCGTGGTTGCCTACAGGTGACTGACTGTGGACTGGGTATGACTGAAAGAAATTTGCGGAAACTAGCTATATAAGAATCAAAGATGCCGGCTAAGATGGGTCTCGATCCTAAATCTGACTGTCTCGTAACAGTCTTCACTCGCTCCAGCAGTAAACCTAGTAGTTTCTAGTTCTAGCATCAAAATATTCGAACTGACACTCCCACAATCTCCAATTCTCGTACCTTTACTAAGCTATGTATTACAACACGTTAACGGTTTTATATAGATATAGGTTTTCCCAGGTATTCCGTGCTTTCGGTGTTTCTGCTAAAGTCTGCGGCTTGAATGAGCTTGATGACTCGTGAAGTTGTGTCTATTTCTCCTAAATTTAACACTCCTATACGCTCCCATAAGTGATCTGAGTAGTTCTAAAGTTTTAATCCTCTTATAAGCAGCCCTAATTCTAACTCCAAGTGCCCAATTCTATTGTTACATGTGAGAATAAATGTTAATGCCAAAATAAATGTTATAAAGAAAAATCCGAAATAGAAAATTGTAGGATATTATAATAAATAACTCTGTCAATGTTATTTTTCAATATACTAGTCGCGTTGTGTTGTGATTAAAAAAATCTGTTTTGTACCGTGTGATACAGGGTATGATAAACATAGGTAACTAACTACGGACTTATATACGTACACAGGCCTTCTACATACTGCATGCAGTTGCACAGGCTTGCACTCTTGCAGTGTTAGAGGCACCTAACCTCTGCAATGCTCATTTTTTAAATTTACAATCCACTCTCTTTGTTAATTTATCATTTCCTTTTCAACATTTACTTGATTACATTAAAAAATCTTTAATCTAATTAAAGTAAAGTATGTTTATTATAAAAATATTAAAGCAATTACATCTACAAATAGAATAACATAACAAATATTATTAATTTGTTCTTTTTGTTTATATTTTATTAATGAAACTGTATAGTTATTTTATTTTTTATATTCTGTCTACTTTTGTTGTAATTAGATCTAGTCTTGAACTTTACAGTTATTTTTATTGCCTAATACACATCAGCTGATCAGATACATGACACCTTTATTATTGTACTTGATACATGATCTATAATTTTTAATTGTGTCAGATGATGATGTGTAATGTAGATAACAGATATGTAATTCTCACCTTATAAATATAGAACATTCAAAGCATGATTAATTTAAAAATTGTACTATAACAAGATTTATTATTCTATCAAAGTTCAGTTCTACTTTAAACTTCATCCAGAGCTAAGTACTTTGTCTTTCGTATACCAACATCAATATTTCTTTAATTCTATACTTGCATAAAATAAGAAGCATTAAGAACATTAATATATTTTTAATTTTTTAAATTTAATTATAGCAACTTTATTTGTACAATTATAATTATTATACGTGGGAAATGTGCATTGTAAAGTTAAAACAATAAGTGTAAAATGCAATAGTGTAAAATTATTATTTCAGTTAAATTTAATAGTGGCTAAACAATATTGTGATTAAAAATGTCTGAAATGAAACCATCTGGTTTAAAACCACCGTCAAAAATTGGTCGACCTACTTGTACAGTTACACCAAAACCAGCTATACCACCATCTCCACCGAGATCAATAAGTAAGTCTTGAATTAAAAACTTTTATTTGTAATTATTATTAATAAATCTTATCAGAAAAATTGTATACGATATACTTACATTATATCAATATTTATTAAAATTATTAGTGATTAAAAAGAACTAGATTTTTGTTTAATAAATAATTACAATACATTAAAGAGCAAATAAATACATTTTATTTATTGTTTATGAATAACATAGATTTATAGAATTATATGTAAGCTGTATAATTGTTTAATTTATTTTAATTTTCAAATACAGGTAAGTATTTTGAAAAATTTTCTTTAAATTTCTATTTAAAAACTAAAATAAGTTACAATTTCAATTAAAATATGTAAAAACAACATTTACTTAAATACACAACTAAAATTTTTTTAAATTAACACTACTAAAATACTTGGTATTAATATTTAAATAATTATAAAATATTTTATTTGTGTAAACTAATTAATTACACTCATAAGATACTATTTAAAAATTATTTAGAAGTTTTTAAATTGTAATGTAAAGTAAGTTAGTATATTTAATATATTATTAAACTATTCGAAGCCTTAACATTTAAACTATTTTAACACTAATTTGAAATACATTTTAAGGTACTTGTGATTAAGAATATTTATGTGTGAGAAAGAAATTATTAAGGCAGATTAAAATTCAACACTTATAGACCATGTTATCTGTAACTATTTAAGTACAAGCAAGTGTAAACAAACAAGATTTGAAGAATTTCAATTATTCTTTTTTCATCATATATTTAAGATAAGAGAAATATATGATAATGTGAGATTACATTTTATATTATTAAACATCTATGGTCACATAGTAGGCACATAGTATAAAATAAAAGAAATATTTAGTAGTATATTCGAATTTATATTGTCTTAATTAATTACTTTTTCATGAATTATCTTTTATGTTATTTTAATGCCCTAGAAAATATATGAGAGATAAACAGTAGCGTTTTTTGGTTTGCGTATGATTTTGGTTTTTTTCGAGATCGACTTTGATCGATAAATTTAATTTGCAGAGTGAACAAATTTTACGCATTTGAATTTAATGCATTTAGATTTATAATTATATAGAAAAAACCTCATAGAAAATATGATATTAATTAAAAAAATACAATAATCTTTTACGCCAATGAAATTTTTCATAAGTAGATCATGAAGTTTTCAACATGCATTTCAATGATTTTAGAAACAAATTCGGATAAATAAAATTATTGTTCGCTATTGTACTATATAGTTGGAGTTATAGCAAACTTGCTCATAAACGTTTAGCCTCTTTTAATTGTGTAGATAATTTCATCCCTGTAGAGTGAAACAAATAGTTTTCTTCAATAAAAACTTATTTTTTGTTTTCTTCGATTTCAAATTTATATGTTTAAAAGCTATTAGATAGATTGAATTTTTTGGATTTTCAATGAGGAGGTTTACACTAATTTTTTATTTATACTATAAATTTAGGTATTAAAAAATATGTTATTGTTAGAAATTCGATTGTTCCTGAAAACATTGAAAAGTGTAGTTAAATAAGACCAACTAGAGATTTTTAGGTTTATTATTTCATGATATATTAATTATTTAGTTTTTGTCTTTGGAACAGACTGTATCTTGACGCAATTAATAGAATTTCATGATTTAAAGCATAAATGATAGTATTCTTGTATTATTTACGACTGATGAATTGTTTCATTTTGAAATTATATCATTTATATATTTCCGAATGATAATAGTCATTTAGAATAGAAAAATATCAACATTTTAATGTAACGCTTTTTCATATTATCATTTAAATCTTTGAACTAATTAAAATCATAAAAATATGTAAGAATTATTTTGTTTAAAATTAATTGCAAAAAAGAATATAACCCCTATTTGCAATTTATACAATATTTTATTATTATGTATGCAAGTGTAAACTTACACTCATATAATATAATATATATTCATAATAACAGATATAAATCTGCTGTATACCAATGGCCGTTATTATTTAATAAAAGACAATTTGGAATTTTGACTTCAACTATTTTAATAAATTGTAATTGTCTTAAAAAATAAAAAACAATTTAATTTAATCACAGTCTCATACATACTTTGCTGCATGTATTGCAATAAAGCATGAGATTGTAGAAGAAAAAAGAAATACAAATGTCGGTTTTTTACCATTATATATAAAGCTATTATATTAATCGAGCAAGGAGTGGAAGCCGACAGCAACAAAAATAACTACAGCTTTTCATTCGAGCTTCCGAGCTTGCACGTACGCCGGTGTTTCTTCTTTTCGCGCTTGTTTACCTTCGATCTCTTGGTGCTCTCGGAGCAGAGAGCGTGGGAGTCCACACATAAACGCCCACCACGGTTCTCGTGGGCGCTTACGACTTGCGAGTTACGAGGAGTAGCCTCGCGAGGAAGTACCGCGAGTCTCAGTCGTCAGTCGCATCGCCGAACGTATCTCACATACGATCGATCGTTCTTAACTACGCGCTTTAAGCAGCGTGTAAGTCTCCGCAACTCTGGAGCGTAAACCAGGCAGCAGTAAGCTACCGATTTTACTTCTCACTTTCATTTTATAATTTTTTTTTATCCAATCTGTTCACTACTCATTCTTCCATTCTATTTTTCATGGTTTCTATTTTCATCCTATTTATTTCTTGTTGTTGTGTGTTCAACTAATATCATTTTTTCATGCTAATTTTGTTCTAACCGTGATTCGTAACAGCATTTAATAATCGCATGAGCCAATGATACGATTTATTATTACCAACTCGTTATTCACATGGAAAACTACTTTTTAAATTATGCTGTTGTTAATAAAAACGTGCAGTGGTGACGAATGTTAATTTGTCGGCTAATTGCAATATTTTTATTATATTTGAATATGAGTAAAATGATTAGCCTACATTTTCAAATAAACTTTTCTGATCTGTTACTAACTGCTTAAATAATGATATTTATGTTGGACATCAAGGCGTTGGTAACAATCACAGTTGTATAAATAGTTATTTTCTCAAAACATTAATGCACCTCTTATTTTAATTTAATAACCGTCTATACAAGTATTTTTATGAAACATTTCTATGTAACAAATACATAAGACTTAACTAAGTTTGCTTTCAAGTACTTTTTAGTAACACCATGAGATTTAAAGTTATTTATTAAACATTAACCACACCCGTTAGAACCGTATTGTTAAAAATACTATTATACAATTTCAATAATTACGGTAGCTAGTTATTAGTTAGCAGCTGAATGTTAAGTCATCCTTAACTTCGAGGAGCGGCAGCGGTAAATGGAACATTCACCGAGCGCGATAATTGATCGGCTCCCATAGGTACGAATTAATTCTCGAACATTCTTCGGCTGCGCGTGACAAAGCTACTCGCGGTGTAACCTTGCATCCGTATTGCTTCCAAGGTTTACGACACCCTACTGTTTCTCGATAAGGAAAGAAAAGCAGCGAGAAAATGAAGAGAGCAACCCGCACGGGGCGCTTTTGTGAACCTTCAGTGTCGCCCGCGTCACCACGTAAGTACTCTCGTCATCGAGGGCACGTGAAACTCTCACCTTATTTGTATATTGCATGGACCAATTGGTACAAGTCTACATTTCGCCAATCTCTCTTTTTCACTCTCTCGCTCTCTATCTCTTTCTTTTTTTGCATCACTCGTCACGCGCTTCATGACGCATGTGAGTGCACTAAATGCATTGTTTCTCCAGGCGCACGTATTGTGTCACGGTCGATCTCCTGTTTTACTCAACCCACCGAAAAGTTCTAAAGCCTCGAAAAGGGGTTAATTATTGAAGTTAGGAGCTGCGGTATAAACGTACTTTGCGTGTCTATTTAACAATTTGAACCATTCATGCATGACTTGGTTATTTCCATGATTGACGAACTCTAGATATATTAACCTCTTTTTATCCTGCGCGATACGGTAGAATTAAGTTTATATGCTTTTTATAAAACAAAACTTAATAATCGCTTATTGTGGCGGAAGCGAGCGTCAATCAACCTCTTTGAATTCGCGCATATTCGCTTCCGTGTTTACTCCGCGTTTTTATAGAAAACATTATCATGGGTTCGGGATAGCGTGACGCACGTTTCACAGCATCACCTACTTTCCATATAAATATGGAAATATCAGACTTAACACTGCTTCTCTTTCCTCAAAAAATTAAATCTTTAGAACGCATATTTTGTTATTTTAGTAGCTGCGAACGCGTAAGAATGAAACCCCGTATTTGGAGTTGATCAGCAGTTCTCGAGGCTGTTAGGCCACTTCTTTCTCACACTCACAAGATAAACTTAATATTCATGTGATAATACTAACGCGAACCCTTGCAAAAAAGATCTTTAGATAGCGCACAAAATATGTTACATTGCTAAATTATAACGTCTATTTTTTCGTAACAACTAGTCGCAAATCTTATAATTAGTCATCGTGCAACAAAGCAGAATAACAAATTTTTATGTTTTTTTATACATATTAATGTTTGGTTACCAAATTTAGAATTTGAATGTCTAACAAAAAGGATTCAGATCGATCTTTGTTTTTTAGATATTGTTTTCTGAAAAATAATTTTAATATTGCAAGAGAATAACCGAAGATTTTTAGTAAGGTTTTACCAAAGGTGTAATAGAATTTAATTTACCTTTTCTAAGGCATATAGAAGTTTGTTTGACAGAGATTATAGTTTAGATTAGTACAATTTATTGATCTTTTACACAATTTACTTAAAAAAAGGAATGTAAACATTTTATTCATATTTTTTCGAATTCTATTAAAAACTTGTGACAATCATCTAAAAAACGAATATAATTTATAAATGATAGATGGCAGTAACAAAAAAGTTATAAATGATAAAAAATGAATTTTAAAGTTGATTATATGAAATTAAAAAACATTTACAATTAAAAATATCCATATCATACTTAATATTTATCGTACATCTAATTTTTAAAATAATTATAATTGATGTTATTGATACTAAAGTAATTTGAGTAATTTGATTGTATGATAATAAAAAAAAACAATTCAGATTTCATGTAATTTTTTTTTATGTCTATTCATAATTAAACAATTAATTAGCTGCTAAGTTACATAAAACTACGGTAAAAGAATAAGTTTACATTTAGATAAAAATATTATCGTAACATTTAAGTACTTCTTTGAGTATCTCGCTATCGCATGTTCAACTGAAAGGCCTCCTAACTAGCAAGACCTGCAGTTGTAGAACTGCGCGCGCGGCTTGAGACAACTCACGCCAGCGACCTACTGCTATCGCTCACCCACGTCCTTCATAAATAGTTAATTGCATCGAGAATGACGATACGTACCCGAACATACCGTGGCGGCTCTCGTTATTCTTTTATTTCTGTCGATACATGTGTCAATGCTATTGTCCATTATAATTTTGAGCTTTAGCTGGGATTGACAGCATATCAAAAGTGCGATCTAAAGAGTTTTACAAAGAATGACAGGCAAAACATAAATAAAGATTTTGGTTAATTCAAACAAAATAGATTCTTACAATTTTTTTATTTTGTCGATAAACGATATTATTTATTCAGTCTTGTAATGAAAATTATCTCAGTAACTGACAAAAATATCTTATGTATCGATATTTAAAAAATGTTTGCGATTCACTATTAATGTGTGTTCAAACCAATTTTTATTACTTTTAATATAAAATCGTTATTATGTATATTTTTTTCGTGTAGTTACAAAAAATGTTGATAGTTTTTTATAATAATGAAAACATTTGATTCAGCCAATGTACAAGAGTAAGTTCAAACGAAGATGTTAAAACTTATTTAACTGTTTACATTCAGACTTCAGTTGACAATCTATATTTTTGATAAATGAATTGTCAATATCCTAAAATACAGTTTAATACTTAATTTTTACTATTGCCTCAAGCAAGTCTTCTCAGATACTACTAGTTTTACCTTTACGATCGAATATTGTTGCATAATACAAGTTACTGCATTAAAATGCACTGACGTACCGTCACACACCATCTGGACGAGGTTTTCATTGCATAGTTAAACTCTTAAATTAAACATACACGCGGGTTGGATTAAAATGCGAATGCCATCCTAGAATAAAATTGATCAGACACTGACAGTAAATATTCATTAGTACAAGTAAGTTTGTGTCTTTGAAAATGTTTTGAAATTTGTGTTCTACATCGGAGAAATTTAAATTTGAATAAATAATGGAACTCGTTATTCATAAGCTTGCTATATTTCTTAACCATTATTTATTATGATAAATTTCATTATTGGTAATTATAGCTTTTTGTTTGTTAAATGCGAGCTAGAGCATGTGTAATGTATTGTGTATGTAATATTAGCTGTGTTTTAACAATTTCATTTCTCTATTTTCTTATTTGAAGAAAAAACTTTTGTTAAGATGTTTTTAATATAGTCCTGAAAGAAAAATTAGACTTTTGATGTATTTGCATGTTGTAGAATACCATTTTCCTGCATGTATATCCTTGTCAATTCCTTGTATTGTGAAAGGTTAATGTATTGCATGAATTTACTTTAAAAAGTTTTAACTATTACATTATAAAAGACATTACAGTTTGTTACAATATTTTCAATTAATTTGAAATTAAATATTAAGATAAAAATAAATTAGTATCCTGTCATTGGAAACATTCTCTAACTACAAGAGTATAAGTGAGATTTAATACCCGTTAAAATTGTAATGTCTATAGTAATTATCATTTGCACAGTGTGGGATCGCTTTTGAACACGAGTTCGACTTTTATCGTTGTGTTGCATGATTTGTCAGATTCAATGGAACCACTTTGGGAGACGCACGGCCGCCGATTGAGTGAGGCTGGAGTGCGACGAGGATCAGGTAGGCTTTCGCTTGACACCTGTAGCACTATTCAAAAGAAAACACGGCAGGGCAGTAATTGGCTTTTATTAGCTTTGATTATTTTTTCGTGTGTATTTTTTCTACTCTAAATCTTTTATATGTACATGTGTATTGTAGTTTGAAATGGCACATTCGTTTCTTGCTTATGCCTGTTGCACTTGTGATGTGAAATTTGTATTTGATGAAAATGATTACACTTGGTAAATAACTGTTCATACGACATTATTATAAAAAAATAACTAAAGTTTAAAATATCTTTAATTAAAGAAATATGGGTAAATAATAACATGAATTAATAAAAATTTTAATGAATTTTGTTTAAATTGATTTAAATTAACTTAAACGTCAAAATTTAATTGTTACATAAATGTAATTATTAATTTAAATTTATTTAGTCTATTATTATTATTACCAAATGTAATAATTTTCCATGAGCTATATATTATTATGCCTTAAAAATTATTTTATACATCACATGCACTGTTATCATAGTTCATGCATTACATATTTTAGTCGCCTCCTTTCCCTAGTTAAATAGTAAATAACATAAAAGACTGTTCTAGAAAAATGACTTAATTTAAATAAGTATATAATTTAGGTAATTCTTACTTCATTACAAAACTTAAGAGGCAAAAAAGTAATTTAAATTAAGATATGGTACATGGCGCAAAATGGGTGTGGCCCATATGGAAGAGATATAAACTTCCTGTATCTATCACATTCATAAGTATATTATGAAAATTTTGTTACTATATAATTTTTTAATTAATTTTTAAAAGTCGTGAATAAAATAAAAATGTTGTTATTGTAATATATTCGTAATAGAATGTTTTGAAATTCATGTAAAAAACTGAAAAGGTACAAATGTCGGTGTACAGGCAGTTCCTAAATTATAATTTAAGCGTGAATTTCGTTTGTATACATGTTTAAAATAATAAACAGATAATAGCGTCGTTCTCACGGAGGACACAGACAGCTTTATAATCGGAGATCACGTGTGGGTCGGCGGGACCAAACCTGGTCAGATCGCCTATATTGGCGAGACACAATTCGCGCCAGGAGACTGGGCTGGTATCGTTCTCGATGAGCCCATTGGTAAGTCTTATTGACTGATTGATTGGATCGAATCAAGAGGAAGGGTCTGCTTTTGTATTTATTGTTTTTCTGAATATCAAATTCAATCTGATTGGTTAAAATGAAAGCTGTGTTTTGATGAAAAGAATGAGTTGTATCGATTACCAATACATATTCACAGATCATTTGCTATCTTTTATTATTACAATATATTTTTAAAATAATTTTTACATACTTAAAGTAATTTGAATTGGAATGGCATTTGGAAGAACGAAATTGTAACGTCATATTTTGTAATACGCAAGTGGATAATAACCGGCAACAGGCAGACCACGATCATGTAGAATTCTTTAACAAAGATCGAAAGTAGATCCTTTTTCTTAAAATATTGAAAAGCTCGTTGCATTCTAGTCAGTTGAGATCGACTGCTTATCTCGTAGGTAAAAATGATGGATCGGTGGCTGGTACTCGATACTTCCAGTGCGAGCCGAAGCGAGGAATTTTCTCCCGGCTGACAAGACTAACGAGGCAACCGATCTCTGGTTCGACGCCGCTCTCACCCACAGAGAGTGTCAAGGGCAGTCTCAACAAATCAATGTCACCCTCACTAAGTAAGCCCCGACCCAAGTACGGTTCCAGGTGTTAAGTGCCTGCACTGTTGCTGCAAGGGATTTTACCATGCATTGTGCTTGTTGCATACGTTATTATGCTACTTAATCTATCTTTTATTCTCATTCTTTTCCATCGTATTATTGTCATATTCATTATTATTATTATTATTGTTATTATTGGCTAGCACCATCATCATTATTCACATGTCTATCTTTTCTATACACACTCTTTATGCACTTGTTGTATACTGTAACGAATACACCTTTCAATGTTGTACAATCTGTATGTTCATATTTCTATGTATTGTTTTTAATTAGTATTTATTATTGATTATCAGATAATCGCATACTATTAGAAACAAAAACCTTCTATTTGTCGTTTTCTTTTATAGAAAGAAACCATGTAAGAAGCTATAAAAATTATTTTAGTATTTATTTATTAATAATTAACAAGCTTTTTTATTGTAAATAAAACATTCTTCTAGTGAGTACGTTTCTTTTCTGATAAGAATGTTTCCTAAAAAATTTTTCCATACTGCTAAGGATAATAAAATAACCGAATAAAGTAGAATTAATATTTTAGAGCATACTGATGCAGTTATTCATATTGATTTATAATAAAACTATGAGTTTATTCATTAATGCATAAAAATCGTAATGTAGAAGGATATATTTGTCTTTTTTTGTTACCAAATTTAGTTCAGATAAATATGATAATTCGTATATTAAGTAAAATAAACAGATCATAAGAAAGTTCTCAAATAAAGTTCTTAATTATAGAAAATTATTTTAGAATCTATCTATTCTCATTTGATCTTAGCTAAGTTATTGTCAATTTCGTGTAGGTATGTTCTTACTTATTTCTTCATATGTTTCATCTCTCATGTTAAAATAGAAAGCATTAGCATCGTTTTAGATTGTCTGCTTATCACGCGTTGATTCGATCACGGAAAAAATGAAAAAGAAACGAAGGGACGCGAAATTAGCAAAGCTGCATAGCTACATTGTTTCGCTCGCGAAATGGTCTTGTTCTTGTACAGTGCTTGTGCGCGTCACGGTTCAGGCACGGAGAGTCTCTAAAATAGCTTTGACGAAGATGGTTACGCGTTGTACTCCGGCTCAAGGATAAGGAGACTTGAATGGAGTCTCCGGCTAATCGGCATAGATCGAGCGGACATCATGCAAGTATCACCGAGAACGAATCGCATAATATATCTCGAGAGGTGCGACGCGCAGCGCGCTCGGACCGTAGATGCGCACACGCACACAATTGCAAAACGAAAATTAACTTTTGTGGGCTGCGTTGTCACAGTCAATTAAGCAGTGCTATTGCATAATAACAAGAACAATGAATAGCCACGTGCACGCGCTATTAGAGGCATGGCAGCTCGTTTATTCAGTCGTTTGTCGCACTCCAAATATCATAACACAAATTAAAAGCACACATGTAGATGAATTTTTGATAACGCTATGTCTGTATTCGCTCGTGACCGCTTTGATCGCGCGCGCTCGAGCAGACACATCGACAACGAGCCTCGCGTCGACGACGCACCGGGAGATGCAGATCGGCGAGCGGGTCATCGTCTCCTCGAGCCAGGGCAGCAAGACCGGCGTCCTGAGGTACAAGGGTTGCACAGAGTTCGCGTCAGGCGAGTGGTGCGGAGTCGAATTGGACGACCCCCTTGGCAAGAACGACGGCTCCGTCGGTGACAAGAGGTGCCCGCCCTGATTATTCTTAGGGGGAAGGGAGGTCCGCTGCATGCCTATCTACGCGGACAGTCACCCTATCCCGTTCATCCCGTACTATCCACCTTAATGCCTTGACTATATATATACATGATAAATGAGCAAGGAAAGAGAATATTGCTCAGAGATATTCTCGCAATAAAGACGTCAAGTTCTAGTTTTGTATATTTCACCCTACAAGACAGAACTGAAAGCCATACTACCGGAGCGAATCGAATTATTCTTTTGTAGTTTTATTGCTATTCGAGATTTAAAAGAAGAACTTGCTCAATCAGTTATTAATGATATTATAATTAATTAGATCCTATTTAATTCCAAGAAATTTTATGGAAAACTAGCCAATTAGTATTTAATCAGTGCTGACTTGTTGGCTAAAAATGCAAAAGATAAATTATTAACGAAATTTTCAAATGAATGTTGGATATCATCTGTCTGATACTCGGAAATCAGCAATCCATGTGCAACACTTCGTTTCCTAGTCCACTGCACTCCTTTGAAATCTTATCCTTAAACGATCCTGCACTCCAAGCGCACCTTGAGAAGAGATGTCGATTGTTAATCATATGGTTGCAACTGAGAAGTAGCCAGGACTAATGTTGGTCTTCCCAACTGCGGGGCCTCTCTAGGTATTTCGAGTGTCAGCCGAAACACGGACTTTTCGCGCCCGTGCACAAGGTCAGCCGCTCGCCCTCGAACAAGCGGCCCACGGGCTCGGTGTATAAGCCGACGGGGGCCGCCCTCAGCTCGACCCTCCGCAAGGCGACATCTCGCGAGTCCCTCGCCTCGGGCATCAGTATCGCCAGCAGCCGAGCCACGACCGCAGCAGCTTCCACCGCATCTGCAAGGGTAAGATTCGCGATGCCCGAGTGAGTCGGGCCTGGACGTCTGCGCCCTTTTGTTGTTCTGCTCTTAACTAATGTTTTTTTTTTATTTTATGAATCGTCGCTGTTTTCTTACCGTTATTTCGTCTTTTTTAGTAGCCTTTCTCTTTGAAAAATAATGTACAGTAGACAAATGTATAAGTCTTCTATTTTCATTTTATCGAACTTAACCACACTTAAACGTACAAATGTAAACGTACCTGGGACGAGAGTGCGGTATGCAAACTTCTAAAATGGTGCCAGATTAACTTTAAGATGATTCGTTTTATACTTATGTAATATCTATTCGATCCATTTTTCATCTGACTCCTGAGACATCGGTATTTACGAAATGTTCTTTATCAATATTTATAAACGTTTGTTTGTTAGAACAATGAATAATTATACTATTGTAGGTAATTGTGAATTTTGTATTAATTCAAAACATATGTACTGTATGTAAACAATCTTTTAATGGTATTGCTAGTAATATAAGTTGTACATTGTACCTGCTAGGCAATAAACAAGAAAAATCTTTATAAATCAAGTGTGTAAAAGCTATTTATGTGCCAGGAGTCACTTGAACGATTATCTAATGCAATATTGAGAAATTATACGGTAGCGATATGAAGATACTTTCAGCATCTCCGTAACATATAGCTTATTTTTTGGGCAAACTAAAATGGATAATCATATAATATATGTTACAAATAAAGCACGATTGAGTGATATGAACAGTGCCGAAAAGGGCACGCTCTGAATAAGATTTCAGACAAGATAATTATCTATTATTTATTTGGTTTTTCTGCGATTGTATTTACATGTTTATTGATGTCATAACAATATGTATTTGCATGTGCTTCGTATTAAAGAGCATGAGAAGGTTACCGTGTTTTTCTTTATGTTTAATTTTTTTAGTTTTTGTATCGTCTTACAGTTACAGAAGACCGGCTTAGTGCACTCATCGACACCTGCTAGAAAGACAACGCAGGTGAGATCATGGTTTTCTGTTAATTTCTTTTTTCCTTGTATTGTAATGTTTATGTTTCCGTAGTTTGGGAAAAGAGTCGTAACCATGCATGCGTAATGTATACAAGCTCTATTTATAGTTTGTAAGAACATTTGTAAACGTAGGTATACGAATGCATGGTGCAATGATGTACAAGCTATCCTAAGACAAATTGAATTTTTAAAATGAATTGGCCATGTAATACATCAAATATATTTATGGTTTTCTTCTTCATTGTATTATATTTAACATATAATAATTATCTATCATGTAAATAAAATTATCAACAACCTTATATTGTATCCAAATAAAAAAGCCGCTTATTAATGTAAATTAAATCTTTGTTTCGACAAATGTGAAGAAAAGGTAGGTGTCTATAAAATACGTATTTTTTCTATCAAAATTAATTAGAATTCAAATTATTGAAAAAACTAAGATTTTCAAGTTCTTTATTTATGTCACAATATAATGTTTATTTTAAACGTAATGGTAATGTAATAATATAAAAATATAATTATTGTTCATGAAATAAATTAAAAATTTAATTTTCATTGTGCTGCCTAAAAATTGAAACATAAATAGAAACATAATATCGTATGATGTATTACAAGTCTAAGTTATTGATCTATAATTGATTAAAATGTTAATCATTGCACATGTTTGTAGATTAATTAAAGAAATTACAAACTAGGTTTAATTAATTGAAATGAAGTAGAAGAAAGCATAATATTTAATGAAAATACTTTACAAGTACATTGTAACACTTTGTTTTTACTGTAGTATTAGTAATATAACTATTAAGGTGTTAAGCTGTATAGAATAATTAGTTTTTAAAAATAACCAATAATCTGAAAACTATCTCGATGCTTTAATTCGAAGGAAGTAATAATATAATAGTTATTAATATGTGCCAAAGAGTATGTAGTAACATTTATGTTGTCTATGTATAGTTTTGTCAATAAAATTTACCACCTATTTTTCTGATGTTCTGTTATTCTAATAATATACTTTTACACAATTTTATTCTAAAATTTTTATTTAATTATAATATATTTCAATAATAACCTCGATAAATTCACAATTATTATTCTTTTCTTTTACTTAACGAATTAAAAACTTAAAACAACTCTGAGAGATAAAATAAAACCTGTGAAACTGATTGTGAACCGGTTATTATTTTCATAAGCCCATACAATAAAAAAATGTTTTATACTCAAGGTGCACACTATTCTTTTTATAATTATCAAAAATAGTTTTTTTATCAGAAATAATAATACTCTTAAATGGTTTTTTATGCCGAGTTATATACGACAGAAATAACTATAAAAGGTTTAATTTAAAATATTGTAGCTATAATACGAATTACAGTATCGTACTAAGATATCGCAGAATATGTTATGTGGCTTTTACAGTTTGAGCATGTTTAAAAAGATATTTTTATACTCTTAATTCTACGAAATTGATTTATAGGAACAATCTTAAATTAAATTTAAATATGATGTAGCTCCTTAATTTATATCTCTGTTATATAAATTCATAAATATATCAATCTTTTAAAATTATTTATCATACAAATATTAATTTGTACCAAAGGTTTATAAAATACTCCATCAGTATATCAACTTATATAAATGAGATACCCAACTTAAAACAATATAAAATGAATTCTCTAGAAAGTTACTGCTTTTCAGTCACGTTAGACACCAAGAACAAAATAGTATTTTTTATTTTCATCCAAAATAATCATTTTATTCCTTTGAATTATTGCAAACTTAATATTTTTTTTTTGCATTAAAACCAAAAAACTATATTTTATTTTTTTTATGTAATTTCTATGTCGCTTATAGGCGTAGTTATTTGTAGATATTATTAATATCATTATTAAATAGATAATTTGAAAAAATATTTCAATTATTACATAATCGTTTTATTTTTATTATTGTATTATAATAAATATACATAACAATTTAATATTTCTGATCCAAGAATCATATTTTAGGACATTTTGAAAGATAGACATAAAGAAATTGAAACTCTTCGAAAAGAGAGAGATTTGGAACGTGAACGAGTTACAAAGGCAGCTAGTCAAGCAGATGAAGCCGAAAGAGCAGTAGTAAAATTAAAAAATGAATATCATAAGGTAATTGCAATTAAGTTTATTTGTATAAACTGATTTTTAGTGTAAAGTATTTACTCGTTTCAATTACAGTACAAAGAAGATACAGAGAAATCTGTACAGGATACTCAGATTACCATTACGAATCTTTTAGAAGAAAAAAATTTATTGTTTACTCAATTAGAAGAGGAGCGAAGAAAATGCGAAGATTTGCTATTTCGTTTTGAAGAAGAGTCTATAAACAAGGACGATATTCAGGTAAAAATATTTTATAATAACGTTATTTTTACCTATTCATTACATGATATATTATCAAGCAACATAATAAAGTGGTGGTGGCAAAATATTTTAGACAAATCAGCTGACGCATGGGCTTAAGTAGATGCGAGAGGTAAAGGCAAGAAAATACTCTATTAGAGTTGGAATAAATTTCGTAATTTTTCTTGGCGTATTTTTGTAAACAATCAATTTTATTCGGTCATACAGTAGATTTTAATAAATAATTATATTCTGATATTTTCTCAAATATAAAAAGCGAATAACTTAAGAAGCTTAATATTACACGCTGAAGAGCATATTACATTCATGCTATTTAGTACGAATTTGATAAAATTTAATTACTTCCCGCCTTTACATGTTACAAGATTGCTTTTTAAATATTAAAAAAGAGAAAACTTGATTTATGCAGCAAATATGTTTTATAAGATCAGATGATGTTGATGTCAACTCTTACATCAGCAAATCTAAAATACGTGTATATAATAAATGTATATATATTATTTAGAAGTATATAATTACTATATAACTAATAGATAATTCAAAATAATTCAGTATGGAATCAATTGGTATTAAGAAATTCTTTTAGAAACTTTAAAATATTTTTTTAAAGATTGCGATAACTAACTTATTATAGAAAAGCTCAGTAGTTTATTAACCATACAACATTTCTCATTTATTTTCAGAAATACACCTCCGAACAAAATGTGAGTATATGCTGGAGGTCTTTGGGGTCTAAGGAGTCATTGAAGATACTCTGCTACACAGCTTGCTTCATCAGCGCATTACAAATCCTATTTATCTTTTCGCACGTTCTTATCAAGTTTTATTTCCTCTCTTTGCTTATAAATGCGATTATAGCTTTTTTCTTATAGTTTCTATAATGTATTATTTCTGTATATATGTGTGTATTTCAAACTTTGGCAAAGGCTTTTGGTTAATCATACTGATTTGTATTATAGTTTATCGTGCACGATATTATCACTTATTCACGTAATTATTTTCAAAGTTCCTACAAAGAATCTTTTATATTTCACTTATAACATATTCCAGTTAATGATATTTATTTATTGTATTTAGTTCATCATACGTATCATCTGATTATGTATGGCAATGTTTTTTTTTATAATTTTTTAAATTTTCTGTATACTTATTATGTTTTTTTATTTGTTCAATTGTTGCATGTTTATTATTTATTATATAAATCTAATTAATTGTTATGTACAATTTAAATTAAATATTTATATGAAGCAAATTATAAATTCTGCATTGTTCTTCTGATTCATGCATATACTATATTTTTCCATGCTTAATTGATTCATAAGATTACCAATTACATGAAATATTAAGGCAAATTTTTAATAATAGGTGGCTAATTCAATATATGAAAACAAAATTAAGGATCTTGAAAAACAGCTTTCTGAAGAGAGAGAACGTGTTATACAATTTGAAAGAGATAGTACGAAATTATTCGAAGTGGAGGAAGAACTGACTAAACTTCGCACTGAAGTACAAAACTCAGTCGTAGAGAATAAAAACGAAGCAACGGGTAATTATTTTATGCAATTTGACTGTATTTAAATCTATTTCTATTTTCTAATTTTAATACATCAAACAAATTTTTTAGAATGGCAGAAACGTAATTCCAATTTAGAGAAAGAAGCAGCCGAACTTCAAAGACTTTTATCTGACAAAGAAAAAGTCGTAGAAAAATATATCACTGAAATAAGCGATGCGAATAATCAATTAAAAGAAAGAGAAGCGCAAAATATTGCTCAAGAAGAATGCAAATCGAATTTACAAAAGCAACTTGAAGAAACTAGTCAGCAATTGCAAGAGAAATGTACATACTATGACGAATTGCAAAATAAATTTAAAATTCAAACGGAAACTTTACAGAAAGAAATTGAACATCTCAAAGAAAGAATTGAAGATATTACAAAACAACATATAGCAGACAAAACTAAATTAATTGATGAACATGACAAAGCCTTACAAGAGAAAGAAGAAATTTTAAAAACACAAGCTTCTGAATTAAAACTCGAATCTCAAAAAATATTTTCCACGCAAGAAAACATTGTAGAAAAATTAAAATCTGAAAATTCGCAACAAATTGAAGAGCTGTCAAAATCATTTGAATCTCAATTAAGTTCTAAAGATATCGAAATTAAACAGATTACAGACCAGTTACAAGATAAAGTACAAATCACTGATAAATTAACACATGAATTAGGAGAATTGAAAAACATAATTTCCATAAAAGAAAATGATATTAAAAAACTTTCTTTTGATTTAGAAGGTATTAATTAATTATCATTAAAAATAAATCTAAAGCAACTAAAATTTATTTTTCTTACAGAAACATTAAAGAATGTAAAAGTATTTAATGACGAAAAAGACACTCTTAATAAAAATATCAGTGAATTCAAAAGTAAACATGAAGAAGAAATTAAAATTCCAGACAGAGCAAAAATTGAAATTGGTATTTTTAATGTTGTTTTATAATAATGATTAAGATTATATGTATAAATTTTATTCTATTTCTAGGAAGATGATGTACTTTCATTATTGGATAAATTAAAAATCTTAAATGATCAGTTAAACGAGTTGAATGAAAGCATTAAAAATAAGGACTTGGAAATGTCAGAAATTCATCATTCGAAAAATAACGAAATAGACAATTTAAAAAAACAATTTCATGAAAAACTTGAAGATAAAAATACTTACATTAAAAACTTAACAAATGATGCAAGTGAAAATGCTTTAAAATTAATTGGTCTTGAAAAGGACCTAACTGATTTAAAATTACTATTAGGCAATAAAGATGAAGAAGTAAAAAATCTTTCTGATAAAATTGCAGGTATGTGTATTAATATATTTTGATAATATAAATTATTCTGTATAAAAATAATCTTAATAATAAATTATCCGGTTTTTTAGAATTACAAAATTCTTTAATGTCATCTGAACAAATTAAAAGTACATTAGAAAACAAATTACATACACATGAAACTAATTTTTGTGAATTAAATGAAAACTTGAATAGAGCAGAAGAAAAAATTACTCATCTAACAGTACAAAAAGACAAACTGGTTAGACTATTTTTAAATAAAGTTTAATAAATTTAAAAAATTATTTTCATTTTTTTTGTATAAATAAGGTATGTATCTAATCTTTTACAGGAAGCTGAAATAGCAAATGTTATTAGTACATCAAGTGATTCATCAGATAAGCTTGTTAAATATAATGAAGATTTAAGACAAAAAGAAAAAGAGCTCAATGAAGCACAGGATAGAGAATTCGTATTACAAAAATCGCTAACATCATCTGAAAGTAAATTACAAATAACAGAGCAAAATCTAGAAAAAGCTAATTTATTGGTAAATCAACTACGATTAGAAAATGAAGAAATTAAATCTCAAATATTATTAAAAGAAAAAGAATCAGAAAATGCTTTGGAACAAATTTCAATCACAAAAACACTTAAAGAAGAATTAATAAGTAAAAATAAAGATCTTGAAGAAAATATTAAAAAACAATCTTCTGAATTATCAAATTTAACGAATTCTTTAGAAACATTTAAAGAAGAAAATTTGAAGCTTAAAAACGAACTAACCAATGCTTTGGAACTATACCAAAATGAGAAAGAGCAACTCTTAAGTCAAATAAGCGATACCGGAAACGATCAAATAGTTTTAAAAGAAAATGTAGACACTCTGAAAAAATTAAATACCCAACTATTAAGCGATCAACAAGCAATTAATATTTCTATGAATGAACTAAAAGAAATCTTAAATTCTAAAAATCAAGATCTAGCAAAACTAGAATTTGAAATTAATACAAAAGATCTAAAAATGAAAGAGATTGTAAACAATTTTGACATTGCTAATCGGGAAAAAGAAGAAATAAAAACAAATCTATCAGAAGTTAATACTAAATTTAATGATGCTGTTTCTGAATTAGCTTTACTGAAGTCTTCCAATTCAAATTTAGAATCTCAAATGGCATTAGAAGTAGCTAATTTGAAGCAACAATTAGAAGATGAAAAAAATACATTGGATACTGCTTTAAAGGAATCCAAAACAGGTTTAGATGAACTAAGAAAAGAATTAGCTTTAAGTTCAGAAAATGCTGCCAAATCGAGCCAAAAGTGCAATGAAATGGAAACTGTGATAGCAACAAAGCAAAACGAATTACAACTATTGAATGATAAATTGATTACAGAGAAACAAAATGCTGAAACAATGAAACAGCAGTTACAAAGTTTACAAGAAAATTTAGGGAATAAAAATAATGAAATACTTTCAAATACTAATTATGTTACAAGCTTAAATGAAAATATAAAAAATCTTGAAGAAAATATCAATACATTAAATGGAGATTTAGAAAAAAAATCGAAACTTGTAACTGAATTGGAAATAAAGTTATCTGAAATGTGTAAATCAAATGAAAACACTCTTAATCAATGCATTAAAGAAAAACAAAATGAAATCGACGAATTAATAAAGACCCATAAAACAGAATTAGAATCTAAAAATAAAATTATTTCTGATCTCCAGGATTTAGAAGGTAACAAAGATAAGATAGTAGAATCATTTTTAGATAAACAAAAAACTGCAGAGGAAGTCATTAAAAAATATGAGTTAGATTTAATTTTGAAAGATAAAGCCATTAGTGATTTTGAAAATATAGAATTGGAACTAAAGAAAACAATTCAAAATCTCGAAGAAAAACAGAAGAAAGTTGAGAATTCAATATTAGTGTACGAAAATGATTTACAGTCAAAGAACACTGAAATTATTAATCTTCAAGAAACAAACAAAGATGCAGAAGAACGTCTTCTTAAATTTAATGAAAAACTCAACCGTGCTAATGAAAAATGTTTACTTTTAGAGGAATCACAAAAGTGCATGTATATATCGTATACAATTTAAAAAATTATTTTTTATTTAACATAAATAATTTACATTTACTTGATTTCAGAGAAAACGAAAATAAACAAATTTTATCAACTTATAATGAAACATTATTAAAATTAAATATTGCGAACGAAAATCTCAAAAATAATACAAATGTAATTATTTTTAAAAAATGTTTAAAATTATGTTTACGAGTATTTTACGATTTACAATTTTTCAGAACGATGCTTTAAATCATAAAACTGCTATTCAAAAGACTGAAGAAAATGTAAAACCTATTATAAGTGATTCTGGATCTGAATCTGACAAAATAAAAGAAGAATATGATTTAGCTAAGGGACAAATTGATTTTTTGAATTCAGTAATTGTTGATATGCAGCGCAAAAACGAAGCACTTAATTGCAAAATACAAGTTTTGGAAATGGGTATTCCAGCTCAAGAAGCTGATGATTACAATCTGTAACTAATAAATTTATCTATTTATTTTTGCTGCATTCGTGTTGCATTTATTCTTATTTAATAATTGTTAATTTGAACTAAAAATTCATTTGTAATTGTTTTAGTAATCTGATTGAGAAAAAATTGCAGCCTCCAAGAATGTTCTGTGATATTTGTGATCAGTTTGATCTGCACGAAACAGAAGATTGTCCTTTACAGGCTCAAGATGCCGAACCTCCTAAACTAGTAAAATCAGAGAAAAAAATACCAGTTCAAAGGCCATATTGCGAAACTTGCGAAAGTGTGTATATTTTTGAGATATATAATTTATAGTATTAATTTATTCTAATAAATTAAACTAATTTTTGTTAATAGTGTTTGGACATGATACCTCTGCCTGTGAAGATACAGAAACTTATTGAACATTTAATTTTAAACAATCTTATGTTAAAGAATCTTGCCACAAATATTAAGAAATGTATTCTTGTTAGAACTAAATTCTATATTTTTATACTGTAGCATGTCAAAATAAGATCATGAATTTATAATTATTTATTAATAATTAGTAATTTATATATATATATATAAAATTTATATGGATAAGTTTTTCTTTAATCTAATTATATTTTATATAAATTTAATCGTTATATCTTATAAAGGTAAAAATATTTCGCATCACGTTCATTGCGTTTACCTTTATTAAGATCAGTAGAATATTCTTTTAATTACAACCTTTGCTGATCCGTACAGTTTGATTTCTTACTATTTATTCGATTAATTATAGAAAATCTTATCAAGTAAACATATTTTGAAATAATATTTACATAAACAAATTGAAAATTAAAATTTGAGTTGAATGAAATTCTAGTGAATTCAAATATCATTAAGTGTAATTAAATAAATTTTGTTAACTATATAAATATATAATATATTGTACAGTATCAAATTTTAATTAATTTGATAGTGATTCTACATTACGACGATCAAGCATCCTACTATTGTTAAAAAATTTTATTTAACGAATTTACAAATAATATGTACATAATTGTAAAATAATTCAAAATAAATTAAGTTTCTAAAAACTTTTGAATAAAATAGTGCTGTACTCACCACATCAGTTTTAAACATACAACTATATTCATATGTCACAAATGTTATATCCAATATTTATTTTAGAAGTAACTTACATAAATCACATAAGTATTTTTTAAATTTTATAATGCATTCTAAGAGATTCTTAGATTAAAAAATCATTAGTTAATATGTATTTTCTTATGATATTATAATTTTATGAAAAAATTGTTTATTATTAGGTATCCACTTGGTATTTTTTGCTTAAAACTTCGTTTTAACGTAAATTTATTCTAAGGTAATTATAGCTCAAACAAATTCTTTCGTCAATTTAACCCTTGACAACGCAATCGATAGCAGTTGGCAACCAAAGCAACAAATAACTTTAGTATTTTTAGTTAAGTTCTTAACAAGTAACTGATATGAGGTATAAAAATTTTTTAGAAATTGAAAATGTATTTTAAATACTTGAGCAGTATAGTTGAAATATAAAAATTTAATCATTATAACGTATTTGTTAGAACAAGTTATGGAAGATAGTTCAACAGAAATAAGTCAAAAGTACCAAAATGTACAGCCCAATAATGAAAGAGTTTTATACGATGCTCTTCATATAATTTTTAATTATTTGAATATTTACGATTTAAACAACTCATCAAAAGTGTGCAAGTAAGGAAATGACTAATCGAATTACTAATAAAGAAAATCATATAATAAAATACACATAGACAAAAATTAAATTAATATTAAATTAATATACTCTTTAAAAACCTACGACTGACAAATATGTATATCACGTGCAAGTATTTTGTGTTAATGTACATATTATTGTTTACTGTTTTTTAAAGAAATTTGAAAGTATTAAAATAATATCTACAGGGTTTCTACTTTCAATGCGCAATGTAGTTAAACTGCAATATATTTCAAACGATTTCACTTCATGTTGCAAAATAATTACTATGCACATCGATATCAAAAGCAGTCATAAAATTTGTAATTTTAGATCCTGGTATCACACTGCAAAACAAGAAAAAATAAAGAGAGGGCCACAAGTTATGATCTTACAAGCTCTAGAAGATTTTGTCGCAACAAAGTTTTCAAATATCCATTCTGTAAATAAACATCAAACTGTCGATGACTTTAAACTTACTCTTAGAATAAAACCAAGCATAGGACTTTTCTTTACTGATGGGAAATATCCAACCTCTGCGGATTGTGATAATGTAACTTATGAAAGTAATAATGAACATAATTCATATAGACAACACTTATACATAAAAATGTTTATTTTTTATAGTTTCTTCTTTATTTTGTAATGTTTAATGTTTGGTGTATATGTGTGTATGCACAGGCGCACAAATAATAACCATAGCATAATATTGACTACAGGGTATTAAGAGTAAAATTAAGACAAAAGCTAATAGTAAAAACCTGACTAAATACTTCATAAACTTATTGTTCTCCATAATTTCTCTATAATTTTGATTTATAATATTGTTTAACTTTAATTAAATTTTTGTAATTAATAAAAATCATTAAACACCTTTTGGTTATAGTTTGTAAAACTCATCGTTGGACAAGACCGGATAATTGCTTTTACCTATCTATTCAAACTTTAGGGATCAATGTAAATAACAATGCCGTTGGTGGCGAACGTAATATAACGGCAGCTGTATTTTTTCCTATATTACCGTCTGTAAATTATGCAATTGCTGAAACTAGCTGTCACTGCATAGAACAGTTCTTCAGAGAATCAACTTCTCTACTAACAGATATGTCTAATAAATTGTTTTCTATGCAAACAGGGCACGTTTGTTTTCTAATATTTATGTATCAATGGAAAGATGAACCAATTTATCAAAATTATCATAACAACTTTTTAGATATTTTCTTAGATGCGCTTAAGCTTAGGTAAATATTTCTTAAATGAAAATTTGATCTATTTCAACTATCTACTTCTAATACTTTTTCCCTGTTGAAGATACGAACATGGTTCATACTCTCTTTGGGGAGGAACTATTGATGACATTTTCACTATAGCAACAGACGAAAGACTGACATATCACTCAACGAGTTTTTGCGCTATGGCTATATCTGGTTCATCGATAAGATCATGGTCTCTTATACTAAATATTGATTTATCTGATGTAGAAATTGCAGAAAAGCTTGAAAACTTAAAAAAACATGTACATCTACAATCATCTTCTCTAGCTTTTATTATTTTACCAGCTAGAGAGAATACTGTACTAGATAGAAGTAAAATAAATATTTTTAAAAATATTTTTCCGACAGTCACGCTACTAAGTATTTTCAACAACAAAAATCATTCGGTACTTTCTGCTGATTCAATGATAAATGCAGGTAAAATTACGGAATTAAAATATACCAATTGCTATGCTTACATGCTTCTGACTTACAAACGAAGTTTTAAATATTAGTTTGTAATATGACGTATGACGTTAATATATTTTTATATTATTAACATAATTTTTTGTTTATTAATTTATGAATTAATCCATAATGTGAAAACGCATATTAAATAAAAAACCAAAACTCTGTCAAGCAATAAACAATTTTATTTAATACAAACTATGGTACAAAATTTATACAGAAACAACGATTCCTTTCGTTTCGTTTTGACGTTGTATTCTCTTGCTCATGACAGCAGCTTCTCATCACGTTTAAGACGCGCACACATTTAAGCAGAAAGGACATGGAGAGAAAGGTAGATAATTATTAAAAATGAGCACATCGATTTGCAATAATACAAACTGACTTGATTTACTAACAACTAATCAGTTGATAATCAATTCGATGAAGGAAAGAGGACATTCATACGCAATTTTCAAGTAACATTGTTTACCTTGATGAATGACAATAAGACGTAGCCTTTTATTCGCTTCATTCATTTTGAACTATGTACGTATTTTGTGATTGTAATTATGAAAAAAGTCAAAGTCTCATGCCCAACGGAAGAGAATAGCATTGAAGAAAGCGGTGCTTTTTCCAAATCGCGTCCAGTCTTATAAACGAGTAAGTAGGTACATATTAATCTCTAAACAATGACGATCGGCTATTCTCAAAGCTACAGATAAAAAACCATATATCGGTCTTATTCACAAGTTCTACATCTAAACGATCAAGATCCTAATTGTATATTTTTCATTCACTTTTTCGATATTATTTTTGTTCTCTGTATATTCTCCTTTTGTTTCGAAACCTCACGCAGTAATAAAATATAGTCATTATTATTATGTGCTCAAGAAAAAATGTATTCGCCAAGTACATCGCATTCGTGGCGAGAAACTCTTGTCAACCCGCTGTAAAAAATTGGTCATTCCCAACAACTGTGCCCTTTAGTTTTTTCCTAGTTTTTAAAAACGTTTGTTATAGTTTTCTTCTTGTTTCGCATTGTTTTGAATTAGTTATTCTAACTAAAGTCTCTATATCGCGGACGCTTTTTTATTCTATTATAAAATTTACAACCAAAATAATGTTACTTCCAATGATAATGACTTTTAACAATGCGACGACGATGATATGTCTTTAAAAAATATTTTTGGCGATAAAAAGTAGAAAAAGTTTGCATCTTGTATTTCTCAACGAGCTAAGCACCCTCCGATTTTTTACGATTAAGACTTGTACTTTTGGCTTTCAAAAATCACGATAGGAATTCGACCGTCAATGCAATACGCCTCGCAAAGATACTAAACAAGGAAATGTATCGCCAGTTCTAAAAGCAATCTTAATGAACCGAACATTCATTCATTACAAGTTCGACCGGCCGCGTATTAATTATAATACAATTACATTTATGATGACAGTACAAAAATTAGTGTGATATTTCAGCGGATTAATTACAAATAGAGACTGAATAACGTTGTTTGAAAATCGCTCGAGCAAATTTAAATGAAAAAATTAACAAATTACTTTTTCATTGAAATATAATCAAACATTTAAACAATTTTGTCATTTTTCGATAAAATAATATAAAATTTAACGGCGTTTAAAATACTCTTACAGATTTTCTGTGTAATATACGGATACAACTATAAACACACGTTAAAAAAACGACACTATAAAAACTCGAACGATTTTTAAGGCTTAAAGTCTCCTACATTTTCTCTGCTCGTTTGCCTTACAATTATGTGTAGACTCGACAAAGTTTTTCGCATTACACCACGTACACGTCCATGCACACATTTCACACAATGTTTTGCGATGTTCCTCTCACGCTAATCACATTACTCGCTATAAATTGCTAATAGTGTAGTCGAACGTGTCGATGATACATAATAGTCATCGCGGATGCTTTTTTTATTTAATATTCAATGTGACGCTTTTCATGTTTCGTTAAACGAAAAAACAGACCAGAATTGATGCGAGGCCCAGACATTTACATTCACAGCCTGACTGAGCACTCGCCCTTGTTTTGATCAATCAAATTTCGTTCGCGACACTTTTCTGTTCTCTTCCTCTCACTTGTTCACCTTTTCTCTTTCTCTCTCTCTCTCTCGACAGCAAATCAAAGTATTACATAGGAATATGCTATTTTAATTCACACAATGTACAGACTTGCACGTTTTCGCAATATTTTTAAAAGTTACTGTGCTTCTTCCTTCTGTTTGGTCACCTCGGTACATCCAAATTAATCAATAATAAATAATTCCTAATATAGAGTTGAAATTCTTGACATGATGCTTACTCAAATCGTTTGAATATTCTCGTTAGATTAACGTTTGGATAATTTTAGTTTTACCGGTTTTGGATCAATGTCAATCATTCGGGTGCAATTAGTTGTATTCTTTAGGCTAAAGGTAGATAAACTCGACGGAATCACACAATTAAAATAATGATAGAAATTTGCACGATATAAAATTTAACAGGAGATGACCGCGGAAATACGACGTAAAAGGTTCCTAATAAAAAAAGATCGAGGAAGTAAAATCCCACATTGCGGAGTTGAAATCGTTTTGAAGACGCGACAGAACGAACGAGGTTGCAGAATGGAGAATCGGGAAAAGGAGTAAAAAACATGTGAACGCACTCACAATATACATAAGATATCACTCGAGGAAGAGGAAGCAGGTAGGCTAGGGAGCACCTCGGCTCACATGGTGTTGTACACGGGGCTGCTGTGCCTCGGGCGGACGTGGAGCCTCGCGAGAGGGTGAGTCCTTCCGTGCTGCTGCTGCTGCTTCTTGCTGGCGGCCTTGGCGACGACGCTCGCGACGACCTGGCTGGGCGAGGGGACCGAGGGCGGTCGCCCCGGAGCTTCGGCCGTGGACGTCGCGTCGAAGAGGGAGGCCGCGTGGTGGTTGACAACGACGGGAGCCGAGCGGCGCGCGAGGTCCGGGGCGATCCGCGACTTGGCCGGCGGGTGCTCGACCGCGTGCTCGGCCCTCTGGGCCTGCTGCTGGAAGGAGAGCCGCAGCTGGACCGCCTCGGCGCTACGTCTGCCCTCGGGCTTGGCGACCTCGTACTTGCCCACGAGGACCTTCACCGAGAGGTCCTCGAGGCTGCCGGCGCTGGGTGGCGCGGGTTCGGGGCGCGCAGGCCTCCGCTGCCCGGGGGCCGTGGCCGCCCGCGCCTCCCCGTGCGCGATCACCGGCGAGGAGGGCAGGCTGCGGATCTTGGCGTCCCTCTTGTGGCGCGGGATGGCCGCGGGGGTCGAGCCGGCGGCGGGGGCGGCGGCTCCAGCACCGCTCGGGCAGTCCTCGGGGCCGCCCTCGGGGCTGCGCTCGGTCCGACCCTCGCCGGCCGACGACTTGGCCTCGAACTCCTTCTTGAGGTTCTGGACGATGCCCGAGGAGGCACGCGGCGGGCCCTCCGTTTCGGCCGAGGGCCTGCTGCGGAGGCTCTCCAGGATCATCTTGTGGTGCTTGACCGAGGGGCACTGGGGCGTCTTCACGACGCAGGGGCTCGAGGTCTCGCTCTCGGATTTGCAGCTGCGCAGGGCTAGGTGGGCCAGGGGCACCAATTCCGACTCGGAGCCCAAGGCCGAGGGCGCGGGCGCGCTCGTCGAGAGCCGGCTGCTGGGGGCGCGTCGCGGCCCAGCCGCTGAGATGTCGATGGGCGCGGCCGGCCCACTCTCCCCGGTCTGTCCGGCTTCCACGGCTTCCCTACGCCCCGGCGTCGGCGACAGCAGCAGGGAGTTGTACGGTTCTGTCGGGTGGTCCACCTCTGTTTCGGCTGCCCGCTCCTCCATCGTGCACACGCGCTTCGACGTACCTGGGGAGTAACAACTGGCGTTAGTATGTCTTATTCCAAGGTGGGGGTGCCTGTCATATCCGGAGTCTCTCACCTGTCGTCGAGCCCTCCTCGAGTTTCTGCTTGGTGCGCTTGACGGTGCCCGGATGCCAGGGGATCTCTTCCCGATCATAGGGGAAGAGACCGCTCGAGCCGAGGGAGTCAACGGGCCGCATATCGTAGGAGCCCCAGGAGCTGTTACGTGACGGCAGGGTCGCCCACGAGCTGTGCACTGAGTTGTTGTCCATGACGACGGCGCTGTCATAGCTGCTCCAGGAACTCTGTCTACTTGGCGACTCCCTCACCACCGTCTGGGGCTCCCGCCTCTCCTCGCGGTCGAAAACCCTATCCAGCTGAGCACTGAAAGGGTCGCCCTCCCTCTTTGGCTTGCGACCCGACTGGACCGTCACCGCTGTGTCGCCCTCCGAGTTCGCCTCCAGACTTCGGCGACCGATGCCGTTACCGTTCGCGTGGATGCACTTCACCTCCGTCGACGCACTCCAGACTAGACATTCACCGTTGTTTCCTGCGGGTTAATTATGCTTTATTATTGACTATCAAGTCGACGAATTTCGTTCAATCAGCCACGCAAATTTTCGGATGATTTTTAGAAAGATTAGCGATAAAATACATACCAGGGTTTGCTTGTTGACGGTTTTGGCAGACTTCGACGGAGGAATCCTCGCGAACCTCTAATCCGTTCTCGAGAAGCGGGGTAGTGGCTTGCTGCTGGGTAGACCTGTTGTCCCCATCGGAACTCGGCGACGAGGGCTTACTGCTCGCCGCCTCGAATTGGTTGGTAAGGTTCAGCACAAGACCTTTGCGTTTCTGGCCTTGACTCTCGGGTCTGGCCCGTGCGTGCTTGCACGAGGGCAATATGCTTGTGGGCGTGGAGGTTGTTTGCTCGGGTCCGGGTAGGTGTACGATCTGGTTCTGCGAGACGCTGTACGACTGACCGTTGTCGCACGGCATGAGAACGTTGCGCGACTCGGGCTGCTGTGACTGCTGTTGCTGCTGATGCTGCTGTTGGTGGCGTTGGCGCTGCTGCGGGTGTTGTTGATGCTGTGGCGGCGACGCCAGCGGCTCCTGCTGCTCGTGGCGTTGCTCGACTTGACAACTACCGCAGTTTGTGCTCTTTACGTTCGAGCCGCGCAGCAAGTCCTCCCGAGTCACCTCGGTATTCGCCGACCTGTCGATGCTCTCAAGGGACTGTGAGAGCGGTACTGTGTCGGGCAAACCATTTATAAGGTTAGTACTACAACTAATGTGAGTTATGGCGAAGGAGTCGCAACGGAGAGGGGCTTACCTGTGGTCAGGACGTCGCCGGCGAGTTCGCCATCCGGAGACCAGCTCTTGGGCCGCTGGCCCGACATTTTGAGCTCGAGTCCAGAATGTACAGCGAGGCCGGAACCGGAGCTTCCGTCTGACTCGTTCTTATCTTCCTTCTTCGTTCGATCCTTTCCTGCCAGCGTTGGCGACTTGAGATTCGTGTCCGACTTGGACCTCTGCAGTTTTTCCTTATTCTTCATGGCGTCTAGGATGCCCTGATACGTCTCCAGCTGGAGAAGGAAGTTATTGTTCGGCTTGATGCAGTTGCGCTTCTCCTTTACATGTTTTAGAGCCTGAGAGAAGTCCCAGTTGTAGGCCTTCATCGCGTAGGCTATCACGACCGAGGCCGACCTCGATACGCCCATTTTGCAGTGCACCAGCACCTTTGACCCTTCCTTCTTCGCTTTGGTTATGTACTTAAATGTATCGTCCCAGTGCTTTAGCAAATCCGTCTTCTCGTCATCGTATACCCGCACGTTCAGGTAGTTAAACATGCCCGGAAAAAAGTTGTCGATTTCCCGGGTCACGTTCAGTATGTGTCTTACCCTGTTCAACATGAAAATATTAATTATACATATCTGTTACGTGTAACTTAAGTAACTAAATTGTTCATTATCACAAGCCCTTACCCGTTCTTTTGCAATTCTTCCAGATTGCTAGCATTCCATTCGCTACCAAGATAAACGTGATCGAATATCTCAGTAGGAGAGTCCATCTGTCCTAAAATAGTCAACATCTCCTGATCGATAAACGGTTTGAATTCGACCAGATCCATGTCCAGGTATTCCTCGAGTCTGCCTCGGATGTACTTGGACGTTACCTCGTCCAGATCAACAGACATCATGATTTCTTTTAGTGTTGATCGTATCACTCGCTCGGTTTCCTCTCTTTCTCTAGGCCTTTAAAAAGAATTACATTTATCATTTACAATTATGTTAATAATATTTCATTCTTATTTTATAAATAACCTAACCTTCAAATCTTATAAATTATAAATCATTATTTTCTGAAAAATTTAGCTTATCAAAAATCGACGCTTCACACTGTAGGCCGTCATAACAAATTTCCTAGTTCTTCATAAAATATCTTAAAAAATGTTTTATTAAAAATTGAAAGCAACGACTAAAGAAATATTCTGACAAAGCTGACAAATTTATTTCCAAGTATCGAGAAAAATCGCAATAAATACTACGATGTTAACATATAGACACGTGCTGAATCCAAAAAAGGAAAGCTTAAGAAGCTCATTGGGGGGCCAAGCTAAATTTAGGCGCCGTAGCATCGAACTCGGTTTGTCGGTGATTTTTCATCGTCGAGAGTCGCGGAACATTTTTAGATCATGACTTGCCAGTTCACACGAGTATAAGAGTGTGCAGAGTGTGAATACAAAAAGGGAAGAGAGGAAATCAAGAAAGTTGGCCAAGAAAGGCGGAACAGTTAAAGCTCTGAGCAATGAAAAGCTCCCCTCGTACTCGGAAGAGTCTCTCCCGGCGGAAAACGAGTGTGTGTAAGAGGATGGGGGAGAGACGCGTAGAAACCTGGAAATAATTGCAAGGCCGGCGATCCATCCGCCGGTGTGAGGTTGCGCGTGTTTCGAGCGAGCCAGAAGCGTCAACAAACCACTGATTCTGGCTCGCGTCCAAACTAAATCGAAAAGAGCTTGGCCTGGCTTCTTTTCCCCAACTGCTGCCTTGCCTCAAGCGAAGTCCAACCCGCGACGGCGAGCAAAAGGTGAGACACCTTTTATGGACCTCCTATCGGCTTTTTACGCGCATGTCTACACGTGGCATAAGAAAATATTGCACAACGCTGTTTTTATATTTGATTGACTTTCACAGTTTTAGATACGTTTGATTGAAAGTAATTTATTGAAAAATTGATTTTGGCCACGTCCGAGCAGCTTCATTTTTCACGAGAAAGATATTTTTACGCGCGTTGCTACTAATGAATGAAATACTTTGAAAACAAATTGTTGACATTTTATTAATGCTGTAATTGATACTGAACGAAGCTCTGCTGTATCTTGCCGCTTTGTTTCGAATTAAAAGTTCAAACATAAATAGTATTACCTATAAAAAATGTAAAGTACATTTTTATTGGAGCATTGAAGAATTTTTATGTTGAAAAAGAAGAAGTAAAAAAATCAATCGGTTTCCTCATGCTATGCAGTCATATGATGTGCTTTCAAAGCTGAAGGGAATCCTAGGGAACTCGATCAATGCGCTCAAGTATGTAAAGCAGTTTGCATAGAAGAGAGAAAGAGCCAGTAGCTTACTTGTTTCGCACGCTGTCGGGCGATGGGGGCCTGCGAGACTCGAGGTTATCCATCGCGTGCCACTCATTGAGGCACGAGCGATCGCTCTCGATTCTCTGCTCATAGTAGTTGACCCAGTCGTGCGACAATCCTCCGAGAAAGTAGTTCTGCTCACGCGCCTTGCTCGACACCTTGTGAAGCGTCTGTAGGGCCGACCTGGAACAAGCGGAAAACAGGGAAGTTAGTTAAGGTCGTGCAAAGTTCACTGTGCTAGGTGCATTCGCTCTCCCCTCATTTCCACCTAGGGTGCAACAAATTCGCCCATTGTACTTTTGCGTGTGTAGTTATCGTTCAGTCTCTCGTGGGTCTGCGAGATAAGACAGTGCTCGGCCAACGCTAGGCCTCCGCCGAGTTCCCAGTTACCGTATACAATTTTGTCGGAAAATCAGCAAGATCACCTCGCTATGGCCGTGCACCTCTTTGCAGTCTTTTACTCTTTGTGCGTGCAACAACTATTGTATTTAATTCTTTTCAGGGTTCAATTTATCCAAAAACCTTAAAATTCTAATGGCTTCTAAGATATATAGGACTGTGATTATGTGTGGTTATACGTACAATTATAAGTTCAGCGATTTATTGGAACCGCTCGCAAGTGGCTGTCTTCAAAGTAAATATGTATATTTATTCAGAATTCTGATTAATCATACGATTCTGAATCAGAGTCTTGGAAACTTGTATATTTTGTAATCCATCAAAATATTGAGGTCGTACATTTTACATCCTCGCAGCAATGCTTTCTCTTTGTAAAGATGCAAGCGTACTACAGCCAATTGGCCAGTTACGTTATACCGAATTAAGTTTACATAATAATATTCAGGTAAATGGGTTACAGAAATATTTTTAAGTGTTGTACGCGTATGCTTATTAACTAAAAATATTTTTAAACAATGGAGAAAATTTCAAATATTTTCTTTCCTTTCTAATTTAAAAGACATAAAAATAAAAATTGTTATCTTATTATATAGTGCTTGTCATTATATATAAACTCCTGTTTGCGCGAGAAATTTATCGTCTTATTCAATTGTACTGAATGTAATTATTGGAAGGCCAGGAGTGAGGCCAAGTCCTTAAATTAATTTCACAATAATGTAATTACAAGGAGCAACTACAAGTTTAAATGATCACGGGCTACAAACATAAATCGGCACAGACATAAATCCTCCCATAAGCAAACGTTATCACGAATATCTCAGCTCCAGGGCTTGGACTGGAAAAGACTTTTATCGAGTGGAGATTCGGAAATTCGAATGTCGTGATTTGTGAGGTCTCGAGCGGACCTTTAGTTTCATACGCTACAGACCCGTAAATCGTCGCGGTGCGCATTGTGCATTGTTCAAGAGACTCCAACTCCATCCTGCAGAGAGAAAAAAGCATTGAAAAAACGCTTTCGTATCAGTCAGCTGGTTGCGCAATTGCTTCATTTGCAGGCACGTAAACGTGGTATCACTGACGAGGAAGTGAAATCCGCAATTCCGTGTAGATAGCATGTGTGAGAGACTATTTACGGAGACTCTCGTATTTTACGGGTTCGGTGTGAAAAGTGCGACCGGCTTAAGAGGCCATTACGTAAGAAATTTTTTCTAACTTTATGAGCGTTCATGAATTTAATAGAGGAGTCGTATGACGAAGGCGACTCTCTTATATCAAAATAAGTTATTAAGTAAGCTCAAATTTAACATGAACTCGAGTTGTAATTGCATTAAATTACTGGTAACCGCAGACAATTTTTGTTGATCTATTACACATTATATATAAAGAAGATTGAAATAAGAGATGTAATAAACCGCAAAATAACATTTTTTGAAGAGGATCGGATTTAAAATGACACAACCGTGAAATTATGCACCCTTATAAAAACTTATAACAGCAGATGAATATAAGCGTCATCATTCTATCCAGAAAAATTGAAGAATCACAATAAATTAATGATTTGACAATAAATTCTTGTAGCACGTTAAGGAATCGACGGGAGTTGAGGTCCAATGAGTTCCCAACAGTACTGTAGCGCGAAGCTTGATCGAGTTATTCACGAGCGACTCACCGAATACCTTTGGAACTTTCTGACTCGATCCCGTATTCTGATCGCTATCGCAAAGGTAAGCAAGAGTATGTACTTGCGGTCACCGTGAAAATCCATACGATAGTTAAGAGAACGAGTTGATTATACAGAAGTCCATGAAAATCTCAAATTTAAATTGATCGTGAATTCCAGTGTTACTCTTACACAAATCGAATTTGGCATGAACCAGGACTACTGTGGGCGTCATAGATCCCTGCAGATAAATCGAGTCTATTTAGGGTGGAAACAATTTGTGCACTGGGAGTTTCTAGAAGAATCGATTCATGGATAAACTTGGGTAATTTTGCTTTCGTTTACGCAGTTTTAATACGAATTTTTATTGTACCCAGATTTATTCCGATAGAAAGTGAGTCTTAACGATGATCGTTCGCGCGGATCGATCTTACAGACTTTTTCCTTTTTCTCCAGACTCTTGCCTTTAAAGCGTCATTAAGCATCCGCTTAAAGGTGTGGGCCTATTAATCCTTGGTTTTTATTGATTCCCAGACAAATTATAGGGAAATGGCTGTTCTGAGCCATTATTAAATTTTTGCAGGAAATGTTTTTATGCAGGATGTATACGTAATCAGTTGCATATAAATTTAATCACTTCATAGCGTAAAATATACTTTGTGTATAAATTCTAAATTCTTCGGAAACTTTCAGAAGACCAATGACCTTACTATATGAGAATTAAAACTTTATATATGATAATAAATGCATTTCTAAGTAAAAAACATAAATTCTGCAGACTTATAACTTATCACCATTTTTCTTTAATAAAAGATATATTCTAATGTTTATATCGACTACTTTCTTGATAGAATGTATTATTTGAACCTCAGATATCCAATAAGTATGAGACAAGGAAACATTGTAAGAGTTCCCAACTGACTACCGGAGGAAATAAAGTAAGTAGGAAAGGAGATCGTAGTTATCCTCAAACATCAGAACCTATTGTCGCTCTCATATATCGAGGAAATAATATTCGAAACTGAGATAACTGATAACGGCTTTAGATACACCTTTATGGCTTCCTTGAGCGATAAATGTCGCTTGTGCGTATCGAACCAATGCCAGGGCAACAGCGCGTCATTGTGTAATTAACAAAAGATAATCGGAAAACGCGCGAATTCTGATGTATCAGTGTTGAACAGTCGCGTAATGCAATTTACGTAAGACTCGCACGTTCTCTTTGTTTACTGCGTGATCGGCTAAGTTTAACGAGCTGCGGTGGCAATGGTTTTGAGGGGCTCCGTTTCACCTTTCGCGGTCGCTTCGTTCTCGATATTGCGTCGTAATACCAAAGCATCAGTGTCAACTAATAGCGTTGAACTAGATCCTTTGAACGCGGCTATGGCAGAACGCGTATACAATTCGATTTTACGCGCTCCAGCATCGGAGCGAGTGGTTCGTTCTCAATTGCGGAAGTCTGATAGCCTATTACAAGCTCGGACCTGCTTTCTATTTCGTCCGCTCTTTTATCTTTTGTACCATTTGTAGACGAGCTTGATCAGCCTGCACCAGACTAGCCGGACTACGCCTCCCGCAATTAGTCGATGGTTTTTTGTACAAGAAAATCACGAATGCCTATAGAGAAGTACATCGGACAGATCCATCTCGACATTGATCTACTTAATCGAACTGTACCAAAGCTGTATACATAGTCTTGGCCGAAAAAAACGTAATTGTCCGAGAAAGAACGGGACTAACGATACTCAATTTCCTAACCGCATAAAGGCAATTTATGCACCTGATGCGACTCATTTGCTTCGTACGAACTCGGCAAACTAATTCGCATACGGAGGCGTGAAGTAACGGCGGCCGCTTCCTCAAGGCATCGTATGCGCGCGAAACTAAGCGATTCCGTGAGTACGGGGCGCCCGTCCGAGTGCTCGAACTATTCGCTTCCTTACGACTCCCGCGCCCGAGATAATTTCTTCTCGCGGACGACGCGTAATAAAGGTGCAACGGCAATCTCGTGATTCGATGTGTCCGTGTACGCGTGAGCCACGGACCGTATAATAATTGGATGGACCCCATTTGACGTCCTATTAGTAATAAAAAACAGGGTACGGTAACATACCACCGGTCATTATGTACGACAGCAGCGCATGCAGGTATATGCAAAGAAGAGGCAATTAGTCTTTCATAGGACACAGAGACCAATTATCGAATCGAGGACTAATGTACATGAGCTATACCCGTATATGAGAGCCTTGTGTCTGCAGTCTGATAGTCCAGATGATAGAGATTAAAAGATTTGCGTTGTGCAACGAGGCTCTTTGAATAACCTCTGTAAGCCGAGCTTCTTATTAAACTATAGTCATCTCATCTAAGAGCACATCTAAACGTCTCATTGTTTTCCACATACTAATTCATCCCTACAGTGAGCGCGCTGCTTCGAAATTTCTTCTCTTTCATCACTGGGATACTAAACTGCCGCATGATCTTTGTTCGTGTAAATATATTCGTCGCATTGGTACAAGAATATTTTTGAGCAATTTGGCTATTAAAGTCAATGGGTCGCATTCAAAAAATGCATATTTTACATTTTTTTAATGGATTACAGCCGATGCTAATGGAGCGAAAGAAGGCTGGAGAATATAAATGCAGGGCTGCAAAGTAAATGCACCCTTATCAATGCCCGAGTACAAGTCAGTCGCCCAATTGGAATTTAAATATCTCGGGCGCGTGTTTGCAGATAATAAAAGCGCCCGCATCTCGGCGACTTAATTAACCTCATTAAAAGGATGAAAATACACCTCGGCCGTAATAGGGCCATAATTACAGGTACCGCTCTCCTTCGAATATCTCTCCTCTGGCCGATGGAGCGGGCCGGCCGAGCGCGCGGCCATCAGAGGTTCAAACTTATCGCCGGGCCGATCTGACTGTAAAACACAGGCGTCCTCCTCCCGCGGGCCGGCGGCCAAGCCCATATCCGAGGCGCTGCACAAAAGACGGAGCGGACCAAATGCGCGGCCGCGAGAGCCCCGAGGGGGAGGACGGAGGGAAAGAGAGCGAGAGAGGAGGAGGAGCGTCGGCGGCGGCATAACGCGGAGACGTAAGGGGGTCAGCTGTCGCGCGAGTAATGAGCCTCGGTGCCACCGATCGGCCGCCTCTATAAATCCATTGGAGGCGATCGGCGTAAATAGAAGCGGCCCTCTGAAAACTCTCTAAACGGCCGTTAGTTGAGCCGCGCATGAGTTTCGCCCGGAGAAACCGCGAGGGAGCGGCGTGGGCCCCTCAATAGGCGATTCTTCCGCGGGGAGTTGCGGCCGGATCGAAAAGCCACTGCGTCGCGAAGGCGCCGATCGCGGGGATCGCATTTCAACGAGCACAACTGGATTGAAAAGCGCGGCTCGGCCGTTGGCTCCGGCGGCGAGTCCAAAAGGAGGAGCGCCGCCCGCTCGTCCCACCGACGGACCCGAGCGCATTTCTATTCTCCGTATAGCGCGGCCCCGTCATCGGTCCTGTAAGTCAATGGTTCCGCGAGTGGAGAGCCAGCCTCGGGGGATCCGAGCCACAAATACAAGCGGATTCCCGATAAATTCCTCCTCGTTAGAGGATTCGCCGGCGCGGCGCCTTTCGCCGGCCGCCTCCTCGTCGTCCGCGCCTCCGAGCGAACCGAGGGAAAAGAAGTCGAGAGGGAAGGAAGACAAAGGAGATGAATAAGCCCGGCGAGTCGTGCGCTCGCGCGAGGGGTAATCGCGCCGCGGCCGGATAAATGCGGGATAAATGCAGTTTCGGTTGATGAATCGTCGCCGCGGCTCGAGCGATCCGCGAGGGCGGGGGAGGCCCCTGGCAGTCGCCGCCTCCCTTCCTTCCTCCTTCCTTGCTCCCGAGAATAATGAGGAATGTGAAAAGTGCGCGAGAACGCGAGTCCGAATGCGCGCACCGGCCCCGCGCAGGCTCTCCCCTTTTCTCGTATCCGAGCGCGCCGCCCCTCCTTTTCCTTTTCCTTCCTTCCTTTTCTTTCTCGCCCGCGATTCTTTTTTCCCGCCGTGAGAAAGTACAAAAGTATGATAGCCGCCCCGGCCGGCGGCTCTCCGCGTTCGCCGGCTCCTCGGCTTGTACACGTCATCGGGGAAATTATTCCCCGCGTGTATTCGGATACGCGGATTCATTCGCAGCATCCAACTATTTCTTAGAAGGGAACAATCCGTGTATTTGCTCTGGGCTTCTCAAGAAAACGATAATATCTCGAGGAAAGCAAGGTAAGACAGCACATTCGGACAAATCCTGTCGAAAAAGTTTACCTTTGTTCCCTGCCAACTTTCGTTACCGGTATTATTAGACTACTGGTAATATTATTTTACTACCTGCAGTTTTCCGCCGTGGTATCCATTGTAAGTAGCAATCGAATACAAGTAGTACCGAGCCATTGGAATTGTTATGAAAACATTTTAAAGATGCTTCATGAGGCTCGTGTAAAAACATCATCTTCTGGGCCAATCATCACTCGAAAGGTATCTGCAGTTCCATTGCTTCTAAGTCGCGTATCATCTCGTGAGAATGCTCTTGGCTCTTGGTCGATTGGGCTTTCTCGCGAGACTCGCAGCGAAAAAATCTCCACTAACCTTCGATTCGTTCGGCTCCAAGAGAATATGCGCGCTTTCTCTCGCAGTCCGTGGCATCGAAAGCGCAGCTTCTTTTCTTTCCTTAGAATCGAGGCAATACTCTGGGAAACCGAATCGATCATCCGGTGCGCAAGCCGTTCGTCGTAATATAGTCGATGACTCACTCTCCTTTTCTCTCTCACAACTCTTGGCTTCAGGCGAATCAGATGCAATTGTGCCAAATTTTATGCAAAATTTTAAAAAATCGAACGAAACGAAGGAAAAAAACTTTGGGAGAATCGATCAACGCAACAAACAGATCCATATCAATGAAGCAATATTTTTCACTGTAATAGTGCATAATATATTTAGCACTGGGCATTGTACACGTTATTTAGCAAAATTATTAAAGTGTGGGCTATGGTCATGAAATGTGTGGTTATTTAATTAGCTTTTACTACGTGCAAAAATTTTTTTTAAACCGTCAGGTTTAATGGCTTTGTATAATTTTATACATTCAGAAAAACTTGTTAAGAATTTTAGCTATATCAATTGGTGCACTGACGACATACTTGCTAAAACCATAAGTTATCACATGATATAGTAAAAATAGTTATTAATTTGATAATTCTTTTCTTTAATTATAAATTTAATATGTAGAATCAGGTAAAGTATTTGATGTAGTAAAAATCCATAAACACTTTTTCTGAGTCTAATTCAATTTATTGCTTGTGTAGCTTTTTATTTACAAGCACAACTTTTCTCTTCGTATTTTTTCTGAATTTTATGTCTATATTTAAAATATTTATTGATTTAGAATGTTTCTTTTTAAAACAACTTTATTAATGCGCAATTACATGATTGCTTTTAAACATGTTCATCTGGTAATTATTTGATTCGATACACCTAATGAACTCTTATATAAACTATGCAAGTGTATTAAAAGCGTTGTGTAATATCTCTATAATGTATTGGTATTGCAAAAGACCAATAATAAGACACGGTATCTACACAGCGAGAAAAAGACTCGAGATAAATGCTTGCCAAGAATTTTGATGTCAACGAACAATAATGGATAGTACTTGAGGTATGCTACTAAGACATCTTATTATACCTTGAAACTGCAGCAGTCGTTCTCTAGATATGCTATATTTTCTTTAAGCTACAATTGTATACACATTTATTGCGTTGGATCGTTACAACTTTCAATTGAAAGTTGGAGATTATAAGAATTACGGTACAATTTGAAATAATCTCCTTTCGCAACTCGGTATTATATTTGAAAAACCAATAGGTGCTGTATCGCCAACTGCAGTTAAATCGATGTAACAAATGTAAGCTTAATAATAAATAGAGTGAACAAGCGAAGACACGAGTAAAGATACGAGCGAAGATTACGAGAAAAATCGATTGAAGTTGAGGGAAAAACGTTAAAGGAAAGGTGGCGCACCTCGCTAGTCGAGCTAATCCGACAGCAACATCGATGTAGGGCTTCCTCCTGAGAAGTCGAAGGAGCCAGGCAAGGAGTGGGAGGAGTAGCGCCAAGGTGTAGTAAGTCCCCAGTGAGAGGACCATCACGAAAGCCAGTAGCAGTCGGTTGAGCAAAAGCGTTCGTCGGCCTCAAGTGCCCCTCCTCGTTTCTCTCGCGGCGGACTTGCCAAAAGTTGACCGGCAAAAAACCAAGTGATTCACTGCGGCGTCGCCGGCAGCCGCTCGCGTCTCCGCTGCACGGCGAGGTAATCCAGTAGGACGGACCGCGCGCATTATCAGTGGCGAGCCCCTGGCTCCGAGAGTCGTCAACCTCAACGACGACGTCGAGTGCAGCGGCGATAAGCCGCGAGTACTTGCCGAGGCGCGATAAGCGCGCAACTTTCGGTCTCACCGACTGACCCGAATAGCGCAGTCAGGAAAAGAAGGCGCAGCGAGTGCGCGGACTCGATTTGGCCGACTGGCGGAACGAGCCGAGCGCGATCGGAATAGCCGCGCGCGTGGGCATAAAGCGACGGCCGCGACGGCGGCGGCAACGCTCCTACCCGTGCGCACACGTGTATTAATGAGCGCGAACGGCGAGTCAGGGGCTTATAAACGGGTGGGCGACCGACGCGTGGCGTGCGCTGGCCATATTTAGTATTGGCGGCCCGTTGTCTGCGCGACTCCGCCGCTTCTCGGCCACGGAGACGCCGTGTGTTGACTGAGAATCGTCACACACCTCGCCATTCCCAATATTACACACCAATTATATAAGTGTGAAACGAAAACTCTTATTGTCTCTCCAAGACTGTTTAATGATTCGAACAAGTTTATTATCCATACCTATGGCTCTTATGACTCCCTGTAAGTGTAACTACGACGAACACTTTGACTGAATGCAAGTATCAATTCTAACAGTCATCTGGAGTACTATGAATTATCGGAGAATCAAACGATTATTATACAAAACTGTTTCTTTCAAACTCTGTCAGCAATTAAGAAATTATTGTTATTGAAAGTAAGATTCGTACGATGAAAATCTTAACAATATGCAGACAAAATGTGTAGTTTTATATTAAACAATAATTCAGGATCAGATCAATCAGTCCTTTGCGTACCTGCAACCAATACTCATACATCATTGTAAAATTTGTATTTAATTACGGAAATAGAAGATTCAAACCTAATTTAACTCTTTATCATTTTTTTAATTAACAGTGATAATTTCACTTTTATGAAATAAAGAATATTTCTGACTTTGTATAGATTCATCTATAATTCTGTAGAATTACAAATTACCAGAAACTTAAAAACATGCAGAGCAATTCACTATCTGTATGGATTATACATGTGAATTTAACGAAATGTTTTAAAAATGACTGCTAGGCGTCATGTTATATATAGATCATGTAAATTTTCGTTTGCCTTCTTTAAACGAAGATAAAAGCTCTATATAATTAACGTAACCTGAAATGAGATTTTAAACTTCACAATAATTTTATTTTAATCTGACTCAAGAATAATGAGTAAAAGTGATTTCGAATAAGAAAGTATGATGCTTAGAATTGTTTAAAGTATTTTAATTCTAAGATCTATGATTCCATCGATATACTTTAAAGTTCTCAGTCCGGCATTACATTAAAGTAAACATGCTTATGTTAAAAAGTTTATCAGTAAATTGCGTAATACATCAATTGAAGTACTAGCATAAGTACGGCATTGAAGATATAGCAAGAACAAAGAGCATTTCTTTGTTACATTTCACTTTTATGTATCCTTGAAAAATATCCTTTTAGAATATTCAATAGACAACTCGTTAAATTGTGAACACAAAAATATTTTTAGACTTCTTTGACTAAAACATTGTAACCTCTTTTTTTAATTTATCGTTTTTCTATGATTTAGCGTTCAAATACTGAACTTGATCTTTTTAATAATATATCGATCTTTTGATGAATATAAGTTTTTATTGTTTTTCTCATTAACTAACTGTTTTTGATGTAATTCTTACCTACAAAAAAGGTCACGTATATAAGAGATAAAAAACTTATAAAGATCTTTTCAAACACAATGCAGAAAATTAAAAGTCCACTGAATGATATATTTTTATAAAATTCTTTTGAACTATTAACTCATATGCGGATCACAGAAATTACTTGTCAGTATCTGAAAACTAATTAATAAAAGGGGATTGTCACTGGTACGATGTCTTTATTTCGATACTCTTTCAGCTACAGTCGTATACGTCTCCGCAACTCTCCCTACACAACCACACACGATTGAAACTCTTCTACCTCGTTCTATGAGGCCTTGTTTCTTTTCCCCTGTGTGTGTAAACGCGATCACGTCAAGGTCGCGTAAAACGATCCAAAGACCGCGGGGACGTGCCGCTTGCGGGTAAATTGCACTGGTGCAAGCTTCTTACTTCTCAATCCTCATTTCTCTATGCTCAAGCTTTTAAATAATTCATGGTCACTGCAGAACAAGCACACAGGAATTCTAGAGGCAACGTCCGTTCGTCGTATAATATAAGAACTCAAGAAGAATTTCAAAGATAGACAAGTGCTGATAAAGACACTATTTTCTCTTTTCCTCCAATTCTTTTTTAAAATTAAAAGAATTCTAGCAATGCTTATATGTGATATAAATCAACGATTTGTCAGTATGATCTTTACATGTTTTTTAAAAAATACAAATTCTATCCTGGCGCACCATAATAAAGAAATACTTTGATAACAAATCAGCTTCGTATGCCTTGAACTTTGCTATAAATAAAATTGCCTTCTGTTGAATGCACTAATGAAAAATAAAATTTTTCTTAGTTGATTGTTAAAATAATTACTAATCAGTCAGAGAGAAAGCGAACCTAAATACACCTTTCTAGATATATTTTAACTTTTTTCCTTTAAAAGATAAATTCACCCCAAACCATCTAACTGCTGCACATATGTGCAAAATGTCTAATAGAGAAGGTTTCACATAGCTATGTCAATATCCTCGAGGCGACATGCAAAACACTAAGAAATTGTTGGCTTTTGAATGAAATTTAACATAATAATAACATAATCTGGTAATCATTAAATTCTATTTGTAGAGTCGATTATTTTTTTTCTGTAATCTCTGCTGTGTTGCACATTTAAGGTAACCTTTTAACAGAAATTCAAAGACAATTTTGTTGGTGCAAAATTGTACAAGTCCTACTTATTCCTTAAATGAACACACCTTTTGGCAAACTGCATACTTTGTGAAATCAAATTTATATTACTAAAAAATTATGAAAAAGTAGAAAATTAATAATGAAAAAACATATCATAACCGATTCTTATTACAGAAAAATCTACTGTAATTTTATAATATAATATCATATTAATAATGCTATTTTCAAATCAATTTTAAAGTTATTAAGGATCTAGAAAAAGATGAATAACAGCTAAAATACCTTAAAAAAGCGTTTGCTTTTCAACGTTTATTTTTTAAGCATACTGTTCTAACAACTTAATTGATACACATTAATACATAATATTACAAATTATCTATATAGTCATAATATTAATAATACTAATATTAATAATAGTAATAAACCTGAATTTATGATGTATTGTATGTAGTTTAACATAAATACTAAAAGTCAATAAATTTATTTAAAATATTGTCATGTATACTTATTTCACAAATCCTTTACATTGTATTATTATTGAATAAACTTATATATTCTATTGAACCGTTATCGACTCAGTAGGACTTGTTGTTGCTTCTTGTTTAATTTTAATAGATTCTGATACTGTGACTCCGTCCTCAGGGAATGCATATTCTTCGTGAATTTTAGAAGCACCAAAATCATGAAAATGACCCTTAAAAAGTTTATGATGATCTTCATGATGTTTATGATGTTCATGTGCTTTGTGATGGTGACTGTGGTGATGTTTATCATGATGATGATGTCCATGATGATGATGATGATCCTCGTGATGCTTGTGGTGTTCATCGTGTTTGTGGTGTTCATCGTGTTTGTGATGTTCGTCATGCTTATGATGTTCATGATGCTTGTGATGTTCGTGATGATCATGTTTATGATGTTCATGGTGATCGTGTTTGTGTTCACCGTGATGGTGATGCTTATGTTTATGGTCCTCATGATGGTGATTTTTGTGTTCTTCGTGGTGATGATGATGGTGGTCTTCATGATGTCCGTGTTTATGTCCGTGTTTATGTTCGTGTTTATGCCCATGATCATGCTTATCATGATGCCCGTGATGATGCCCATGTTTATGATGATCATCATGTTTATGGTGATGATCGTGATGATCGTGTCCCTTATGTTCGTGATGATGGCCATGCTTATGGTCACCATGGTGTCCATGTTTATGGTCATGATGATGTCCGTGCTTATGTTCGTGACCATGTTTTTCGTGGTGGTCCTCATGGTGACCATGCTTATGTTCCTCGTGATGATCATGTTTGTGATGATGACCATGATGGTGATGGTGTCCGTGTTTTTCGTCGTGTTTGTGATCGCCTTTATGCTCATGTCCGTGATGATGATGGTGAGTCTCAGTTTCTTTATGTGAATGATGATGGTGATGTTCGTTATGATGGTGGTGGTCGTGGTGATGATGATGTTCATTATGGTGTGCATGCTTATGATGATGGTGATGATCTCCCTTATGTTTATGCTCATGACCATGTTTATTTTCATGGTGCTCATGGTGTCCATGCTTGTGATGATGATCGGAATGATGTTTATGTTCATGATGATGTTTATTATCATGTTTATGATCATGCTTATGCTTATGCTCATGGTGATGATGGTGGCCATGTTTATTCTCATGTTTATGATCGCCATGGTGTTTATGCCCATGATGATGATGGTGCCCATGCTTATGTTCGTGCTTGTGACCATGCTTGTGATGATGTCCATGATGATGCCCATGGTGATGATGATGTCCATGATGATGCTTATGATCGTTGTGGTGTTTATGTTTGTGATGGTGGTCATTGTGTGAATGGTGATGATGACCATGATGTTGCAAGTGTTTATGTCCGTGATGACTATAACTATGATGACCAATGCTATGCAGGAATGTAGCGTCATGTAAACTGTCTAACTGCGCACGTCTTTTAACTGGTGTATTAGCTGCAGCAATCGTTGAATAAGTAATTCCTGATGATTCATTTTGACGCTTCTTATTATTTTGTTCAGGATGTCTTGTGAAAGAATTTGGAATGTTTAAATCTAAGCTTAAACCAAAATTCTTATTCCTATCGAGTTGACGTTTTTGTTGAAGATGATGTGGGTTTAAGAGTATATTTTGTGTCGTAGTAATTACGTTTAATGGTAGATTTTGTTCAAGTACTTGAAGAACTTTAGCCGATTCAATAAACTGTGCCGTTAAGAATAGCCAGAAAACTCCAGGCATAAGGTACTTCATCTGTTATAAAAAGAAAACACGTTATTTAATAAATTTAACACTGCTATAAGAATATACCGATAAATAATGGAATAGTTCTGAATAAATACATTACTAGCATTGAAACTTACTAAATTTTAGCTTGTATACGTAAAATTTAACGTTTATAATTACGTTGAATTCTTCAACCTTACAAAGATCCACCATGCTTGAATCTTGATTCTTAAATTATAAAAATAACTAATAATATGACATACATATGACTAAAATAATTCAAACCATCTTGTTGAATATAATTTGTAAAAAGATGTTTTTACACATATAACAAATATTAAAAGTTCGAGTATACAGATTAAAATATTTATATCTGAAAATTGAGTAGTATTCGAGATGAATACAGTTTTTAGCATAATTAAGGCTTTTTTATAAATTATAATATAATCAAGTTCGTTAGCCGTTATAGTGAGTATAGAAGATTCTTTAAACGAATAAACTAATTTTAGTATAAACTAATTTAATCATTAAGTCAGAGGAATAAGTTATGGCATTACAGTAAAAAGTAATCAATTTCTTATTAATTTACGTCTTTATTAATAACAGTAAAACAAATTGTAACCCTCTAACAAAGTATATATTGCGAAATTACTAAAGGACCAGGAGTTAATGGAGCAATGGATATATCGTAAAAGGCTATAAATAAGGTAGGAAAATAATGTTGTTTAAAAAATATATTTTTTACAGTTATTGCGCATTTTTAATGAAAAAGTAAATGTATGGTACACTTCAGTTAGTTCGCATAATCCTTTGATGGGATTGTAGTAACAGATGGTCCTTGTTTAACTTTAACTACGGATGCTGGTGCTGGTATACCATCTTTTGGAAACGCAAATTTCTCTAGATTTTGTGTAGCACCAAATAAATTAATAAAATCTGCCGGGTTATGATCAGAAAAACCTAAATGTGTGGTATCATGGAAGTCGTGATGAAGATGTTCGTGTGACTTGTGATGGTGGTCATGATGATCATGATGATCGTGATGATCATGATGTTCTTTATGTTTATGGTGTTCTTTATGTCCATGATGATCGTGGTGATCGTGATGATGGTGGTGTCCATGATGTCCCTTATGATCGTGATGATGGTGATGGCCGTGGTGATGTTTATGATCTTCCTTGTGTTCTTCTTTATGGTGATGATGCTCCTTATGGTGATGGTGATGATCCTCATCATGTTTATGATGGTGATCTTCGTGATGACCATGTTTATGATGTTCATGATGGCTGTGCTTATGATCATGATGATGGCCATGATGACCATGATGTTCATGGTGGTGTCCGTGATGACCAGTATGGTGATGATGATGATCTTCGTGATGGTGTCCATGGTGGCCATGATGATGCTTGTGATGATGGCCTCCATGGTGATGATGATGATTATCGTGATGATGATGGCCATGATGATCCTCGTGATGATGATGATGGTGTTCTTCGTGGTGGCCATGATGATGTCCATGTTTATGTCCCTCTTTATGATCATGATGATGATGGTGATGTCCAGCATGTTTATGATCATGCTTATGATCATCGTGGTGTTTATGACCATGATGGTGATGATGTTCGTCTTTTTCTTTATGTTCATGATGATGATGGTGTTCATTCTTATGATGATGATTGTGGTGGTGATGATGTTCATTTAGATGATCATGTTTATGATGATGATGGTGTTTTCCATGATGCTTGTGTTCTTCGTGATGCTCATGTTTTGATGTATGGTGATGATGGTGGCCATGATGATGACCGTGATGGTGTTTGTGCTCATGCTCATGTTTGTTATCATGTTTATGTCCATGACCATGATGGTGGTGTTCATGATGGTCATGCTTATTACCGTGATGGTGGTGGTGTCCGTGTTTATGGTGATGGTCATGTCCATGCTTATTATGATGTTTATGTTTATGTTCCTCATGATGTCCATGTTTATGATGATGATGATGACCATGATGGTGGTCGTGACCATGATCGTGCTTTTCTTTATGAGCATGATGATGTTTGTGATGGTGATCATGTTTGGCATGATGGTGGTGACCGTGGTGATGACCATGTTTATGCTTGTGTCCATGATGATGATGATGCTTGCTCTTATGATCATGATGATGTAGGTTATGAATTCCATGGGAGCCAAGAGAGCTATGAGCTGTAAAGCTATGGTACGTTGCATCATGTAAATTGTCCAGCGGCGGCTTCTTTAGGACCGAGCTTGGTTGAGCAAAGGCATTGAAAGGGCTAACAGATGTATCATTAAATTGTTTTAATTGATTCCCTTCTGGTAACCTCTGAACTTTGGGTGTACTATATGATCCATCCAAATTAAAATCAAATTTTTTTCTACTATCAAGTTGTCTTTTCTCCAAAACATGGTGAGTATCTAGATTTTTTTCTGTTGTCGTAAGAACATCTAAGGGTCTTTGATTATTAAGACCAACTACATCAGTTGATTCGACAACTTTTGCCAAAATGAATATCCATAAGTACCCCGACATTAGGCACTTTATCTGTCACAAAAGAGAATTTAAATTAGCGATATTATGTTTATCTGCATTAAAATATACAATCTATCATAGATTACTTTATATTATAAATTTATCGAAGAAACTTACTAAATGTTTGCTTGTATGTATGTTTAAATTTGTATAATAACGTCAAGATTTTCTTCATGTACTAATTTACTTCCCTTCCCATACGTGTTTTTATTTTGACTACTTTAATAGCTTTTTATACTTATATACTCATTAATAGAACAATTAATATACAAAAAACATTGTTTATTGATCAAACAGAAGCTTAAATTCTTGAAAGTATTCAATTATCTTTCAGATTCGTTATTTTATTTTAAAAACACTATCATAAAATATGGTTTTATGCATCTTAAGTAGCTTAAGTTACATAAAACATTATAGTTCTAATTGTTCTTTTTTAATTCACTTATTAATCCTACGGTTTTGTGAATAATTTGATCACAATTAAATGATAAAAAAGATTCATTCTATTATGTTTATACACAATATTATTAACCAGCATTAGTTAAACAATTATATTAAAATAAATCATTTATGGTATTATTTAAAACATTTAATATTGTGGTATTATAGTAAAAAATCTTGTTGTTACTAAATGTCGTTACATTTATTTATAAAAAATTGTGTCACATTTTTACATTTGTTGTACATTGCATAGGTATACATATATTTATTACACTAGTTGAATAATTAAAGGGCTTGATGGGGTAGTAATTGAAGATGCTTGATTATTTTTGGCAGATTCTGATGTTGTAATTTTTGCTACGGGAAAAGCATATTTTTCGTGAATTTTAGTTGCCCCAAATTCATGGTAATGGCCTTTGAAATGCTTCTGGTAATGCTCCTCGTCATGCTTATGATGATGGTCTTCATGATGATCACTATGATGGCCACTGTGGTGATCATGTCCGTGATGGTGGTGATGATCTTCATGATGTTTATGATGCTCGTGGTGATCATGGCCTTCTTTATGATGATGACCCTCGTGATGACTGTGATGATGGCCATGCTTATGATGTTCGTGATGATCATGATGATGCTTATGGTCATGATCATGTTTATGTTCCTCATGATGATGACCTTTATGCTTATGATCTTCGTGGTGATGATGCTTGTGATCATGTCCATGGTGATGATGATGTCCATGATGATGCCCGTGATGGTGGTCTTCCTTATGTTCATGCTTATGGTCATGCCCATGTTTATGGTGATGGCCATGATGGTTATGATGTTTGTGATGTTCGTGATGACCATGTTTATGGTCGTGATGGTGTCCATCTTTATGATCGTGATGATGATCATGTTTGTGATCACCATGATGCCCATGTTTGTGACCATGATGATGATGTTCTTTGTGATCGTGATGATGTTTTTCATGGTGATCTTCATGGTGCCCGTGCTTGTGTTCATGTCCATGATGATGGTGATGGCCATGATGATGATGATGTCCATGGTCATGTTTTTCATCGTGTTTATGATGACCCTTGTGTTCGTGTCCATGATGGTGATGGTGGGTCTCAGTTTCTTTGTGAGAGTGATGATGATGATGTTTGTTGTGATGGTGATGATCATGATGATGATGGTGCTCATTATGATGCGCATGTTTGTGATGATGGTGATGTTCTCCCTCGTGCTTATGTTCTTCATGGTGTTTATGTTCGGAATGATGGTGGTGTCCGTGTTTGTGGTGATGTCCGTGATGATGATCGTGTTTATGATCATGCTTATTGTGATGATGATGATCATGATGATGATCGTGTCCGTGTTTATGACCGTGATGGTGATGATGTCCATGTTTATTATCATGATGGTGATGATGACCATGTTTATGGTGATGCCCATGTTCTTCCTTATGCTCGTGGTGATGTTTATGATCTGCGTGATGATGATGTCCATGATGATGTTCGTGGCCATGATGGTGTCCATGATCGTTGTGGTGCTTATGTTTATGATGATGATCATTATGCGCATGGTGATCGTGCCCGTGCTTATGATGATGATGATGGCCATGGTGATGTTTATGATGTTGGTGATGGTCATGACCATGGTGATGATGACTGTCATGATGCCCATGGCTATGAAGATATGTAGCGGAATGTAAATTATCCAATTCTACCCTTCTTTCCGACGTCGAGCTAGCTGCGGCAGTCGTTGCAATAGTAGAAAACGGACTTATAGATGGATTCTTGTCATTTGATCTGGCAGATTTATGGAGGAAAGGGTTTGATGTACCCTCTCCATAACTCTTATGGCTATCAAGTTGCCGCTTTCGATGAACATGTTGGGATTCGAGAATAGTTTGGTCTGTGGTTATACTTAAAGGCTGTGTATTATTTTTTGGAATGAGAATGTTTGCTGATTCGACAAAGTTTGTCGTAGCTGAGAGCCATAAAATCCCAAAGATGAGACATTTTATCTGTTACAAAAAAGAAGATTGATTAAAACTTATTCTAATTTAGGAATAAAAATGTCGAATTAAGTAAGGATGCGCAAAATATATTCAAACCAAGGATTTTACAAGACTACTACAATATACTACAAATGCGTTACAGTTACTCGATCCATTTGGTTGAATAGCTAAACATTTTTTCATACTAATAATATCAAGCAAAGAAACTCTCTTATATTATCCATGGTTTAATACGTATAATATTGTTTGATTAATATTTATTCAGAAACTTACTAAATATAAGCTTTTATACGAAAAGTTCTGTTTTAGCTTACATTAATATTTTATTAATAATATGTAACTAAATACATTAAATTCTACAGCACACTGTCATTAGCTGTATAATAATAGTCTTAAATACTATACAGCTTACATTTGTATAATTAGAAATACTCATAAAAAATTATATGTAACAACAGCAAAATTACGCTCAAATAGATTAAATAGTACTATAAAATTAACTAATTAAAAATATAATAAATTATTCTTTCCTTTCATATCGTGAGATGCCATAAAAACCTCCGATGCTGATGCTCGTGAAACTTAAAAAGTTTGTATTGTTGAAGAGCGGAAAAGTGACATCAGCGAGCTGAGGGCATCGAATCGAGTCACTCCACTTAGTGATTCAGGCAAATTGAAACAGTTGCAGATTTGACCTGTGCGTATTTTGGAACGATCATAAAAAGTAAACTCGCAAAGAGTTAGGAATGAGAGCGACAATGCGTTACCACTCTATAGTGCACCCGTGCCCATGGGCTGATCATTCTCTAGTCACGAGTTCGCCTAGAGCTACGAGCGTGACGATGCAGACGCTCATGAGTCGTGCTGCACCTCCGTTCGGTTGCCGCTGCGCCTTCTCCGAACGGGAGTGTGTGGCAACTAAGTATGTGCATGTGCCGCGAAAGGAGGAGCAGTAGACGAGCAGGTTATAGCCGAGGGGCAGTACACAAGGCACAACCTGTCGCTCGACTAGCACGGTGAAAGGAATAAAAAGGTACCATGACGTCATTTGTACGCGCGTGAGGTTGTGAGACGGTGCAGCTTCACGGCGAGCGTCATTAAGAGGCGCACGAGTTGCAGACTTACCCCTTCGTTTGATATTGTAATATCAATAGATGGCTCTAAAGCTCGAATACCTTAAGCGTATTATGTTGCTTGTTATTAATAAAACAGATTCTGCTAAAAGTGAAATTCTGTGCACCTTAATAATAAATTTATACATACTTCCTATGCATTTTGCACCTATAAATTCATTATTTTATCATTTTTATGAGATTAGAAATTGCATTACCATAAAAATAGAACATAAAATCATTAAAACTAATGAGCCATGATATTGAAAGTTGGGAATATATTTTATATGCAGTCGTTAACTACATACGTTTTGAAAGAACGACTAAATTGTAAAAGACTGAACTCGCTATTAAAAAATAGAATAAATTAATTAAATTTGATGCACCTTGTCGTAGAAAATATACTCACGTACTGATGCAGGGATCACGAAACAATAAACTCATGCTTACCTGCAACAAAAATTTAAATTTCGTATTTATATTATGATTGCGCAGACTTAAAAGTTATTTTAGTTTTGTTAACTTAAAAGTAAAGGTTAAACTCGCGTGAATTAATGAAAGAACGAAATATGTGAAAAGGAATTTAGCGGATGTGCCTTTGTGTATTAGAAAGTGATAGAATTATGGAGACAAATACGCCCGCGATTAATGGATACAGCAGTTAAGGTGGTGGAGACTGTGGGTGACGCCAAATAAATACCAATCGCAAAAGAGTGTAACATTTGCCATTTTCCAAACGAATGGACATGTAGTATTTATTTTCACAATCTGAAAATTCTGCAATATCTTTATTCGCTAATTGATACTACAGAAACTCTTTATTATTTATGTTGTCTTCTGGTCACTTTACTTTTTATTCGTAATATCTATTCAATTTCTATTATAACAAGATCGAAATGTATGATAATTATTTTTATTTTAATGGATGATAACAAATTAATTTGAAATTTTTTAACTTACAATGCTTGTATGCTTTCTTAATTGCACAGATAAATATTTTACATATTTAATAAACTCTGATTTACTTGACAAAGAACAGATCTTGGTCAACTATTGAGTCTAACATTTAAATATTTTAGTAATTTCATTATCATAAGAGTTGCTGGAAAATTGAATCGGCATGCAGATTAATATTGAAGTGATACTAAAAAGTCTTGCAAAAACATAGGCAAGCATCCGCATGCGTAGAAAAAAGAGATCATTGTGAGGTAAGCCCAAGTCCAAGACACCTCGTGTACAGGGAGAAAGAGGCCCAGCCGCCGAACTGGAGCCGAGCGGAGTTCGCGAGAAGAGGCGGGAGGGCAGAGAGGCTGCTTGGCGAGTCCCCTGGCCCCTTGTGCCCGCGGGGGCTCAGGCTAACGGTACTCCGCGGCCAAGGGACGCGCACTGCAAGCACACATGCACGTGACGCGAGTATTACAGCAGAGAGGTGGGCGCTGCGGGGGCCATTGTTGAGAAGCATGAGGCTTCGCCTGGCCCTCGGCCGTTACGCAAGATCGGCCCGCCGAGATTGGCACAAGCCGCTCCCGGCCCCCGAGGAAAGTAGGTGACGAGAGCGCCGAGATCGAGCCCACCGATTGCCCATGATTCCTTCTACACCGCCACCAACAGATAGATTCTCGCTAATTTGCCTTTTTTCTTATTCCCCGCACCGAGTACGCACGAGTCGTACTCGAGTTTCGCGAAGGAGTCACTGACTGCCATCTACTTTTCCAATAGCTTAATTTACTGAAGACGCAACTTTCGCGGCCCTTATCAATGATATCGTCGTTTTCTGCATCATTGCAAATGGCGTTGCATATTCTAGATAACCTTTCAATCTGAGATTAAAGAGTTGACAAAGAAACGCTTATAAAGCAAGGCCGGAATTATGCGAAAACTATCAAACCTAAGTTACACTGGCGACGGCAGTGCACCCTAAGATTTATGAAGCTGCACGAAATCTCTTGTGTTAACAATCTGACTGCACAATTTTTTTAGTTTAAACGCATTTACAGGATATTACGCTATACTGTAAAAGCATTGCCTCCATGCAACCTTTATGCGCAGATAGTTACAGTAAGCTCCCGTCGAAAACCAATCCTGACCGTTGGTGGTATCCGTTAACCGGGGAACGCTCGGGGGAACGCCTCCTGCGGAGTTTTCACACTACATAGCCAAGTCCGGTTCTCTGAGATGCGCACACACCCATACATTGCACGTTCATCAACGTCGCGTGCACTTTGAATGTATGCATCCGCCGATCAATTTTCGAATGAAAAGCTACGGGACTTAATACCTCTACCATTGCTCACCAGACTCACTCGGTGCATTATTCCTTTTGAAAGCGAATATCACGAGATATCAATAACTTTACAATTCAACCTTGATGACGGAAAAGGCGAAGCTTGCAATTTCGAAGCATTACTGCCGCTTAAACGCATTCAATCTAAATGTTAATGCTCGAATACACAATTAATTATAAATCAATTACTGCAAATAAGAATGAAAAACCGTTAAATTAGTACTCTTGCGATATATAGTAGTCGCGTGTAAGTATTCTCAAAAGTACACAAAAAATAAATCATCCAAGGCAACTGGTGCACACATGAATAAACAATTTTTCCTTATGAAGAGGGCGTGTGTAATTATAGTCAATTAAATCAAGCCACTTGACTTAATAAGCAAACGCATATGATGTGCTAAAAAATGAGAATCTCGCTGACAAAAGAAAACGATGACCCCGAAGCCCGTAAAAACTTGCCCGTCGATTTTACGATTGAACCAGCGGGCGAATTGTCCCCCGCGCACTTAATGAAGCCCCTTTTCTCTTGCAGTCCCTCTACCTTCATGCATTGCCTCACGAAAATTGTAAATTATAGTCTTGTCGCGATTGAGGATGACGATGGCGATCTTTGGTCGTCACGTCTGTTCCGCGAGTCCATAAAACTCGCGTGTAAATGCAACTCTTTTATTACGGGACAAGATTCGAGGTGAGTTTGTGTCAGAAGGAGGCGAACGCACCGCGAAAGTGAAACGGCGCGGAACATAATGAATAGCCTAATAAGATAGCAGGAGGTCCGGACGCGATATAATCGCGTCGTCTCGCCTACTAAGATACATAGACAGGAAGAATGGCTAGAAATAAAGCACTTAATTAAATATCGAACTGTTCTCAAGGCAGGAATAATAGCTCGAGATGAATAGAGGGCACGATGCATTTGCAGCGGTCTAGATTAGCTTCCTCTTAGCAGTCACCTCGGCCGCTTCCGCGTGCCCGTACAGCATTACAAGCGTTAACTTATTTTCCCGCGACCCGAGTCCCGTACGTCACTCTATATCCAAGGCATTATCTAGCGCTCTCCGAGTGCAAATCGCTACGTAAGACGCGGTGTCGTTCGACAGCGATTCTTCGGTTCCCTCGCAGCTACCGCGACGAGCGACAAGATACGTGCTTTGCGTAGGAGAACGCGCCGAGCGGAAGCGCCGCAAAAACCCAACTCAATGTTTTCCCTCGCAGTTTGCGCATGCATCCAGACCGATTTGGAATGCGTCCTCGAATCACGCGTACCACTTGCGAGAAAAAGGTCGCTTTTCTACCGCGATCTCGGGGAGGCTTAGAAGAGCGGCGCAACTTTCGAGTTCCGGCTCCGCGAGGCTCGTAGGCCCTGGTCCACAGTAGGAGGGAAACGAGGGAGAGAGATCACCTCTACCGCGGCTATGCACACGTGTGCCGAGGGGGTGACCTGGAAACGACCTGCGTGACATCGTTTTCCAAAGTCAGGAGCGAGAACCGGATCGTGCGCCAAAACGAGAGGGAAAAGGCGCCCGCGCGCAAACTGCTACGTGTTGCACGCGAGGAAGGGTAATTCCTGTTATGCGCACTGTGACCACAGTTAGATGGAACAAACTCCTTGCCTTGGCGAGCGTTCATCTTGTGCGCCTTCGTTTGTGCATTGGTCGCGATCAAAAACAGTTCCACCATTCGGTTTAAATACCAGTTAACCTCAAGAATTAGTGTATATTGAAACCGCGTTCGAGTGTTTCAATTTGAAATAGTAGCATAAGTTGCAAAAATGCGGGAGTAAAGAGAGAAAGCCTGGAATTTTACTAGAACACGCATACCGATCGAAAAACAGTTTCGATGCAGCACCGTTAACCTTTTTACCGAAAAGTGTAACTTTTGTCGATAAAAACTTTATTTACATGCGGTACAGACATGAAAAATAAAAAGAGTGCCAAGGCTACTATAGAGAGCATCTAGCTTTCTCCGTTTAACACGGTATTCGACAGGTGTAGGCAAGCTCTGTGAAAGGTCAATAGGACCAAAGCGAGTTGCTTTTTCTTCGAGCCAAGTGCTCGTTAAGGCCAAAGCTCACCTACTATTTATAGATCACCGCCTTTTGAATATTGGCCTGGAAAAAAGAGAAGCAGGAGCACGTATTTAACTACCCTTGAGGCAGGGAGCGCGGGAGCATGCTTGCAGCCGGTTATCCTAGCCAGAGCACCATTACCCATCTAATGGTGCAAAGCTGCTTGGAGACAACAATTGGCTGTCCGATCCCCAGGCATATCGGCCGAGATAAGCTTTACGCGGCATTTATTGGACGAAATTTACTCGATCGGGGGGATTCCTCGGAGGGCGACAGAGGCGGTCTGCGAGGATCCAGGAGGCGGCTCCTTGGTAACTAGAGCCGGGCGATTTACGGGCGCGCGTACGCCGGCCGCGGTGGGCAGCCCCGGCGGATCGGCTATCGATCGACGGCCCGCTCGGGGGAAAAACCGGCCGATCCGAGGCACCGGGCACTTAGACCGGATGCGCTTTCTCGGAAGGAAGGCGGCCGGGCGGCGCAGCTCCCCGCGAGCGAGGCTGCACGTAACCCTGAGCGGCGCGGATCTTAACGATCTCATAAATCACCGGGGGCGAGCGAATCGGCGATCCGGGTGCGCTCGTGCGCCTATCCGCGGCCGGCTCCTCGCCTTATTTGCCAAAGCGGACGATGCAGGCGGCGATGGGCAAAAAGTACCTCCGCAATCAGCGGCGTCATTCGTTTTGATCGATGCGCCGCCCGACCCTACGCGCCGCATTCAAATCCTTTCCCTTTTGGACAAATTCCTCGGCAGCGGTCCACCGAGAGGGTAACAGCTGCCGCTCCGGGCCGGCAAGGCTCGCCTGTCTCCGGCTCTCTGAGCGCTCGCCTTGGCCCCCCTTTTAGCCCCCGCAGTCTATTGTAGGCCCAAGCGAGAGCAAACGCGGAAGTTCTTTTTGCACACCTATGAGGTCTACTTTGAGCAATCGAACATTCATTCCACCTAACTGACTGCAGCGGTAACTAAATAGCGCTGATTGCATAATCACTCGCTTCGATGCAATATTTCGAGAAAATGAAAGAGCTAGACTCTCGGAAAAAATCCATCGGAATTCAACGTGATCTTTGCGAAATATTTAAATACCTTCCGCCCAATAAGCTGACTAGATTTTTTGCTATCGCTAACTCATTAATTTATCTTTGCGCCCCATCTGACAATGCACAGCTTAGACTGGCTACTATACCGTAATGATAATTCCCTTTAGATAAGTTACGCTTTATCTTCCCTCGTTTCTTTTTCTCAACATCGGCCTACATCAAAAGTACATTTTTTGTCAGACAATTTTATATCTTCTCTAGTTATTCTTTTTATTTTCAACTTGCATTTACTTTGCTTCACTAGCTTCTTTCTTTCCTTTTATTGGGAAACCTGTTTCAGCAAGTTATGTAAGGTACATTTTAGCAAACTTATACTTCCATATATTCAAAAATGAATCACATTCATTAACTAACTTATTTATATAATCTCATTAAGAAAACAAAAATATTTGCAATTTTGAAATTCTGCAGGAAATTCTACATTCATTAAATATTGATTATTTCGAAAAATGTTCAGCGGTTAGATACGATTCTAAAAACTCTACTGAATGGGCGAGCTTTGCATAATAACGTATTCACTGCAAGAAAAATTGTGCAAATGTTTGATAATACATTTATAGCTGCGATATAAATATTATTCGCTCTTTGTCACTTGTGGAGTGCCCAACTTTGCAAAATATCGGCAGTTAAATTATGCACAAGATAATAGCTTTTAAGAAAAATGATTTTGAAATTATTCAACACCAATCAACAACGCCCGACGTTCTCCCACAGAGAGTTGTGGTATATTCATGTAGAGGTCGATGGGCAGCGCTAACGCGTCCTTTGAGGAGGAACATCAGTCTATAACAGCTGGGGCTCAATCGCTAAGCGTGAAGATACTTAAGAAGCCCTCGAGGACGATGAATAAACTATATGTAAACGGCCATTAACCAGTAGGTGATAGCGCGCGCAAGCGATAAGTAGCGGAGGTATAAGTTCCGCTCGAAAAGGCCGCCCGCACTGCAAAGGCTTGAAAACGGAGCGATCGAGTGGCCCGACTGGATGCTCGCGGACGTGACGCACACGCACGCCATAAATCAAACGGCCTGAGCTGGGAAAGGTTCCGGCTCTTTTTTCGGTCAATGGGCACTGTTCGTAATTATGCTATATACCCTGCAAAGCCGAGCGCTCGGCCATTATGCACGGCACACTCCTCCCCCGAGAGAGACGGGTTTATGAACACGACATTCGTCCTGGATGACTTACATTTCACCTTTCTTCATTTTATTATTTTATTTAATTAATTTATTTTAATGTCATAAGTGGATTCGTGAAGCCTTTGAATTCAAAATCTCTATTCAAAAACAACGAGTTATGTGATATTTCGATATCAAATAGTGTCACCAATGAGACATAAACAATCTTAAAAGGTGCCATTTTACACGAGTTTTATTTCTATGTAACACTTTTAATATTAAAATATTCAATTTGACAAACTGCGTAAAAATGTAGAATGGTCATTTGATAAAGAATCGTGTAAATAAACGAACAATCATCATCAATTCAAATACTCAAATTGATCACAACTTATGAGAAATTGCTGAAATTTGATCAAGAAATATGTTTAATAGTATTCAATTGGGATAGTAAATTAAGACTTTAGAGTTGGGAATTATTGTGTACATTTAATAACAGAAATTGATTCAAATATCTTAGTTATGTGCCATGATTATTGTAGAAATTTCTTTTGGCAGCTGCAAGTTTACTGCATGCGAGACGAGAAAAGTTATAATGCGATAGAATCTAGCAACTAATATTTTCTCAAATAATACAGGAAGAAAGCTATAATGATACGTTACCCTGAATACTGCCTACTTATTGATAATTCGATGATTTTCTCAGTATTTCAGTTAATGCACGCGGAAAGTTACCGCTTGTTTACTCGGAATGAAATTTTCAACTCGACTGAATACGTCACTAGATGCACACTTTATACAAGCATTATTGCATTTATAAGGATAGTTGGATGATTTTAACCGTTACTTTTCTTCGACACAACGTTCTATCGCTTGTACGATACGAGAAACAGTTATATTCAAAACATATAAAATTAATATATACTGCAATAGTATACGTTATTTGAAAATGGTAAATTCTACATTGAAATAAACGAATATCGCGAGACATCGGTAAGCTAAGAGCATTATTTATATCGAAAATTATTCGAATAAGGCTCGCACTAGCAGAATGTATAAATTAATATTCATAGGCCATAAATGTCTTGCACATTATACAATTACAGATTTTCCTATAAACTCGGCAAGTTATATACGCTGTGTTAGACGAAAAAAGTTTACTGCATCTCTCGTAAACAGATCTTTTGTTAAGACATTTTGTATTGCGTGTCCGAAAAAAATTCTCATTACGACGGCAGGGTGTTTTAACTGGTTGCACCAAGAGAAATTTCGACGGTTTGAGATATTTATGAATTCCGAGGAAAAGAATTGGAAAGAAAGAATTGTTAGAATTTTTAGAGGAATAATTGAAATGCTCGCTTTCCACGGGTGAAATTAGGAAGGAAAGGCAAAAGCACCCGGCCCCTCGGAGTCGGCGCTCGAAAAATGCGAGCGGGCAATTTAGCGGTAGACGAGGGATTCGTCTGGCCTGCCGGTCGCGCGAATCCGTCGTGAGGCAATGGCGCGCGAGGCAACGGGCCGCATTCGACTTATGGAGCTGGCTAATTAGAAGCCTCCGCGAGCGGAGAGCGCCCTAAAGGAGCCTGCGGTGAAAACTAATTAGCGAGCCGTATAGAGATTCGCCGGCCGGGGCCCCGGGGCACGACTCGGCCAGCAGAAAAAGCACCCGCGCGACAAGAGGAGCGGGCCAATGGGGAAAAAAAAGGGACGAGCGCGGGAGGCGAGAAATCGGGCGCCGGCGATCGGTTCCACGGATCGAAATTGTCGCGACTGGAGGCGCGGCGCGAAATCGAGGTCGCTCTGCGCCGGGAGCCCTGCCACTACTCCCCCGCGGCCTCCCCCTCGCCCGAATGCTTTCTACGGGATTCGCGGATTCCTTCCCCTCCCGGGCGGGGGAATGCATCACTGGCCCGAGGGATCGTGTCCAATTTATACCGATCGGATGGTCGGGGCGCAGGCGTCGGTAGGAGCCGATCGGCCTCCCCGGTTTTTCCGTCGCCGCGGCTACCGGACAAGGGCGCTTTTTCCCGCCACGAGTGCCGCTACTTCTTTTGAAGCCCGTGCGCCGGCAGGCTGTGTGACTGGCAACCGAATCCCCTGCTCCTTTTGTCGCGTTCAACTCATTGATAATTCAAATGGCAATGTACAATCGGCCGAATAAAAATGGCGATGGTTGTTTAGCCGAGACGCCACTAGCTTCCTTGCTTTATTCTCGGCAGCGCTTTTTTGACCGCCAACTAGGTAAGTGCAGGAAACACGAAAGACAACGGGAGTAAAACGTTTTTAATGGGGCGTCTTAAAAGGATAACAAGGCCCGAGTAGAAAGAGACGAGCTGCGCCAGACGTGATACAGATAGGATCGGTTCATTAGTAAAAATAGGAAATCAATGGAGGGCGCACCACTCCCCTCGGCGCATAATCTCTTATGGAGGTAATCCGAGAGCGATAAGGAGATGGGCGATAAGCCGCAAGAGTATAACAGGACGCGGAGCGGCGCGCGGCGCTCGAAGCCGCGCGATTGGCAGAGAGCGAGTTAAAGTTCCAAGGTCAGCGTCAGGGGCAACGGCGGCGGCAACGGCGACGACGAGTACGACGACGACGACGACTTTGGAGGAGGCCATAAATGGCTTGGGCGGCGAGCGCCGGCCCAATTGGCCGCGCGCGGCTACTACGCACGAGCGCCGCGGCTCGCGGTACAGCTGGGGGCTACCTCGCGCGCCGACGGAAATAGGCCTCGCTCCCGCCTCGGCCCCTCCGCACTCGGACTCGCGGCCGGCCACTCGGATTTCCTCGAGGCTCGACCTCCGGCTCGGCCGATCGCGCGCTCCCTTTACGTTTTTCTTCTTTTTTTTTTTTTTTCTTCTTCGACGTGGCCGACGACGCGGAAAAGTCCGAGAAAGCCGCACGGCGGGACAGGGCGAGCCGAGGGCCGCGGCGGTATCGCGGGCGGCGGAAGCGATATTTAATCCGGCGGGCAGCTTTGGACGGGGCCCTCGCATGCCCAGATGCAATCGGCCGATTTGAAACGGAACACCGACAAGATCCGCGCCACCGGTAACGCCTCGATTCGCCCGATTTCCCCTCCCCCGGGGCCCGCCGTAAATCCTCGGCCGGGCTCCTTGGTTGCGCGGGGGGGGGGCTCCGATTGAGGGGGCAATCGCCGCGGGCGCACGACTCCGCGCGAGAAAGTCCGCGGGGCCCCTCCTGTTCGCCGTTAGCCGCGCGGGACAGCCCCAACTGTCGGCGCGACCTCCGATTGCGTGCCCTTTTTTTTTTCTTCTCCCCTTGCCCGAGCGCCCGGTGGCTCGGCTCGGTCAACGCCCAGTCGGACGAGACGGCGTTCCGGTCAACCGGCCCGCGCCGACCCGCACTGCATCCTCTTCCCGCGGATTTTCGCTTTCGAGCCTTTAGAAAGCGCGGCAAAAAAGCGTCCTTCCCTCTGCGTAGTCGCCGAGCGCGCGCTTGTCTATCGCTCTTCCGACTGGCCTGTATAACGCAGCCGCTCGACGACGAAACCTTGCCGTTCGGTCCACCGGCCCCAGCTGCGTCAAAACAAAGCCGTAAACCAAGGATTTTTCATAGGAAACGAGAAATTTGATGGTAAAGCACCAAGTGATTGATCGCAATCCGTCCGATTAGTAAATTTTCTGTACGCTCGAGACTTGCTTTCCTTTCTTTTGAGGTGCAAATGAGCCTCGATAGAGAATCAAATTTCCAAGAAACGGTTTCTGCAGATAATGAATTATTTATGAAATACAAATTGGTCTGAAACCGTATCGATTTTAATTATATCATTTACGCTTCGAGAAACTACTCAAGAAATGAAAGTGCTTGGCTCTATTAAGAATGTCAGGCGTTCGTTTCATTTTGAATCGTTAGCTTTTGAGAAAGAATACGTATAGTTAGTCGGTTATCGATAGCACCGCAGATTGCATTTTAAGTTACAACAGCCATAAAAATAAATGTTTTCGATTCAATTTCCAGCAATTAAAGGTAGAGAAATTGGCCGTTAGCTTTAATATCCGGAAAATATTCAATCAACTGGCAAATCTTTTGGGTCGTTCGAAAAATAAAGAGCCAACAAGCTTGGTTGGCCGTTTTCTCGAACGTGTCTATTTCAGCGATTAAGGAATAAAGCCAAAAATAAAGCGCAGATACGGATTGACACAGATATGGATAGAAGGTCCGGCCAAATGAGAAAGAGCTGGGAAACCGGGCGATGCGCAATTGATCTGGATTTGGGGGCATAGCGACTGGAGGATGGAGATTTAGCGGCGAGTCGCCTCGTAAAATTGCATTTGAAAGCGCGGAGTGGGGTGGAGGGGAGAGGCGCGCACACCATTAATTCAAGGCATGGTATAGTTATAGTCCCGCGCCCGGTCTCCCGCGGATTTTTCCCAACGCGCTCGCAGTGAAACTTGTTTGTTACACTGTCAGATTTAACAGTTTATCGCCTCCAGTCGGGGGCTCGATGGGCGTAAAAGTGAGCCTCTTTACGGGCGGGATTTTATTTTATCCCTGGGAGCATAAATCCGTCAATGGTCGGGCAACAAAGTTTGCATCGGGAGGACAATGACTCTTGGACGGGCCGGCGGGCGCGTGCGTGGAGGCGGCGCGGGCGTCCCGGTGACGCGGCTCCTCGCGGCCCTGTTATTCCAGGGCGAAAATAGCGGGGCCGCGCACGTGCCGCGCCCGGCGCATTGTAAACACGGGCTCGAGCCTAGATCGGCGCGGCCCGGCGGTAAGTCGCTCCCAGGCGCGCGTTGGCGCCTGCGCGGAAAGCGCCTCCGCGCGACAATCCTCCTTATTAGCGGGCAATTAACGCCCACGGCGGCGAGGGGCCCCCTCACCCAGTGACCTCCCAGCGCCGGGAGAGAAAAGAAACCGGAGGTGGGCCGGGCCACGGAGCCCCTGCCCCCCCCCTCCTCCTCCTCGGCGCGAGGAGGCTGCACCGTTATATCGGGCACTTACGCCTCCCGCGGTCCAGCCGATTAGCCCCGACGTCGAAAGGAGCGAGCCGACGCGCGGCTTATCGGGGCATAATTGCCCGGAGACGAAGCCGGAGAGGAGGGCGGCCCGCGTGCGTGGGCCGCGGCAGCTCGCGCGTTATCGCCGGATGGGGGGGGGAACAAAAGCTTCGTTTAACTGGCTTACGAAGCGCGAGGAAAGTCTTCCTCGCCCGGGAGACAATGCGATTAAGCCCGGTCTCTCGGCCCACGCGGCCCTTCCCCCGCGCTCCTCCCTGCTTTTCCCGATCGCTCGGTGCTCCTTAGTCACCGCCGGCACTTTGCTCGGCCAAATCGGCTCGGCCGATTATTTACATTGGCCAATAAGCGACCTTTGGTCCGAGAGCCGATTGTTCCCCGATGGAGTTTTCCTCGGCCGCCTTTGCGCTAATCGCACTTGCAGGCGCCTCTCCTCCGAGCGCAGAGTGGGCTCTAGCCTCGCGGCTCTGCCGGCCCCTCGTATAGAGACATTAAATCGACTGCATAAGCGACTTTCTCCGAGTGACAGGGGACTGGGCTCGCCTCCCTTTCCGATTAATGCAAAATGGAAGAGGTTGTACAGCGGGATCTTCGTCACCGCGCATGAGAATTATGCAGATCCCTGGCTATTCTCCAAGGAGAGCACGCGGCTTACGTGGCCCCGGCGCATTCTGCTCTACACAAAGCCTCGCTTTTTTTTCCTTCCACAGTCGCCGTAGGCTTGCTCGTTGTGCTTGATCCATCCATACCGATAAACTCGAGATACGAGCGCGTCGTTGTTCATCCTGGGTGTAAGGACCGATGCGAGCCTCCGGCGTACGCACCGGGGGGAAAAAAAAGAGGAGCGCCGGTGGCCGAAATTCTCCTCGGCTTTACGACGGCTGTAAAAGTCGGGTTTGCAGCGGGAGACGCCGCGCGGCGCATTTGCCTCTTTACTCCCCCGGGAAAGCAGGTTAAATAGGAATTGTCTGGCCGCGGAGGTAGGATGCAGGACCGCTAGTCTTTCTTCTCCGCGTTTTTCATCAATCTTCGCGCGCTGCCGATCGACTGGCGCGGAGCGACCGAGTGCATTCTACCGAGACTCTTGATGCATTGCGACAGAGGCCCGTTCGGATTCCCCTATACAAATCAGTGATTAATGCACGGTGATTTGTCAAGTTGCTTATCGTGAAAAAGGCTTTTTTTTTCTTCTTCTTCTAAATTGCCGGGCGTACATTGTTACTCGCTCGGCCGTTGCGAGAAAGACGCTCAAAGGCCCTTACTTCAATCTAATTTATATTCATGGCTAAGTAAGCCTCCGCGATGCCACTAAACTCCGACTTTTATCCCCCGAGCAGATTTACGGTAAATGCTTAATAAATAAATAAATCCGTAGTAAAGGATTAGCGCGGGGATGTTAAAGTCCGCGTCATTTGTGCAAAGATCCGAGGCAAAAGTATTTCGAATCAATTAGCTGTCAGTGCAGTCCTTTTAAAATCCAATAATGCATAGGCAACTCGCAAATATATCGCGTAGGGTAGATGCAAATCTCGGCGTTTACGATTCAGACCTCCTAACAAAACACGCGGAGACTTTTTCACGCTGCGATGTGGTGAACGCGATAAAGTTCGGCTGAAAAGCAGCCGGCAAGAAGATAAAGAAACCGAATACGGCTCGCGGCAATTAGCATCCTTGGCATCGTGCGGAGATCACGCGTTTCTTCGTGCGAGTCTCGTTGACCTCCACCGAGTGCAAATCAATCAGGCGCACTGGTATTCCACGATGCGGTATACTGTTAGATACGAGGCGTGAACCTTGCGATTAACGCTACGAGGCAAGCTCCGCGAATCGCGGGTCATGCATCCATTGGCACCGGGAACCGATACGCGTGTGTGTCCCCGCCAGTGGAACGAGCCGAGCGCTCGCTCCGATTATTCAGTCTGCAGCACCGGCTCATGAGCCTGTCTGCTTTGCAGAGACCTCAAACCCCTGCGCCCCGCAATTTTCATTTAATTACACGAGCGGGATCTCAAAAATCTCATTTGACTCGTTAAAACCCCAAAGAAATTGGAGAGTATGGATAGGGGTTTAACCGGTACCTCGGCAGGTAAAGTGCTCTTACTTCCTATGGAAATCCTAGGAAAATAATTAGGCACTAACAATAGATCGTTAGCGAGGGTCGTCCGTCATCGTTATTTTCGCCCAGCCTCCCGGTCTGCCGCGGTCCTCCTCGTCCTCGTCCCCCTTTCTCTAGTTCTCGGGCTCACCTCGTGCCTGGCTCTTCTCGCGCTCTCTCGCCGTCTCGCGTCGCCCGACTTTCTCTTTTCACGAGGAACACGTGTTTTCCGCGTTAAATCATCACGTAATAGGTCCCTCTCGCAGTTTTTGTTCGGCCGAGTCGACGCTACCATTATCATTCATCGGTTGCTTGTCGCTCGGCATCGGACCGGAGCACCGCGGCTCCGGCACAATCGATGCATACAATTAAATCGGAAAGTGTGACTTGTCACCACGCGTGACTCCAGCCTGCACAGGAAGAAATTAGCATTTTCTCCACACTCGCGATAAAGAGACTCGCTCGAGCGCACGCGAATGCATATTGTTCTCCGAGCCGGGCGCGCGCGCGCGCGCAGCTTTCATCCGAGTATGTAAGCCCGGTGACTGTTCGCCCGCGCATATATAGCCGACCGAGCCCGCGGCCCAGTCCTCCGGCGCGTCGGCTGGGCTTTTAATTAGCTTTTCGAGATGCTTCGTTTGCCTTTGATGCAAGGGATTATAAGCTGGTGTTAAAAGCCCGCGCGGTCAGCCAATGCCACGGATCACAGCTGTCGATGTATTGTTGGGGATCGCAAGAAACCCGATAGCCTACAGCCGATGAGAGATCCGCGCGATCGAGCAGCGTGAAGATGAATAAGGTGTACTCACCACATAGCCTGGACGGAGACCGGCTTAAAGATGTGCTGACAACCGCAGACGCTGACGCTGAAGCCCCTGTAACAGAGAAAAAGAGAAGCGGAAGTTAGTCTATGGCCTCTTGGTCCATGTTCATGAGCAATCAGACGCGGCGAGCACATTGATCCTGTCTCGTCAGCGATCGCTTCTCTCTCTCTCTCTCTCTCTTATATTTATATCAATGCATTAGGCATAAGAGGCCGGACAGTATCTATTTTTGTACAATCAAACTAGGAGAAGAAGCCATGAGCTGCGTCATGAGTTACGACACGCTCCTTAGAAGTTATTGCATTAATAGATTTGTGTTAAATAACCCACTAGATTATTTTTATGACATAATATAAAAATACATCAAAAATTTTAATAAATAATGAGCTTAGAAAGCTTTACAATCATCGTGTATAGTACGTTTGAGGCTGCAGGTTTAAAAATAGCTCCACGAGTCGACTTGAATAATCTGTTTGCGCAAATAGCAGTATATCTTTATATCGAGTTATTATATAACGATATTGTTTCCGCTTTAAACCTTGAAAGAAATCAATAATGGAGTTCGAATCGGTTCGAATAGTGTGAAAACTATTTGTATTCTCAAAGTAACCGCGTAAAATATCGATATCGGTTGCGCAAGCAACATAAATGCATTTACACGACTCGATACGATTGCTCGTATCGATAAAAGAGAATGGCTCAATCGGGCATGGGAAGCGGTCATCTAGAAAATGTGGAAACACATCAAAAGGTAGGAAAGAAACGATGCGCATGAGATCCTGGTGACGGTGCAAATGCCTCACACAGTAGCATGTTTCGATTGTTTCGTGAGCCTGGAAACGCGTGATTTGAGACACGCCAACGACTGCATATGCCTATAATTATGTACTAATCCGCGCTGCCAATCGATCCTATGAAAGGAATTCTATTCAGGAAAAAATTATACGCTTCAACTGCTTTTCATCTATATCTGAATCATAACAAGAGAACTTCTTTTTGCCTTTAATTAAAGTTTCAGTAATTGAGAAAAGTGACAAGAGATTTTTTAAATTAAGCCAGCTTTAATTTCTACATTGCTTATAAATTTGACTTAAAAATAAAGTAATAACATATTAAATACTTATAATATACAAATGCAATTATGAAAAGTAATCCAAATTCAATAGTTGTGTAGAGAATACTATAATTATTCTATGCCGATATCTGCGTTAAAAGGTAAAAGCCAAATGCAACAGGTTTTATACTTAACCGACAATGAGAAAATTAAAGCATTAAACGATTTATTAGTAAACTTATTAATATGAATAACAACTACTATACATAAATACAAAACAGAGCAATTCAAAAATAACGAACTCGTACAATTGTTTAGAGAGAAAAAAACTATTTGGACAGAAAGGAGTATCTTGGCAAGCTCAACTAATATCTACTCTCATGCGTTCTCCCAGAGCTCGTTTCAAACGCGCAATAAATTTTTCAACTTTCTCGTCATTAGAAAAATATAAGTCTTTTTGCTCCGAGCTATTTTTATAAACACAGACTGTGGAAAATACAAGTTTCATACAGCATATAAGTAGACTTTTCCTGTTTGTTCGTTCGCAATGACGAATATGCAAGAGTGTTTCTTGAAACCAATGGTGGCCAATCAACCTGTCTACGATAGACCCCAGATTTAAAAGAAATTCCAAGAATTTCTTTCACTTGTATTTTTTATAGAGGTATTTTTGGTTTAATTCTTTACTTTATTGCGTGTAGTGTAACAAGCATGAAATTTATCCATATACCGTAAAATTTCTTTTTTATTTGAATCACATATTCTGCGTAGTCCTATCAGTAACATTCTTTTGTTACTTTCACTACTCGAAATGTCACGAATTTCACTACAAAACAAACTAGTTAATTAAAATTTTACTATAATCTTTACAAATTATATATTTCAACAAAAATTATAAAGTGTGTACGTTTTGTAATACAATAAATATTTTGTTTAAATAAAGTATTAACTTTTCAATGAAATTAAATTTATATTATTATCATCTTAACATAAATATTAGACGAAACACACATAAACTAAACTATATGTCATCTTAAATATTTTTCAGAAAAGTGTTTGTTTTTATTCATACATCATAAATATTGTATTCAAAAAATTCGAAAAAGGATGCAAAAAACTCCTTGATCAAAATAATTGTTTCCGACATTGAAATGTACAACATTTGCATGAATTTTCAACTTCACGTGTCAATTAAACAGCACATATTTACATTTGAAGCGATAGTAACGTTTCATGTAATTTTTTTGCCATTGCTAATAGTACATTATTTACAAAAGAATGAATAAAAACACTATATTCGAATTAATGTTTAATTTGTAAATGGTTTTTGAGCATTGGCTGAAAACTCCAAGTACTAGTAACATTGTTTTTTGAAGACGCGAAAGATTGCGTGACACTCGGTGTGACATCACCCGGCTGCGGGCACGGCGCTTCGTTTCCCGCCGCAATGAACGACGCGTGCGCAGCGCGATGAGCTTGGCCCGCGTACTCAAAAACGGTCGGGGCGATCGGCGCGCGTACATACATAAGAGCAGCAGCGGCGGTAGCGGCGGTAGCGGCGGGTCATCGACTCGTGAGGAACGCGAACGAAGTGCACGCGCGCGTGCACGGAGCACTCGCTCATTTTCTTCCGCGTCCGAGGCCGCCGCCGCCGCCGCCGCCTCGCCGCTTCCTCCTCCGCCCCGCGCTTTTGTCCATGGATCCTCATTCGCGCTCGTCTGGCGCTCTGCGGTTTTGTCTATATAGCCTGCTCCTGCCGACTTCTAATATAAGGCGCGCGTAGCTGCCTCCACTTTTTCCCCTCTGATAATGCCATTTCACTTTTTGCGCCGCGGCGGCCGCGGTGCAAGAGAGAGGGCTGCGAATTTACCGCTCGCGCGCGCAGTTGCCCGCTAAGGTTACCAAATTTCACTCAATTTCACACACCGCTAACTTTGCTAAACTCAGGTACAGTCAATTACTGTATGAATTTATTAAAGTTTCACGAAGATTTTATCTATTACGTGTACCTTGAAAACTGCGCTATGTGTTTGTCCATCATTCATAGAATTCCTCTTTTGACATTGCGATCTTTAATTTATTATTTGTAAATCGAAATCTCAAAGCTTGTGAAAATTATACGAAAACATAGATAATTTAATATCAAACAAAATAAGCTATTATTTTGATGAAGCAAGTTCATGCTAGAGATTTATATTTGTAACCGACACTGATTTGACTAAATTGAAGCTAACCACAAGTCATGCATATACATGTATTAGCAAAAATGATCAGTATAGTAGTGATGCAGTGGGCGGATAGGATCGGACGATCACATTGAACTCGTATACTTTCTATATGCTTTTTTTTATTAAGAATGGACTTGCTCTCGAGTGAGTGAAAGTCCATTGTTCGCTTTCTTTCAAAGCAAATCGGGTCGACTAATCCCTAACCTATAAGTATATGTGCGGCAATTGATGTTTTTTTACTGCTTTCGCCAAAAAACTGATTAGAATGAGGGCGGGGGATTCGAAATCTCACTCCGAATGACCACGTGCTCATTTGCTCAGAGAAATATTTTTCTTTGCAATTACTTTTTTATACATATATATTTTACTATGACTATTTACTTTCTAATTTGTATTTTAAAGTTACCACCAAATAAGAAGTACAAAGGCGTGTTATCTCGTACTTCATTACACACGGACTGTCTTATCAGACTAGCAAAACGCGGTCGGTGTCAGTTACTTCTATCCTGCTTTCGTTTTCCCGATTGTTCCTGTACAATTACAAGCAGTGCACATAGGCATGACATTTTGTCCTTTTATCGATAATTACTTTATTCATAACCGAAAATTTCTATTCTATCGAAAATATGCATGTATATGAATTTATAATAAAGAAGGTGCTCCCTATTATAGGTATGTTTCCAAAAAAAAATAAAAATAAATTTTTGTAAAAGATTTTGAAGAGTTACTAATGAGTAGTTCATAAATAAATGTCTGCCTTCTACTCTAAAAAGTCTTGACGTTATTCTTGACATTAGTACAGTTGTATCATAGTTGTTCATTAACCTCTTCTTACACAGTATACTTGCTTTGCCTATCTGGAGTGATTTAAGTTATTTATTATTTCATTACTGTACTCATTGAGAATTTCTATTACGCACGCGATAGATGAATGTGCATGTCTAATAACTGAATTGAGATTGCGTGAAAATTTTTTAATCTTTGACTAAAAATAAACAAAATGGTTTTTTAAACTAAAATTGCCGAGTCAATTGACAAGAACAAAACTAACTTTTTGCTGAGATTGTGGATAGCGAGCTGAGGTCAGCTAAATACTGTGTACGCAGAGCGCCACGCGCGGGTTGCATCACTTGCAACATGCAACAACCAGAATGCTGTCTCCAAAATTATGTAACTCCTTTTCTTTGCCGCGACTGAATATGGTATAAGCAAAAGCGATTCTAGTAGACAGTGATGTCTTCCTGTCAGTGTTAGTTTAATGACTTGCATCCGGCTGCGCGCTAATGAAAAGACGAGAGATGGCCTCCTTTTCGATTTAAAAGGCCTAATAAATGAAAAAACCAGGCGACCAAGGACAACAAGCCAAGTCTCCTGAGCTCCAGAGTGACTCGCACTTCGACAGATCCATACGTCATCGATAAATGATTTTTAATTTTCTTATTAAGGCGCTTACTGTCAGAGTTGTATGCTCAGCGGTCTTTCTTTTCAAAAAATTTCCTTATTTTTTAATGGGCAATCTGACCCCGAGCTGGCAGAAGGTTCTCACGGAGTCCTGTTCCTCTAATGGAATTTTTACTTTTAACGTTTAACTTTCCTGAAGTTTTATATATAGCGCTGCGGGTCGAACAATGTTTGCTCCAATAGTGATCTAATTCACCATATTTAAAACCGTTATTATTAAGGTAAAAAACTAGACTGTTATGAATTAAATAATTATAATTAAATAACTGTAAGTTTTATAATCATCTTATTTTATTGAAATAACAAAAATTTATTGCATTCACGTCATGATTATGGATTGATTCCCAATCAATCATAGAGTATTAAAGACTTCAACGATCAGTGAGAAATTCGAGACTCGATTAGAAGAGAACCGCGAAAATATATAACTGAAATTATAACTGAAGCAAGTCAGTGTTTTGCGAACTAGATAGTCTGGAATCTACTAATCAATTGATTGTATACCGATCATCAACATTTAAGTATTCTGAAATTCATATTCGCGAGGTGGCCTTCTACTCCATACAGCTAACTAGAAGTTTCTACATGTATTGTTTTCTGTAGATCATATAAAAAATCAGATTTTAAAATAAGCTACCGACACCTATTCTTTTCTCAAGTGCAATCGGTAGCATTTATTCCTTATCCTATTATTAATCATAATAACATAAAAAATTCTCTGTATGTGACACAAATCATAAAAATCCTGTTACACGTGTAAATTCTATGTACCGTACGATAACATCAGTGTCTGCGTTTATACACAGTGTACTTCCGATTGTCATAAAATTCGTGACCTCTCAAAGAATTATCGTGAGACTCAATCTAATATAATGCAAGTACACACTTCGCAACTTTAAAATAAAATTATTCATTGTATACAATGTCACAACAAAATACTACTTTTGTGCTGAAGTTACAATTGCATAAATTTATAAATATATATAATGGATTGTATCGTTTTAATGATTCTTCGGCGATATGTTTCAATAAAACAGACCAAACAAAATCAACGAGAACTTTGTCTACACGCAGAGCTCTAATCAGGTCCAGGAATCTCTAGTAGGCGTAATCTGTACAAAACAATATCCTCAAAAATTTTGCAGTGTTATCGCGAAAGTATAATAAGCGTAACCGAGCTTGCTAAAGTCACGCGAGCAAGCGAGAAAGTGCAAAGCCATCCTGAGCCTGTTGAAAGGCACATTTCCCTTTATCACTTTAGTTGATGTACATAAATGTAAATCATTGCATTAAATATGCGATAATTATCAATTATCAAAAAACATACAGTAAATATATTTAAAATACATATACATATATCAATTCTAAATAATACACGCAGAAAGCAAATGTTTAAAGATAAATTTAGTTATAATTTAAGTTTGCAGTACGTTTATTTGATAATTATACATGCTCCAATTCTACCATATGCTACTCGTCCTCATATTATAATTTCAAATAGTGTTACTTTTTAATTGTTTACGATGGACAATCAAAATTAAGTATTATCTACATATCGTTTAATAACATTCTAGATAAACATTGAAAATTTAGTTATGAATCAACATAGTTGCACTCGCTACCGGGAAGATATTTAAATTTATGTAATTATGGCAGCTACATCTGATCAAGCTTCAACACGCGGACGTAAACGAAGACGCATTTGCCACAGTGCTTGGCGGCCAGTACTCACCCATCGCCGTCGAGTGTGATGGCCGTATCAGCGAGGACCCGTAGCACGAGTCCAACGGTCGCGCGGTCGTTGCAGTCGATACCAAGGAGGCAGCTCTCCTCCGCGTCCTGCCGTCCGGTGCACGATACCACCACGAGGTAGCGCGTCCGCCCTTGGTGTACCGACTCCAGCTTTACAGCCTGAAAAAAATATTAAATTCATTTTGAATACTGCTGACTGTACTTTTTTACATTGGTACAAGTATTTATTCAGTTATAAATAATAATGTTTTTATTTTTATTTTTGAATGATTCGTTTGAATACATGTATCTTGATTTAAATAATCAATAGAAATGAAAAGTTACATCAAGTTTATTACATCCGCATCCAAACGATATGGTTTAGTAATGACGTTGTAAAAAAAAACAAATTCTGTGTAAAAAAATAACGAAGCATGACGAGAACGAAATTATCCGCCTAAGACAAATATGGATCCCTATATTTGCTTTGCTTTTGCGGCTTATAACGACGCGCAATCGTCATAAATCAGTGAAAGCCGCAACACAGGAGGTATCACGAGAGCGTCGCTCGATAAATCAAGATTCAAAAGATCAAATCAGCCATTTTCCATCTTCAAAGGTTACCACATTCTGTTACCCCCTTACATACCTGTCTTTTCTTCGAGACCCTGAATTTATAATATACTGAGTTGAATTCATTTTATTAAAATAATTGAAAATTAGATGCGGAAAGTTTTCATGCACCTTAATTCTGTTTATCAGTAGTTTTTGACATTTTGATATACGTAGAAAGAATTGAGTAGATGGAATTGCAGATTAATCCTGTTAAGCTCGTATATATACTTGAGAGAGATTATTATCATGATGATATGAGATTATTACATGGTCAAGTAGAAGAAGATGTTGCAGCTTAAATCGGTTCTGACTGCGAGAATGAAAGAAGCATTCGTTTCACCTTACTTCGAATGAAAATATTTCCCGCGGAGTTGTGGATGAGCAAAATGCACTACATCTGGTAAATCCGGAAAGACCTGAAAGGCCGGGAAAGAGCCACCATACTTTCCACAGCGATGGAAGCTGCAGCAGAAGAAGCTCAGAAAAAGAAAAGAGGGCAACGGCGTCTCGGAGGACTGAGCAAACAACAACAAACTGAGAATTCTTGCTTGCAGCTGTCGGTAATTAACCGCAAGCGAGTCCATCAAGTAGTGCATTGACCGGTTTCGCTCGAATCCCACAAGTTTACGTCTGCCCCACGCTACGACAGTTGCCGAGGATACAGCGTATAAGCTTCGGCATATGTGCAGCCGGGTATAGTCTAGCTCTCGAAGCTCTCGACGTTGAATGCGCGGAAAACATCGTAGACGATGTCCCTCGAATTATGCGCGCTCACGAGAGATAGGCAGAGAAGCAACTATGAGCGTAAATCAAACGCTCAGAGTTTTCCGTCATTTTTACTGCATTCGATTACGGGCACGCAGCTTGTGGGAAAAATCTGGTCGCCTGCCCATTCGACTGCCGCATGCGTAAATGAAGAAATAAATGTAGGGCTTGGTTAATGCGCGAGCGCTTGCGCTTGCAACAATTACCGTAATTTAGCGAGCGAGTGAACGTGTCGGGGAAATTTCGAGACGCAGGCCGCGTTTCTTTTTTTTCCATGCCCGCGCAGCCTCTGGAGGGGAAGTGCGATTTCGCGCGTTTCGACCGAGAAGTAACCGTTGGTTATTCACTTCGAAAATTGATATTTAAGTAACCGCTTCCTCGCGCAGCGTTCGCTCGCTGCTGACGCGTTAGTCTTTTTTGTTGAGGCTGCGTGAATATGAGCGAAAAAGTGATAGTTTTTCGGCTGGCCTGCCGCGTGCCTGCTCTTTACCTCTTTTTTCACTACGCTGTGCTCTAACTCATTGAATTTTAATTGAAGTGTTTGTACACACACTCGCACATTGTATATTATACAACAAAATCTTATGTGGCCTGTAAACCATGCAGTCTTCCTTGCAATATAGTGTAAACATTTGAATTTCAAAACTGGGGCCTCGAGCGAAAATCACTCCCAACTGTAACTAAACCACAGAGTACATGCGTGATCTGTTAAGTTCACATTATTAACAATTGTAATTAGGTTTTGAAGCTATCCAAAATAAAGACAAAATTGATAAAATGAGAAAATATAATAAAACTGGTAATAAAATGAGAAGGTATAGAAGATAATAAATAAGGAATAAGTAACAAAAAATAGACGTTTCATAAAAAGCAACAAATATTCTTTTGCCAATTAGGTGGGGTGCGTGGAAAAGCTATTTCTAGCAAAGCTATCAATAAAGTCCATATAACCGTGGCTATCCAAGCAAAAAAGCCGCCTTTGCCAGGTACGTTCTATAGCCCGTTTTAGCGATCGACGCCATGTTGTCATTCATCATAAGCTGAAACTGGCTCGGGCCGAATCGGTGTAGAAGTAAAAAGTCGCTGTAGTGTCGCATGCAAATCGAAGATGATCGATCGAGTGACAGGTGCATCGGTCCAACAAAGACTGCGATAGGTGAAACGCACCTTGGGCAAGGGAGAAAGTGCGTGCGCGGCTATAATGCTCCGGCGATCGCGTGTAAGCGCGCGTGGTAAGAAACTAAAGCGGAAGGACTATGGCGCCGGCTGATTGGTTCGCAATCGCCCTGAGGCTCTAGAGGGGGAATACTGGAATACCGCCCCGCCAAGACCAGTAGCTGGAGCTTCGCGGACCGGTTAGGTCGCCCAGCGAGCGCCCGCGTAAAAGCGAGGGCCAGCAGTAGCAGCAACAGCAGCAACTGCTTTATAATTTTATTATAAAATTCAATTCTTATTGAATTGTATAGAAGAGAAACTATGATCGGTAAAATACCTGAGAGTTTTTTATCCATTCACAAGCATAACGATTGTTATTTTATTCGCACAATCTTTGGTGAAACGGGCATTGATCTTGCACCTATTCAGTGCTCGTGCACATTTATCATAGTTTATGTACCTGCAGAAAATGTCAAGAAAAATAACTAAATTACATGTTTTATGATACTTTCTCATTTCGAATGAATAGGAGGAAGAAGAGTTTATTACAAGCATTAGTGTCATAAGTTTTGTATTACCCAAGAAATACACTTGCACTTGAACATTTAACTGGAGTGTAAGGTATACTAGTAAATTATCCCAGTATTATGTAATTTAATTGAAAAATGCAAGGTTTAATAAAGTACTAATAACTGGATAATATGTTTCATAAAAGAACAATGGGAGAACAATAACTGTGTGCACATTGCACCGTGAAATACGGCCGTATATAATTTATCAGCCGTATTAATTAAAAAAATGATAAAACTGTAAATACAATTACTCTTGATTAAGCTATCTTTTGTACGTTAAATTCACATGGTTATAATTAAAGGAATGAATTAAGATCCATCTCCATCTGACATCTGTGAGCAGGAAATTTCAGAAAATAAGTGATAAATCTATAGAAAACAAACCAGGCTGTACAGTCAATCTGTTATTCCAATAATATAACACAATCAGCGGGATTTTGATTAAAGTACTTTCGAGAAATTGCCTAAAACCACATTTTGAATCAACGTATAATCTTATACTTTATTCATAACACTGTTGTAGAGGCAGCTTTGGGTGAGAGAGTCGCTCTCTAACTTGAACAGAGTAGCGCGCTCTTGCAGGCTTCGCTCGACAGTCAGTCGGCGATGCAATCGCTGCAACTCGCCGTTCTGAGCTGGAAAAGGGAGGTCTAAGCCCGCGCAGCGTCGAGTGAATATCGCGCAAGAGCCCCAAGAGCCCTGCATAAGTGCAACAATGAATGTCGCGATAAATTATTGGCTGCTCCCGCAGTCCCGCTGCGATAATAAACCTTTCGCTGGGTGTGCCTGCGTGCGCCCACGAGTCAGGTAGAGGCCGCGCGTATTTCGCCGCTCATATGTGAGATCGGCCCGAGCGAAACTGCAACTGACACCCAACCTTGCGAGTTCACTTAGCGGTACCCAGTACGTGTACCCTCACCATTTTATTCTTTGTACATAATACACGTCAGTCGCTCAGCACTCTGTAAAAACGCGACAGGATACATCTTAACTAGTACCTTTACGAACTTGGCCTCAAACTCTGTTCTTTTAACTCTCCATTGAGTTCTATCATTGATAAAAATGAACTTTTAACTTGATAAAAAAAAGTATTATATTATCAGCATCGCGATGCTATGAACTTTTCGGTAAATAGAATCTAATATATTCAAAGAACGCATGAACAGCGAGGTACCAGTTCATTATCTTGGTACTGTACTGTGAAAAAAGATAATATTTAAAACTATCAGTCAATTCTATTTACTGGTCAATATGGAATTTCTTCAAAATATGATGGATTTATTTTTTATTCTTTATTGTTTCTTTCTACTATTTTATATAAATCGCAATATTTTATTCAATATATGTTATCTTAACGAATAGAAGATAATTTATTTATATTTTGCTCATCATTTCACTATTGTACTGGAGCGTCTCTCGTTGATTGCAAATCATTAAAAAGCCTCTTGTGAATAAATCATAGATAATGACCTCACATTGTTACTCAAAGAGCCTCGAGTGCCCTCTTATATTGTAAGTACTATTCTATGTACATATGCGCAAATTAAATTATAAAATTCATCAAGTTATTTTAATTTATTGGAATTCACTAATAAACCTTCAAGCGTTAGTATAAAAACTTCTATGTTCATAAAATCTACTCTTTTTCACTGTCACCGCGTACCTCCAATCAACTTAGAAAGCTGCATACCCTCTTAATATAACCGTTACGCACAAATTTTCATTAATACAGTTTAACCTAACAAGCGTTTCTAAATGACAAATAAATAATAAATAAAGCGGACTATTTAAATTTGATTTCGATTTGGTAGCAACAACTCAAAAGACTTTCTCTTTTCGCAATGTACGCAGCTAGCAGATAGCTAATAAACCACTTATACTCTCTTGTTTACTATTACTATCGTATAAAGAATTATAGCAGTACATAGAACGATTAAAAATTTTATTTTTTCCATAAACACTTTTGTACTATTTTATGTCAATAAAATGAAAATACTTTACTTCTCTTATTGGAACAGAACAATGAAAGGTAGGTGAACGAAATGGAGACTTTGAAAAAGATATCGCAGTTATGTTATAAATCCAGTGATAGACAATGCAAGAAGCAATTTTTTCATTGATACCAATGTAAACAGAAGAAATTCTTCTTACTGAAATCTGAATACTCCATGTCAATAAAGATACTGTGTAATTTGTTTGAATTATAATAATTTGTCTTGTTCCTAAAAATTTAACAAATTAAAAATTTTGTTAGTTTTGCACTCAGCTTTCTTCTGAACTAATGATAAAAGTTATAAAAGTTGACTAAACTACGAGAATTCTCTAAAATATTTACAACGTATCCTTAGCATGGAGAGTCGTTAATAGCACTTTTCGACTCATTTCCTGACTTTTGACATGCAGTGATTAGTGGATCCCTCCCATCGGTCCCTCCCAGTATGCAAAAGTTGATTCGCGAATAGCCGCAGTCACACGATCATGCATATAAATCGACTCTTGTCCACGCTCACCCAATGTAAACTTTTGCACATTGTGCAGCGCAGTCGACTCGAGGAGCAGCCGTAATAAGTCAATCTAACACCGCTACACGAAATCCCTTACCGCTCACTGGCTAGCCTCTAGCTTCGACTTGGCCTCCACCTTCTAATAAATCACTTGTCACGTCATTTTGCGATAGCTTGTGAATGGCCCCTTACCGTTCGCCCGTAACCGCTTCGTATTCCGTTGCTTCACGCGTCGTCGACGAGTTACTGCATCCTTCCGTCCAGTACTAGCACTACGATTTGAGACGTGCTTATAATATTCTAAATAATAAGTAACTCAAGAAATTCACGTTTCAGTGGTATATATCACATCCACGTTAAACTTTTTCATGTATATAAATTTACCATAAAGTTAAATAAAAAATTCAATAGTTTTTCAACGATTTCTCCTATAACTAATCGTGAATTTGTATGGAAAATGGATAAATTATAACATCTGAAGATGAACCACAATATGAACATGAATGTGAATTCTTTTCTTTGCTATACATGCACTGATCTTTTGTATCCACTCTAAGTGATTCCGACAGTTTCAATATATTATTACAGAATTGTGATATTTCTTGAAGATTGTTTTGCTTTTTTTAATTATTTTGCTGAGAAATACACAAGTAACTAAGATATATTCGAAAAAATAGATAATCTCAAGATTCTTTAATTAATATAATATTGATATCAGATAAAATGGAAAAGAAGTACAGTCATCTTAAGGTTGAAATACTTAATTGGAACCATTTTTGAAAATATAATAGATGGCAAGGTAGTTTTGTGGAAGAAAAAGTAACTCCGTCAAGATACCAAGAATCTTGCAGCATCGCTGTCTCGATCTATGCCTCTTTTAAGTGGGTTCTTCTATAAAAGCGCGCGTGACGCGATGCATTTCGAGCGGGAATGGCGCGCACGACCTTGAGGGCCAGTCACCTTCACCGCCCGCAGGTTCGCGGGACTCAAGGTCAAGATCGTCGCAGAAGATAGGAAACCCCTGCCCTCCCTAACACCACCCTTTACTCGCCATCTGCAGACCAGTGGACTGCACAATTGACGAGCAGAGCTGGAATTCCCACGTCTTTTCGTTCGATGACCACAATGACGACCCGATACATAAGATTTTTATTTGTAACCGAATACGTCTTTTGGGACGCTAGTTATAACAAGTTAATGTATCAATCAATACATATCTGAAGTTGTAACTACAATTCGCCGATTTCTCTTTAAGTGTAATGAAGAAATTTGAAAACTCAGTTTCGCCTTAACTTATATATTCATACATTTTCCTAATACAAAATATTTACGGACGGTAATAAATTTAATTTTTAAAGAGAAACTAAACTTCTTTTTGACATGAAGAAGAACGCCTCTAATCTGCTAAGTTTTATGATAATTAAATATACGTTTTGAATTTAAACATAACATCTTCTGAAGCATATTATATTGATGCGCACGTAAGCTAAGTGTTTGATTATATTCAATTATATGATAATAATTTATTTATTCCTGTAAGCAATTAAGTAGTAATCTATACGTTGTGAAAAAAAGCATTTTGTGTTTAGTTATACTAGATGTTTACTAGGTCGCAAAATGAAGTTTCGCAAATCAATTAGTCATAAGTATATATATATAATGTAATTATCTCCGGGATAGAAAGAAATTACTGTCTCTTACACAGAATGTATTCATTCAAAATACTCGCTACGAGTTGGCCATTAGTTCCTTTCTCCACTCTTGGTCTCGTTACTCATACTTGCTACATTCGTTTCTACGATTATGCACCGCTCACCTCTTGTTCTACCAATGTATATTATTTTGATATATTGTAGAAAGTACATAATTAAAAACATTTACTTGTACCAAAATTTAACATTTCGTCAAATGATTCTAAGTAAATAATTTTCAACATTGTCCACAAACTAAATTAAAGTAACACACAACATAACTAAATATTCTAAATATAGACAAGATAATATAAATTGTAATTATATTTTGTCTTTACATAATCTTTTCCGAAAATAATACTTTCAGTAGCCGGCAGGAGCATATTAAATATCGCGTGTTAATTTAAGACAGTTAATATTCTACGTAATGCTTTACTTTTTATTTATAATATAACTATTAAAATATATTAAATTATATATAGTATAATTTCTTGTAATATTTTACTACGAATTCATTATCAACAAAAATTGTAATGAGATTCACCAGAACTACTTATTAGCATTAACGTAACGACCCATTCGCTTATTTGCGGAAATGGGAAAAAAATTACAGAGTGGCCGTTGAACGTCTTTTTGAGCTTGTGAAAAAGGAATACGCCAAAACATTCCATTCGCGCGTGTCATTTACGGAGCGAACTCGATAATGCCGTCGCTTATAAAGCTCCTGCAATTACATCTCAGAGCGAGCCTTACTGGCAGCAGAACAGCAACAGTAGAAAATAAGCAAGTTCAATCCTTGCTCTGAAAATTGCGGCCGTCCAAAAATGGCGAGTACGCAGTGACTCGCGAAAATTACTCTCGTGATCCCTATTGCAACGCTACGTCGCAGAGCTGAGGAATGTGGAGTGGACTTCATTCCAAGTTCAAGGTGTGCACTTTCCGTATTTAACTAGCTTTCTATTTTTCTCTTCAAACTAGTGCTGTCGATTTGATTAAGAAAATTAAAAAAAGAAGATATCGAGCACCACAGAATTAGTATGTACTGACTATATGCAACATCATCAGATATCAAATCTTCATTTAAAACGTATCAAGACTTCGAACCATTGACATTGCGAATAAAAGCCATGCACTACAATCCCTATGCATTGAGGAATGCCAACCGTTACCTCACAAAAACGGTCTCGCGTGCACATATAAGAAAAGTCTTAGCGATAGATCTTAGTGTAATGGTGCGATCGAGAAGAAAGTAAATAATGATTGATGAGGAATTTTTTCTAAGAACACACTACTATATTGGTAAGCAATAATTTTTCACAATAAACGAATACAATTTATTTGAATTTTTCTCTGTTTATTTGAATATTTTAACATTTTTAATCTTTTTATTGTCCCTTGTTTGTCTCGTACTTATATTTTAAACTTTTTTAAGTATTTCAACAGTTATCTAAAATGCTCATGCATCATTAATTGAATACCACTTGTATATTCTATAAATATTAATTCCTTTTTCTACTTAAAAGTATATTGTTTAAGAATAAATTACATATAATTTCTTAAAGGTGTGTATATTTTCTATACCAGTACTGTTCACCGAGCATAACGAACCAAAACTTCCGAGACTGCTTTTTTCTCTATAACAATTTTTTTATACAAACATTTTTATTCTTTATTTTCTAAAAATAGAATATTGTAACGTTGATTTAAATACTGCATAATATATAGCTTTAATAATGAACATGTACTGTCAAGAGGTAATATAGTAGATATATACTGAAAAAAATTTTTCATTGCTTATTAGTCTTAAAGTTATCTAAAATACAATATTTAAAATTAATTATGTGATCAAAAATAGTTTAATTAAGCTAAGTTAAATTGTTATTGTAGTAAAAACGTTTTTACTTAATAAAAACAAAATACCTGCATGTTAATGTGAATAAACGCAAATTTTAATTAAATGGTACTTAATGACGACTTTAATTAAGATAGTAGTTTTAACAGTTTGTGAACATATAAGTACAATTATAGTTATAGTTCTTTTTAAAAGTATTTGATGCATGAAAATTTCTGGGGCAATGTGCTTATTAAACTTTAATTTTATTAATAAGTTTTAATGTTTATGTCCCTTTTTATAAATAGCATGGGTTTCAAATGTATTTAATTTACGTTAAATGTATAACTATATAAAAAACTTCGCATCCATGCGTGTGTGTCAATCATTATCAGTTTTTTAAAGTTTTGAATTTTCATAATGTATGCGGGATACAAAATTTAGCTTTTATATATTTGTATTTGTTAACGTGAATCGTCTAGTTATATTTGTTAATCTGTGTTTTGTCTTAGATCTGTCCAATTATTATTTCCTACATATTTTTATTTTTAGTAATCGGATCACCAAATTCTTAGTATTTTCGCAAAAATGCATCTGTTTTCAATCTCACAACTTACTGTCATAAAATCTTCGTATTCAAAGTCTACTGTTAAAGTTTAACATTTCAGTTATTAACGAATATTCAATACGTAAGAAGTGCAGTGTACATAATAGGAAACCTCACGTATTTCATCATAGTATTATTATTACTATTATTGTTGTTCTGTGACAGAGTTAATTTAATAGTACATTTTCAGTTACTTTACATTGCCTCTTGCGAATTGACGCTACAAGGATATAGCCAGATTACTTATAAAAAATATTATACAATGAAAAATTTAAATATACCTTGATCACTACTTGATCTGTTAGGTCTACTAAACGCGAACTCCGACGTTGGTTAACACCAAAATGGGAGCATTAATACAATGACGTTTAATAAAGAAGAGCCTTAATGCTTCAAATATTTCAGTATTTCTCAAAGCCATTTAAAACCCAAACTATAAAAGCTTCAAATTTGTAAACACATGTAACATATACAAGTTGCATACATTTCTGAAACTTATCAATCTTGGAAAATGACGTCATCGCCTAAAAGTTTTGCAAAATTCCGAGTAGAGAATTATGGCACATGATTCGAAGAATTGAACCACGAAGATATAACACATCATTGAAGCATTGTAACATAATTATTGCACAATCTGCCAAGAGGACGAAAATATGATAAACTTGACAATTTAATAAATTTAACACATTATTTTAAATCATTAAAGTATATAGCCTATAGAAGTAAATTATTAAAATTTGATGATTTTATATATTTTATACCTTAAACTTGCACTTAATAAATTTATTATCATCATTTATTGAAAATCTTCTGTAATTTACAATGTAATCTTTACTTTGTATAAAGTAAGGCAGCGATAGCACTGAAGCTCATCTCTCTATCTAGATGCCGAGTCAGCAATAGGCAAATCGATATATCAGTAACTCGCATCCACTGCGAACTCGTCGACTAGTTTCATTCAGTATTGCTGTAGCGTACGGTGCTCTCGTGGTCGTAAATCTATAATCTCCTATTCTTAAAGAAGAGAATCCCTACGCTTTTTTAAATAACATTATCTTGCGAAACGATTGCAGTAATGCATGCTCGCGAATTGCAAGGTTAACTAAAGCATCGCAGTTGTTTTAGAATTTTTTTTTCTGAAGTATTTCTTAGATCTCTGAAGAAAACAATTCATGACTTCGCATACATTTAGTGAACTCGAATACCTTCTGTTTTATAACATAATATTGCATAAATGGAAACTCTTGTGTAAATACTGGAGCATTATTAAATATCAAAAGTCGACTTTAATTTACACAAGACAATTGACATAATTTAATCAAGATTTTTTTATGGAGAAATGCTACAGAGGTGTATTCCCAAAAAATTATTGATCAACATTAGATAAATTACGTACCTTCAAACTCCAAATAATATAATGCATATAATTTCCCTATCGTGCTAATCAATTTTATTTCAGTCTTTGCTAATGACTTAAACCAATGTCTATATCTCTACATAATGACCTATTCAGTAGGTCAACAGGTGTAATTCTGTGCAAGTCGATCGAGTTTAATTCTCATGTGCTTTTTATTTATCAAAGTAACTATACATGAAATAGTTATTTGATAAATGCACTAGTGACATATAATAAAATATAGTATGTATAAAAACCGATTTACTAATAAAACATCTGCAAAAATTAATTATTTTGATGATCAAGCTTGTTTAAGTCTTTACTTAAGTTGAAATGTGGGGCAATTTATTGGACTAAAAGAGATCAAGCACTACTTTACATACAGTTTATCTACAAAAATGGTTTACAATCTATCTAGACTTCTTTCTAAAAGTTAACACTTCAGGATTGTGCTTCCGCATACGTAGAAAGCAAAGTCATACAAAGAATTATGAATGTTCTATCACTTGGCTACTTTATCATTTAATCCATGCCCGTCATCGTCAATCACTTTTGTAGCTTAAGAAATTTGCGCCAAATTTTTTTGATTTAACAAGTATGTTCTAAGTTTACATTGAATATAGTGAAAATTTTTATAATAATTCTCTCAGTGTACGATTGTACAGTTTTCAAATAAATGTAAGTAAGCCATGAATACTGACTGAAAACTGACTAAATACTATACTCTGTGCATATCGACTGTGTTAACTACAAAGGTTCACTTTGTTCGCGAGTCGTTGACCGATCGCTTTGTAAGTACCAGCAATTCAGTAGGTATCATTTATTTAAGTTGAAATGAACAAAATAAATGCACATCGCATAAATGCAACGACCGCGTCCACATATGCTCCCCTTTTATCGCGTCTTGACTTATGTCGAAGTCCTTTTAGTTGACTTTCTATACCGAATATGCTAGTGCGGTACATCATTTATTACAAGGTGGTGCTGTGTTGTCTCGTCGACAATATTCAGTCGTGGTTTGCAAACGCGATACACAGAGATTTTAAGGATGCACTTCTTTTGTTTCCAGTTCGGTTGCTAGAGTATTTATAACGCTTTTCTCTCATCTCACATGTTGGTACTGTACGCATTGCTTTTACTACTTGTATTCAGCTGGTTTCAAGATCTAGACTTATTATTAAGTAAAATAATTACATAAAATAAATATGTATTTTTAATTAACGTAAAAGCTTTTCCTATAGAATTACTTGTACGATATTTTATGTACATGGCTAAAAAGAATATGATTAAATCATGACATAAATTATTGTAACACCTACAATCTCAAATTTTCACTGCAACTAACAGGACTATTTTTCGTTTTAAAACAAAAAAAAACAGAATCTTTTAACGAAAGAAAAATGTTGAGATGGTTACTCACTGAATAAATTATATTTCTCATTACATGATCAAGGATTATTACAATTCAATATTAAGTACGCTCGATTACATTAAATGCAAAACTAGGTCATTAAGCATTCATGTTATGATAATTAGTCGACTGGGCGGGTAAATGTCATACATCTCAACGACAGGGTGATCAAAGCAGAGGCACGCAACGCAACCATTGCTGCTATTGCATTTTAAAGAATGACGGACCTATTGGTAGAACCTCGAGAGAATCACGAGTAAAGCTGTTGAAAAAACTATTTCGATAATTGCATATGACTTTGATGTAATCGGGGAAAGTAAGGTAAAAAAACTAAGAGAAAAGAGACAGTAGCACGCGCTTTTATATTTGCATCAGCAGCTGAGCTTGCTGCCACCGAGCGCATGGAATAATTAGAACATATTACTGTGTCATTGTAACGGTTTATGTAAACAAAATGTTTTCATCCTGATTTCGCTGCCAAGAAATTCGCAATTCACAATTCGACTTTAAAACTTGTTATATCATTTTCTTTGTTCTTGACCTACACCACGTCATTCAAAATAACAGAGAACATTTATAAATTCCTTGTATCTTCAAAATTACAACTTGGTTGAAAATATTCATATAAGCTTACTTTACTATCAGTAAACGAAAAGAAATAACCCATTAAATTTGCATCGCTATCTTGGAATACCAGTAGTCCAGAATTATGTATAAGTGTACAAGACATTTAAATTGCTGTGTTTCTATTTTAGCAATTTTCGCATCTGTAACAAAAACCCTCCAGTCTTTCATATTTTTTACGAATCGAAAGCAAAATGGACAGATCGGAATACTTTAGATATTTTCTTTTTTAATTACTTTAACACAGCATTATTAACTTGTTAGATAATATTTAATGTAAAATTCATTTCTCTATATAGAGAAGTAAATAAGAGTTGTAATAATAATAATTTACATAACTAATTTGTGAATATAGTGATGCATTCTTATGGACCGTTAGAAGGATCGTCAAGATTTTCGACTCATGGTGGAACACGTTTTCAAGAATAAAAGATAAACGCATTCAAATCACGTTCCAGGATAAGCGGTCCTCTTGGCATGGACATGTGTTTCGATGACGACCCTCTTTAAACCGTTGATTTATCATTCACGAAACCGCACCGAAAAAGTAACGTTTCTTCGCGAATTCGTACAAAAGGAGGAGCTGCTTTTATCTCTGATTTTTCTTCGCAACGAAAACCTGTTTTACATTTGCATAATAGAGTCGAGTTTGCTCCTCGACGAACAAAGTGAGCGTCGATTCCTTTTTAATGAATCATCAAAGTAAATAATGACCCCGCGTAAAAGTTTTAGTATCGGCAAAAAGCTAGCACTAACTTTAAGCTGTAAGAGAGATCACAACGCACTGCTCTAAAATCCGCATATTGATTGTACCTTTTGTGCACACTATCATACGTCACAGCCGAGAATTTCGACCAACGAAAATTGAAAGAATAAGTTAGTTCATAGTGTAAATAAATAGCTTCTTTTTACTCAATATACTTATTAAGCCTAGATATTATACGCGGATATATTGATACGTTTTCTTGTACAACGTTTTAAATTAATCACATAATGTACTCACTCATCTCTTGTACATATTTGATAGCACGCATACACATATGAGTGTTAATTACGACGCTGATTCAAACTAAACTTAATTTTTAGTTTTCTGCATTTTAAACAGCTGAGCTATAACAATTGTCAAAAGGACACTGATTCATTATTATGTTAATTATTGCATAACTATTGTATACTGGTAGACATACATTACGACTTATTTGTTCGTCTTAAATGTCAGTGTTAAGAGATTACTTAAATTTGCAGAATGATTGAATTGATTTAATATTGCACAAAAGCAGACTATGTGTGCAAGCTTCTAAATTATGTGAATAAAAATGAGTTCTTTATAATAGATTTTTCAGTCTTAAGCACGTAATACTCTGAGTTTCAGGAAACGAATAAATTTCCATTCAAATTTCGTCATATTATGTTCGTCATATAGTTTAGAATCATAACAAATCCATTTTTGATGAATGAATCTAGGTGCAGCGAATGACAAAAATACCTATGCATTCAATCAATAATATGATATAATTTATGTATTGTGTATAGACAATAAATTACCCCAAAAAACCAATTGAGATATATCGATATGTATATCAGTGCAACTGAACCTTGATTGTCTTGATTGATTGATAATCTTGGTTTAATTTAAGAAAGACAGCAATTCAGTAACAAGTGGCGTTACAGTTGGTCACAACTGCTTTCTTAATTCTTAGCAATACTTCGATTATATTAGAAGATATGATGTGGCAAAAATTTAATGTGAAAAATCTTGCATAAACCAACTTTATTAGAGCTGGACTCTAATCAGAAGCTCGTCACCGTTTATTTATATTTTCCAGTAACGTTAGTAATGCCAATGAAAATTGCATAAAGAGAAACTGACACGTGTAGAGTAAATATTGACGCGTAACTTTGTAGAATTTGGTCGGAAATGTTATCAGTTTTTAATTTTTTATGATTAAATTATACGTAGTTCAGAGTCACGGACTATACATGTGCGTGCTAGATCTTCCTTCATCTATCTTGTTAAGCTGGATTCGATTACGTGTATGCAACGCCGTGACGAAAATTATTACCAACATGTGGCATAGGTCTATAAAATACGTATTATTGAATTATGCTTTGACCAAGATCAAGATGATATCTTTTCGACCAAAGTTTTTTATAGTCTTATCCAAATAGCGTTGAATATATGTATGTATATACTTTTAAATGTGGTAAGTGTTTATAATCATCTGAAAATCTAGATTTTGTAGCTTGAATAATACAGCAGCATAACAAAGCTCCTCAATCGAATACCTATAGTAGTCAAATTAATAAAGTCATTAGTCTTTTCCAAAAAAACCACTAACACTTTCTAAACACCATTTTTATATCCGATATGGTAGGTGGTTAGAAAAGAGTCCCTTTCGAGATCCCTTTCCACTCGCAGTGCTACAAAATAAACAGGTCCTTTAAAAAAACGGCTAGTCTAGGAACGGGGGAATAGGCCAGTATGACCGTGAAATTAGTGTGGAAAGGCGTTGCGACAAAGCGTCGCTTGGGATGACGAGGTGCAAGCGGCTCCAATTCCCGCGAGTGGCCGCGCCAGGAAAAGACCGCAGGCGATGTCGCTTTGGAAGCTCGCGAGCGGTCCCCGAGTCTTTATCTCTTCCTTTCTTTCCTTGCGCTCGACTTTTCCTTCTTTGAATTTGAGCCGCGTGACTCCCTCGCTCTCGAGCGTAGCTGCTGCTGCCTTTCTTTTTTTGCTCCCGTTACCTCGTTGTGACGCTGGCAGAGTTGCGTTGCACTGCGCCGCGTCGTCGACCGCCGCTGCGTCCCCGGCTGGGTCGCGGCGTTTCTTCCGCGACAAAAAACCCGAAGAAATCGGGCCAAAGCGGAGGGTAAAACAGGCTTTAAGCAAGTTTTTGCCCCGTAGAGAATAGTTTTCCTTCATACTTGCAAAGTTTTCTATTTTTAGATCCTCTTTGACTGCAAAAATCCATACGTTTACCGGGATATTTGCAAGTTCTAAGATAATAGATTTGGCGATCACTGGTTATACTGAGAAACGAAAAAAGTTTTTGATTCAGAATGAACGGGTTGAAAGAGCAGAAGGCAATTTATATTAGGCCATGATGGGGGCCCAGTTTGCAACGTAGCCGTGGAAGTAGGCTGCCGAAAGCGAGATGAAAGCGAAAAAGCACAAGGGCGCACTAAAAGAGCTTTCAAAGGGAGGTCATTCGAATGCTCTCTTGCTCTCCCGGCTTTGATTGTAGGTCTGAGGATGGGGGAGAGCGAGCGGGAGAGCAGGGCTAGCTCGGGATTTGGCGCGTGGCTCGACACACTGGTGTTAGCCTAGTTTCGAGAAATTGGATCACTCTTTGGCTTGTCCCCGGGCAAGATGTCCAACTAGGTCGATTCGCGGCACGTCTGCGTTCAAAAGAAGCTCATCGCTGGCGAATACACACACCGGTGGCAATTAACTTATCGCCGATCACCAGCTGCTGCGTGACCAATGCCATCAGATGCGTAATTAGAGGAGCAGCGATGCCGTGCACTGACTATACCATTTCCAATAGAAAACGGCTTGAAATAAAACAAATAGCATAATTGCAGCGACGAGCAGTACGAAAGCAATGCAGAGACAATCAAATGCAAATGAATGGCGATTGGCAGAGATGCGCGGGCGGACTCGGATCGGGTGCTTTCACGAATACCTTGCATATATACATATACATATGCAGACGTACGGAGTGCCAAAGGCGCGGTCTAGTGCACTTCCAAGAAAATTATTAAAAGGCGATTAGTTCTTCCTGTGGCAGGCAGCTCTTTGGCAATGCAAAAGAAAGTAAAAAGTGCTACGTCACCTTGCGCACCTGCGCTCCAGCACAGTCCGCGGCCCGCCGAGGAAAAAATGAAACAATAGCAACGAAACCGCCATGCGCGCCGATGCCGAGGTGAAGCGGTCGGCAGTTGACTTTTTGCCGGCCCGTTACTTTTTACGGAGGGCCACGGAGTAGTCGCTCGGCGCTCGCGCCCGCTCCTCGCACGCGTGCGCCCCGGCTGCGTGCACGCGCGTGCCGCCGCCGCCCGAGCTGGACCTTTTATGCGGATAGTGTCAGCGACCTCGCGTACTTCCGGCCCTTTGTGCAGCTCATCTCTCGGCCGACTGGCCGTACGACTTGTATCGGCCGGACCTCGCGCACGCTGCACCCATACTTGAACGATGGCCGTTGCTCCCGTTCCCTTCTCTCTCTCTCTCTCTCTCTCTCTCTTTCTCTTCCACTTTGCTTCTTTCGTGCTGAGGCTCTGTCTTATCTCCCGGCCTTTGGAGTGTGCAGCGCAACACTGGAATGCGCCGCGGCCATCTCAGCTTCTAGAGCCCTGCCTTTGCCTGCCCCGCCAATAGGATCTCAACTGGAATTAAGGCTGCTGGGATCACAGATCGCTGAGTCCGCCCAGATTTCAAACTCTCTTACATGTGTGTGCATGTGTGTGTGCTCGTTTATCCTATCCTTTATCAGCACATTTTTAAAAGAAAGCTGTCAAGTTATGCGAGATCAAATGCAATCTAATAGGATTCTTTTGGCTTAGCTAGTTATATCCACAATATAATCAATGCACGATCCGAGGATTAAAATCAAGTGCTGCACTTCTCGAACCTAATCAATCAAAGAAACTAAGATACCAATTGATCCACACAAGCAAGATTATCTTAATAATATAATATGCTGACGACTATCAAACCAAGTTACAAAAGCTTGGTAGTAAATCTAGACAATTCGTCTATTTATAATTGATCTCACTGAAAAATGTATTCTATTAATAAGGATGACTATGCAAGACTGTTATAGACTTTTTTTCTAATCAATGCATTTTTAATAAACTATGAACTTCAAACAAGAATAAATAAGCCTTGAAAAACTTTGCAATCGATTAATGAAGAAAACTTGATAATGCTTAATCGACATCATGTCCCATACGCCGTGTCCAGTGAAGTGCAAACTATGTATCAACGGAAGCGGGCCGATAAGAGCCGCTATATAACAATACGGACACTTTTTCTTCCTCTCTCAGCACTGACAGCTGAGCAGCAATAACCTCGACCTGATTGAGCCGCAAGAGGAGTAAGCGAGACGCGCGTGCTCGCGACTACCCTTGTCGCGCGGCTCCAGCCTCGCGTCAGCGCCCCATGGACCAGGGCATCAAGGGCGCGCACGCGCCTCTCGTCTCGAAAGTGGGTCGAGCAAGCGCGTATTATACTCGCACTGCATCCGCAGCCTCATTAACGCCAGCTGCTTTAACAGACCGAAAAGAGGCGCGCGAAATCATGTCCTCGTACTCCCGTGGGTGCAGTATGCTGCACAGACGGCATTTTTACATGCCCGTTTTACTTTTCTCATGCGCTGTGCTTTACCGAGGCGAAAGCTCCAACGGTACTACACGACCATTTTCACTTTTCCAGAGAAACCATTTTTGTTTTTACTATCTATTCAAGCCAGCCAGCAAACGCTTTGAGAATAATTTAAAAATTTTTAATTTTACATTTTTTTACACGCACCTTGTCACACTTGCACAATCTCCAGTCCGACTTAGCTTGCTCATTGCTTAGTAAGCTACCATTAAACGTACTTTTTTCTCGCCGACAAAAGAATCGTAATCGCGATGATAATACCTCGCTTATTTTTTTAATATATTCTTGAACAGTTTTAAACATATACCCGTACAAAAATAAACAGACCGGTTATGCCAGTCAATTTTTTTAATTTGTCATCTACACAGCGCATTCATATATAATTAAGAGTTTCGTTGAATTTAATGCAAAATAAAATAAATTTTGTAAACCAACAGATTCTTACCAAACATTGTTACGTTAAAGCTATGTGATCTTATTCTGGTATTGAATCGAAATTGTAAGTGTAACTAGTAAAGTAATAAAAAGTGTTAATAATCTGAATTTTAAATACGTAATCTAAGTGTTAATAATTATTTATGTCTAAATTGCTAATGTGTAATCTGAATATTAATAACGTAAATAAACGTTGCATGAAAATTGATGCAGGAATTTCTAAAGTTATAGCTCTGGAGTAGTGAAGTATACGACTAGTGTACTCGATGCTTGATACCAATACTGCACGCATAGTACGAGTGCGTATGCTGGATAGTTTTGCAAAACATATGCCACATAAGTACATGCTTAGAGAATGTACATGTATACCTAATGCTTCAATAGCTCAAGAGCACGCGAGGCTGACTAGTTTTCAGCTAGATAAAACCTTTCTAGCAAGAAAGAGCCTGAACACGAGATAAGGGGCTGCTGATCTATAAGGGGGATTAGGAAAAATATCTTTCCAATGAAAATAGAAGTAACATTGCCAAGTTCCTTGCTTTCCATTCGAGAAAAACAAGCAAAAAGTAAAGTGAACACTCCCGAACTACTTCCTACTCCTAATAAATCAACGTGATTATCCACTTATTATTTTTCTTTTTCTTGATTCCTTCTTTTCTTTCTCTGTGCTCTCCATTGTTTAAGATAAGAAAATTATTTGAGATTTTTATAAGATGATGATTGATTTCACAGACAAATGATGTGTTAAATCAAATATTGATACATGTATCTTACGATGCGATTCAGGGGATATGATTCTTGCGGCCAGAATACGTGATAAAACTCATCCGATTCAGAAATAAAATCTTAGTTTGACCTAGCACAAGACAGCTATGCACAAATAACATTATCATTCCTAGTACTTCTCGCCACCTTGTATTACTAGCGACAAAACAGTCATTTACGCAACAAATAAGTATTCATGAAAACGAGCAACGGGCGTACTGAATCGTAATAATTCATTCCTTGCATATTACACGCGTATAGGTAATAACGATCCTGTGCTTAACAACATATCGCCATTGTCATTCAGTGTTCGACCAAGTGAGCAAATGTTTCGCTGTACAAAGAAAAGGCGGAGGGACGAGGAATGCCTAAAGTGTTGCACAAGAGGACAAGTGCTATCGTACTGTACAGAAAACTCGCGGACGAATCAATAAGTGGAAGCGTGAGTGCATGGGAGCGGAAGTCGTGAACTTTCATTGGCGGTGACCCCTTTGCCCGCGGGGCGGCACGTCCGTGTCGTGCAGTCGCCAGCCGCCTTCTACTGCACTCCAAGAGTTGTGTACGCGCGAGCAAGTGGGTCGTCTTCACCTTCGGGCGCAACGCGCGGATTAACAGCTGACATGTGAGGTAGGAGCTGGTGCTTTGGATTTTTAACTCATCTGATGATATCGTAGCCTTGATTTATAGATTCTCTCTTTCGTCCGTTTCCGCTACATTGCCACTGGCAATGGTCTTGGTTTATAATATGTCAAAAATTTTATTTTATATTGTACCAACAGAGTGAAATTCAAAACAAATCAAGTTAAAGTTACTCACATTTAAAGAAAGCTCGGTAAGAAAAAGTAGGTTCGTCAACTCACCTGAAACAAAAAAAGGTATAGAAATTAGATCAATATTTTAAAAGTAATATCATTAAATATTGTATACTATGTATTATTTTAAGGATAATGAGCACAAAAAAAATCAAACAAAAACCGTTTTGGCACAACCACAACCGTTGCAAAAGTACTCAAAACACAATCGTCCACATGAATGACAAAGGCTCGTAAGACCTTGAGTTTCGTATACTCGTCCACAGAGACGTATTCCGCTTCATGGACAACGGCACATTGTACCCAACTCCAATGACCGCTATTGACAAGGTCAAAGAAAAATGAGTGGCGAATATAAATCACAATTAACGTTCGACGGGACACGTGAATTTTTCGTGTGATGTTCGATCATGGGGCGAGTTCAAGCCGTTATATAGTCACTGGAACACTGCCGCTGGACAACGGGCGAAAATCTATTCATGATATACGTCTTCAGTATTCCCGCGGAAGTATTGCCGAGTCGCCTCACGTACTGAGGGAACGTCGGCGATATTTGAAAATGCGCCTCTCTACCGACGACTCTTACTCGCATTAGGGGGCCGATCACGTCCCGCCCTCCAAAGACTCTTTCCGACTTTCTTCCTCCGATACTTGTGGTGACGGCAAAGGAAGCTCACTGCCTAACATAATGACTTCTCCTGCAGCTACAGATTGATGAATCTGCAAAATGGCTGATGACCATATAAGCTAATAAATACTATTATTTCTTTTTGCCTCACAACATTTTTTATATTGTATTTACAATCTTAGTGACCTTTACAAATATTATATATGGAATAAATTAGATTTTAATATTGTTTAATACAAGATTTTTTGTATTTCATAAATTATATTGAATATTAAATATAGGCACAGATAATGATACATTCCTCACTTTACTAAAAAAATATATAATTTTAAAAGTATGGGACAATTCCTTAAACAATTCTTCTAATGGACTAACGGCACCGTCATGGTGAAAAGTCAACAAGAAAAGATGAAGTTTAAAGAGAAAACAAATGAATAAAATCAAGGAAATGTGACGAAAAATAATGTGAAAAAGTAAAGCAGAAAATACAGAATGTATAAAACTGAAGAAGAAATATAAAATAATGTAACATAAAATTATTTAGTAAGTCATAAATTGTAAGTTGAAACGATCAGTATATATTATCTTAAATTTGTGCCATATTTTAGGACCATAATTAAATAAATTAGATAAACATTCACATCTAAAACTTTAATGGTCAGTAAAAAAAGCTAGAGCTAATATTTAGATCGCTTACTTAAAAGTTACTCCTAACAATTAAAAACATAAATAATTAAAATAAAAAATGATAAACAGCTGATATACAGCAGAATAAATAAACTAAGCATAAAAGTAGTGAGAATTATTAAAGATAATTAATTGAATAAGTGCGGGAAAATAATTGCAATAAATTTAAGATAATTTATGTTGAAAAATTGCACGAAACAAACACAAATATAATATACATATATTTGAAGACATTTATGAACATTATAAAATATTTCTATTCTACTCGGTATTATATATGCAGTATGTAAACTGTCTAAAAGTGATAGTGATGGCAGACAATAAAATATAATAATAATGATAAAAATTTATAGATACACAATTGCAATAATTTGTATTGAACAACAAGTTTTTAATGATGTCATTACAGTATATATCATAATGAGACTTGACCGACACAAATCGTGGAAGTGAAGAAAAAGAGAGAGAGTTTATTCGTGAATTACCACAGATTGATGATTGCAGAGAGGCAGAACGCTTTCACCTGCATATGCAGAATCGAGATTCAAGGAACTACTCTATGAACATCCTATCTTAGTGAAGCCGTGGATAACTTTTGAAGATAAAATGATCCATCAGATCAACTTAAATATTTTTTAAGCTTAATAAACTGATAAACATAATGTAATTTCCGTTATAATCATTTAGATTGATTACTTTTTCCTGTTGGTATTAATAATCAATAATTTTTTTAAATTAAACTGTCAATAAAATTATATTTATTAAATTATTAATATTTCAGTATGTAATTACAAGTATTCACGAGATCCTAGTGACAAGTCGTATAAAAAATCTTTGAAAGTCATAATAGATGTTCTATATCTCAGAACTCACGGTAATCTATGAATCAAACTGAGCTCCATTAACAAAGTAAAGCGTTAGAATGGAAAAGTCTGAACGCTTCTGGCAGAATAATAACAGTAACAAAGAAGTATAATAAAATAATGGATAATTATTCAGATTGAGATTCTCAATATTAAAATGTACAGCCAATAATGTTGAAATTTTAAAGCTTTTTTTATTTTAAATTTCAAAAATAGAAATACTTAAAAATTATAATTAGCCAATTCTTTAAGCTGCAGTCTAAGTTATATTCAACATTTTGAAAAATAAATATGATATAAAAAATAACAAATCTTTGAAATTTGTTCCTATACTCTTTCATGTAGTTCTGAATAAAGCTTTTATAACACATTTTTTTCAAAACAAATTACGTATATATTGCGAAAGATTGTGTACTGTACTATAAAAACGAATTTTTGAAGATTTAGCGATTCGTCAGAAGTTAATTTAATATCCAATCAAAATGATATGAATTATATGTCTTACCATTTACGTGAAGCAATACAAGAAAAAGAAAACGTAAAACGAAAGATCTAACCTTGTAGAACAATTAAATCATTTGCTTTCCGTCTATTCACTTATTATTTTGTTTTTGAGCCATACAGTTTCCCAGTTACATACAATAGCTCTTTCCATTTGGGATGTACAACCTTAGAATTGTTTATAAGAAAAATACACAGTTATTATACACCTATCATGGACCTAAAGTCACGTGCTTAGTCACGTGGTGTTTGTAGAGAAGGAAAAAGAATGACTCCTATAGAGAAGGTCGACCTCTCATCTAACCTTTGGTTGCGTTCATGCGCGTGTCCGTATCAAGTGCCTGTGATTCGACTCAACTGCACCTATGTAGGATAGTGACACGTGCACACAACTTCTAATCTTCCGCGATAGCGTATGTCAAGGGCGTGTGCATGAGATAGGTACAGAGAAGAGAGACGAGGACATCGAGGGAGAGAAAAAGCGCGACTGCGGTGATTACCGGGGGGACACGCGTCATCAATATAATCTTGCGCGCGAACGACTGCCGGATTTCAAGGGGACCCCGGCAGACCAAGAGTCTCCGGACACACTTAATCGCTTGCAGCATGAGTTCTTTCTCGTGTAGCTCGATGACGCAGACGTGAGATAGTGCGCATTCGTATTAACTCACCGAACTCTTGAATTTTATAACTACCAATTTGGACAAGCTTAAGTGTGCAAAAACTTTTACTAACGTATTGACAAAACATAAAATATAAATTATTTAGTTATTTGACAATATATTTTTACAATCTGTGACTACGGTGATAATAATCAATGTAAAAGTTAAAATAAAACCTCAATTAGATTAGGTAGACTGTAATTATAAGATCACAATAGCGGAAATGCAGTTATCGCTTTCTGGTTTCAAATGCTTTTACAGAATATAATTTTTTATAGGAAAATAAAGTAAAATGGTCGTTATCCATAAAAGCAGGAAACACTGGAAAGAAATAAATATCCTGATAACTGGCCATTTCAAATAATCTGCACGATCATTAAGTACATGTGGTCTCTATTATCAAGTCGAACTGGTTTAAGGTAGCGCATTTGAAAAACAAGCACATCGACGGTTTTGCTGCAGTTGTAACCTGTAATTGGGTCTGACTTGGTTGAGGATGTTTGGTGAATGTTCGAGGTGTACGGTGGATCACTAGTATATAGAGTCCTCGACGGTCAAGCCTCGGCCATAAGTGCCTAACATATACGCACGCCACCGGTAGTCTAGTAAAGTCACAGCGCACGCAATACAGCCATTCCCGGCACGAGCACCAAACATTAATTTCGCACAATCGGGCATTTTTCTGCCCTCACCATGTGTTATTTACGCCGCTCGTCTTACTGTTACGGGGAGCTACTTGTTCTTTTCCCCATTCGTTCAACCGACAAAATATCGCCGCTGGAGCGCAATTGCGAAAGGATTTATATAAGGAGTCGAGAATTTTCCGTAGCTATGTATTACCAATCGCTATAGAATTCTTACTTCGAGCCTTACTCACATATCTGATTCGAGCGAATGTTCAGATGCATACGAGGGCACTCTCGACTGCGCTAACAAGTAATTTTCAGTATCTATCGATAGCACATATTGACCAAAGTGCTGGGCCGCATATTGAAATATTTACTACATTTATAAAACTTTTTAGGTATTCTTGCAACGATATAATACTGATTTTATTTATAAATAAAATGCACGACAAATTAAATAGTTTCGTTTCAAGTTTGTTTATAACTTTTTATTGTGGAAGAATCAGTTTCGTGGAAACTTTTTGCACGAATAAGATAAAAGCAATGAGACTCGCAATGAGCATTCGTTGTTCATCATCATTTATTGAATGTTCCAAGCATAATTGTAGGTTAGGCAGGTGCAATTTAATGAGTTAAAAGCAATCCTGAATACGTATACATTTTACGATTTTCTTGAAAGATATCCTTATTGCATAAGCATTCTTATTTGAATGTCTCAGAAACGTTGGTAAAAGTTACCGAGCATAATACATACGTGTATCTATATGCGAGTAACTGCATTTCCAAATATGGAGGCAAATTCAACAACGTATCCAAGCATTTGTTGAAGTTAAGAATTGACACAAGATTCTTAAGATTTGGCATAACAAAGAATTCTTTAACGTGTAACTAGCAAGTTAAGAGAATGTTGAACTAAACACAGTTTGCAAAATTCAAACGCGCAAACAACCTTAACCATTCGTTATACCAATGATTAGAATTCATCGTAGAGCTATGTAGCTCTTTTGTTAATAACTGTAGAATAGGACTTTCAAACAATTTAAACATTGAACAACGTGCAACAACAGAAGCCACATTTGAAAGGTTACTGCTGCGCGATACCGATCCAATAAGCATCCAGTCACGCAACCTATTATAATGAGAACATTGTTTTATATAGTCTGGAAAAATGATGCCGCCATCTCATTCTGTTTGAAGAAAAAAGAAAATCTGCAGCAACTAAAATAAATCGTATTGCTTTTAGGTCTGCCGAAGGGTCGGACCTGCCAGAACATTATTGAGAATTTAATACGCTATATGAATAATGAGCTCCCCCGGTTGCGAAGATAGCGTGTCTCATTGTGCGTAAATATTCATTTGAAGGCTGATCGCTGGATAACTGCTACTGTATCTACTGAATAGGCGTTCCGTAAGTTACAATGAAAGGTTTAATATATTTGAGGTGCTATATGATTTTTTCATTTGTTTTAAAATCAATAGCGAGTCGTTATCTCGTACAGCGCTCACATTTATCAGAAAATCTTTGCAACTGTGTCAATTTATACATAAATAGTGAAATGCCATTCATTCATCAATTTATTGTTCTTATTATTTCACACCTGAGATAAAGTACAAAATAGTCTATTCATTCGCATTCGAGCGTAACCCTAGATCATAAAGTACAAAATCTAATTGTAATGCTTTCAAATTTTCTGAAAAAGTTTCGTAAAAAATCATGTAACAATTATACGACTATTCACTGTAAGTTGGAATTGGAATTCAAAAATATAAAATACGCAACAGCTGCACGTAACTCGCTCAGAAACTTGTTCTATTTCCATGCTTCGTTACAGTAGCGAACCACGCAAGAAGACGCCGCTCAATGTCAGGCCTGCAGGCAACGAGTAGCAACGCCTACCAAATAATCGTATATTGCAAATACTGAATGGAAGAGAAACGATAAATACTTAGCAAGCTCCGCAAATGGCGCAGCGCAGAGTTAAGCAATGGACAATCGTCACATTTCTTTTCACCGAATCGTATATACCCAATTAGAGCCAGCCGTTGCGACAATAAATCTCGCATACGTAAGTCTCGCCTAAATTCTCGTCTCGACTCATGTATATACACTTGAATTTGTATAGCGTTACATGCACATTAGCTGAACCAAGGTTGAACTCAAATCTAAGCTCTGAAAAGTCACCAGCTGATGCAGTAGTTAAGTCTAATACTAATTGGTATTTATTATCTACTTATTCTGTCTCATATAACAAACACATACATTATATTGTGTAATTGAATTATAGGAAGGAATTTTAATTGTTTTTATGCTTGTATTATTTCTTATTTATGTAGTTCGGTTTAATTAAATTACGATTGGTGTTGGATAAATTGCACGTTTTCCTATATACTATATAATAGTTCAAAATTTAATATGTTTTATCCCGTGATTGTCTATTTTAACTGTAATTGTAATGACCTATGTATCTGAAAATCTTGAGCACCCTACTTTGGTCGGTCCCATACGATATCACGCTGTACTGCTATTACAAAGGCTAAACGAATACTCAGCGAACGAGACTTACCTTGAAACGTAGCTCGCCCTTTCTTTTCTATCATCTACGCACTCGCCACAATTCAGTGCACATGGACTTTACTATTGTTCACTAGTAACGATTCTTGGAATTCCCTCCAGAGCATTTATACGAGTATTTATACACATACCCGAGAATAAGCCGCTACGAAACTCTACCAATTGCAATTTATTAGTTTCTATGTCTTTCAATATAGATACGAGCATTTACAATTTATTTTTCACATAAGCGAACTAACAACGGAGTAGTAAAACAGAATATTTTATTATTAATGAGTAATTCATTATAATTTCACACGTATTTTAATATTGTTTACAGTGCTAACAGATCTAATAAATATTTGTAGCATACTGTATCCTCACGGCATCATTTACATATATTATATTTATAGATATACGCACTAGAATCAAAGCATTTCATAACGCCACATTCATTTTATCACGATGAAATGGAGTTCATTTGCTCACTCATTTTATTTCAATTAAAGAAACTTCCCGTGTATAAATAAGCTTGCACATTATTACCTACGCGATTTAAATACACTCGATTTTCTCTCGAGTTTTTTTCTAGGCATATTTATTAACTCAGCTCATGGCAAAGACAGTTCAGGCCAATGTGAATCCACTGAGTTCGAAAAAGCGAATAATCCGAGGTCAATCGCTGATTGAACGAGAGATTCGTCATGCATATCTAATGCCAGTGCTGTGCCGACTAGGCGTAGCGAGGGCTAGTAGGATGTTATGTATGCGCGCATGAGCGACCGAGGGTCTAAGAGATCTAAGAAGCGATGGCATCGCCTGGAAGGAAAAGGTTGTGGCGCGGCGTCGACTAGCCAAAAACAAAAAAAAAGAGGAAGGTACGAGTAGAAAACAGCAGTCGAGTTGATTAGTGGCTCTGGCAATCACCAGCTCCTGCACACAGGAATCTGCCTCAAGAGCCAAGTGCGTTTTTACCGCGAAAACTAATTATTGACCCGATTTTGAACCGGCAATTACCAAACGTCGGGCCTCGAGTGTAATCTCGTGAGCACAGGGGAAGAAATGAGAGAAGAGGGGAGACGAAATTACCGAGAGCGTCAAGATTAACGATCTTTTTTACACGACTTGATTAATATTGATCATAAATATTTATAGCATCCAATTTCAGCTCATGCTGTTACGCACTGTAAATTTGCCTGCGGAGCTTCTAAAAACTCAAAGCAATCGTTAAAATTTGGACTATCGGAAGCTACGATCGTAATTATTATGTATTATCGATTGAAAAAGACGAACTCTTTTATTTCTTTGATTTGTGATCGCATATATTATAATATTTTTCTTTATAAAGGGATTAGCTCGCAGTTTAATTTTTCTTTTTAATTCTAATCAAGATTGAATTGTAATGGATCGCTTGATAAAAAGCAGTCTTACTCACCATTTTGAGGGTTTCCTCTGGCCTGAGAAGGTAGAACATGGACTGAAGATGCTGCTGGATGTCGCATCCTGCCGCCGAGACTCGCCGGGATGGCCGGGCTCGTTCGTTCGGCGGCAGCACTAACGCCGCGCCTTTTCCCGCGAAGTAACATTCGCTCAAACTACAATGAGAAAAAAATGTCCTTACTGAATAAATTTATTTAAGTTATTCTTTTTCGTAACAAGTTTACACAAAACCATTTCAAACATTTTCTTTAATTCTAAATCTCATCTATAGTACTTACTAATATAATTAAAAATTTAAAAATGGTCCACCAAATATTTCTCATTTTTATTGGTTATTAAAAATTAGTTCTAAAAATTGGTTCGTATTAATATGTACTGAATTGATTTCATGTAATTTCTAAAAACTCTAATTGCAATATTCGTCGAGGAATTTCAATTACTACGATGTATTAATCGGATAACGTTCTTTCGCAATGTTTCATTCAAAACTTCATTGTATATACTGTCGTCACTTATTTATAAAATCTTACTTGCATTAAAGTAACATGTTAATATAAATATTAAGATTTTTAAAACATCAGCTCCTCCTTCATAAAATTTTGTTTATAACAGTACTCTTGCACAACAGTTTAATTAATACACACTAAATGAAAAAGGGAAAATCCATTATAACTACATAATCGTTTTTCTATTAACTAATGTGTATTCTAACCAGTCAGAAGCGCGTATGTACAGTTAAAGGAAATAAGCTAAATGATCAAAGGCAATACGCCAAGCACAAAGATACTATCGGGATTGCCTCCATGCAAAATCGAGTCCACGGTTCAATTAATTAATCAATTGGTGAGAATCACGGCTCAAGAAATGGTTCCATCATTGAAGCCAATCGGGAGCAGCGTCTCTCTGGTATATAGGCGAGCTATGCCCCTCCCATTCATCGTACTTATAACATTAAAGAAAAGAAATGAGTAAAAAAAAAGAAATGCAGCGATCGAGAAAGGACTCGTGATTTATCGGAGAAGCAGTAAGCGGTTGCCGCCATTCCAAGGGCCATTTAGGTTTTCGATTAGTCGAATGTGTAGCTGGCTACTGCATTACGTTGATGTAAAAAAGCGCGTGCGCGCGATCGCTATCTCATCCCACGCGGCCGCGAGCTGCATCTCTTAACTATATTTAATCTCTGCGTTATTATTCAAAAAGTCATTAAGTATAATTATACATGTCGTAGGAACACTTGCAAGTCTTGCACGTTGTAAAATATAATTAATTCTGTATCATTTTGAAAATTAAAAATTTTTTTAATATTATAAAAATTAGAAGTAATTTAATTAACACGTTTATAATCATAGCCTTTAAAATTAAATCATAACGAAAGAAAATTGGTAATAACTTCTTATAGCACATTCTAAAAATAATACATTAAGAAAATTAAACAAATTTCAAACAAATATGTTTTTGTGTTTATTTTCTCCATTGTTTATAAAATAATAAAAATCAATGCATATATATACATACATAATGAGACGTTAATTGTAGTGGAAAACTTTGTCTCTATTTCCTACGCTATTTCCAAAAATGAAAATCTTTATAGTTTTTGCTTTATATATAACATACTTGCTTATTTAATGTCGTGCCAACTTCTGAGATTGAAGAAATATCACCTGTCATATAGTTTTCACTTTATTAGATTCATTTTCATCGTATATATAATGATACTATATCATGGATATTTTATAAACAAGATACATTTTGTATTCGTCTTACAATTGGAAATCTCCCCTCACACTCGATTGTAATGTTTATGCGTGCGTTTTATTGTATGCTCGATTATAAAAGACGAATGGTAGAAAGAATCAATTATAATTTATTCGTTGATTAGTTGCATCAATCGTATATAATTAAATAAATATCAAATTTATAAAATTAAACAAGATAATTTTCTAACGTTTAACAAGATAAGAATTAGAGATTGTGGAAAAAATGAGCCTATAATATATTATTAAGCTTATACCACTGGTCAGTTGCAGAGAATTGAAAAGAATATGAAAAATGCAAAGGTACGCTCGCATAGTTAGATAGAATAGAAAGGTAAAGGATTAAAAGAGCGGCAAGTCGGAGCATCCTTGAGCGTGGCACTTTCGTACAAAAAATGGGCGGAAAGCTCATAAAAAGCCTTCTTCCTGAGGCATCGTAAAAGCAAAATCGCGAACCCAACGCAATGTAGAAAGAAGCAAATCAATATTCTCGAAATTCCAAACCGTAGGTGGCCGAGTCGTGGGCAGGTCGCGGCTGCCGAGCGCTATACACGTACGCGAGCACCACTGGAATTCCCATTAGACGGCGTACTGTACTGCCACGGAGCAAGCTTTCCTCTACAGTAGTTGATCTCCGACGTCGCATTCCGAAGAGACGGTCTGTATAGATATCTGCGTCGGGCCTAAAGCTCGCGGGGTCCTGACTTTTACCGCGTAATCGAAAGCTACCAATTAAGGAGATTGCACGGTTCGTATCAATAAAAATACACAAGCTTTTTACTTTAGAAAGGATTTCGTGAGTGACAACGTGACAATAGATAGGACAAATTAACGAAGAGATGCAGATAAATAGTTTGTTATTTTTAGTAATGACGAAAAGACAAGCACTACTTTGTTAATTAAAGTTGCAATTAAATGAACGAATTCAAGCGGTTTAAGTGCTTATCTTTGTGATTGCGAGTAAGCTGCCCTGCAAATGAAAAGTGCCCTGTCACGTGTTTTGCACTTGTGGTAATGACGACAATGGTTTATAATAGTTTCATTATACGAATAACAACGAATACAAGTAGGTGGAGCTAGATTGGCGACAGCAGCAGAGCAAACTATATTAGGCGATTACACTCTTTTTACAAAAATCTTCCCAAACAATGCTAAATCTTTAAAATTCTAGTCTGTGCTATTTTATGTCAAATTTTATTAGAAACCAAATCTGAACATCTTATAATAAGTCATTAAATTGATTTTCTCTCTCAATGGTTCGAAATAAATATTGATTCTATTATTATTTATATTAACTAAAATTGCATTGTCGGAGTTGGAAAAAAAATCTGCTATTCTCCAAGTTGGCACATTGTCATCAAAAGGATTTTCACTTGTACTGCGAAAGAGAAATGAAATAATATCAAAATGAATAAAAAAAATAAACTCTTGCTGTCTTGTCGGGGAGAAGTTATCGGACAACTAGCTGCAACCAGCGCAGCTGCAGCTTCCGCGGGTCGGTTGTAATTGAATTTCCTCCGATAAGAAAGTTAGGTCGGAGCTGAGTGGCGCTGTTTGCAACGGTGGCTCTCCAGATGCAATTATCGAGACCGACCGTTAATAATGTTGAACTAACGTTATATAATCGGACTCGTCGGAAGCACGCCATTTCTAAGGTGCTTTGTCTTACAAACTTTAAGTATGACATTCTTTTCTGCAAGTTTAATTACTTGATTTTTCAAAACTACCATATATTTTATTGGATAAAAAAATTCTCCATCAAAATAATTACGTTTTCTGCTTTGTTTAATTTAATGGTTATTTTTATTAATTCAACCTCGTGTGTGCGTGTAAGTACATAATTGTTTTTTAAGGTTGCCTTTATGTGTTAATTAATATATTAATGTATATTAATTCGTTATTATACAAAAAAATTACAAAGAAAAATATATCCAGTAATATTTGGTTTAAGATTGGCCATGTACGGAAACTCAATATAAAAAGTTTGTATTAAGTGTATTAATTTTTCCTTTAGATATTTTCTTATTTGTTAGCGTGATTCCTTCAGTGCTTCAAGAATCAGCTGTGAAGGAGGGCATCGAACGCTAGTTAATGCGTTTCTCTAACAATGGCAGTGCCGCACTGCTGCGTATTATCAACTCGGCTGGGGCAATAACATTTTTCAAGCTATACTACCATTCTATAACCAGAATTTTTCCCGAGAAATTGATTTAAAACAAGCAACGACACGGGGCACTTGATGCACTTAACCTATAATGCAGGAGCGCATATATAGCTCAGCGTTCACCGAATTGAAAAGGAATGAAATCGTAATGGGCTTTTATTTATAAAGCGTAGCGAGGAGTTGTCGCGCGTCGACCGAGCTTAAATTCTCGTTAGTCGCTCTGGGATTTTATTTTGACGATGGGAATGTTGGCGGGGAGCTGGGTGATATAGTGGCGCAACGGCGCATCCTGTCACCTTGCCAGCGCGTAATTTGTGCGCTACTTAGCTTGTTCCGTGAAACCCGTAAACTACGCATTGACGTGGCAGCATCGAGGCGGGAACCCTAGCCGCGGCCCGCGGAGGCAAGTGCAAGGCACACTTCCTCGGCGAAGGAGGGAAAAGGGAGGGAAGAGGGGCGCGGGGGCGCCAGGTAAACAGCTGGCGGAGCCGCCGCGGACGGATTCGGCGCAGCAGCGAGATCGAGTTTCACGCGGCGGGAGGCTGGGCCGCGATACCTACCCGATGGGGCGCAGGTTGGCCGCCGCCGCCCCTGGCGCTCCCGAGGTCTCCTCCGTTATGGGGCCTGGGGGGCTTCGGCGCGAGGGCAGCGGGCAGCGGACACCTGCCGCCGACGTCTTCCCCTGGGCGGCGGCCTCGCCGCGGGCAGGGCCTTCCGGGGCCGATTAGCGGGCCATGGCCACAGCGGGGCACTCGGCTCTCTCACGGCACCCGCGAACTCGACCGGGGAGGAAGGGGGCCTACGTCCCCAGGAGGCCGACGCGGTCACTCGGTGGGGAAGCCGCGGTCACGGGGGGAGTCGGAGCGAGTGTCCATGCCGCGGGCGCCGCGGTCCACTCGCCTCGGGGGATCGCGCCGGATGCTGCGGCTCGAGCGTCTGCCGGGATACTGAAATCGCGCCTCGCCCGCGGGTTTAAGGTGAGACTGGCGCGTGGGCGCGCTTAGTTGGGTCGGGTTAGCCCGCGGGGGACGGTTCGGTCGCGCCAGAGCGTATATCGGTCCCGCCGCGGCTATTCTTGGTGCGCCGGGCGCGCGCCCTCGCGGACCCGCCGCCTCCCGCCCGATTCGGGGAAGCCGCTCCGCGGCGCACTGCCGCTCCTCTCGGGAGCCGCAGCGGGGGACGGCCCGTCCGATTCCGATTCCGAGTCCGATTCGCCCAAACCGCCCCAAGCGCTTCTGCGCGGCCGCTTTTTTCCGCGCCTCTCGGTCCAGGCCCGGCCGCTCCGCGCCTTCCTTCCTGCCCTCGCTGCATCCGCGCCTCGACTCTTCAAGGTTATGCTGTTTTATCGTTATTTCGGCACGATGTTGTTGTCGGGGAGCCGACGGCTCGAGAGGTCAAGCCGGCAGGCCGAGCCTCGGAACGATCCGGTCGCTCATTGAGGATCGCCAAGCCAGGAATGAGCCACAAAGCCTCTCTTTCTTCTCGCTATATTTGAAATTCTCGCGCTCGCTCGCGGGCCAACGGTTTATTGTTGTTTCGCGATCGTGACGACGCTCGTGATTTATTAATGCTTTCCATGCGTTTTGCTTGGTTTTGCGGGGCTGTGTACCGTACAGATTGTACAAGATGGCAAGCGACGGGGCTCGAGGCGAGACCCGCATCCCAGTGAATGGCCGCACCTCGCCGCGGGAGCGCCGATTGCCGATTCCCCGTGTTTCACTTTCTGTTTCGTTACAGCACTGCTTGTGCCGAGACCTGCGCGCGCCGGAAAATCTTTCCCATTGTCTTTGCATATTCATTAAAGCTTAGCTGTTATTGTTCCTCGGGCTTCGCCAATGCCAGACCTCACACTCTTTATAGCTTATTACTTTCTTTGCCACCTTTCCCTTTAAAATTTGCCGTAAAAACTATTCTTTTTCTCTCTGTTACATCGAATTTTAAGTTTTATAAATCATAATAAATTATATTGACTCTTTTTCTAACGGCAAAATAATATAATACATAAAAATTTTTAAAATTACTGCACTTCGATTTGTAGCTTCGACCGTGTTTGCGACCAAACTCGGATTATGAGTTTTTTAAAAAAGTAAAAGATATGCATTTATAAACAAAGCTGAAACAGAAAGAATGAAGCAAAAAATATCGAACGATGTTGACAACGGAATAAAAAATACAAAGTTATTTGATAAATTACGTTTCTTACTTCTACTGCTTACAAGTTAATCACATTAATACATTCTTTTCCACTTTTTGCGTAGATATTAAACTTTAATCTGCAATTTCTTTTGCTCTAAGACCTTAAAAACTTTGTTTCCTAACAAGTAGGCACTCGATAACGTAAAGTAATTTTTCCAAAGATACCAGACGCACCAAAACGATAAGGTGTATTTATAAGTAAATCCACTACCAAAAAAGAGCAAAAATTAAGATAATTATGTGAGCATCTTCTTCGTAATTCAGCTACTTAGAACTACTTAGAATAAGTAGAGAATCGTGTTCGAGCTTTTTAGCTGATGGGCCGCAGTTTGTCCGACGGCAGGCAACAAGACCCGTGCGAAATTGCATTTGGCTGTAGAACTTGTTTTTGAGTATATCGGCGGCATCGAAGAAATACGAAAGACATTTGGAATCAGAGGTCGTTTGTAGTTTATAAAAATTAATAATGACCAGTTAAGGAATCTAGGGGCTCAAAACTTTAGTATTATGTATCATCTTTTCAGGGTCGTAAACACAGCTATACTCGTTGTTGTTGAACAATTAAACGAATGGAATTTAATTAAAAAATATCTAGACTGTGATCGAATTTCACCTTTGTTATTTATCCGTCAGAATACACTTTTAACAAACTGCAGCAGAGACTGCTTTTCAACAAAAATCACATTTTAAAAACGTACGAATAACGAGTTGCGGCGCTAACTCTAACAATTTTTCTCTGGCGTGTCCTACATATACAACTCGTACAAACTACCGACGTTTCTAGAGTGAAAAAAAGTGACAAGGGCAGGAGTACGCCAATCGATAACCTAGCTCAACGTAACCCACAATTTTTAAAACGCGGGCGCGTAGTTGCAAAGGATTCATTTGCACGAGAGCTTGCGTCACGTATCGACTGTCTTTCAAATTCTGCAGCCCTCGATAATATTGGATGCTGCGAAGTTGAGCGTCTCGCGGCGCCGCTTCGAAGAGGAACGCATTGGCGTGCAGCAGCGGTGCGCGGGAGTTAAGTTATCGCTTCCAGGAACGTCGATCCATTGTAACGCGAATCGTTCCGACGACTCTTCCTATCTGGCGGGCGCGTGTGCGCGACACGACGTCCGTGTCTCTTCGTAGTCGACCCCCTTCTCCACGCCGAAGTTGATCAATAAGCGGGTGGGCAGCTCGCGGCCGAGTTCGCGCCACTGCGAGCCTCGCTAATAATCCTGCCGCCCGCGCTCCAGAGGCAGTCATGCGCGAAAAGGTTATCGTAGCTTGACGCTCGCTCTGCCGGCAAACTGTTGCTTTGAGATTTCTGTCGTATTTCTCCGGATTGACACCGATGCTTTCGCATCGCTGACTTCTTTTTATGCCCCCCGCCCATTGTACAAAGCTGCAACTTTATCGTTATTTTCAACATTGCACTTGGGATGACTATTGCAGTATGTGATGATAGTGACATGAATGTCCATCCGGTTTCTTGCAATAAATATAGTATAAATTACTGTGTCGTACAGTGCTCAATATTTCATATATCTGTAAGGTTTTTCCATTTTTTGATGGTGCATTCAGAGTTTAATGCCCCGTTAGATCAAATAAACCAGTTCACTTGCAGTCGGTCGTATAAATGTTCTTCGCTAAGACTGCTCGATAAAAATTATTCGGAGAAGCTTCTGCACTGAACCAAGAGCTGCAGTCCAAGGGCTAAAAATACTCTCTTGTCGAGCAATGAGCATCCGCGTTCCACAGATACACTTGTAGAGTGAGCTGAGCTCTCGGCTCTGCACGCCTGCATCTCCAATTGTGACTCTCGCCTGCCTGCCTTTTCTCTCTCTCCTTTATCTCTTGAATTATTGTACCTAACTGAACGCGGGCCTTACGCAAGTGGTGAACGCATCGGGAGTAACAAACTCAACTTACGAGACATCTCACGCACCGACTTCTCGGGCAAACGCTTACGCTCTGCACATAAATTAATCGTTAAATTATAACCATATTATACAATCGTTTTTCATTGGAATATACACGTATTATATTTTATCCTCGATTTTATCGTCATACAAAAATATCAATTAGCTCACAATATTCCTCAACAATACGAAGAACACTCAAAAAACTCAACCATTAAATTCATAGACAAAGGACATAAAATTCAAAAAGATTATTTAATATGATAATAAGTTTCTACATATAAATGAAATATTCTGAGCTAGATAAAACTTACATACTTTTTGGGGCATTCAATAGGATCTTGCGAAGTATAATTAGGTTACGTTCTACTAATTTGATCATTAATCTTGGATTTATTTACCTTACAATGGATTTAAAAGTGTAAAGTTTTACACAGCGAAATCATCTGCTAATGGGAAAGTATCAGTTATTTTCTCAGAATTTCAGACATTTCCTAGAAACATGCATTTTTCACTATTTATTTTACTTTTATAGTCAGCTTTACTTTTAGATTTTTAATGTACGTGTAATTTAATAATTGATCACTTTATTTGAAACTTTGTTTGTTTAAATTACATGTTTCTCTTCATATTGAAGGTAGCTTCCAATGTATACATTATACGCTTTAATTGCGCAAATGTAGAAATAGCGAACTATCAAATGTCGCAATAGTAACATAAACAAACAACGATGAAGAAGTTGCCAGATGCCATCACCTCTATAGAAAGATGAAATAATCTTGCGAGATGTTTGCGAGTTGCGTACGTGAGAACAGCCAATTGTCGAATTAAACGTGGAGGGAGTCAGATATTGTCCGTTACAATCGAAAGTATAGCTGTATTCAGTCTGATTCTCACGTGATTCGAGTCCACGCGACGTAGCACACAGTACAATACAATGTGTCTCGCGGACGTACCACCGAACAAATTATAAAAAAACAATGGATCTCCGCCCGTATATCCATATAGTAGTTCACGGATCATGCATGGTACATTCGAGCTGGTATACTGCGTCTCCAGGCGCGCAGTTCCGCCGAGGATCGAAAGTGAATGGGCCTCTTTCCCGTTCCAACAATGACTTCATGAATTGTAAGGTTAAGTATTGTTAACGGAGATATTAAAGAAAATCTATAGCACGTAGGATACTTTATACAAAGAAGGGTGATATGCTGTTCCACTTTTTCCTTGGTACTCGTCGATTGTCACGTTGTTAGTTTGTTGAGTGATTTTATCGTGGAATCGTTATTTGCACAAAGAAAAAATATTTCTAATATGACTGTTAATGGTTTAAGCGACAAATGATTATTTCATCATTTACTTATATTGCGAATTGCTTTTTCTTTCCGCCTTTACAGATAAGATTTGTAATGAAAGTGAGAAACGTGAAAGAGGTGAATTACGACGGTATACGATGTACAATTATAAAAACATCGGTATAAAGATGAGCTATAATTTATATTCTACGATCAAACCATTTTATAAACGAGAACATAAACTTAATGCATAGATCTTAGTTAAAACTTAGTTAAAACGCAGATTATAACAAAGTCTATGGAGTGAAACAGATGTGTATACATGACGACACAGACGTGCTGAAGCAGATATTTGTATAATTAGTGGTTCATGTAACGCCGTTAGAAATTCCGTATACACTTATAAACAGAGTAAAAATAATTGAAAATGTTTTTGTCTTTTATTAGTTTAATGAATACAAAGGATTGTTTATAATTAATTAATTTTTGATGTTGATTTTAACATTATCTTTCAGTTTTTATTGATTAATCCACATTTCAGAGAGGTAGATATAACAAAATACAAATTTTTCAGATCCAATACTTTTGTATCTTTATATATTAAACTTTAATATATACACAAGACAGAATATTACACGAATCATTTAGTAGAGAAGAAAACCAAATACCAAATAAGTACAATTAAAGGACATAATCATTTTGTATCTCACATAAAATGATAATGTAACATGAGAAAAGCTCAAATGGCTATAGACTGTAATATCTATAAAATGTAATACGACTGGTCAAAAATAAATGAACAGAGCTAGCTTCTTTAATTATCCTTGGAGTTCTTTATGAGGTTTTTCACCTAAAACATAAAAACTAATTCGGTAGAAACTTAATAAAAACCCGATAAGAAGATACAATCTGTATAGGTACACCTGTATATGTAAATGTATGCAGTGTGTTATCAATCTTTTTAGTAATCATTATTAATATTATCAAATGATATTAGTATTTGAAACTTCAAAAATATATCAAAAATAAAAATCTAAAATCTCAATAAAATTTTATTGATTAGATAGATAATTTAATGTCTTAATTTGTACACACAATATCTATGTTCTAGGTACATTAAAAATATCTCACCGAGTTTTTAGCGAGAGAGTGTCAACACATAGCAACTCATTCACTAAATTCTATTTACTTCGGAAAAAACTTGCTAAAACTCTGGTAAGATTTTTACCAGACTATAGATGAGGCTTAAATTTACAAAAGGATTGCATACAGAATTTTTTTTGAAATGGAATTTTAGGAAAAACATACTATTTCAGCACTTGTCGCGGTCGTTGCACTAGTCAAGCGGAAATCTTTTTGCATGTTTGTAGAATGTAAATGATACTGCGTTGAAATAAGAGAAGTATAAGAATTAAGAGGTTGGCTGCGCTCTACGCAGTTAAAATTTGCAAGTTTAATCGTTTGGTTCAACGGCACGCTTCATGCAAATCACTGCAGAGACATTCGTGCAGTACGCGACCAACTAACAGTTGTTGAAAAAATGAAAATAACTGAGCTTAATGATATGATTGTACGCTGTGCATGTACTGCAGAGCAATTCTTTTATTCCGCAAAAAATATATACTTCGTAATATAAATATCGAATCAATAAATTGTGTATCTATTACAACTCTATTTCTGTTCAATGTCTATATATATATATAAATCAATAATATTTCTTCTAAAGCCAAGCACTTCAAAAAAATCGCATTAAAGTCGAACTATACTTATCTTGTCTATAGCTCAAGACGTTTTTTTCATTTGGATTTTCTTTGACTGGCAACGAGAGAGAACTATAAAAACTGTACAAAACTAAAATCTCACGATAGTGGAGATATATACAAAGAGGTCGCGAGGCGAACATAAATTATTTGCGCTGCACTGAAGGGAAGGAAGGAGTTCATAACGTTGCACGAACACTATTCCACTTTCTTTGAGTACGGGTTATTGGTCAGCTCCATCATTCCGTCTACTCCAACACCCACAAATATATGAAAATATATCGAACGATCATAAGTTTATCTATCTCGAGCCTCTACACGTCAGTTGCTCTCGAGACGCGAGGGCAGCTTTCTCTTGCGGTCAAAATACGGAATAATTGTCCGCTGTAGCCTGTTGTATATAATACCTATATCGTACTATAAGAGCTGTAATGGACATATCCATGTCTAGGTCAGCACTGCAAATAGTCGATTTATCAATAAACGGGACTTTCGATTTAATTATCGCGTGCTCTAGTCCAAGTGTCGGCAATTAGTTGTCGATCCTATCGTTTATCGTAATACTTCATTCCTTCGAGTCGGTGTGGATAACGGAATTAGATATTATATTGCCGACGTGACTTTCTTTTTCAGCAATTGCGATTTCATGCTTCCACTAGAACTGAAACTTTAATTTTTTTAGTAGACCGTTATATTGAACAGAACAATCATAAGATTCTTTCAAACTATGTTCAAACCTTACACAAGTTTAAAACATAAATAATGATTTTTGATAAATACAACGGCTCGTCGGCAAAAATAAATTGAACGAGACAGTTGCACAAGTCGAAGGGGGCAAAGATTCCCCTCACTAAAGACGATTTACTTGTTTCCGAGTCGAAAGATTTGGAGGGTCGCAGACTATACCGCGCCCATGCTATACCGTCGAGACGATTTCTTTGTTTGAACTCGAGAAAGTGGAGGGTGAGATCCCTTTAGCACTTACTTAACCATGACAAAATAAAAGTCATAAATTAAATGACAGAAAAAAATGTCAGCAGCGTTGGCCTGTACGCTGGTTTGAAAAGTTTAACTAACTTAATGAAACAATAATCCCAGGCAATATATAAGTTATTCTCGTAATTCTATTATCTTCCTTCACATGAGATGCCGACAGTTTCCTATTCTTCATTCTTTTTTAAATAAGTCAGCCTAAAATATCTTCAGACTTTTCGTTTATTTACCTTATACGGTCGTCTACAATTGTAATTGATCACATTGAAAGTTAACGACTTCCGGTTGAAACGAAAATATTTACCATGCATACAAAAAAAATCAATCCGCTCGCATATAAATAAAGAAACGCCAGAAATAGCAGGATTATTAAACATTGTCGTTCCAACAATATCAACAACAGCTGAATTGCAAATGATCCACCGATGCAGCGCTTAAGCGTGGAAGGTCGCGCGAAGTATGTACCAGATACTCGACCAGGTACGATATAATGTCGGCATTGCACTGCTCGCATATACTCAGTCGAAAGCCAAGGTGCTCGCATTGGAGTCAGCGAGCGGGCAGTAAACGCCCTCGCATAAAACCTTGCCCGGCTGCGGCCGCTTTTCAACATCGAATTATCGGGAGTGTTTACAAGCGCCTCGGCAACATCGGTGACGCCCGATAAAGAGAGCAACGAGCCGATCGGAATCATTGCTACGCTCTGGGCAGACAGTGTACCTCCTGCATCGAACGCGAAAAGAAAAAGAGGAGGAGAGGTAGGGAAGCTACGCGGGCTCTCTGTAGCCGGCCGAGCCGCTGCCTGGCCTGCCGCCGCGGCATATATAGAGGCTGCCGCGTCCTTCGAGCGCATTTGGCTCCGCCGGTCTTTCGCCGGAATCGGAATCGCATATTCGGATTCTTCGCCAAGGAATCAAACAAACAAACCGGATTCCTCCGGCCCGCGGGACTACTTTTATTCATTCGGCTTAATTATGCGTAACAAGTGCTCGCTCGCGCACCCATGTTACAGGGGGTGTGCGAGCGATGCGCATCGCGGTGCAGCCGTGTAATTCGCGACTGAGCAGCGCAGTTAGCCGTGCTCGTAATACCTGCAGCTCACCAGGGAGTATTTTTACGGACTGTCCAGTGATCTCTGAGCCTGCGCATTTTATGCCCGGCCTTTATTTACCCGCGTATTTACCGACATAGTATTATAACTGCTAATTATAATTGAGCGAATGAGATAAAAGCGGTACGATTGCAGAATGTAGCAATTAAAAGATCGCTTGCCTTTAATGAATGAACACAAAAGAAAAATATTGATTCTGACGTTGAGATTTTAACTCATTACGTATTATACTTATTATTATACACTTTGTAAAGCTTTGCTGATTTCTGTATTTATGTGTCTTTCAACACTTTATACTAATATTGTGTAAATCAAATATAGTCAAAAAATCATTATTTTTATTTATTTACTTTATTAATATTATTTTCATTAACGTTCATTTAGCTTGTATTTTTCTTTAAATCCGTAATTTTTGCTATATCACGCAACAGTTTTTAGTGTGTTTAACCTTGTTTGTTACGTTATTAACTGGAACATAAGTGCCACCTTTAACTTTTTCGTACTACCTTCCTCTGCTTATCGACACCACCTCTTTCTCATTAATGCAGTCTTTCTTTCACACACGTTTTCTCTCATCACTCTACTTGGTTGAATGATATAAACCAATATCTGAGTGTTGCTTGATCGCTTCTCTTCGGAAGTAACATTGTTCGACTAAGAATAAATATCATGCAGTAATTCTGAACCTTCCTGTTCATCGATTATGTTCAAAGTCTCGTAACCTTCGCGGCGTTAGGCCTAAAGCACAGGTTGCAGCTTAAACAGTCCCTCAATTCATCCCTCGCTTTATTTTTATTGTCTAGTAGTTCAGATATCAGATGCAATCCTTCCAAGTTATTTGGTTTGAAAACGTTAGTTGAACAGACGATGTTAAAATGTTAACTTAAAGTATTTCATAAACCTTTTATTTATGCATACAGCAGTAAAATCAACATAATTATCGATTATTAAGACTAATAGTTGAAACTAAACCGGTCACTGAAAATAAAGTGAAACCCGAATAATTGAAAAGTGAAATATAAACCGTCAAACAATATCTGGAGTAGAAAGCTCAAGTATTAGAGTTTAACCTTAATGAAACTGATCATAAAGTGACTTTTCATTTATTTGCATGGATAAATATAGCCTTTCAAAATAGAAAAATGCAAATATAGATACTATATTTTATTATAAAATGAATAAATGAAAAATGAATAAAGCAAGAATGTATAAAATGAAAAACATGCCTGTACTGATTAATTAACCAGAGACGTTCATTTTATAAAAAATAGTTAGAATATCTAAATATGACACTTTAAAGCAAATGTTAACTAAATATCTATATTATAACCTGTACGATTATGCATCCATTATATTTTTAATGTACGAAGATTTGCATTTATAGATCTATTATTGTTTCTCTTGTACGTAAGGGCTCCATTATATTATGTACTATAAGTGAGATATGAATTTACAGCAAACTCACCCCAGTGTTTCATTTTACTGCATAACATAAGTTTTCTAAGCTTGAACTCACCTAGAAACAGAAAAAAACATTAATTAATTAAAATTCATGTCTTTCGTTTTATGATAATAAAATAATAAATATTTATGAACTTATTCATATTAGATAGGAGGTAAAAATTAAACTGTCAATAATATTCGCTGATACAAATTGTAACACGAGTGACGGCATATTGCATTTATATTTCTTTCATATAACTTATTTTAAACATGTTATAATAAATAAATGATGTAATAATTTTTGCGTAAAGTATAAAGGAATATTAGTTCTGAGACAGTAGTTATCTTAAGATATATATAACTTAAGCATTATTGTTACATTTTTGATACGATAAAGACTTGTCTACAAAAAGTCATATGCCTGCATGATATTCAATAGTTTATTATCACTATTAAACTGAGTTATAACGTAACTAATAATATATAAGATCACTAAAAATAAATAGTTTAGTATTATCCGAGATATTATCGAATGATTTTCGTATAAATGTAAAAATATATATTTGCGAATGTTTAGCGATTCTTTGCATGATATATTAGTATAGAAAAATTTCTGCAAACATCAAGCTTTAGAAAGATGATTGAGGACCGTTTAAGTAAAGCAAACAGTATAGTAGCAGCTCCTCGAGCAGCTCACGCGTGCGAGCGATCCATCTTCTGACATGAAGTTGACTGTTTCCAAACATGTATACGTAATAACATGGCCGGACAAAGAACCAGTATTATATCCCGAAAAATGTGTGGCGCAGCAAGCCCAAAATTATAGTCATACTCCCCACCATAAGCAATGGGAAGTAGACGTATTACGTTGCAAAGAGCAGTTCGTGCGCCTTGCAGACAATTCAAGCCCTTACTTGGCTCCTATCGGTCGCGACGGCTCCCGAAGTCCCGACGGCTCCCTTGCTCCCTATGCCGATCGATATTCCATCAGAACAACGCCTGCGTCTGCGTCCGCGTCGTGGACCCGCGCCTTTGTCTTTACCCAAGGCCAAGCGCAGTTGCTGCGATGTGCAAGTTGTATACGCCGCAGTAGCTCTGGCAGTGGTTTCATGCACGGGATTTCTTTTCGCCTTTCTTAATGATACAGATACTATACAGATGTAATTGCATCTGTTGCTGCGACACCCACGTGGACGTCTTATGTAGTTGTGGATTTGTCTGCACAACCTCCGTAGTGTCTCACATCGACAAACGTGTCTTATACTAGAATATCTTCAGCAGTCATCCAAATTGAAGAAGTCCTTGATATTGTTTAATCGACGAATTAATGCATGATAATTTTGACACAATCCATTTTTTACTTTTTACTTTGTGTTTCTTTCTGTTAAATCTGCTTTTAAATATTGATTTTTATAAAAATAAGTGCTAAACATATATCAGCTTGCTACTTCGTTCTTCAAAGGCATAATAAAAAAATGATAAGCATTGAAATGTCTCTATTTGTAGAGCAGGCAAGAACAATTGTACGCGTTTGTCCTAGAACGAGCAAAATGCTGGGCGTTCGAAAATAGCGACACTTTGGCAAATAACCTCGTAAAGAGAATAAAGAAAAGATGTAGGTAGCTGAAAATTATTCCCTGCTAGGGGCGTCCCTCGGTCGATTCCGCTTACTGGCCGCTGCTGCGCGTGCCTGCACTCTGGCTTTTGCATAAAACTGCCCCTCGTTGTACACGCCACCCTGAACAAGCCGCCCCTCGCTCTGCTCAGTACACATTGCGCAACGCAGGAGCACGTGCTGTGTATGTGCGTTTATTGGCAGAGGCTGGAATCAATAGAGCTCCTCATCGGGTCCGCTCCCGCTTGTGCCCTCGCTTCTGCCTAGGTCTCTGATCTGAGCCGCTGTTCCGGGACGCAGCCATTATCGCACAGCAAGGTGCCTTTTGTCAACTTCTAGCTCCCTTAGCGTGCCAGAACGTATCAGATCGTTTCAACCCCACTTTATTTTATCCTTCTTCAACTCTTTTCATGAGAACATTCGCATTCCGTATGGTTCGCTGCACACTCGATGAAATCTTTAGAGTTGTCTAAATCTAGGCTAAAGAATGCCATTTTATATTTTACAGTAATATATTCTATCATTAAAAACAGATCAAGTGACATGATTCTGAAAACGTAAAATGTTTGCTAAGCACACGCACAAATATATTTTAATCTTAGATAGACACAGCATTCATGTGTGATTTTCTATAAATTTGAAAACAGCAGCGTTGGTAAATTTACTGCGTTGTATTAATAATTCATAGACCATTACGGATTCACTTCTTTCAAGGAAGAAAAAATTGGTATTCAAGACTTGACTGGAACGTCAGTGTCGAGAAAACTTCGTAGTTAAAAAGGATAGCTGACTGCATCTACAGTTTGTGATGTCTTCGCCAACCAGAAAACTTTGCCGTATTCCTTTCCACTCGATGAGATATACGGAGACGAGCAAGGGGGAGAGAGAGAGAGAGAGAGACAAGAGAAAGTAAAGGGGCGAGCAGTACTAGGAGTTTGAGAGAAAGCGAGAAGTGATGTAGCGGATTTAGGGATGCACCGATTCATTGAGTGGCTTAAATCGATGTGTGCTATAAGGAAGAAAAAAGGACCTCGATTTCACGAATAAATTCAAGTAATTCATTTAACGATAGGAAGATGCTGCACAACTCTTCAACGCGCTTTGGACCGTGAGTAGCATCTCGCATCACGGGACGTTTACGAGTTGCATGTCTCATTTCTTCTTTATTGCCCGGCGGCAAGTTACTCGGTTCGTTCTTCTTTCCTTTCGTCGATGTCTACCGACGCGACCTCGTCCTCCTTTTTTCTGCAAAGTTAAGCACATGGAGAAAAGCTCCGGGATCTTAGGCCTCTTCGCTTCGTCGCCACTTGACGCCATTTTCTAATCCTCTCCGTGTCATCCTCCCTCGTCTTCTTTCGTTTATTTTTAGTACAGCGAGTCATTTTCTTGTTTTCTGCGGACGGTCGCATCGTTAGATTCCGCACGGGAGAATGAAAAGAAATGAAAAGAAATTTTATATGCTGGCAGGCCGCTCCTCGGTTGCCTCCGTGCAGTGCAGATATGCGAGCGGCATTATTGCTAATTTAGATGCTGATGACGATCGCGCGCGGTGGTTATTCATCTTTTATTGCGCTGCGTTTTATCGTCTCCCTAACGGCACAGGCCGTTCAAAAGGAATTGTGTCCACTGCGCTGCTGCACAGTAGTGAGCCTTGTGCAAGCGCTTATTGATCCATTCGTCGTACAAAAATTATTCTTTCACAGATGTCAGAGGGACCGTAGAGAGCACCGCCTGTAGCGTGCATTATCTGCATGTCGAACAATTTCATCTTCTTTTCATTTTTTTTGGTTTAAAATCAAAACGCAGCAAGATAATTGAATATATAACCCCGAGCCTTAAAAGCAATGTTTTATAATAAATTCTTACTCAATCTTTACCAAATATTTTACGAAGTGGAAATTTTAAATAATTATAAAATGAAGAAAATTCGAGTCCACTTAGCCCCGTAAGAGGCTCTGTATTAATCTTCATCTCAAATATTGTACTTTATATGCAGGTGTAAAAGCGGCGGCAAACGATTAAATATTTTATAGTTACAATTAATCTGATTAAAAAGTAAAACTTGTTTTTACGAGCGTAGAAAAATAAGCGCACTATACATATACTTTAAATATTTTGATACTTTCACTACACACAGAATGCGTATACACGTAATAAAAAGTAAAAAAGGCAAAAAGGCAAAAATAATAATATTTTCTATTCTTATTAATATCTCCTTTTAAAAAATAATAATAATTTGAATTTTAAATGAATCGACTTCCGAAATCAAGCATTATTTTTATTCTCTAACGGATAGACAGCGTTGGTGAAGTAACTAAGCTTGGAGCCTTAGAGTGCAGGGAACCTCAGGGCAGTGACATATCGATCAACCGCTTCGAGTTTATACAGAGCGGCGCCCAAGTGGCTACACGTTCGTTGGCATTTAGACGCACACACACACACACTTGGCCAAGTGCGCGTATAATCGGTACGTGGCCGGGTTGGCCGTGCGGGTGTGCGCGTGCAATCGCGACGGCGGTGTGGCCGATCGCAGAGGACTGCACACGAGAGAAAGACGAGTCGTTTGACCATGTTTTTGCAGCTCTCACTTCTAGCTTCGATCTAGTATGTGGCCGAGACGTAACATAACTGAGCGAGCTGGACGAATAAAAAAAAAGAAGGACGGTACGTCCTTCCCATAAGCTCGACACTGGGCGAACATGCGTTCATGGCGATTCCGCTGAGAACACGTACGAGATTACAGTCATGATAACGGTATTCCTTAATGTGCGTATTTGTCCTCAAAATATTTTTACGTGGAAATGAATTTAAGAGCAGCACTCGATTGCTATTTTGCATTAAAAGAATAAAAATATAATTTAAATTTATAATTTTTATTCGAAGATCGTCGTAAATGCTCTTATGAAATTCTTGTATATCGTCGATTATATAATGACGCGTGTGCGTGTGTGGCTGTGGTGCTCGTGGGGGATATCGGTTAATTTCAAAATGACGGTGTAATTATTTTTAAAAGGAAAACGACGAAGACACGCAGTTTGGCGAAGAAGAAGGGAAGATATTGCGTGGAAATGAAGAGTTTTTGAGATTGAACGATACAAGGTGAAGCGAATTGATTGGCTGGCGGCTAGAAAAGTGCGCGACAAGTCCCAAAGGATTAAAGATTCGGAGCGGAGTAATTGACGAGCGCATCTTTGAAGAAATGCGCGAGGGGAGATTATTGGGGAAAGGCGCGAGCGGCCGAGCTCCCGATCCGGGGAGCAATTGCAACACGAAGGCCCGACGTGTAACAACAATTACCCGTACGATCGGCGCGCTCGATTATCCGTCGTGTTGCAGGGAGTTAGAAGGGGCCCCGGTGTGTTGCGGTAGCCGGTCGCCACGGCAACCTATCCCGAGCGGCGACGGCGCGTGTTTCTAATCAATGCCGGGCGGCCGCGTGGCCGGGATTTTTAAGGGAAAGGGGGGCATTTGGCTAGGCGGCCCGGGCGCTCCCGGCAGCCGCTCCGCGGGGGATTAACAGATCGGCGCGAGCGCGCCTCGGCTTTCACTAGGGATCCGAGTGAAAGTATCCCCCGCGTCGGATCGATATTTCTCGGCGCCTCTTTCGTAATTCTTTTTTTCCGCGCAATTATTTTATTGTGCCGGGAGCGCGCGAGGCCGTAAACCGTCGCCGCGGCCGAGCCCGCCGCTGAGCCCCTGTCTCTCGCCGGGGCGCTTCTAATTTGTACAATTAAAGCCGAGTCGCAGTCGCCGAACGAGTTGGCGCTCGGGCCGGACGCGCGTCGCAAAGCTCGGCCCGCAAATTGAGCCCAATGCACGGAGATCGAGAGGACTCCTTAGCCTTAAGGCCTCGCTGCTTCACGTTCGCTTTCGGGGCGATCGCGCCGGTAGTCGCTCGACTACCGCTGCCGGCATCAGTTTTACGGGCAATTATTATCGCCAATTACAAAGCCGAGGGTTTTCTTTTTTTGCTTCTCTTTCTCCAAAAGTGTCGCCCGGGAGGCAAGTAAAAGTAGTAATTAGCGCGTGGGCCGGAGGAGAGGCGGAAAGCGTACGTATATCTGCGGAAAACATCGGCGGGAGCCGAACGACCGAGTCACTTGCCAAGCTTATCAGTGCCGAGCGAGGCTCGCGGCGGCCAGGGTATCAACCGAATTTCCTGCCACGAGCCGTCTTAGGGGCATACGCGGCTCGGGCTGGCCGGTCGCTTTATCGCCAAATTTCGCAAAGCGGCTGGGCTGGCTTATATCTCGCCGCGGCGATTAGCACTGCTGCCCGCGCTTTGCAAAGGGAAAAAGAAGCGGGAGAGGGCCGAGGTCGAGATATCGGCTCGCGGGGCCGGGGACTGGCCCCTCCTCCTGCGCGTTACAAGCGCTTACTTAACGCGCCGCGCCTTCTCGCGGGATAAATGCCGGCCGCTTGATTGCCCCGGAGCGGGTCGCGCGGTGCACGCGTTGCGCAAGCGAGACGCGCGCGACATTGAACTTTGTCCAATTTTTTTTTTCGCCTGTCCGGCCCGCCGATAAGAGGCTTGTGCGCGCGCGCGCGGAGCCATCGGCTGGCGGGCAGCTCCTGCCCGAGCGGCCCGGCGCTCTTCCGATCCAATTCGAGGAAAAGTCTGTCGAATTCGCCTTCGTTAGGGGCCGAGGTGAAAAAGCCTAAAGAGCAATTTGGCCGCGCGCTTTATCGCGACGGGGAAGCTTTTTTTCCCCCCGCGCTAATCTACGGGTAATTTATGCACATTCGGGGATAGAGGCATTAGGCGTGTAATAAATGCGCTCAAAGTGGCATTAAATCGCGGGGCAGAGTAAACATTGGCTTAACGAGAGGCGGCCGGGCACAATCTCGGAGGAAAATGTTTCGCTCTCGGGGGATTACCGCATAGATGTTACGCGGGAGAAATATATGACCGGGAGCCGAGGACGTCGGGCCGAATTCACCGGGAGAGAAAAAAAAAAACGAAAAAAAAATTGCACGAGCAACCGGTTTTTCGAAACTCGCGCGCGGTTACGTCGACCGGTCCCCCCGGAGGGCCCCAACTCGGCGGAGCCCGAGCTCTCGGCCCTTCGCATCCCCGCGCCGCTCTCGGCGCGCGCGCGCAACTTACGACCCACCCCCCCGTGTATCCGCTAAGCACCCACCAATTAAGCCGCGGGGAGTTTTAATTATATCCCTCGGCTCGGCTCGAGCCCGGCCGACCTTTCCTCTCTGCCGGCCAAGAGAGAGAGAGAGAGAGAGAGAGAGCGAGCGAGAGAGAGAAAGAGAAAGTTTGTTGACCCGCGTCGCGAGAAGAGGTAGTCGCATTTGTACAATGCTAAGCTTCTTCTTGCCAGAGGTCTCTTTCCTCCCGGGCCGCGCACCGATCGATCGGCCTGGCACCGAGGATTTACGAGCTGCCGAAACGCGCGCTCCGCCGCTGGCCTGTTGCAGGGCCTAGATTATTCCGCTGCCGTATTCCTCCGGCCGGTCGCTCCGGTGGCTGTGCTCAAGGCGATCGCCGTTTAACGAGAAGCGATCGTCGCGGCGTCCGGATGTCCAAGAGATGGGAAGCCTTTGCCCCGGACGTACCGCGCATAACTCGGTGAGACACGGCCGAAACATCCCGGGCTTCTTTTCTCTCCGGTGGAACCAGCTGCAGAGAGCCGAGACGAGCCTTTAATCACGTATTTTTCTGGATTTTCCGTAATCTCGGTCGATCTTGTCCCGTGGCTCCCCGTAGGAAAACACTGGCGCGAGATTATTAGTTTGGCCCTGGCACAGAGTACCGATAAAAAAACACTACTTTACGTACTCGATTGCCGCAGTTTCCGAGTAACGGGGAACTTTGATCGGCCTCCATCACGATATTGCGCCAGCCGATCTCTCGGCGGCCGTGGAGAGCATAATAAAGTGCGATATAACGACAAGTGTAGAGTATCAATCCTCTCGCAGCGGGGAGCGTTTGTCAGGGAATCGCACTGCCGGCGATTCGTACCCGAGACACCCTCCCCCGGGTTAATCAGTGCCGACTCTCGCAGGCAACGTATGTCGACCGAAAACCAGGGGGCCCGACATAAAGGGACGTAAAGGGGCGACTCTCGCCCCCCCTCGTGCCGAAAATGCACCGCGACAAGGTGTGTGGGAACTGCGGCGGCGACCGAGGACTTCGGCGCGAGAATCCGAACGCGGCGGCCAGCTGCGGGCGCGCCGGCGCTCGGTGCAGCGGCTCGTTGACGGGCGCGCAGCAGCTGTCGCATCAGCTGACGGGCCGGGCGCATGCGCTCCCCCGAGCCGGGGCGAATTCCACCGCCGCTCCATATACGTGCACGCGTACGGGCGCGTGTGTGCGGCACGCGGCCGGCCTTTTTTTTTTTTCCCTCTTTCCAGCTCCCGGCCCTTGGTCCCCGGCCGGCGGTCTCCCAAGGCGAGGAGGAGGCCCCTTCTCTCCGCGCGCGACCGGAGAAGGATTCGTGAATCCGGCTGACGGCCACTGTTGCCGAGGGCAACTAGATCCCGGCTGGGTGGATATATCGCCTTCGGCCGAGATCCGCCGCGCGATACAAATAAAAAAAAGGGGAAGGCGCACACCTCGGCACCGGCACTGTGTACCCTCGCCACCTCGGTGTACTTGGCAACATTCGTCCTATTACTTTTTATGTGTTTACAATACTTGTACCGTGTGTCGGTGCAGGTGTGTGTCCGTTGCCTTGATCATTCTCAAGCAATAAAACATAGGCAATCGGTGATTTAATGAGTTTCTTTTTCTACATTCTCGCGCCGTGTGATGGAATCGTTATTAACGATCCCTTCCACGTGCCTATGTCGCGTGAAGGAAAAAAAATTCATTGACTATATTGAGTAATATCGGAGTGTTATTAGCATTGCCGATTGAGCAGCTCGGTTCGATTACCAAAAATAATCTACTGTTTTCCTCTTCGAAAGTGGAATATAACACTATCTATACGTGCCGAGTGTACACTCGTGAATTAGTCGAGTGTATTATTCCGTTGACTTAGACACAACGCCGATTAGCTATTAGTCCATACACGCAACAACGTTGTGAGCCAACGATCAAAGAAACTCAACTACATAATCAGTGACATCGATATTTAATTATAGTTTTACGAGTTGCTTCTATTGGGGAAAAAGTTTAATGCGAGAAATAAGGCGAACGTTTCATTTCTCTTTATTAAATAATAATTAGAAGAGCTAGATCGAGGTGGAAGACGCTGGCAATGTCGGGCAAAGGAAAAAAGGCGTGCCAGAAAAAGAGCGACGAACGAAAGCCGAGTCGAGAGAAAACAACAAAGCTCGAGGCAGCCAGGATCGAAGAAAGGAGGAAAAGAGCCACTCGGCATCGCCGGGGGCAAAAAAGGAGTTAGAATCAATTAACGGGCGATAAAAGATTGGAGTTTGAATCGAGCAGGAAAAAATGCGGGCCCGGCTCGATTTGGACCGCTCGGGATGGCTCTGTTGGCGCGAAGGTACGGGGGGCGAAGGGGAGATATCTGGCAGCTCCTCCTCGGCGGGGAGCCGCGCACATGCGTGCGTAACGAGTTCGTTGGCCTTTTTCATGGCCTCGCCCACGGGGTCACCGAGGGCTCGCCGAGGCGCCGGCGGTGCACTCAACCGGCCGATAAGGGATTAGCCCCCCGCGCCTCCCGGGGAGACGTCCTTTCCGAGCGAGGGACCCGCGGCGGGTCGCGTGTCAAGCCCGGCCAGGCTATACTTAGGCGGGGACGTCGCCGCTCGTTCGCGCGCCCGCGTCGACGAGTGACGCGCGGCCGATATGGCCTTGGGGACAAATCCGGCGGCGGCGAGCGGTGCCCTAGGCCGAGGGCCCGCACCGCCGCGGAAAAAGCCACCGGCGCCCGGTCGATCGAGCGGAACGAGGGCCGGACGGCCCGGAACTACACGGGGTCTCGTTTATCGATTCGGTTTCCATAGCGAGCAATATCTCCAAACAGACGCGAGGCGCCGGTGCAGCCGCGACAGATTGGCGCCCGGGCGCAAAGAATCGGCAGAGGAGCCGACCGGCGAGCCGCCTGATTAGGAGGCAGACAGGGATCGGCGGGAAGGGCTTGGGCCGGTTTTTTGCGCGGGCGATCAGAGGGCGGGCGCGAGCAGCCGCGGAGGTAGCGCCGCGATCCGGGGAGCGATAGCAGATAAGCCGGAGCGGGCCGCTCGGGCGGAAGGAGCGGGCAACCTGCGCGCGTGGCCTATCTCAATCCGGCCGCGGGCCGCTACACGGGGAAGGACACTGGGGAACCGGAGCCGCCGCCGGTGGCGGGCAGTGGGGGGTTCGGTCCCGGCCCTCGGCGGCCGGTGCGACGTTGCCACGCGCGCCGCTCGCCCGGCCCCCTGCCCCCACGGACACGGGCGCAGACGCGCGCGCACCTGGTGGCCGTGCCCGCCTGGCCTTGGCGGAAGCGGCACCGTCGGCCCCGGCAACGGCGCCCGGGCTCTCGGCTTATTCGGGGGGAGGCGCGCCGTCTCCGCCTGGCGCCCCGTGGCGCAGCTCCTCCGGGGCCGAGCCCTGGCATCTTTACGAGCGCCGCGGGACCGGGCGGGACCGGCGCCCGGACGCGAGGCCCGCCATTCCGGGAGCCCCGCGGCCGACTCCGTTAAACCTATCCTTAATATCGCCGGGAGCCCGGGTACCAACCCACTCTCCATTCGTCACGCAATTAACTTTTTTCTCCACTTTTCAACACGGCCAATCTCCTATTTCTGTAGTCTGCATGGGACATCGTGAAAAACTCGAGCGAGGAGGCTGCTCATCGGGTTGGTTAATCGTCCACCAATCGAGCTCCCTCTGCCCTACTCGATGACTCTTCGTGCTTCGGACGCTTCAAAATTCAATGCCCAAAGCGGACAATACCGAGCTCGCTATTTTTTTTTTCTACTTCGACAGCCCCCATTTATCCCCGGTTAGATCCTTTTGCTCGGTTGGAAGCCCCGCTCGCAATCAAATCTCTTGTGCCAGTGAATTGTTATTTCGGAAGGTTATTATCCCGAGCTCCAAGGTTTCAAGCCGGCAACGCTCGGTAGTGGGCTTATATAGCTGTACTTGTACCGTCGTTCGCATTAATTGCTTTGCTTCGACGGCCAACAGATGGCCAAACAAAGCGCATACACTGCCAAAGCAAATTTAATCCTTTTTTCACAAATGCCAGAGTTATTAAAAAGTTATACCGGTTAATTTTCCAGCTAATCATGTCTTTTAGCTACGGCCGACTGCAAGCATCTGCGTCGTCGATTCCGGCTCAAATTTAGTGCGTTTCTTTTTCAAACATTTATCGGTAATTACATGGGTACTTAATTGTTGGCTTAGTCAAAGATAATGTTTATCGACAGGGCCATTGGCGCTTAAGACGTTAACTGGGAAAGGGGGTCAATAGTCTACAGCGCGGGGGAATAAAACAGTAAACATTTCATTTGCGTGCATGTTAAGTTAAACAAGTAGAGGACCATTAAAAGCCTGGAGATTTATCCCCGGCGCGAGCCTCGGATATTCCGCGTACTCGATTGTTGCGCGAGCAAGAGGCGAGCCGACGGCAGGGAGGACAAAATACGAGGGGACAATCGGGACAGTTCGCACTCGCGGCCCTCCAAAGCTCGGCCGGCGACTCTGCGACTACCTCCGCAGGCCTCGCGGCCCGAGCCATAACCTTCCGCCCTAATGCGCGCGGCGGGGATATCAGCCGGGCGCCCGCACCGAGGGCTGCACCCGGCGCTCCCGCATCCACGCCAAGCCCGGCGGGACCTCGGCCCGTTTCTTCCTCCGAATGTCCCTCCGCGAGCTTTTGTCCCGCGCGCGTTTTTATTAACACGGCTTATCGCGCCGCGAGGAATTTTAACGAGCCGCGCGACGCCACGTTCCTTTTTTTTTTTTTTGTTACGAGATTAAGGAGCCGTGCTTCCTGGCCGGTGCGCTCCCGCCGCGGCAACGCACTCGCTTATCTCCGAAGAATAATACAACATTGTTTATAATTTTTGTCCGGCTTTGTGCGGCTTTCACTTTCGGCTACTATTATTGCCGGCCGCTGAGCTCGCTTTGTCAATTCGAGCGCGCGACCAACCACCCGACGTACCTCGCCACCGCGCCCCCTTATCACGACGGGCCGCGTGCATTACCACCTGACTAGTTTCCATTCAAAAATCCTTTCTATTCATTAGATTAGTACCGAGTCATATATTCTCAAATGTTTTACTCTCGGGCGGTTTAAGTACACACACATTGGCAATCCGGCGTAGAAAGTTTTATTAATCAAATAGCAACAGTTGGTACACACAGGTGAACAGCCGTTCCTAAATAATTCACTCTCTCCTTTCTTGGTTGCGTAGAAAGATTGTATTTGAATAGAAAGAAAAAGACCGGGGTTGCGAGCGCAGCCAGGCCTACAGTCATCGCGCTCTCCTCCTATACATATATATATATACGTATACGCGCATTCATAGTCTATTAACTCTCGCGGGCCGCGGCACTCGGCGATCGCCTTTGTATTATTCCCCGGAGAATAAAGGAAGGAAAAAGAAAAGGAAAGAAGGAGGCAGCACCGCGGCTCGCTAAATTTCGCGCGCATCGATTTGTGCAGCTGGTCGGCCTCCTATACGCCGCCGACCCAATTCCATCGCTAAAAAGATTATAAGGCTGAATTTAGCATACGTCCTAGATATCGGATCGCGTCTCGGGGATCGGGTCTCGCGCCGCCCGCCACGCGAGAGAGCCCAGCGAGCCGGCCGAGCGAGCGAGAGCGGCTCGACGCACCTCGGGAAGGACGCGATAGGTTATCGCGGCCGGCTGCTGGCTCCGGGCTCTCGGCTCGCGTCCTTCGCCGGTTCCGCTGCATCACCGGCGATTTAACAAGACGAATGGCGAAAGGCAAATGATTCCCTTTAATTATTACGCGCTCCGAGGCAGGAGGCGGCAGGCGCGCTCCCCCCGCCACTTGAAAGGTAGCAATTGCGGCAATTTCACCGCGGACGGGAGATATCGCCCCGGTCCGCGGGGACCGTTTAAACCAACATTTATTTATACACGCCAGGGCTTAATCGGCGCGCGGCCGCCGAGCCGGGGGGAAAAAAAGGCGCTCGGCCGCTAGCCCGGGGAATCGGACGCGCGATTCAAAGCGAGCCGAAGCGACGCGCTTCGGCCGAAGAGCGACACTTGGGGCTCGCTGGCACGCAGCCGGCACAAGAGCCCGGGGGGCTCGAGTGGCCGAGCGCAGCCGCGGAAAAAGAGGCGGGCAGACGGACCGCCATTGGGCCGAGGTACGAGTGCGTGTTTACAAACAGCCCGTTTAAATGCCGCGGGCGAAGGTGTCCCGGGCCCCGGAGGCTGCGCACCGGGCCGCGGGGGGGCCCAACCCACCTGATGTACTGGATGTACCCGTGCCTGGCGTCCTCGAAGAGGAAGCCGGGGTTCCGCATCTCGATCTTCTCGAAAACCATTTAAGCGCGCTCGGCGGCGAGGGCCTCAGCGGCTCCTCGGGCTCCTCGGGAGACTGCGGCTGCGGCCGGAGGCTGGGGCGCCGCGGGCGGGCCGCGGGGGCCGCTGGAGGGCGCGGCGCCGGCGCCGGGGCATCGCGCGCGCGCCGGGACGCCCGGGCCGGCTAGGGGCTCGCCGCCCGCCGGCGCATCGACCTGGAGCACTGCCGCGGGAGAGGAGGCACTGGGGGGCGAGCCGCAACAGCGGGACACTGGCGCGAGGGGGACGGCAGGCGCTCCGCGGCCACCGACGAGCGCTGCTCGACTGCCGAGCCGAGCCGACCGCCGCTCGGCGCTGCCCGGCCGCCCGGCGCCCCACCACGGCCCCGCGGCCCCCACCCCAGCCCGCCGCTCTTTCCCGCCCGGCCCACCCCCGTCACCCGGCCCCGCCGACGACTCGTCCCCGGCTTATGGTCCTTTAACCCCGAGCCGAGAGCTGAGCCCCCTTCGAATCTCCCCGAGCCTTTACTAGATGCGCCTCCCGCCTCCCGCGCCCCGCTCCCGCTCCCGCTCCCCTTCAAACTCTCCTTCAGATCCACTGTTCTTTTTTCCTTTGCGGACTTACTCTCCGCACGCAAACGCCGTTCGAATGCTTTGCAAACATTGAAAACCGCTTAAGACCGACAAAATCACCAACTCACCCCAAAATCGCCAGCCCCCCTTCCTTATAAACTGGCCACGCCTGTTGTCCCATGCCGCGCCCACCATCTAATCAACCAAAAGCTGATCAAATTTAATACCAAATAGATCCACTCTAATCATGAACGTGTACGAGTCTACTATTTCACTTTCATTTTCATGTGTAAACTCCAAACAACGAAACTGGATTCGATATTTTCAAAAACTAAAAAAAAAAATAATGTAATATATAGCTGTTTTTTTTTATTTCGTAAATGTTCTTGTATAATTGGAAAGTTTAATCGCTAACTTACACAAATTATACAAAGAAAACTTTGATTTGTGAATTTTAATTTTTTTTCAAAAAGTTTCGAATAAATTATATCTTGTAATTTAAATGCCGTGTGGTTATGACCTCCCCTCAGTGCTCTTTAAGAATTAATTTTGTAATGGAAATAAAACTTAAATAAAACTTACATTGTTCAATGAATTTGGCTAAGTGGATGGCTTCTATAACTCACCTGCAATAAGAAAAAAATATTACATTAATTACAGTCCAAAAGATACGTAAGCTCTCTCAGTTTTGAAAGAGCCAGTTTAAAACTAAAGCATAGATTTTTTTTAAAGCTACTTCGTTTCGTAAATATTACATACACGCATTACGCGTAAATTGCAGAGAATCTATTTAGCAATTGGATGATAACGGCTACGCTTTAAACATGGTTATAATTATACCTTGGAGGTACATTCGTCACACCGAGTGCGTTTGAAATGCTCTATAAGACATTCAAGCATATTTGTACATACGGAATATATCAAATAAGTTATTCCATATTTTTTAAAACCACTGATTAATGTCTTAAAAATATTAAATATCGGCTGAAAATAAATTCAGGCTAATTCCCGGAGTAATTGATATAAAATGTATTTATCCTGAAACTTTCTGATACATATCGGTCTAGAGAAAAAAAAATTGAAAATAACCTTTTTTGATTCAGCGAAAATGCGCTAATAAACGTTTATTTAGTAATTTATGGAGTTGCGATTAAGTTTGGAAAGATTAATAAACGTAAGCAGAAACCTCTCATTACGCATGTGCGTCAGATATAATCTCGCTCTCAGTCGAGCGAAAGTCGCTTTGTGCAACCTTCGTCAAGAAGGAGATACTCTTGACAATGTAATTGTTGATAAAAAAAGAGATAGGTGGCTCTTATGAGGATTAGAGGCAGTGGTCGATTTCGATCTGCTTAATACTGTGCAGCGCGCGAGAAGCGGGCATAGGAAGGGCGCAGACAGAAGACCGGGGCGTACGCTCGACTTGGAGGCGAATTATCTTTCGGAATTCGGAGTACAATGCAGCGGCGAGGTGGGCCCGGGGGCGTCCCCGGCATCCGCCATGTCAGGCGGGCATTATACGTACCTAATTTGGGAAGCCGGCTATGTATATCCGAATCAAATTTCGCCGAGAGAGCGAAGGGGACTGAGGGGAAGGAGATAAATTTGCGAGGGGCTGCTATTTATGCCGAACTGGGCTAGAGATTCGCCGCCGAGAGCGAAGTAAGCGGCGGCGGCGGCGGCGGCCGAGTCTCGCCAAGAGCCTTAGCGCTCGGCGTCCCGCGAATAAATAACTCGAGCGAGCACCGACGAGGGGGCGGGGAGACGGGGGGGCCAACTGCGAGGGCAACGTTATTATTCATCGAGGTGCTTTTTTTTTCTCTGCCAAGAGACGCCCATTCTTTCTGTCTTTGCAGACCATTTCGTTCACGGATGGTCAAGTTTCACTATAACACCCAACTATACTCCTACACCGATCGTCTTCTATTTTCTTTTCCTTTTTTGCCTACAGTTTTGCCGATCCACTTTCCACTTTGCAACATTTCTTGTGTATGTGATTTACAATCTATATTTGTAATCGAAACATTTCCACTGGAATATTCATATAAAGTATACTTGACAATAAGATTAATTGTGTCCTTTTTGCATATATAAAATAACGTCGATGTATTATTTAACGTTTTTTGAAATTTGCATTCATTTAACATTTAAAAAGAGTAAGTACAGATATTTATGAATAGTTAATAATCGTGTCAGGAAGACAACGGGTTGCTTTCGGAAAATATCCTTGATATAGCTAATGTATTACCTAATAAATTAAGCGAGCTAAATTTCAGTTGACATTTGTCTTTACACTTAAATAATACTCAAAACATCAAACTCTGTTAAAAAAAGGAAGTGAGTCGAATTTGTGCCTACCTTTGTTTTTTATGTTTCGCAAGCATCGCTAGTGAAGTATATATCAATATTTTTAACGCAATTCTGAGACATGAAGACATTGTCACACGACTCATATTACAGTGCATAGCAGACGATGGCAATTAACTTTCGTAATAAAACGAGACTTCTGCTAGAGAAGCACCAGATGAGCCTTTATAACTTACGTAAAACGAACGTATTCTGCAAGGCCTTATATATGTGGTGTATACAGAGTACTAACCCTTTGCCTTCGAGAATGATCGGTGGGCGCAGTAGAGAAATGTAATTTAACTATTGTTTTTAGTTTTACCACGTTTTTAGTAACTCAGAAGTATCAATACTGAATAGATCGCTCAGTTATTGATATGTTTAAGCATAAATTATCGCTCGTGGCAAGTGTTTTCTGCGCCCTGTTACCCCTCAAACTATAATTCAACAGATTTTTTCGATTCGCGCTCGGGTGTACGGCAATATCGGTAAGATCAGGATATAGACCGGGGCGGCGGCGCGACTCGCTAATGCATCGGCCGAAGAGCCTGCGGGATAAGGCAACATTGGTCCTATCGCCCCTCGCGCCAATCTTCCAGATTTCCCGGCATATTTTACAAAGACATTAAAATAATCCCCCACGCTATCAAGACATTACTCCTCGCGCGGCCAAGGGCTAACAGCGCAATTTGGTCAAGAGGGAGACGATAAATCTCGTACAATTACGCGCCGCCCGCGGGAAAAAATGGAAACAAATCGTCGGGGCCTGCGTGAAAAGGAGAAGGCAGGGATAAATCAAAGCGGCGGGCATAAACAGCTGCGAAGGCCGCGCTTGAGCCTCGCCGTTTTACGGGGCAACTTACACTCGGTGCTATCGCACCTTCGCGCGCCCCGCGAATCCGATAATTCATCCAACGCTAGGAAGAAAGCGACACGAGCTGTGCCACGGATGTCCGGCTGGCTGTAGCCCCACCTGGAGTCCACCTTGTTTTGGCTGGGTCAATTTGAACAGGGTCAGGTGCAATGGAGTGTGCGCTGCGTGTGTGAACAAATGCTGGTTGCCGTGCATTCGCAAAATCATACGTAAATATATCGCTTACATAAAAAAAAATGTTGACTTTGTTCAGTAGGAGGGGCTTGAAGGGTCTAACAGCTTCAAGCGCTAGGGTTTCAATCGTAATATCTTACTTTGGTCAAACATTGAACTATCACGGTCTCAGTGCAGTAGCGTCACGCTGCCACTGTTTAAACGTGAGTCCACCAAACATCGAGATTTCTATGGGATCTATAGTTGAACTGAATAGTGTTCCATTTGGCATGCAGTATAGCCCCGCAGCGCTATTGTCATCTGACGCGGGTTGCATGCGGTAGAAAGCCAGCGGGTTTCTTCCGCTTTTTGTTTTCGCGCTCTGAATACGCAAGTTAGAATCTTTTAACCTTTATTAAATCACGCCCTACCAACGCGAGAACCGTTTTTGCCTCCATCATAATGGACAGCATTGGTGCTATTTAGAAAGCTGGCTCGGGACTCTCTGTTTATGTGAGATATTAAAAATTGCGCAATGCCCAGTGTTACCGCATTCAAATATTATCGACTTTACAGCGTTTTAAGAATAATAATTGTACATTTTATTGCTACATTTTTATACCAAGAAAGATCATTAAGCAAAAATTATGTGAAAATAGTAAAACTGACGCTTGCGAACGCGCGAGTGGCAAACCACCGCAAATCCTTTATTGATTTAGAAATGAAAACAAAGAAAGGTAGAGAAGTTAATGGTAATTTATTTGGAAATATCAAAGAAGATATTTAAAACCCGATAATTCAAATATTACAGGCAATCAAAGTATTAAAAATAAATTGTATTTTATATATATATTTAACTGAAATTAAAACATAGTTTAAAATAATGACAGATATAAAGAGAGAGGGAGAGAGTGAACACCTCCAGAGGAATCGTTGAACTTTGATTTATTATGAATTACTTTTATTACTTAACTATTACAATAAAAGAGTCTTTCTTTCGCTACGAATATAATACTTTAATTGAAATAGTAATTCAACTACTATCGCACTATAAAAGATTTTAACGAGGTGCGCACTGCAGCGTTTCTACACCTCGGAGCTATGCGCAGCTGTATCTTGCAAATACAATGCCTTATTCCTCAAGTTTCACTTTTTAACAAGTAAATATTAAAATCTATCCAATAATCCACCAAAGTATCTCGCAAATATTATTGCAAATGTTGCAATGACAGTTGAATTGAGGCTATAATTTTCTTGCGAATGGCCGATTATTAATGCGCCGTTAAATGAATTATTTCTTACAGCCTATAAAGGAATTAGGTACGCATCGTATAGCGATTATAAGAAAAGGATAGGATGTAATTGGCAGACGATAAAAATTCGCACAAAACTCGGAAATTATGATAGTGACAGGCGGGATCGATAGCCGCGGAGCCGAGTATCGCGGACCAAGTCTAATATAATTGGAGCCACGGCGCGCCGGGCGCTTTGTTGCTTTGTCGCGGCCTCGAACGGCCCCGCGCGCAAAAGTGCCGAGATTTTCTCTTTTTCGAGTTGTTCACCCGTGGCGCAGAGGCCGTCTGGGCGGCTCGGGCCTGGATGCTGGACGCAGGCTGCTTTTGACGGGGCGCGGACTTTGCACGGCGGCGGCGCGCGCTCTCCTTGTTTACTCACTCGAATAGTTTCGTGGTACGCCTTTTAGCCTTTTACCCGCCGCGTTTTTCGCCTTTATTTAATAGATATTGCGACAGGCTGGCCGGCCGTCGGCGAAAGACACTTTTTCGATCCGAGCAATTATTCCTAAGCGCGGCTGCTGCGCTCTTGAGAAAGGAAAAGGACCTGTTCCTTTCAATGCAAAAATTTAACCAATGTCGAGCAATGTGTTCCTTCGCCAACCGTAAAATCACTCTCTCCTTTATTATTCTTTTCCTGTGTACGGCGCGACTTTATACTGAACTCTCTCGAAACATACACTCAGTACTGCACTATTAACTTCTATATTTCTTCTTAACAAAATAAAACGATATGAAATTTATATTACTATGAAGACTTTAAATATATTTTGACGTTTACTAACGAGGAAAGTGAATTCTAATTTATTAATTCTACACGAGATTGATATATTTGTTGTTTCAGATACTTATGGTAGGGCTATGAAAGTAGTGCAAACCTCCCATAAATGCAAATTAATAACTCCTTGCTGCGATGTCAGAACTTCTTACGCTTCTACCTGAAGAATAAAATGAAGTTACAATACTTGTACTCCCGGATCTAGCAAAAGCGAGTTGAGTGACTCAAGCCGTGCTTTATTGCTACGAGTTCGCGGTAGCCGCTTAATGTATCCAGCGGGAGAGTCGGCTGCTGCAACCTAGGCGAACGAGGCACAGCCGAGAAAAGCCAGCGAAAAAAGGTGGCGAGGACGGAACGAAAGCGAGAAATACGACGGCGACCGACTGGTCATATCCCTGATAAAACATTTCAAAGGAAAAGAATAGAACAGGGGGGAGACAAAGTAAAAGTAAAAGTAGCAGGGAAATAAGCAAATTTATCGAGCATTATTTTTTCGTCTGTCTCAATTATCATGTACTTTTGTTAATTTGTATAATCTACATAACACGCTACTAGTTTTTCACTATATATCGAAGACTAGATGTTTCTCAGTAAAATACAGATAGAGGATGATTATTACTGACCAAATTTTAATCATAGTGGCGTCCATTTGAAATATAAAAGTATTTATTACATGACCTTGCATAAAACACTACTGCAGTCCATAAAATTAGGCAACAACAGTAATTACAACTACATTCAAGGAAGATATGGGAAAAAACATCATTAATATTATTCAAACGACTTGAGACATACTATTGAAACACTTAATATCACTATAAGATATAATTACTCACTCGAGATCTTTTCATTAGAATTGTACAATAGTCAATCAGCATTAAAAGGTTGAAGCTCCCAAGATCAATGATTCTCCAACAGCGAAATTTTAGCTATAAAATTTTATGCAAATAGTTAAAAAGATTACTTGCCGAATATTTAACTGGAGCTTTCTAATATTGCTCAATAGGAAATCAATATATAATAATATGCTACAAAATAAACCGTAAATTTTATTGTCAATCTTCCAATTAAATGCACCGTATAATTCTCCTCTTTATTCCTTTTTTATATAGCAATAAAAATTATGAAATTATTAATTGAATTTCTAGTAAAACTGATTAACAAAAATATTTAATACAATGTTTCTTTTGATATTTCTACCTTGATTCAACTGTTCAATTCTGTTAATTTGCAGAAAAATATTACAATCCTGAACAGAAAACTAAAGTTTGGTGAAGAAGGAAATCAAACGCGATACCTCTCAACAGTCAATACACGGAGAGAAAAATATAGTAATCGTTACGAGAATGATTACCTACGGGGATTAGTAAACCGAAAAAGATAAAATTCAATAGAACTCATTTCCTACCTTTTAGAGGCTAGTTACTCGACTAGCTACATGCAATTTTTTATAGAAGTTAGATAACATATCAGTAAAATTTGGAGAATGGTTATTCTATCGAATGTCATCGTTTTCGGATTACTAATCCCTGTAGCTAATCATTATTATATTTTTCTTTCCGTTTGTTCATAATAAAAAAAATGAACAATTTGCAAGGAGATTGGCAGAAAATAAGACGCGACCAAGCAAATGCAACTGAATATACTTCGTGCATGGGTCTTAAGCGCATGATTTGCTGGGAACGTCAGTGTCATAGAAGTTGAGCAGCAAGTGCTTTAGCTACGAATCGACATAGTTCTTAATTGCGATTGAGCGTTGCTAGAAACTGGACGAGCCGTGCGTATAAATCCAGCGCACCTATATCTATACGTATCGGACGAGCTGCTTCCACTTTTCCGTTTCTGTTCCCGCTTCAGTCGTCATTATCGTCCGCCACCGAGCACACGATACGATTAAAGCTAGCGTACATTCACCTTCTTCCTTTCCGAGGTCAACTATTCATGCACGAGCTGACGCTTTTTGGTACCATATTTATTCTTATCACCCGCATTGCGTGGCAATGTATGATCAGATTTATTCGCACATTGACTGACATAAACTGTTTTATTTTTAAAAATTAACGCATATTGTTGTCAAGTATATGATTTAAAATTTACGTTAATCGAAAAACAAATTTTATTTTGAGGGTTTGGAAATATAATTGGTTTATGAACTATTATTGCTTCATAAATATAATTATACTCGAATGGTTTTCAAGTTTTTGTTAATATTCAAGAATAATACCTTATAATAAGGTCATTACTCGCTAAAGAAGGACTATTCTTCTTTATTATGTAGACAAAGAGCTGTTTGATATATTGATCGATGAGATAATTTAGAATTTTTGAATCATTTTTTAGGCCGATTTAAACCGTGCTATCTATTGTCTATTTACAGACGAGATAGTTAAAAATATACACCTTCATTGATGCCATCATAGCTATAAAGGCAGGACAATGAACTTTGTTTATGTCCCAACTACATCGATTAGTCTATGAGGGACAATCGATGGTATCGGTGCAAATACGCTACTTATTTGAAAGACAATGCACGACTTGCTCAGCTACAAGAGTATTTACAAGCAAATACTTTGTAAATTGATTTCTAATAAACTAAATAAATAATTGCTTCACGCTCTCTAGATAATAAATAGACCGATATTTAATATAAAAAATTTCATAAAAGAAAATATTGTGGTGTAAAAGATACAGTTAACGATATTTTTTAAATAAATTCTTATTTCAATTAAAATAGATACTAATGCATTCGCACTCATAATAGTTAAAGTACTACAAATAATTTTTATTGCTAATAGTGCTTAAAAATAATATAATAATTACGAGTACTATTGCAACTAGTATGCTCCTTTATATTCTCTAACTAAAGTATTTAGAAATGAAATAATTGAAATCCTGATTGCTAATCGGTTTAAATAAAGCACTTTTTGGACTCGTCCAGACCAAGATTTTGTTTTTATTTAATAATGAAGTTGCAGACCCGAACCAATTTTTATATATAAAAAGTTTTAGTTGTGGCAAGAGATATGCAATTTTACAAAAGATTTGCTAACGACTAAGCACACAAAGCATTAACTATTTTGAAGAATGTATAATACCTGGTAATATTATTTAAATTAAACACTCAATCGATTTTTATTCTACTTTAATACAAGAAAGTGTTTTGAATAACAATATATTATGACATATCAGTTATGAGTCAGAGCATAATATCTATATTCAAAGTCATTTATGTCCAAACACTAATACTAAAATTCGATGGAATAATTCGATAGAAGACATGTATGCCTTGTTGTAATAGTTATGCATTATAAGTAATATGTGATGTTGCTAATAATGAGTGAGGCACCGCGCGGTTGATCGTATTATAAAAGTATTAATTTAGAATTTTATTATTTTTTTCTGTATAAAAGATAATTGAGTAGTATTAGAAGTAGTTGAGTAAATTGCATAATAAATCATCATTTTCGAGCGCGAGGCGAAATAAAGTTCTGTAAAATGTAGAAGATATAATCGATATTGTGATAAGTCGAGTCTCGCGGCAATAAAGCGAGACGCCATCGCGCTCCGCGAGCACGCTTGTTGCAAAATTATTGTTCCTCACGTCGTTGTTGAAAATTCAGAGATCTCCAACAATTACTGAAAGGACGTTACTCAGCGACGCTTTCCCAAGCCTAACGAGTCAGCGGCGACTAGCAGGAGGTAGCAGAGGAAATACTCGGAGCGAAATCAAGCGGCAGTTATACGGGGAATCGGCGAAAGCCCGTACGTATCGCGCCGCAGACAAGTCGCCGCCTCCGAGCAGGCCGGTGATGGGGCGATACCGCACCGACGACTGCCTTGAGCGCGCCGCGCGAAATTTCTCGCGAATACGGATATCGGGACTGGCGATGACAATCTCCCGACGCTTTCTTTTTGACGGAGTCGCAGCGCGAATCGGCCGCCGCCAGATTCCCACGTAAGGTCAAAGTTTCGTGAAATGCCAAGTGTCCGCCGAGCCCGAGGCCGCGCTTTGAGATCTAACAAGGAGATTTATAGGAATGTACGTCCAATAATTTTGAGGGAAAAAGCCGACGGTGAGAAATCCGCTCGAGAAAATTTCATTCGCCTCGTTGAGCCGCGACACCGTGGCTTTTTGACTTTGTAGCATTCGTTATAAATAAACGAACTTAAACTGCGAAGAGTGGATAATTTATGAATTGATTTTTCGATTCGAAAACTGATCGACTCTCCGTGTTTTACATACAAGCATAATTACCGCTCGGCACAAAATCAACAACTTCGGCGTTTCAACTATAATTATACGGTGTGCGTATAAGAAAATGATGAAACAGTAGCGGGCAGAAAAGATGTGGACGGTTATTATTGTATACGTATTACGTACACAAAGGTGAATAATGCCTCTGCGCTAAATCACAATTAAGAAAATACCGTAGTCGCGATGGTTGCGAAAAGGCGCATTCACAAACTTGAGAAAAGTATGCACTTGACAGTATTACAAACTCCACTACTTAATAACAGTATAATAGAAAGACACCGGGAAAACGACTCTTAGGCAAAGGAGAGAAAGAAGAGAGTAGACTCGTGATGTGCGGGGAGAAGCGCTTCCTCGAAAGTAGCCAATTACCTCGTTTTCATTTGATTAACGAAATGGGCATAATATGCGCGTCGTCGCATGCATTATAGGACGCGGAGCCGCGCGCTGCAGGTCGTAATGTACGGCCAAGGAACTGGCCATCAGCTCGTGACATCGGCGACATCCTCAGGCGGGGCATATGAGCGGGAAGCGGCACTCGAGGCGGTACGCAACTCTGCGCACGCGTGCGCGGACTCTCGCCGCTGATGCCGCGCGTGCGTCCCCCTACCGTCATTTTATTCAATTTTATTCATACGCACGTGTCACGCCAGGCGCGCACAGCACTTACTTGGAGTGGCCAATTTTCCGGTACAGTCGGGCCAACCAAAGCTGCGGTGGTCTCGTCCAATGCTGGCCCGGTTTCGCGACAGTTTCTCTTGGCGTTCGTTTTCTCGCAGAGGCCGGACGGCTCTCCGCGCAATGCATTGTCTCACCGAATGATAATTCGGCGATTGCGAGAGACCGGGAAGTGCCTGGTTGAGCAATAGCGCGCAGCGTTTTACGTTTTTCGATAATTATGTGGGTGAAAGTTTGACTTCCGCGCAGTTTGATGCGCGTGCGGGAAAGTGATATGCTTTTTTCCGTCCACTTCATAGACGCATCCGTCTTGTGCCGTGGCGGCAATTATAGTCGCGGGCCGAGAGCCCGGCAGGATAATTCGCGGGGCGCTACGAGTCGGGACGGATGATCGAGCGAATGTGTACGACTTTATATATTGATGGATTGGGAAAAATGTGAAAGCCAAAATGCTCGCGCGCATGGAAAATTAGAGAGGTCGTAATATTTTACGACTGCTTAATAATCTTTAAAAGCCGGGAAACAGAGACGGGATTGGGAGCCGCCGCGGCGCAGACTCTATTATTAGCACTTTGTTGATTGGCTGCGATTACCGGCGATTCCTAGCGGTTTTCGCGAGAATCCCACTGTTGAGCGGGTTACTCTTCCAAGGGGAAGGAGATCGAGGAAAGAGCCGCGCTCGTGAAATGGAAACTCCCAGCGGCGGCGGCGGCGGGAAAAGGCGCAAGGACCTGCCAATGCCCGCGGCATTACCAAAATTACAAAAGTGGGCGGCGCTGGCGGCGGCGGCGCGCGGCGAAACAATGCCCACATTATCGCCTGGGACTGGTTTCCCTCGCGGAAGCGGCCGGCACCGAGCGCCACCGAGCGCCGCCCAGCCTCCCGAAGAAAGTGCAAGCTTGCCAATGCAAGCGCGCCTAATGGCGCCGAGGCTTCCCGCGCGCGCGCGCGCGCCCGCGTAACGCGACGCCGCCAGAGCGAACAATGATCGCTCATCCGATGCGCGCTTTTGACGAGCTCCGGAGAACAATAAGGAGGGGGACCCGAGGGAGAGGGCAAGTGCACCACCCCGAGACCCGTGAGCGCTACGCCACCCGAGCCGCCGAATTTAATGGCTCAGCGATTCCCCACAGCTTTCGCAGGTTTACCCAGGTTTACCTCGCGTTGCGTGAGCCTCTTGCGGGCCTATCCCACTCTCACGCGGAACCCGCCTCGGTACCCGCGATCAGCCACTCATTCTCTAACAGAGATAACAAATCTTCCCAAACTTTCTATGTCGTTTGTACAGAGCTCTAGGAAGACTCAAGCATCCTCAATCGCATCGCTCTTCATTTTTTCCGCTTGAGCATTTTCCCCTCGATTTTCCCCAAAAGTACGAGAAATGAAACGTTTGTGTATACCGTTTAACACCTCTCCACGAACTACAATATCTTTTTTTCTATTTTACTATTCAAAAACAATAGACAAAATACAATAGTATTCATTAGACTTTTAAAAAACTTTCATGAGTTGTGTAATAAAAAGTCTTGCCCTTTTTTAAAGGTACAAGTATATAAGAATGAAATACATACTGCTCGTCCAGTATTTTCCATGCATTTCGAGGATTTCCTCAAGACAAACGTGCTCTTGTACAGTTACGGACGACCAAAACAAGTCCACGTGCGCCTTGCATGTAAGACCTGCTGCGAAAGAGGAACAAGTCTCGCGTGCGTGTTCGCGCGAACGACGGGCGACCGCGACCATCCAACCAAACAGTGCTCTACTCGAAGGAGAAAAAGCCGGTGCGCGCACTGAATGAGCCAGACGAGATTAGAATACATATGATATGCGAAGCGTGTACTACACGAAATATGGTATATAGCCAGAGAATTCCCGCAAAAGCGACTACGAATTTTAACTTTTTCGCCGCTCTCGATCCCAAGAACACGTGTAAACACTCGTAAGAGAGACCTAGAAGCAAGAAAAAATCCTAAAAATTATGAGTACCGTGGGAATTAATTTCAGTGTTGTAGAGCACACAGTAATTCAAAGCGTGCCTTGAACGAGCTTAAAATATCAAGTTCGAAATAATTATTGGCTTACTGCGTTATTAAAAAGACTATGAGTTTAAAAGTAATATTACAAAAAAAGTTAGGAGGTACACGAATAACTTTTTGTTTTCGCTTTTTAGATTTTCAGAACACTTGTGTTTATCGATTTTTTAAAGACGTATTATTATTAAAAATTATATCAGATATTTTTTTATATATCTTTTTGTTTATGATGATACTGCAAGGATACTTTGGAAAGAAACGTACTTAAAAACATTTCGATGACAATATTTTAGAACAAATATATGATAAACTGTAATATCGTTGTTTATTTAAATACTATACATTTAAACTGTACTGTCAGAATGACAGTAAAATGACACTATCTAATATTTTATGAAATTACGAGACAAGAATTTGAGGAAAGCATGCTATATATAGATATAGAATAAGAGAGGGAAAGTTAAAAAGGTCAGTGTACTTTGGACCTCAATGACTAACAAAAGGACCTACTTGCATAACAGTCAGCGGAAATGCAGATTCGAAAAATTCTGTAAGTTTGCAATCCGGACGAGATCTCGCAACGATTGGACCTGCAAAAAGTCTCCACGCTCTCATTTTTAAAGGAGACAACTACGCCGATTATCTGGGAGCAAGCGCGAGCTATAGGCAAAAAGGCGACCGCTAGTGAAAAAATAGACAGCGGTCAGCGGCGCGCGCCGTAAAGAAACGCTATACGTTTATTGCCAAAGAAACCGAGCCGAATCACTTTCGCGAACGGTGATGCAAGACTTAGAAAAGCCGCCTGATGAAATATCGAGATAAGAAGCGCGTGCGCTCGCCGCGATCGCCTCTGATAGCGACATTACCCAAACCTTTACGTTCGCATGCTTTAATCTATTAGTCGAATTGATTCCAATGTGGAGGACTGAAAAGTCAAACAAAAGATGGATCCAGTCTCATCTGCACTTCCGCCACTCGTGAGCCACGCGAATCAAGCGGTTTAATGATGGCGTGATCGATGAACCGCAGTTGCATCGAACTCTTACAGGTTACTGTTAGTCTAACTGTGAACTCAATGTCTGTTCAACCTTTAAAAGATACTAATACTAGACCATTGGCTCCAACTTCCTGGCATTAAATGCACCATGTATATACGGCCCTTTGTCTTCACTTCTTCCTCTATCCTTCGCTTGCACTCCAATGTCCCAAATATAATTATTCAAAACACACTGGATTTTAATACTTATTTCAATGTTAGATCAAAAAATAAATTTTAGAATTCGATTTCAATCTTAAGCTTATCCAAAATACGTTGTCAGATATAATTGGATTTTCAGTCAAAATTGAAAATATAAATTGCTGGTTTGTTGGAGGAAACTCAAATTTGATTTTAAAGAAAGCAAGGTTATGAACTACATTTAAAGGACTACATTAACTTAAAAACATTTTTGACAATCATAAATAGATTTTAACTTTACAAAAAGAAGAATTTTCATTTAAATATTTTTTATTTTTTAAGTGTAAACAATTTTTTATTTGTTCTTTTATGTATTTCGAAAAGTATTTGTTTAAAAGTAAAGCGTGTACCTAAAATTCTTCGATACGATAGAATCTCCTAGTTTTCAGTTTTAAGCTAAAATTTAATAGACTAATCAGAATTGACTAAACTTCTACGATTTCCGACTGAACCATTTACAAATTAGTCGACTCCTAGGTAAATGTAGGAAAAATATAAAAAATGAGATATACGCAGAGCCTAGCAACTTGTATTGTATATTACGGCATTCATTATTTTCAATTCCTAAACGATGCACTGTGTATAACATAACATACTGTACAGACGTATGTTTTTCTTTGCTTGTAATCATATTTTGCCTAGTATCATGCAATTCAAATTAATTTTATAGCATATATACTCTAATGCAAAACTACTTCCACTTAGGCAGTGTTTTCGACAGTGATTTTTATAGATCATTTAACAGTTATTTTAGAAATAGGCCAGTACCTCACAATTTACATAATCACATTTCATAATGCTTAGAAAAAGTAAATAATTGCTAACATGTAGTCATAATAACAATACTTTGCAAAGTCAGGTAAAATTAAGATTTTTGTTACACTCTTGAGACTAGAAAAAGTATTCGTATAAGTACAAGGCCAAAAAATAAGATTTTTTTAATAGACATGTTAGACATGTGACTTGATGTCGCATGAATGAAATCTCGGAGCTCCTTGTATCCTCACGTAACGAACTTGCATGAAACTGGATCGTTTCAAACACTTCCGTTCGTCCTATCTGTTATCAAGCTATTTAATCCCGAGATCCATACACAGACTGACTGATTGATCGTTCAACTATTCGTCGTGTACAATAATTGATGCAAGACATCACCTAATGCGTAACAAAGAGAAATTAGAAGCATTACAGAAGATTACAGTCAGGGAGTCCTATTTAGATGATGAAAGAGCTTATCCACGGTTAATTAATCTAGATTTCGATAAGATTCATTTATTCATATAACAGAATGCACATACATTTATATATCCGAGAAAAAGAATATAGATGAACAATTACCAAAAGTTTTATAAAAATTAATAAACTTTTAATAAATCACCCAGAATTAGTCAAAATAAAGAAATTTTTATATTTAGTTTGTCTAAGTTTAACCAAAACAATAGCAACATTCATTGTCTTCTCTTTTAATTTTGAAAAAACTTGTAATAATTTATCTATTTTTTTAATCTGCACTTGCTGATTAAAAAAAATATATTAATACTAATATAAATATTTCTAATTTTTAGCACACCACTTATCTCTCCATGTATTACTCACTTATAAGATCGTAAAATTTTAAGGTAGAATAATGTATTCTTAAATTCAAAATTATACTTACAATACTTAACTATATTTATTGTTTTTAATAATGTGAAATAATTAAAAATTTTGCTGTACTAATACCGCTAATAATAGAAATTACATTCTATTAAAAAAATTCAAAAAATATCTTTAACTTAAAATTTATGCTACAACATTATTATTCATATTTTAACTTACACATCTCTCAGTAAATAAATTCTGTTTAAATATTCCCAGTTTTCAGATATTGATCTTATCGACACTTATAGTCTACGACATCTAGTTATACTTATACTAATTAAGTTTAAGTAATATTTATGTATTTAAACTCTCATACCAATGAGTCAAATTCATGTAAATCTTGTAGTCCGATCAGGTAGTTAGCACTCATCTTGTGAAGGCGAACACTCTGATGTGACCGAAATAAAATTTAGGCATTTTCAAAATTGTAACACGATATATCACAGATTGCCAAATGTTGAAGATAGAAGATATGTGCACGTCACCCTCAGCATCAGTTGGCGCTTGCAACTGTCTGTCTTGCATATAACTCGCGAGTGCGATACTAGACAATACGAACGCCATCACAGACATAGTCGCGCCGCGGAGAGTAAGCTAGCTCGGGCGGTTCGAGCCCGATTAATAAGGCGGTGCGCGCGCGGCGAAAGGATACTCACCGAGATTGCGAAAAAACTGCCACTTTAATAGTTCTCGGTCGCCATTGCCGACGCCAGAGACCGCGGGATATAACAATCGAAATTCATGTTAAGTTAATAGTAAGCGAGCAGGAGAAAGTCTGCGCCTTAGTCTGCGCACGTGGGTTTCAACAGGACTTGCCCCTCCCCCAATGCAGCTATAGCTGAAAATGGGTAATCGTTCTATGACAAGGTCATTCTCCGACATCCCAGATTGCATTGACTACTAAGGAAACAAATTAGCCGATTTCAAACAGACTATTTTACAATCCTTCTTCCAATGACCACTTAGTTAATAATGCACTCGTATATCAAAGGCATCATTCGTATATTTCTTTTCAAATTTTTTTAGCTAATTTAAAGGCGGTACAGTTAAAATTCTTCCCATTTCTGACAATTTATCATAGTATAAAACTAATATGAAAATATTAAAAAATTTAAAAATATTAAGCTTTCAATTGTCCACACATACTGTGATCTATTGTTCATTACCTTATTTTTATCTAACGACTGTTTAATTCATTTTTTTCATTTATATTTTTTCTCCTGGATTAGGATTTTTATTAGATGAATTGCGATTCGATAATGTTGGAGATAACTGTATAATTGTTTCTGATTGCAGTATAATAAAATATATTTTCAGGCGATTCATAGTTAATAGAAATAAGCGGAAAGAGAGGCGTCCGTATTGAATCGTTAGGATACTGCATAATTACTAATTACTCGATAAATATAAAACAGAATAATGTTTGACATTATAAATACTTGTGTTCTTTTATCTGTGTTTTTAGATTTGAGAGTCTACTTTTTGTCTTCCCCAGTCAATCATAATTAATAATATTTTAATTAATGTCTCTAAACTTTTAATACATGGAGAGAAACAGAGTAGTAAATATTAACAGAAATATATGAAATATTACTAAAAAGCTCCGTAATTCTGTCACAGACTATTAATAGTGCTCGATTTACTATATAACACAAAAAATTTTGTTTATATACCGTTTCATTCGAATACATGTACATTCAGTACATTTATAATAATTTATTAAGTACATATTAGATATTTTTGCAGTAATTAATTCTTGCACATGTTAACACATGTCTATTGTTGGTTTCATTATAAGGTCTCGGTATTATGTAATGCTTCAAAATCAGGGTGCATACAGGATGGACGCTGTACTTACGATCAAATATTTATAACTTCTGCGCCAAATGAAAGAAAGATAGGTAGATTAATAATTAATCACTAAAAATCCAGAAACATTTATATTTATAAATGCAACGTATTTCATGTTCCAATTTGGGTTAACCTTGCGAGCCGAAGTATTATTTCGTTAACCTTTATGAACAGACAAGTAAAAAGATCGATTGCATTCATGTTTTAAATGTCTTAAAATATCAATTTTGAGCTTGTTAACTGATCCCAGCTGACTTTTCGACAAAAATCCAATATAGATTTCTATCAAGGTTTATTCGATTGTAAAATTAATTGCGAGCATAATAGTTATCCTACAAAATCTCAATTGGCTACAAATTAAAATTTAATATTTATCCAAAGATCTTTAATTCAACCGGATAATTTGACGTAAAAATATAAATATTGATCTATTCTATTCTAGTTGAATTTTTGAAACATTTTCAGCTGATTTTTGGTTATTTTAAGAAGTAAATTCGTTTTAGATCTCCTATTTCTATTGAAATAAAAATGGTATAATTACAAAGACATGTTATTTCGTTCTTGCATTTTGAAATTTTTTATATTTTCTTCATTATTTAATGTTATATGCTCTTAAAGCTATTAAAATTTAAAAAAAATTCTTTATTCGTTAGGCTTAACAAGAATTGAGATGATTTAAATTTAAGATGTACTTAGATAAGAGTAATTGCAATATGGAAAAAGTTGTCCAAGAATATCCATATAAATTAATGAGAATTTCAATTCACATACAGAGAATTTCATTGATCCATAAATCGACTGTAACTAAAATGTTTTATCTGCAAAAAATTAGATAAAAAGTAGGAAACATATTTAGAGGATGATAAGCAATGTTTCTAAATGAATAGCTATATGAAAAAGATATCTTTTTTGTACAATTAAAAAAGAAAGTGAGTACCCAAAGGATTCAGTAAACAAATCGGCGCTACCCGATGTATCGGTTACTGAGAAGGTTATAAAAAGTAGTCAGATGCTAGTTCGAGTCTACTTAACACACCCAATTGTCCAGCGGAGCCTGCGACCGGTCGCTTAACCGCTTTTTCTCTTCTTTAGTCTCTCACTCAAGACACCCCTTTTTGTCAGTCTTTCTTCTTTTATTCTTTGGTTCCTCTTCTATCTTGAATAGAATTTTTATTGTGATAGAAGTTAGGAGATGGAAACGAGGAACGCGTCAATGGAGGCGAGGACTTTCTCGCTTATCCCCAAACCTCAACTCTTACCGCAAACTCATTTGGCTCTGTCATTATCCGGTCATTTTTCCGGGATGCTTGCATTGCTATACTGCAGTCTCGAAGTCGCTTCATCCGTTATTTCGATTTCTTCATCAATTGTGGAAAAAATTAAAGTTGTAAATAAGGTTTTGTTCTGCGCACGAGCTAGCGAAAAATGTTTTTATAAGTCCCTGCCACAGCTGTGACGGGAATGAAACTTTTCCAAACAGCTGTATTATTATTGAAAAGTACGAAATGCAGAATAAAGGTAATTAAAAATAATAGGCTTTTTTTTATTTTCTGCAGGCACAGAACGCAAAGTTTTGTTATTTGGCCTTAAAATTTATACAGGACAAGATATCAAGGTACTCAACCCTTTCCTCGCATGGTCTAACAACTTTCCCATGGTATCAATACGCTCCCGTCCACGCTAGTAGATCTCAATTAGTGATAATTACTCAACCAGAAACGAACGGCAAAATCTTTGCACAGACTCTCTAATTATCCTGAGTATAATCTGCGTCTTGAAATTATTTCTGAATTTTCACGAAAGAGTTAAAGATTCGCTAAGGAAGTTTTGTTAACGCCATAGACGCTGAATGACCACATCTTCCCGAGGAGAGCGCAAAATTAATCGCTTATCGCGATTAGGTAAATCCTAGCTGCCACGCGCTTTCCCTGCAGGAACTCCTTAAAGTAATCGGTTATGTCATTGAGCAATCGCTCTCCTTAGGAAGGAATTGTATAATCAAGGTACGCATTCGCGAGCATACGTGCGAAAGTATCATGCGGAAGTTGTTACACATCTTGTTGTATGTATTACTATACATTTTACACGCGAAATCAAGAATCCTTTGAGCTACACAAATTGATTTGTTTCTCTTATTATTTATTATTTAATATCTAGAGCAACATTTATAACAATATTGACAAATATTTAGTTTTCATTATAATAATTGATTAAAAATACAGTAAAAGCTTAACTGAAGCCTTCTCATAGGCAATTTAACAACATGTTGCATCGCCGATTGTAGATACAGTAAACGGTTGACTCTGAGTCGTGCAATAGGCTGAAATATTTTTTACTGCACATCAAGCGATTGTTTGGAAATGGCTTCAAGTGAACCAAGTATACAAGATGAACTTCATTATTGTGATATCACGGGATTCCATGGTAGGGAGTTGCCAATGTAAGAAATCGACTCGGTGCAACAATAAACAAACTCGCGCGGCAACTTTTACAGCAATAAGAAATGTACTTTCCACCACTCCACCACGAGATTTCACCGTCCTATTCCGAGAATTGATTCCGCGGCAGCGTAGCGAAAAACAATTAGTCGGCTAGGCGTTTTTGCCTACTGCCATAAGGACGCTGTTTCAAACAGGCAGAAATTTCCCAATGGCGGACGCTCGCTAATCGAAAGTGCTTGATGATGTCTTCGAGCTCGCCCGCAGCTGCCGGAGCCGCTTATGATTCCGATTTCCGATACTTCCGTCAAAACGCGAGGCTAGAGACTACCCCCCACTTCTTTGAATCGGTCTAGCGTAACGCACAACCACTCTTGCAAAATTCTAGAAAGTTGCTCGCGTTGCTATGCGGAGGAACTTGCCCTGTATCTTATAACTTGATCTGTACTTGCAAGATGGAATGAGATCGCGCGGGGACAACGCGAAGAAGTTTCTTACAACGCTAACGAGATCGACCAGTTTTCGTTTTACTGATGCTCTTTTTACGACAGCTACTCACTCAGGTAAATATTAAACCCGAACAAATATTGTATAGTGTCAAAAGATTCTCAAATGTTAATTGGAATTTTATTCGAAATATTATCGAGTGCTGATGTTGTAGCACATCAGATAAAATAAATGAAATTTCTTATAAAAGAAATAATTATGAGAACGACTTTATAGCAAAATAAACTCTCTCAGAATGAAAGATCAAAGTTCTAATTTTTAAACTGTCACAGCAGCATAATCTTGTCGGTGCAGATGACTTTGCAGCAATCGGGAATCAAACTATCCAACCAATTAATGAGTCCACTGATAATAATATCAAGTCTTAAGAATTATGGATGTATGTGTTTTTTCCCTGCTGCTCTCGCTCATCTTTTCAATGGGAAATCCACTTCCTTTCTTTCTTGACAATGACATCGCATTATTTTAATAGCAAAATGTTTCCCGAGTATTATCTATTTGGTCAAGATTTAAATATCCTTTCATTATTATTCACCAGAAAAATAAAATAAAATTTAAAAAGCTAATGATAAGGTACGTACATAATTAAGGTACCCCTGAACACTTGTTTTACCGCTTAAGAATAAACCGAAAAATAAACTTAAAACATTTTGTATATTAATTTAAAACATTAATTTTGTGAAACTAATTAATAAAATAATTTCCATACTTATTTAATAACTTTTTCGGAGATCGGTCAAGAAAGGGTTTGCTATAAAATAAGTTACAAACGGTTTACTTACCTTTGGTTAGATTGAGATTATTTTATAAAAAGTTTAATGTTAAAATATGTGTAGCAATTGGTGAAAGTATTTAAAACATCTGTGCATTAACATATTAATATTCTGATTATGAATTATTTGTTGTAATATCTGTATATTAATATATTAATATTCTAATTATAGTCAAAAATAAAATCTGATGGTACATTGTCTTAAATCAGTTAAAAAATATCATTATAATACAAGGTAACAAGACATTTTTACTAACTAGCTTATATTTCTTTAGCTATTGAATTTTGTACCAGTATAATATAAAAATACTTTAATTCATGATTGTTAATCTCAATTGATTCACTAACTTTCTTTTAAGATTTATTATTACCAATCATAATAAAAGTGAATTTTGTCATAATGATATTTTGTATTGTAATTTTCTCTATTGAGTAAAATTCTATAGTAATAAATTTATTATGCATGTAACTTTCTGATTAAAAAAATTAAAAATGCAGATTTGGACGTTAGTACGCTAAAGAGAATAATATTTAAGTAACTAAAATATTAATTTTTTACCTTTTGACACAAGTGCGGGATGATTCGTCATCTTCTGTCGGTCCACCTGCTCCAGAATCCTGAAATAAAAAATTGCATGCGTTAGTTAAATAAAGACAAGATACCAGCAAAACATTTTAGGAAAATATGTTCATTATAAGTGATTATAGAATAAACCATTTTTTATACAATTTTAAAATACACTTAATACTTTATAATCTAGTACGAAAGTAATTGAAAGTAAAAATTAGGATATAAAAGTTATTCTTTACCAAACGTGTGTGATAAGATAATAGTATAACTACAAAATATCTTTTTATTTTATTCTTTATAATTTTATAGGACCTTGAGGTTATTACTGAGTAAAATAAAAGTATTAAAAAACCAGTAAAACACAAATTACTGACAATTAATTGTTTGAAATTATTGATGCTTAAAGAGCATTGAACTTTTAATGTAATTCTAATAAAACTTTCAATTCCTTCAACATTAATACAATAAAATTCTAAATTAAAGGTGACCAAATAACATTTTATTTGTTAATAAATAATAATTAACGAAAAGCAGTAATGCTGTACTTGTTATTAAGTATCAAACTTTACTCAAATAAAAACTATTATTCTTCTTATTTTATTATAAACAGTTTTATAATAGTTTAAATAATAATTTAAAGATACATTAACATTAATCTCAATAAGATATTGTCCTCTCTCATTTATATTCAAACACAATTTTCCTTCATAAGCATCAATATAAAACGTCACTATACTGTAAATCTGAAAACGTTCCCTTACTAATCCAAAAAGTTGAAAAAATGCTACTCACTGCGACTACTATAATTTTTCTGCCTCGTTATAAGCCTATATCTAAGCAGCCAAATTTACACCGTCACTATACGTTCAAAGAGTGTAAAAGAGGGTCCACGCATCGAAACTTAATAATCAATAGTATGAAGAGTAGATATTAAAGACTCCACGAGTTACGTTGCTTTTTTTCCCCAACTCTATAACACGAGAACCCTTGCAGAAAACAAAGAACATCACCAACTCAAGCAAATAATATATGTATAGTCAATACACACCTCGATGAGCATATAAGTGCATTTCATATTATGTAAAACATTTGGCGCACTAGGACGCAATGCACATATGAGCAGATTTATATGCAGGACTGATGTAGTGAATTTTGAGGTTATGGACTAATTGATTACAAGAAGTACTATAAAATGGGCATATAAGTTATGCTAAAAAATTTTAAAACAATAAAATTGCAATGGAAAAATCGTGAAAGTAATTAAATCATTCTAGCAAGAGTAATTTTTTTATTTAAGCTTACTGGTTCACTTTTAACTCGATTAAAGTAAAATCTCTATATTTGATTGATTGGGATGAGAAAAATTATTCAAATGCCTCATTATTTTAATTAAGTGTTACTTGAGTAATGCAGGTAATTGAGGTAGCGAGGTATAGTGTAGGTAGCCATAAGAGGACTTAGTACTTTGGTGCCATTTGCTTTAAGTTTGAGCGAGAACATTCCTCAAATGCTCAATGAAGAATCTCGTTTTTTGAGGTGCGCAGGATAGCTGCTGCATAATTAATCGCCTAGCCGCGTGGCGCGAATACGGGGTTATTTTCCGGCACGGTTTATTGAGCCTCCAGAAAACGTATTGCGCTGGCTAGGCACATAAAATAGCCACGGGCTATTAGCGTCGCGGCCATGCAATTTTCCAGTCTCGGCAGCAGCCGCAGCCCTAGCCACAGCCTTAGCCGCGGCCGCTCGAAATAGAACCTTTCACGCGCTCGCACCGGTCCGCGCTCATGCTTCTTGCGCGCGCATCCGTTTTCCAAAGAGGATCGCGGTCCCCGACACCAATGTCGACGCCATCGTAGATTGCAAGGATCAAGGGCGTGGGACACTCTCCCCTATCCCGTTTCTAATACCTTTTTCTTTTCCGGCAAACATCATCGGCTGCAAATCTTGAATCACCCTTCAAGTGTAAGACTACAATCAAGCTGAGGCGAGTTATTTGATATTCTGCACCCTGCTATCTTACTATATTAACAAACTACACTTTCAAAATAGGATATATATAACTTTGTAGTATGAAATTAATAAATTTTTATACTTCTCTACATTTTATAATGAATTCTAAATTTTTCTAATTTATATACTATTTTTAAAATTATTTTAAAAAATGTTAAATTATTTTTTGTATAGTTTAGCATTGAAATGATCATCATCCTATAGCTACACCTGAATTTCATATAAAAAGCTGTTTCTGTACAAATCTGTTGATTGGTTCAAAAAAGGTCCAGGCGAAACTAATAAATTTGCAAAATCAATATATCAGAGTTGACTAAGCCTGCAGATTTCTAGTAGTAGATCTCATACAACTTCAAATTTCCACATCTTTTACAAAGAAAAGTTTAATGATTGTTTAATGCGAACATTAAGTAAAAATTCTATGATCGGCTAGTTTTTCGTTTCTAAAACCCCGAAAACTAACAAAATAATATTAGAGAATTAGATATATTCTTAAGTAAAAAAACGTATGCTCTTTTCGAATCTGAGATATGGTTAATATTTACCAAAAATATTATGTTTAATGCCTTTGCGAAACCTGCAAATTCATCATATCTGTCCTTTGTGATTAACCAAATTTTTGTAAATACGTAAATGGGTAGTTCAGAATATTTATCTGCAATACATATTTTTTAATTCTATTGAAAGTATTGGCAGTACACTTGACAGATAAAATGCTTATTTTTATAAAACAAAAGCATACCAAAAGAGGGTTTACTTATACTACGTGTGGAATATTTAATATTACTGAAGTTGATACAAGTCGATTTGAGATTTCATTTTGTCAAGTTACAAGTTTTCACTGATGCATGCAATATGAAAATTTTAGTATTTGTTGGGTACACGAGTTTGCTTCGCATATACTTCATGAATAATTCTGTTGAAAATATGTTATCTCAAACATATGTATTTATTCGGTATACCAATAAAATCAATAAATAAATGAAAAACAGTTATTGCATAAATAATTATCCAGATTATTTTCTTTAACTTTTTTTCGTCCATTTTTTATTAAATAATGACGTCTCTATAATAAAACTGATAAATCGAACAAATTAACTTTATTCGTATTTAATTGATGATTTTTATTGAGTTGATTTTATCAAAAACAGTTCCCTAATGACAATTTTAACAGTGACATGCAGCAGAACATATGGTTGAAAGACTACAAGGGCAATTCAGTTGTCTACTGTAGACGTTCTCAGAAGCTCGTACTATAGAGAAACTCGCCTCCGGTTTTGAACGAGAGAGAGAGAAAACAAAAAAGAGTTGTGATCCTCCCGCTAGTTTTTGCTAGTGCACTAACTGCGTAACACCGATGCACCGTGTTTGAAAAGTATCGATTCACGTGGTAGTATCTTGTTCGGCAAAGTATAGAACTTTGTACGTTCACAAATGCGAAAATGGAGTTGATTCGAAAGAGGTACAGCAGAGATGCGACAGCAAAATTGCACAAACTACTACTTTTTACGATGCTTGGAAGACGTGTGCTCTTCAAGCGCTTTAACTACCCCTTCCTCTGTCTCGCTCTCTCTCTCTTTCTATATGTTTCCCCCTTTTTTACATGATCCCATGAACGCGCGCAAGGGTTTTCGTTACCGCTGCTCTGCCATTGAGACATATTTATGGGCTTTTCTTTTTCGACTCTCTTATTTTATCACGCAATGCGGTTAGCCGTGAAATCAGGAAAATTCCCTTGGTTATGCGAGAGGACATTCTCACTGCACTTCATTCCTAACTGCTTAAGCGTAATTGAAAAATTGTCGGTGGACGTGAAAATTACGTTTAAGTAAGATTGTCTTTAATGGCTAGTTTTTTAAATCTGCCACCGGAGAATAATATTTATCAATTTCTCTATAGTTCTTAAAAACTTGAGAATTCAGCGATGTTTTGCTTACATGTGATTGAAGAGTGTAGCATAATCGAACGAATAAGGCCAAAAGAGTTATGTGGTTGTGGCCGCATTAAACTGCTGCAGTACGATTTTTTTTAATTAAAGAGCAAAAGAGAATCAAACATGATATCATTGAATTACTGCACGGGATAGTTAAGTCACTTACTTAAGAATTTGCACTCATGGATTGCAGGTGACGAGAACGATTACTTCTCTCGACCTCTTATTTACTCATTTAGTCTCATACTCGGTCTCATCCATGTGTGCATGCAGGATAGTCAACTCGAGGTTTATTTAGAAATAGTTGGAGATGGAGCTCTGCTCGAGGTTTCGCTTCGATAAAGAGGAGGTTGAACAGTAAGCGTTGAATTGCATAATTACCATACTGAAACGGCCCTTTTTTAGAGGTTTAATTTGGACCACGGGAGATCGCAAATCCGCGCGTGTAATAAAATAAACCATCTGACGTGCAGTGCGTAACCTTATATATATGCATCTCGTTAGCGTTACAAGGACGCATTTGTTGAACGTAACCGTTGTACATAACCGTTGAAATTGTAATTATATCGGGAGTAAGTGTGCATACCTTTTATGTTAAAGGGTTTTGTTGAGGATAATTTCAAAATTTAGTTTGTAAGTTAAGTGTGTCAATTTGGAACGAGACACGAGTTATGGAGTAGATCTAATACTCGATAAACATGTAGTCGAATCTTATATTACAAAGTAGATTATTAACAACAACTTCTGATAAAATATCTTTTGATCGTATGAAACAGTCATACATTCTACAATAGCCGTTAAAGTTATATTAGCATGCAATATTATACAACAAAATTTTGAACACGATAAGTATAAAGAGGGAAGAATCGAATAGACACGTTCAATACAACAAAGAGATTACTGTGTAACCCACGCGCGCGAGAGAACATTTTTAACATCGGAATTATTCCCACCAGGTTGCAACATTAATACAAACGCTCTGTCACGTGGTGGTGCCCGAAGAGAAGTGCATAAACTTGCGAGCTTTGGGTAGCTTTCTTTGTAATAAATGTATAAATGCACAGGCGTCGTCTGGTCGTCCAGTGCAGATAGGCGATCGATCTCGTGATCGATGCCATATTCATGTTCGACACGACACCTCGAAGCATAACTTACCGTGTCAAGTTGGCCTTCCAGCGCATGCCATTCAAATAGAGGCGCAGTACATAAAAGCAGGCGCGTGTGGGGAAATAGTCTGCTCGCGGGGGTGAGGAGGCGAGAGCACGAGAAAAGGAAGACAAGTAGCCGCGGGCAACAATAGTGGGATCGGAACGTTTCGCCCGATTCTTTGTTGCATTTCCTACATAAGAGCACGCGCATTCGGAGTGTGCGCGGCCGGTGCGTCTAGCCTCGCGTCGCGCTCCTCGTTGTGCAACCGCGCGCACGGCGGGGATCCTCGGGATCGGCGCGCGCTATCCCCGCGCACATCTCGATCCCCGGAGGAAAGTTGCACGAAAAGCGAACAGACCCGAGAAAGGGGTGGGGCGGAAAAAAGCGGCCGATACGAAAGCGTATGCATGCGTCCCCGGCGGCGGCGGGAAACCCGAGGCGGCCGCTACGACGTAACGCGCCGGAAGCTCGCGGGCAAAGGAGCCCTCGGAAGCGGGGAGGGGGGATCGCGTGAGGCGGGCCGAGCCACCCCGCGCCCTCCTCCTGGTCCACTTATCCTCGGGGGCAGACTTGCGTACGTGACCGGGGCCAATGCAGCCCTCGACGTGGCCCTTGTAAGGCGCCCGGGCTAACTGACGCGCACGCAGCCCGCGCGCCTCCTCGCAATATCCCGCGTGCGCACCGCGAAAATTTATCGCGCCCGCGCGCCGCCTCGGAGGCTCAGCCGAGGTTCGTGATCGGGAGGTCCGAGAGGACGCCGCTAAACGATGCAAATTGCCCAGCCTATAAATAACGCCGCGTGGGACAAAGCCTCCTTTCTTTTCGCCGGCTTAAATAATTAATCGCGATATTATACCGGAGCGCCTCGTCGATATAATATTTATAGGCATCCGCGACGTTATTCATGAAACCGAGGGAAATCGCCCGGTCGCCCGCGCGCTCTTCCTACTCTGCAGTGCGCCTCCCGATCCGTCGTCTCGAGAGCTCCTCTGAACTTTTTGCAAAAAAAAAAAAAAAACACGTGTTCTTTGTAAGTGGCGACATCGTTTGTCATTTTCCATCTTTAATTCATCGAACGGTCTTAATGCACGGAGGCGAGGTCGCCTCGGTAATGCGCGCGACGGGCGACTTATACGCGCGCGGTCCATCGGTCAATAAGCGCACCTCGAGAGCTGCTCTTCCGATCGCCAAGCCTCGCTCGAAGGCGGAATGCTTCTTTCCTGAAATAGCCCGTCTTTCGAGGCAAAGGAGCCTGGAATAGTGGCCCAAAGTCGACGGCTACTTTGATACGCAAACCCATCCGCTACGAGCTTTATTTGCTCAATTTGAGCAGACGAAAGTTCGATGGTCATTGGGGAGCGATCGGAGAGGTGCTGTTTCCGAGCAAGCGTTACTTGCGACAATGCAGGAATCGTACACTTTGTCTTGCAACTGCATCGAGCGTTGAGAATAAAACAGTGCAAAATAATAAAATTTATCCTTGATATATTTTCTCGAATGCAAGGAAAAGCTGCGTAATAGTTGGCCGTATATGCAAACAGCGCATAGCCATGTAATTTAATAAATGCGCAAAAAATATTACAATGTTGCTGGTCACTGCCGCCTGCGGTTCATTGCTAGAATGCGGGTGTTAATTAAATTTATTATACAACAATTTGATATAATGATATCTTAATTTAATAACGAGAAACGATGTTTTTATTTTCTCTAAAGGAGATAAAAAGCCGTTATTAAAAACGTAATAAATTCCGAGTGACTTTCTCGCGCGTTCGCGAGCAGTTACATGATAGGACCGAGGCTCTCTGGCAGCCGCTCCGCTCCGGAGTCCTCGGGCCGCGCCCCGCGTCCGTCTTAGGCCGTATCTGCATCTGTGCACCGGGAGCTGCGAGGGACTTTTTTCGACAAATGTGAAATGGACTTTATAGCCGCCTATAAAACTCTGGCGTACCCGATAAATTATTGAAATTGCAATCGTTTCACGGAAAACGAGATTTTCTTTAACGGTTGTAATAGTGGCAAGCAGCAGGAGCCGGACGCTCTCGGGCAGACACTCGGGTTATGACCGGCCGAGACAAAAAAAAAAAACAAAACAAAAAACAGGCACAAGCGCCCACTTTACGAGGCAAAGTGTCGGCCGAGCGACTGATCGAAAAGCCCACAAGGCACCCCGAAGCTAATCCGCTTAATCCGCGCGGGACTTTACGCGGGCAAACCTCGACGGCGGCCCCGAAGAGCGGGCGAAGAGTCCGCTCGCCGTGGAAAGGACCCCGCAAAGCCCGCCGTAATTGCGTAAGGAAGGTGTAAGTAAATATGAAATCGGCGATTTGCCGTTTGTAGATCGAGCTCCTTTCACTGGATCCCTCGGGTTTTGGCGCGGGGAGTTGCATTATTGGCGGCCGTAATTTGCCAACGACCACGCGGATACGTGTGTTCTCGCGCCCCGACGACAGCCTGGACGGCCGGCAGGGACGAATACCACACGTATCGCGATAGATCGATATACGAGGCGTGACATTCGGTGGAAGGATCACGCGGACAACGGGGCAGTCGGGCAAAGAGTGCGCGCGTTCGCCGGGGCCTCGGCAGCCGAGGTCCAACGGCGGAGACGTGTATACGGGCCGCGGGGTGGCGATCTCACGCCGGCGGTGCGCACGTGTCCTCGGGCACTTTCGACGAGGGCGCCGCATGAATTAATTGGGCGGATCGGCTGCGCGCGCGAACGCGCTTCCTCGCGCCATTATCGGCTCTGCGCCCGCGGAACCTATTCAATTATACGCTCCGTCGGCCGCTCTAACCATTGTCGCATTGGCGCGCGCGGGCCTTTTTTTTTATTCTCGCTTCGATCGACCTGCCGCCGTTGACTCCGGCGTCGCCGGACTGCTTATTTTTTTTTTTTTATTCCTTTCGTTATTATTATATCTCCCGGCGTTTCTTTTTCCCTATCATTTCCGTCATTACCTAACGCCAGCCGCGGGCCGCGTTATATCCGTTTATTGAACCGCTTTCAACGCTGCCAACGTGCAATTTCGAGTTTACACTTGTATCCGCCAATTTCCCATGAATGAATCAACTAGGCTTCGATTTCACATTGCCCGCTCCGCTATACGACTGTCGATAAAATTAATGTTTCTTCGAAGCCGGCCTGCAATGATATTACTGCAAATATTTGTTGCGGAAGCACTTACCAAATATCCACCGCGAATTCGTACTTCTATTAAATAAGGAAAGAGAAACAGAAATCGAGTAGGGATCCGAGGCCATTTGGACATCCGAGACTCAACACCTTTCACGTTGTGTTGGCCGTTCACGCGCGAGATATTCAATATAAGGGTGCATTGTGGAAATGTCGCCGCATTATTGCTCTCTTAAATACGTGCAGGATCAATGACTAGGTAACTATGCCGCGTCGAGTACAAAAATTACTGTGCCAATTTAAATACAGTTTTTGCAACATTTTATCGATCCTTTATTTATTAGACATTTTTTTCAAGTAAATTACATTAGCCTTTTTGATCAAGTAAACTAAAAACGTCTAAAAGTCGCAAGATGTCTTTATTTAGCTGATCGGAATGAATCTTCGGACTAACCAATAAATCCCTGCCGAATGATCTCCTTTCATAATCATCCCTCCATTTGTGCTACGATATCTATTGCAGATATAATTATACGATAATTTCAACATCAATCCATTAAATAAATAACAGGTGGATTAAATAGAAAAGGACACGAGGAAACTATTTGATGAAAAGAGAGAGAAAGTATATGAAAAAACAGACTTACGTAATAATTATCTACATAGTAAATTTTGTTAATCCTTTTATTTCAAGATACTCATATCGTACGTAATTATAATATTGTCTTACAAAGAAATACAAAATTCATTTAAAATTAAATATGATTTTTATAGTTATATATTCAAGTATTCATATACTCGTTATATTTTCAAGTTCAGGTAGAATGATTCAATAACACTATTTTATCATTCGGGATAATAATAAACAATGAAATAATATTTACTTATCTAAGCTGTTACATGAATTGTATATTAAATATAACTCTTTAATCAAATAGTACAATGTTATTTGAGAAAAAACAAAGAAGCAAAAAATAATTATTTCTAGCTTTTGAATCAAAGACGTACCTCGTATATTTGAATAAAAAACATGAATTGTAAGAAGACAGGAAATTCTCGCAATGTATTATAGGATTTGTAGACTTATGAAACCCGAAAAAGGGACTGCGCCTTCGACTGCCTTCCGCGTTGACTGAGTCCCGTTGCAAAACTGCAATACTTTCAAGGCAACAAGCAGACGCTTTTCTTTCCCTCTGTCTCATAAAAATGGTCACCTACTCATTGTACAGTCGTAAACTGAAAAAAACCAATGAGTCAAAGGGTGAACTAATTTATTCTTGCGCTTGTGATTGAAATCTTTGCGTTTTTTCTCATGTAAAAGCGCCCATATTGCTTTTTAATAATACATTTTTGTGTAAGCAACACTAAATGCACTGTACATAGGTTCTTATTTTATATGCAGGTAAAATACGAAATTCAAAGAGAAATGCTAATTTCACTTTATTGCAGAATGTCGCGAAGGGTATTTCATCATGGAAGTTCAATGTATTCTTAGGCTAAAATAATAACGCCGCAGCAGCATTAAAGACAGCCCTGGAAAATTAACTGCTGTACGAAAGAAAGTTCTCATAAGGCGATAATAATCACCGGTTCGGCCGAGTTGCGGAAACGGGAGTGGAAATGACATAACGAAAGATTGTAAATTTGCGGGCGTCGAATGCATCAGAGTCGTGGCGCGTTCGGTGCGAGCACTGCGCTGTCCCTTCCGCTGGACACGCGTCCTCGTACCGATCGTTATTCACCCTTTTCCAGGGGGGAGAAAAAGCCGCCGGCGAGACGGACGAGGGCGGAAAAAGGGCAGATATGGGGCCGGGCCATCCACCCCCGCGCAATGACCTTCGGCGGGCCGGGGCAGTAAAAAGACAGGGGGTGAGAAAAAAGTCCCCTTGCAGGGCGAGAGGAGGGAAAGAAAAGCGAGAGGAAAAGCGATAACCCGGCGGGTAACAAGTGCTGGCCGGCCCCCGAGTCCCTTGCGCGCAGGAACAGAGAGAGAGCGGGAGTCGGGAGGCGCGTCCCGCGAGAGGCGCGCTTTCGAGCGCGCTCACCTGCGCTCGCCGAGGGCCAATTGCGCCTGGACGTCGGAACGGTCCGAGGCGGCTCGGTGCAGCGGCGCAGCTTCCGAGCGAGGGCAACGGCTCGCCGGCCGCGCGCACCGCGCTCCCAACCGACAAACGCTAGCACTCCCGCACGTGGAAAAACGTCAAGTACGCGAGACCATATTAGGAGAGCGGCCTGCAGTGCCTCGCGCTCGCTCGGGCCGCCGCGGCCGGGGAGCGCCCGGGCCCAGGGCCCGCAAAGCTCGGAGAGCTTCCACCGGGAGGTCGGCCGCGACCCCAGGCCCGGCGGGGCAGACAAACAAACAAGCGGGGGCGGCCGCGGCGCCCGGCGCTACCCGGGGCTGCGGGGCCCGGGCGCCTCGCGCGCCCCTCGGGACTCACCGAGCTTTGCGGCGAGCTGGAGACACTCGGCGAGCGCTGCACGGTGACGAGGGCCATGGCTGGCGGCGGCGGCGGCGGCGGCGGCGGCGGCGGCAAAGGCTGCCAAGGCCTCGGCTCCCCACCCGCGGACACGGCCCACTCGGCCCACTCGCGCGGACACTCGCGACCAAGGAGCCTCGCGTTACAGGACGGCGCCAACAATGTCAGGAACACCGGGATGCCATGTTATTTTTCGCGCACCAACAACGGCATCACGCTCCGAGCGGCCATCTTTCCATAACACACGTATGCTCGGCGCTCGCTCTGACAGCGTACGACGGTGTGGGCTGTGTGTCCGCGAGGACGCACACAGTCGCGCGCGCGGCCACGGGGGAGCCATCGGCCAGTCAGGAACCGAGAGCTTGCCGCTCCTCGCGCTCCCTATGTGCCCGTTCCCCGATCCCGACGGAGACGAACAAAGCTTCTGCGGCTCACCGCCAGAGTGCAGAGCCTCTCGCATTCTGCTCGGTATTAAATCTACGGGGCCAATCTTGCTAAAGGAAAATCTCGTCGCATCCAGTATGCGTACGTTCGGCCTATTTTCTTTGCATCCTGCAATCTCGACAGTCCGAAAGGAAATAAATTCAGATAACGACAACTCACTCAGTAGGTAAAATCTTGTCGTTGATCGCCGTCGGTAAGTTAGTTTCATGCAGCTCAGCGTTCTTATGTTTTCACTCAGCTGATCAGTCATCAGTTTCTTCTGGCCAATCAGCCGACTGACATCATACTTGCCAAATTGCCGGTTCGTATCGTGCAGCATGTGCTTGACGAATCGTAGAGCACTCAAATCGAAACTGCGTGAGACCACCTGTCACCAGCGGATTAAGCCAACCTAGTCGATCAGTTATTCAAGTGTATAAAGTCATAGATAGGAATATTAACACAGCAATACATTACTTTTACAATTATTCGTATTAATTTACATATATGTTTATGCACAGTTGTGCAGTCTTCGGTTCAATGCTTTATTTTTATTTGATCTGCATGTAGTTGGTTGTACGTTGATGCACGTACCTGTTGAATTGTTCCTTTTAATTTAACATACAGCTAAATGAGAAGGAACTACAAAGATCAGCTCGTCGATTAAAAAAAACGAATTCAAACAAAAAATTCAAAATGCAAGATTTGTATGACTATGAATCTTCGGAATTTTTAAAAAAGAATCGTCACTTTTTTAAAAATTACAAGTTTAATTTTGAAGGTCTAGACCCTTCACTGGAAAATAATTATATACGATTGTTTGAGGTACTACAATGATAATAAACTAAGTTTTATAATTTTATTTTTTTATCTGTATTATTCAAGGATATTTTGCTCAATATTATTATTAACCTATATTAATTATTTTTCTGTTGTATTACAGTAAAGTACTTTATTGAAAGATGAATAATATTCAATCTTCCTTTTTAGTATTTAGGAGCAACTATTTCAAATGATAAGGATGCATACACTTTAACAGAATACTCATATTTGATTAAAGATGAAAATAAGGAACGTACAGACCTGTATAATATAATTTATTTTTTGGATTCATTAAATGTAGGAAAACCACTTGACATAAATGCATATAGGTATATTATTTCCTAATTTTATTGCATGTTTCTAAATTTATTTATTACTTATTAGTTTCTTTTGGATACTACCATTATTTGCAAATTATAATACATAACATATTAGTACAAGCTTCTTGGCAAGTTCTATATAGTTTAATTCCTTAAATTTTCTAAAATTTAATTTTTAAATTTTCAAATACTTTGGCATCGATTTAAATTTATTTTTTGTTTTTTACAGGCATGATAATTATGACAAAAATGTTGGAATATCTCCAAGTTGGTGGTTTCAGACAGAAGTCCTGAATGAAAAAGATCAATGTCAAATTGAGAATTGTACTTATGAACCACAGCTTCATTACAAACACAAAGAAACAAATAGGTTAACTTTCATTACATTATCAAAATGAACAAAAATGAACAAGCAGTCAATTACACATAAAGTATAAAATTATTTTAATAAAGTTGAATCTTTTTATTTTTTAGATCAATTATGTCAGAAGCAGAGAAAAAAATTATAATAAAATACTTAATTCTAAACAATGCAATCAAAAATTGTAAAGGATTAACGATTTATAAAAAAATGATAAATTGTGGGGTAAGTATATAAACAATATTACATATTATTATTTTTAAATTGGTTCTAAATATTGTTTTTTTAGTATTTATCCCACAGAACAGCAAATGGATTGAGACGTCAAGTAACCAGAATAATTCCAACCATTGAAAAATATGGTTTACCATTATATATTGTAAAACAATTCAAATCAATATACAAATCCAGATAGAATTTATTTAATGTTAACTCTTTGAATAAAGTTTCTTTAATTTGTTCTTTATAATAATTTAATTTATTTTGGTTATATTATAAACTTTATAATTATAACAATAAGAATGATCACTAATTGCAATAATTTAGTATATTTAATTACATGTCAAAAGATTAATAAATGAAATTTATAATAAGAATAATAAGCAAAAGAATAATAAATTCAGGTTTAAAACTAAATATTATTAAGGATTAATGTTATTTATATTATAATGTATTATACATTGCTGATTAAATTTGGAATTAGTTTTAGAAAAATGTTAATAATATTTACAACAAAGTACTGCTAATTATTTAATAAAATTTATTTCAATCAGAAGAAATTGATTGTTTTACAAAATTCGAAATAATAATTATTTATAAAAATTATTAGCTTAAACTCTTTATCTTTAGAAAAATTATGTTAATTCAAGATTATACCGTATATATAATTGGTGGAATAAATCTTACATTTATTCTACTTCTGTCAATTTAATAAAAACGTGAATTTTTGTATGTTTAAGAAATATTTAAATAATAATGTATATAGTGGTCAACTGCAAGTCTGTGCACCTACAATTGATGACACGAAAACATGTTGTTCGTACGTCAGTGTCATGAATTCACGATATCTATAGGTAAAAGGTGGATAAGAAATGGTAAGAAACTAAGAACACCAGTTGCGGATAAACAACCGCAATTGGGCTCGATTGTGACTTGTACATGTAAGTAAATTCTACGAATGTATTATACAAAAATAAGTTCAAAAATTTATAAAACAGTGCTTACTGAAAATAATTAAAAAGTGTTTGTTATCATAACTTTTATCTATCTGCACATATGTATAAGATATTTATGAAGAAACATTAATAAATAAATACTTGAATTATTGAATAATTTTATTTAATCTTTGTAAAATGAATTGTTAAACAGCAGTTTATAACAATTTAAATTCTTTTGTAAAATAAATCCATATAATATTTGTTAAAATTTGGATCTCTCAATACAAAGTATTTCCAATGATATAATTCTCCTGTTAGAGCAAGAAAACTAAAAAGAAAACCGACGCCCATAGCCACCATTGCTCCTTGAAGTTTATCAAGATCTATTAGACCTTTTTGTACTGTACCCTCTTGTCGTAATTCTAATACCTTTGATTGTTGAGTAATATCATTCAACCATTTCCCAACGAATCCTGCTTCTATCACACGTATAACCTACAATTATTACAATCAAATGAAAAACTATAATAAAATTATTGCAAACAATTTAAATCTGAATGTAGAAGACTAACTAATTTATCAACATGATATTTAAATGGTGAATGTTTATCCATTCCTAGAGAAATGGGCATATTTATTACGCATTCCTCCATTACATGTAAATTATGATCTATTAATTTATGCTTAATATTTTGGGAATCATTTTGCTGCAACTCTGCTTCTAGAATTTGTCGTTCGACTCTAGCACGCCTTAGAATGTGTATATTTTCATAATAACAGAGTGACCCGTTCACAACAGCTGCTATTGCATCCTTCTCATCTGTCGTTATAACATATCTATCGCTTAGCTTGTACAAATACTGATCAGAAGAATTTATAAAGAAATCTTTATTTTCTTCACTCCAACTGCCAATATCTATTTGGCTTTTTACTAATTGTGAAACAGTATCTATTGTAACTCTAAAAAAATATGAAAATGCTTTAATGGATCAAATTGTAATCTAGATATTAATAATAATTTAATTTAATTGATAAAATAAATTAAAAGTCTGTAAACATTATTTTATCATTTTTATCTTTTTGAGAGGGAATATTTTATTGATTTTTATTTCAAAGTTTTTTTATAAATATATTTACATTATATTTACATGAAGATTAATATGTTGATTTAAGAAGCATACTTGAAAGTTAATGTTATTCATAATTAAATACTTCATATGATAAAAATTAAATATAATGAATTATGGTAAAGTAATAAATTAGATTAATATTAACATATTCTTATTATTAAAAAAAATGAGTATATTAATACTAAAATATGAAGTTAGAAAATTTTATATTGCGAAATTACTTAAACGAACTGTAAGCAAAAAACAGCTGATGATAATTGATATGAATTAATATAAAATTTAACGTTAATCTCATATTAAAAAAAAATTTCTTATAATTAGTTTAAAATAATAACGAATAGTTTCATTAATTATTTTGTGTACTATTTTTTGTATTTCTATTATCTTATTACCTATCAATTGCATTTGCAAGGGTAGCCGTCATACTCGCTCGATATGTTACGGCAATTAAAATACTAAAAATCCACCACCAACCAATCAATATTCTTAACGACCAGACTCTTGGTAAAGTCGGTAATGAAACTTGAAGTAACATACTGTATGTATATAAAATACTGTTTTGAGGATCTGCAAAAAGGTAAAGGCCATTCCAATTTTCAAATGTATTCGTTAGTTTTTTATTTATTACTTTAACTTTTTTATCTTTTGATGGCCGAATGACAAATGCTTTTAAGTTTTTTTTTGAACTTTCTATTGCCCCGACATATCTTTTGTGAAATAGAGAAAACGCATAAAATGTTGATCCAGCTAATAATAACGTAAAAATTACTGCAATCCAAGTATGCAATCTGAAATAATGAGTTTTTTTATACAGTATAATAAAAATAAATTTTGGCAAAGGTGCTTCTTGTGAATATTACTATCAGCCGTAACAGATGTTTTTTTTCTTACTGTAGAAAGAGCTTAAAGTGATTTAATATTTTTGATATTAATTTTTAAAAACGTTAACTCATAGTTATCAATGATTTAAATAATAATGATATAATACACACATTTTTCAGCAGCTTAAAATAAAAAGACGTAGCGTAATAGTATAGTACAAATGCGTATAAATAATAGTTTTAGTAATAAGAATTAAATAATATATTGATAAATTAATGAAACCTAAATTTATATACCTGAAAGGTAAAATCAAAAGTTTCCATGAATTTTCAGTAAGTGATTCTAATGTCAAAAACGTTAAGCACTCTGTATTGTAAGGCCAAGATAAATCTAAAATTTGCAGGTGCCTTTTTGTATAGTATAAATCTCCAAGGTAAAAAATGGCATTGCCTTTTTTAGCTTCTCCCAAAATTCCAGTGAAAGAATCATTCTTCGTACTGCCCCATCTATCAATTTGTACATTTAAAGGCTGATAAAAAATTGGTTTAAAATTGATAGCATTAGCTATAATTAAAAGTAACTGGAAATCATAAGCAGATGTAGTTATTTAGTGTTAACAGAATTTTTATGTGTATTAAAAACAATACTTTTGATTTTAGATATGTTCACTTACTTCAAATTCAATTCCCAAAGGTTTAGAATTATTACTAATGTTATTTTGATTTTTAAAATATATTTTTGCATCTTCAGTTACTGCAGGCATGTGTTCAAATACTGCTACACTAAAATACAATTCACATTAAATCTTAATTTTAGACCAAAATAAAATAAGTGTATGTGTATATAATACTGATTTTATGCAATTTTATTAAGTGTTTTTTTACACAAACCGTAATTTTTGCCTTCTAAGGTCATTCGTTTTCGCGGGAAAGTGATTTATTCCGTAACGAAATCTATTTTGATACCACGTATCGACATATTTTGTAACCACTAAACCTTTTCTGCGTGCTGGGAAAGGGATTGTATTTAGATCGTACCATTCATACTTTTGTAATTCTCGATTAGAACGACGTTTGAATCCGACGTAGTGGCGAATAAAAATTACATTAATAATTCTGTTCCATAAATATCGCATTTCAATGTGAAGAATACGAAAATCGTGTATAAATAAAAATTTTCCTTGAACATTAATTAGTCGTTCTCTAAAAATACAGTCTCTGATCTATACAGATTATAATAATAATGAAGATTACAATCTTCACCAAAGTTATAGCACATTCTTTTAAATATATAATATTCACTAAACTAACTAACAACTTTATTATTGAAATATTGAAATTCGCTTACTCTTCTGCATATTGAATGAAATTTGCAACTTGCAATCCATTTGCCATTAGTATAAGATAAATATTACAACCCATATATTTACTTTCTTTTAAAATATGTAACAGTCGACTACGAGGTGGAGAAAATTCTTCATTTTCTCGAATAAGAACCTGAATTACCATCGAGAATCAATTATTTATAACTGTATACTTGGTTGCGGTGTTTATTTATCTTTTAATTGAAGTTTTTTACTAGAATACAAGATACTAATGACTCACTCTAAACATTGGTAGATAATTCTCTGTTTTTATTTGAGTAATATCAACTTTTCTAGCATAATACGTATCTACAATTGATACTATACATTGACTTCTTTCAGCGACTTCATCAATAAGCAATTCTACTAATGTTTTTAACTGTGTATTTAATTTCGAGTGAAAAAGTCTAAATATGCAAAGGATATATAATTATTAGATTATATAATATTATTAAATATATAATATTATTAATATAATATTATTAAGATTATATAATTATTAGATAATATATAATTATTAGAATACAGTTATTATAAAATTTAAATCGATGTCTGTATATCTAAAAGTAAGTAATCTTATAGTATACTGTGTACAAAATTATAGGTAACCTTTTATTATTAGCTAATGATTGATTAAATATACCAAGCATTATAATCTTGAATAAAAGCATATTCGATAAGATCTAAATCTAATTCAAAGGAATAATTATAATTATACTTTAAAATGCTACAAGCTCTTTTTTGTTTGCTAAACAATCCTTAAAGTTAGATTCACGACAGCACACTGTCGCAGTGCAGTTTAGACTCGAACTTTTAGGTCAAATGTTTCTTTATTAATGTATCTTCCATGTTTCATGCCTTAATCTGCATTAAGTTTGCTGATGCTTTTAAAGGCTCTTTTTCTATTTTTTATGTGAAGATAGTGATGGAAGGGCGTAGTAAATAGATTCATCCGTATGTTAGTAATTTTGTTTTTTATCATTAATTTGTTAAATTAACTGAACCAGAACTCGTGTGCTTGTACAAGCATTTAATTTGTTCCATATATAAGTTTTACTTTTAAATAATTAGCAAAATTAATTAAATTTTTTTCTACGGAAGCGTATGATATTGATATTAATATTGTTATTAGAATCTAATTGCTTAATCGATTATTTTACTGAAAATAAAGCTAAATTCGATTTTCAGTATAATAATTGAATACAATAATATTTGCTATTACCGACTCGGCTATTACAGCTGCATATCATTATGGTTTTAACATAATACTACATAATAATGGCTTGTTAGCGTTACTTATATTAAAATTATACAACATATATATATACATACATATATATATATGTATGCATGTATGTATGATATGCAATCGCTACATACTCTCTCCATGATGCAGCACAAAATCAACTTGTTTCGACTGGTCAACAAAACAGTTAAAGATAAATTAATACGAAGCTCGTGCATACTGAGTCTTCCAGGAGTTTACACATGAGAATAACATTTTTGCAATTGTATTATTAAACAATTGAAATTATCTCAAGTACATATTATAAAAAAATTAAGTTTTATTATAAAGATTATAAAACTGTATCAAGGGAACCATTCTTTTATGCGATTCAATAGTATTTTATTACGAAACTCATCAAGAATGATAAATTTGGTTCGAGATACAGCAAAAGGACCCTTAGATACATATCGCAAGAAAGCAAGTTTCAATTGGAAATCTTTGAAATTACATTTACTAGGAGAGGAAGAGATAAAAATACAGGTGATTGTATAAATATTTTATCTGTAAATTAGATTTCCGAAACTAATTTATTGTGGCTTTATACTTAAATCGAATGAAAGGAAATTAATCAAAAGAAATTTACACATAAAAAGTAAATCGATGTATAACTAACTATTACATAATATACACAATAATTTTAGTCCTGTGACTAAGATTCCATTCAAACATAATACTGACATACAGCATTTTTATAATTTAATTTCTATTACGCAATGAATAATTTATATAATTATTATGTTTATAGAATAAATTATGGTCTTTCTTAGAACATCATCCGGATTTTCAAATTCTCTCAAAATCTTTAACATTGGATGAAACTCGAAGAAAAGTTAATACTCAAATCAAAACCCTTATAAATGATCTGGAATTATTAGTAAGAATAAAAATTATCAGTAAAAAAATTAATTAAATAAATTTAGTGCTACAAGAATCTAATTTAAAATCTGAATTAATCATATAATAATAATTTGTTTCGTAGCCTAATAGTCCAATCCACCCGTATTTATACTACATCGATGGATGCATCCCTATTAAACTGTTAATCATGTATGGGATGGTTGTTGATGTTTTACTGACTTTAGGTACTGACGAACACATTGAAATTGCAAGAAAAATGTGTCTAGGAGAAGTGAGTATCAGTAAAATCGTAATTTAAAGCCGTAACAAAACAGACTTATATAGCTGTCATTTAATATACCGATTTCAAATAAAATTACATATAAAATGAATTGTATATTTATTACGTATGTAGTAAAAAATGGCAAATATAGTCAACTATTACTTTAGAAAAAATTAAATAATTAAAATCATTAATAAAATTACAGTTCCGTGGCTGTTTCGCATTAACAGAAATCTCTCATGGAACCAATGTGAAAGGTTTACGAACACAAGCAATTTTTGATGAAAAGGCGCAAAATTTTATTCTACATACTCCTGATTTCGAAGCAGCTAAATGCTGGGTAGGAGGTTTAGGTATGTTAATTACATAAAGTTTAAGTAACCGACCTAACAAAGTTCATAAATTTTATGATTAATTTAAAGGAAAAACTGCAACCCACGCTATCGTATATGCTCAATTAATAACGCCTGATAAAGTAAATCATGGTCCCCACGCATTTATTGTACAGGTGCGTGAACCCGATACAATGCTACCGCCAGTAGGTGTAACTATTGGAGACATGGGAGAAAAAAATGGGTTAAACGGAATCGATAATGGTTTTGTTATGTTTGATAATTACTTAATTCCTCGAAGCAGTTTTTTAAATAAAAACTCAAACATAACGACTGATGGAAAATATATAACAAAATTACAGAAAGAAAATAAGCGCTTTGGTAATCTATAAATCGCTTTAAAATATAACAATTGTTTCGTATTAATGGGTGTGCTGTTATTCGTAGTTTTATTTTTAATATATATTGTAATAATATTCTAGGACAATCTTTGGCTATTTTGTCACATGGTCGGATATTTATAACTAAAATATGCACGATTTATACTATTTTATCCGTAGTAATTGCAATTAGATATTGTGCGTCGAGGAAACAATTTGGGCCCAATTCCAATGAAGAATGGTCTGTTATAGAATATCAAGTACAGGTAAATTTAAGGAAGAAATTATTTGAATTCAAGTATTTTACAAAATGAATAATTTACAGCAAGGTAGATTAATACCACATTTAGCTGCTGCATTTGCAATGGAACTGTTTTCATCAAATTTCCTGAACATATTAAGTGACTTTACATCCAAAAAGTCAGATCAACAAAGTGATGAAAATACTGCGATAGAGGGAATGGAGATACACGCACTATCTTCTGCAGCAAAACCTATTTTTGCATGGACGGGTCGAGATGCGATACAAGATTGTCGAGAATCATGTGGCGGTCATGGATACTTAAAAGGTTTTTAAGTTTAGTTTAGCTTTTAAATTGTAATTAATTGTAATTGTTCTTTAATAAAATAAATATTAACAATATTCAATTACAGTATCTCGAATAGGGACTATCAAAGAAGATCATGATGCAAATTGCACATACGAGGGAGAATGTAATGTACTTGTACAACAAGCAAGCAACTGGTTATTGAATCAGTATGTTCAAATATTGAACGGTAAAAGTATTATTTCACCTCTTGAGTCAGCCACATTTTTAAATGATATTGAATCCATATTAAAATTGAAATTTAATTCTGAGACCATCGATGAAACTATAGTACCAGAAAGTAAGAATAACTTTTCGTTTAAAATAAAAATAAATTCCTGGTATTAAAATTTTTCTGTTTGTACAGATCTTCTCATTTGCTTAAGATGGATTGTATGTTATTACCTAAAAAAAACTTATCAATGTATACAATCGCTTAAACAAGGTGGATGTAGTGATTTTGTCGCTAGAAATGATTCACAAATGTTCAATGCAAAGCCATTGACGTTAGTTTATGGCGAAGTAATAATATTCATTATCAAATTTTACTTAGAATTTATAAAATAATAACATTTATTAAATTTTTATAGCATGCAATAATTCAACATTTTATTCAGAATAACAATAAGCCAGTGTATGAAGATTGTGAAAGAAATGTTCTGAACAAATTATGCTCACTTTATGCTGCATGGCTTATTGAAAAAAGATTAGGTGACTTTTATGCAGGAGGGTTTGCATCCCCTGACTGTAAAATGGATATATTAATTCGAAAAGGAATCATCCACCTATGTAAAGAACTAACTAATGAAGCTGTATCATTAGTAGATGTACTGGCACCACCTGATTTTATTATTAATTCTCCCTTAGGAATGTCTGATGGAAATGTAAGACAGACCAATTTTATAATTTTATTTCAATTTTCGACTCTGTATTAATATTTAGTACAAATTATAAATTTTAGATATATAAACACTTAGAAGAAGCTTTCCGCAGAGATTCAGAATGTTTTAAGCGTCCTATGTGGTGGAAAGAATTATTAAAATCAAAGCAGTAACTAATCTTATAACATGTATAATTAAAATAAGGCTTTGGATATTGTTAATATTTTTATAAAATACTTTTACAGAAATGTTAGTATTTTTTCTAATAATTTTTATACATGCGTTTTTATATGTAAACATTTGTACAGATATTGAAATTTATAAATTATTTATAAATAAAACATTTTGTTTCTTAAAATATTTATAAATATGATATGTATTATATTTATGACTAATTTAACCTATAGTTATCATTTTTATAGTATAAATATCACAAATATCCTTTATTTTATAGCTCTGTGTGTACACTTAATTGTTTTTGTAAAAATGTAAAATTATCACTTTCTTCAAACCAATTTTCATATACAATTTTTGGATCAATCATCCAGAATTTATGAAAAGAAATAGGTTCTTGAGAAGCAAGGTAAGCTGTAGCATAGTCCACCGGTCTTGCCTGTAAAAATATAAAAACTTTATGTGTTATGATTACCTTCATGGTGCTTTGATTATTTTGGTAATCAATTTTTAAATACATGTATAAAAGTTATTTTATATTGACCTGATGAAATAGTGGAGAATGTGTTACTTTTATTCCTAAATGTGCTAAACAAACTCCAAATAAATACATATCATCAGGTGTTGTTGCACTTGGACATTCACATACGCTTGGTCTAATAATTTGTTGCACAAGTGGAGTTGATAAAACAACACCAGAACCTCCAGTTAGATAATCATAACCATGAATTTTAGTTGTTCGATACCCATATCTTTCTCCCAAAGCCAAGGGATTTTCGGGATTATAACAAGTTAGAAGTTTTAACAGGCGTGACAAACTTAAAAGGTATTATACATTAAATTCAGTTGAAATATTTTTTAATATAATAACGTAACTCCTAACAGTTCACTCTTACCTTAATATTGTATCATCATCAGTCACAATTAACCAGTTTAAATTTTTTTCTTCCAAAATTGGTGCAACATATTGCAAAATAGCATAAGTTTTTTTACAATGTCCTTGTTCAGTATTGGGAACAATATGTCCATCAAACAAATGTTCATCTAAAAAAACAAGATATAATACATCAGTGTCATTTTTTTTAATTTTATCAATCAAATTATAAAATACCTCGTTTGTCAGTAAAAAATCCAATATTTTCTGCAAATTTTGTCCAAGTATTGCGAATTATATTGACTCTTTCTGCATGATATTTAGCACAAGTTTTAACTGCTATATATACACTTTGTGGAGACAGTGAATTTCCCTAAAATAATATTAATTATTAAAATGAATATTATAATGATTTGTTTCTAACACTTATGTACTTACGCAAGAATAGTATGATTTAGGATAAGTAGCACAATCATCATTAGAAATGACACAAAATTGAGGTGCATGAGTTAAACGAGCACCTTTACTAGCATTTAAAATAAACGTAGAGAGTTCATATGATGCATCGATAGAAAAATCTATATTACTTGCGATAAAATTAGTAGCTTTCTGCACTAAGCTGGAATAAAATTACGAAATGAAATACACGATTATTTTAATTATTTATAAAATATAGTTACTGTAGTTATACATTTTAAATAATGGATTTGAAATAGCAAAGCCAGAAGACAAGTTTGGATATTTAAATTTTTTTGTATGTTCTGTAAAGTGATGAATTATAGTAGGTTCTTTATCATACAAAGCATATCCAACCCATAAATTCTATAAAATTACACATATTTAAATTTTTTATTAAAATTTAATTCATAATTTAGAATTAGCATTTTAACTCACATTATAAACATTAAAATTATATTTATCTAAGGTATCTAACAGTTTTTGTAAACGTATAACTGTACTTTCTGTACAAAAAAAATACCATTGTCCAAAAATATTTTGATAATTTAAATAAGCAATAAGTGGTACAATAGTCCAGGATCCATACACATCTAATGTGTGAGTTAAAATAACCTTCGGTGGTTCCTAAATATGGAAAAATTTTATTAATACTTTTTATAATAAATTAGCTTTAAACATGTCATTATGTTTTATAAAATAACTATATAATACATTTTCTTAAAAATTAAAAATAATAATTTTAAGATTAAATTCAAATAATTAATTTATAAAATTTATATCGTTACTTTTTCCAAAACATTTGCTTGTTTGATAATATCAATTTCTAGTAATTTAGCTTGAGCAACATGATAATGTTCTTCCTGACTCAAAATTACTATCACCAAATTAGAGGGATCTATAAATTATTAATATTATTGTTTATTAATAATTAGAGTATGTTAATAGTAAGAATAAATTTATTTACCTAAGGCAAATGAAGAAAAAGACAAAGCAGATATGTGTAGAATTAGAATTTCTAGTTTCATATAAATCATATTATGCTAAATTGCCAAAATTTCCCTACAAAAAATAAAAATATAAAACAATTAAAATTAAATATTATTTTAATTTTAATCGAATATTTAATAATAAATTGTGTATGTAATAGCAAACTATGTATTGTACAATATACATAAACAGCAAAAATACTTAAGTTTAGAAAAATATAAGAATAACATTAGCGGTAAAAAATATTATTATGCACAATTTTGTTTAGAATTTAGTAAAGATAAAACCTTAATTATTACCTCAATAGGTCTAATAAATTTTTTTATTTCTTTAAATATGCTACAGTACTTTGCAGTAGGTAGATTAATTTTTTTTTTGATATGCAATTCGTGTAACTTACTTATAAAGTTGTGATTAATTTATTATTTGTTACTAACTTACTGTACTGTTTATAAAATCAATAAATAATTGTCTAGCTTCGTAGAGTGTTTAAATTTTAAGAAATGGATATAAAAAATCTTTGTTAAATATGAACTTAAATACTTTAATGAAATTGAAAAATAAAACTGCTCTTAAAAATTTGTTTTATCTGCTGACTTTGACTACTATAATGAATTTTACAGAAAATAATTATGGATTCCTTTCATATTTTAAATTAATTTAAATTTATTAAAAATGCTCAAAAATTAATATATTTAATATTAGTATTTTTAAGTGTGATTTTAAAAACATTAATTATGCTTCCAATTAATTGCATTGAGAATTAACATTGCTAATACTAATAAATACTGTTAAAATTTTTATGGTATTAACATAATCTATATTTTCATAATTTATAAACTGTAATGTCACTGAAAATCAATTGTATAATGTATTATAAATATTGCATAATTATATATAATTGATTTTTACTATGTTGCAGATGCGATTTTGTAAATATTTTTAATCTGTTGTTATCATTTATTTTATTTGAATTGTTATAGTTATATATTCTTCAACATGCATTAATAAGCAAACACTAAAAATTTTTATAAATATTATAAATACGCTTAATTCGTAACATTTGATATTTTTATACGAAAAATTTATTATATTTAATCTGCTCGGGTTTATACAACCTGAAAAAGGAAGTTTCAAGTCTACTTATGCGCCTTGTTGCGCATACACAAACTTTAACTGATCATTAACGGTGACATTAGTCCCATGTACTCGATCGAAACATTTAAGGTCACATTTCGCAATTATTTATAATTTTAATACAAAATTTATATTGTATAACACAATGTACTGACTACAGATTTCATAGGATCTGAAATAAAAAAGTAAACAATAACGAGCTGTAAGAAGATGGAACTACTTAAAAAATTCTTTTTCAAGCATACACATGATTGTTGAAGCGTGTAAAACAAAATTTTGCGCATTACCGAGAGTGCTCAGCAAGTCTACGCGAGCGAAACGATTGCAGCGCTGTAAACGTAGGAGTGCGAACTAGCCAGAACTAGCGTTGGGCCTTCAACTGTTATATATACATATAGGAATTAGGATCTAGCTTGGTTGCCGACGGCCCGCAGGCCGCAGCCAGCGCACGCTCCCCACTCCCCAGCTGAGGAGCCGCAGTCCGCAGCTCGCTCTAGAGTCCGCGCTGGTCATTAATTTCGTCGCCATCACAGCGACGAGGTCGCGACTTTTCTGCGTGGTGAATATCCGCGCGTTACGTACTCTAATCTCTCGTCGAGACATCGGCGTCCGGGAGGCTCCAGCTCGAGCCCTCCCCAAGGATCCGGGTTCACAGGGCTTTGCCTATTCCTCACCGTTCGCGAGTTCCACTCGCCTTTTCTCAACTTTTTCTCCTTCGATTACGCGGAGCACCAAAGTACCTCAAGAGGAAGCAACACGCAGAGACACGCACTCCTGTACCTACTCCTCGTGTTCGCACCGACTTTTACCGGGTGCAATCGCAAAGACGAAAAGAAGGTCTTTGATTACCATTTTTTGGCACTGACGGTGAACATGGATTACTGAAGATGAAGGGTCTGCAGCAAGCTAACGTTTCTCCATACGGAGGGAACCTCATCACATTCAGCGGCATTGGAGGTGCTGCTTTCGGGAGCCGAAACGACCCAGACTGCCGAGGATCATCGTTTATTTCTAATAATGGACAAGAAAGCCAAGTATCAGCAGCCCAGCACCAAGGGCACGCCTACTGATACAAAGAAAAATCAAGGTAAAATTGCTTCTGCTGCACTCTTCAACTCTCGAGATTTGCATTCGCCATGTTCGTCGACGATTTTTACAACGTCATACCTTAATGTTGACGATGTTACGACTGGCGAAATCATCGTTTTTTCGTTTCTCCATTAATTGCTTGTTTATAACTTATTCTTTGGGAATTCGTCTTATCTACGTACTCTTGGTGCACAAAAACGCTGATATGTATGTTTTGTTTGCATAGAGTGCATTGAACTTTATTCTCCCTTTTTTAAAGGTCAAAAGCGGTCACATTCCACCTTCAAATTTTATTACGAATATTTTTGTTCAAAAATAAATTAATCTTAAAAAAGTCAATAGTATAATAATAATTGTATACTAATAATGATATAAGTATATGTGTCTGTATACATATATATACATACACATATACCTATGTATGTTTCTTATAAAATGAAATTATGATTATAAAATAAATAAGAAAACCAGAATTATGTATTATAAAAAGAACAATTAATACCAGACAAGTTAAAATTAAAACTAACCTTTTAATTAAAAATAGAATAAGTGATTATAAATATAAGTTGTCTTATAAGTAGTCTTTAAGAATTTATTTAGATTACTAATATTATTTAATTTTTATCTTTTTTAGAAGTTACTAGTTGTAAGATTTTTCCAAAATCATCACGAAGGCGTGAACCCCCAAGTGCAAGTGCTTACCCAAAAAATGACCAACCAAGGAAGTCCAATGCACAGAAAACAAAAACATTTGAGAAGAAACCAAAATCTAAAGGATATAATCATGGCAATTCAAAGGAGGATTCCAAGGTAACATTTTTTTCTTAATTTTTTAATTTTTAATAATTATTGATAAAAATGCTAATTATTTGTATTCTCATTGATAGGTAGTGAATGATGAATCAGCTGAGTTTGGTTCAGTAATGGTTCAAGGAAGTAAAAAGCAGAATCTGAGTCATCTGCTGAATTTTTATTATGCTCCACGAGAAGCGCATAGTGAAAATCGTACTAGATCAGGTGGTTTTAACAGCTACAATAATAATCATTGGCTAGCATCTTTTCAGCGACATGAGTTCAATAAAGAACAATTTTTACAAGCTAAGTACGTATTATTTATCAATTTATTCATATCTTAAGATTAATAATATCAGATGTTTATACGAATTCTAATTTTAATTATAATTCCATTACATTTATATACAAAGCATATAGTTATTGATATACCATTGTATATTTGAGTTATATTTAACATAGTATATAATCAAATATAAATTCAATTTAAATTTTATTTAAAAGCAAATAATTATTCCTAAATTATATTCAGCTTAACTATTGAAACAAGGTAAAAATCAATGAAATTAAAAATAATGCCAGTACTTTAATATATTTAAAAATAACCATTATAAGTGAAAAATTAAATGTTTATGAACTTCAAAACATTATACTAAAATCAAAATAGACAATATCTTTATTTTTGTATCATTCATTTAAAATATCATGTTTGCATAATTTTTTTCAGCTGCCAATTTGTTGTTACTGCCAAAGGAGATTATTCTCGTTATTTAAATGATCCTGATACCTTGATTGACTGGACGCTTATACAGCAAATTGTAAATATGAAAATATTGACAATTTTGATAATTTCATAAATATTAACTTGTTTAATTTTTATTTGTAGAAAGTACACAGTTCTGATAATATATCATGCCCAATTTGTTTGAGTCCTCCTGTTGCTGGTAAAATGACTCGATGTGGTCATGTATACTGTTGGTCATGCATTCTTCATTACTTGGCACTTTCTGATAAAACTTGGCGGAAATGCCCTATTTGTTATGAATCTGTTCATAAATCTGATTTAAAAAGGTAACAAATAACGCAAATATCAAATTAATAATTATAAACTTAAATAATGATTAATATAATTTTACTTAAATTTTAGTGTTGTAGAAATTACTGACAATGTACTAAACATCGGAGATACTGTATCTTTACAATTGATGCGTCGAGAAAAGGGATCGTTGATTGCTATGCCAGTTGGTCAAATTGAATGTGATCCACCAACAACCTTTTTATCCATTTCTGAAAATTCTTGCCAACCAGTATATTCCAAGTTACTTTTAGCTGAAAATAAAGATGTAAGTTGTACATGAAAGATTATTTAAATCTTTTAACGATTTGTAAATCTTAGTATATTTAAAATGTTTGTAAATTATATTGCTTTATTAATCAAATTAATTGATTAATATAAAAATGCATTTGTCTACTAAAAATAATGCTTTTTGGTAGATCATAGATATAATTGAATCTGAACGTAGTCAATTGAAAATTGAATTATTGGATGATCCACATTCACCAGAAAATTGCTTTATTGAGCAAGCTCTTGGAGAATTGTTAACTAGAGAACAGCTACTATTCGAGGTATGTAGTGACATAAAAACTTGTTTATTTGCGAGCTTCGATAAAATTTATTACAATTATTCATAGAGTACTAAATCGGAAATCGGAATAAAAAAATCTGTTGTTAATAACAAAAAGATAAATTCAGAAAATTATGACAACGCTACATCTGCAATTACAAGCAGTGAAGTTAAACATGATCATAGTTTACAGTTAACAGATGATTTACAGAATTTCAATGATGATTTAAATAACGATTTGGATATGTCGCTTAATGACACCGATGTATCAATGAATTCACAGAAATTTTATTATTTTTACCAAGGTAAGCGTTTTAAAATAAAATGGATAATTATAAATATAAAATAGGATAAATAGTTATGATTTTAAAAAATTTTAACACAGCTGATGGAGGACAAAACATTTATCTTCACGCCATGAATGTAAAAATGTTAGAAATGCAGTACGGTAGTTTAAAAAATAGTCCCCGAAATATTTCTGGTAAATTAATTGAAAAAGAAGTGGGCAGCTTTACTGAAGATTTACGACGTCGCATGCGATATCTTTGTCACTTACCTATAACCAGTCAGTTCGAAATTGTAGAAGTAGATCTTAAACCTCCAATTATATCCAAAACAGTTTTAACTTATTTTGAAGGTAAATTTAGAAATTTATACGTTTAAGTTATTATTAATATTTTTCCATTTATATACAGGTAATTTTTTTTAATTATAATTATAAATATTGTTTATAGATCAAATTATTTCACGTCGACGAAAAAGAAATCACAGAGAAAATGAGGAACGCAAACGCGAGAGAAAAATTAACGAAGAAAATCGAAAGCTTATGGGAAAATATCCGACACCAAAGTTCCATATTGAATCACAGAAACATTTTCCTCAGTTCCAACATGGCATAATTGAGTAAATAATATACCTAATGATAATCTGCAGCTTAATTTAAAATTGAATTATGTTACAATAACTGATTATTTTTGTTATTTTTTAGTTCTATTGAACCATTGCCTTCGGAGTCAGTAGCGGCTTCAAGCGTAGCCAGTAGCCCAACTGCAAACTCATGTGATGAAGTATGCTCTGCAGTTGAAGTTAATACTTGGCCAGCAACTGGAGAGCAAGGTCCTTCATTTGCACAAATGCTTCGGACATCATTAAGTATCTCAAAGAAAGCAGAACGTAAAGTTGCAAGCGAGGAGCAACTTTCGGGTAGTTACGACAACCCTGAATTAGAATATATGCCTCCTGTTTACAGCCAATATTTGGGAGATACATTAGCGCAAGCTTTCGAGAAATCAGAATTATTAAATCAATCGCAAGAGTCAAATAATAAAGGAAAAAGTAGCAAAAAAAAGAAAAAAAAAGGAACTCTGTTGTTTACCACAAACATGGCTCGGTCATCTTAATTTGTTTATGTTTAGTTTTTCAAGTTTATTTCTGCTGCTTTTTACTTTCAAAAAAACAAACTATTACTTTAAGAGTTGTTCTTTTGTTGTAAACAAAAAATACGTAACGGTTGCAAATACAAATTAATTCAAACCTTAATTGTTTTATTGTAAATCCAGAATTTTCACCTACTTAAATTATTGCTATTGATTATTTAACTATTTATTTAAATAACTTTTGACAATTTGATGCAATTTCATGACTTGTAAGGATAAAATTTTGTTAAATATACGTAAATAATCAGCTTTAATTATGAAAATTTTAAATATCAGTCATGTTTATAAGAATTATAGGCACAAGGTTCAACATGTAATGCAATTAAAATTAATATCAAAATTTATTTTATTTAAATTATCTGTATATATGGAAATGAATAAATTATAACAATATCAGAATGATGAATGAGGAAACGTTCATGAATGCAGGTAAGTTATAACATAAAAATATTTTTTTTCAACAGAACTGTATTTTTAAAATCAATCCTTGTTATTAAATAAGTGTCAAAATTCATGTGTACTCTTTACAGGAAGATAAAAAGAAATTGTCATTTTCTGTAAACGAATTTTTGTTTTTTTTTTCTTTGTCAGAGCGTTTAACTTAGTCAACCTCTTCAATAGTGGGACCAGCAGCAGATCCTCCAGCAGGAGCTCCTCCGGCACCAGGTGGGAATCCACCAGGCATGCCACCAGGCATACCTGGCATACCTGGCATACCGCCACCAGCTCCTTGGTACATCTTGGTTACAATAGGATTGCAAACGGCTTCGAGTTCTTTCTGTTTGTGCTCGTATTCTTCTTTGTCAGCCAGCTGATTGGCATCCAACCATTTGATGATTTCGTTGCATTTGTCCAAGACGACCTGTTTGTCGGTTGCGCTGATTTTGTCTTTCGTTTTCTCGTCTTCAACGGCGCTCTTCATGTTGAAGCAGTACGATTCCAAAGCATTCTTGGCCGAGATGGTTTCCTTTTGTTTTTCGTCTTCTGTTTTGTATTTCTCGGCTTCGTTGACCATTCGCTCGATATCTTCCTTGCTAAGACGTCCCTTATCGTTGGTGATGGTAATCTTGTTTTCCTTACCGGTCGACTTGTCGACTGCCGAGACATTCAGGATGCCGTTAGCATCAATGTCGAAGGTTACTTCGATCTGCGGTACACCTCGAGGTGCCGGGGGAATTCCGCTAAGCTCGAATTTTCCTAGGAGGTTGTTATCCTTGGTCATGGCACGTTCACCTTCGTAGACCTGTTAAAAATAAAATGGCAAATTGTGAATTTATTTACATTACATGCGAAGCAGTTAATATTAACGTCAGAAATATATTTACCTGAATAAGTACACCGGGTTGGTTATCGGCGTAGGTGGTAAATGTTTGTGTCTGCTTGGTGGGAATAGTGGTGTTTCTCTTGATGAGAGCAGTCATGACACCACCAGCAGTTTCGATACCAAGCGACAATGGAGTGACGTCGAGAAGCAAAAGATCCTGAACCTCCTCGGACTTGTCACCGTGAAGAATGGCGGCTTGCACGGCAGCTCCGTAGGCTACAGCTTCATCAGGGTTGATGGACTTGTTAAGCTCTTTTCCATTGAAGAAGTCCTGGAGAAGTTTCTGAATCTTAGGGATACGGGTAGAACCTCCGACAAGAACGATGTCGTGGATTTGAGATTTGTCCATCTTGGCGTCACGCAGGGACTTTTCTACGGGCTCAAGAGTGCCTCTGAAGAGGTCAGCGCAGAGTTCTTCAAAACGCGCTCTGGTGATGGAAGTGTAGAAGTCAATACCCTCGTACAAAGAGTCAATTTCAATGCTGGCCTGGGTCGAAGAGGAAAGAGTACGCTTCGCGCGCTCGCAGCTTGTGCGCAGACGACGGAGTGCGCGCTTGTTTGCCGTCAGTTCCTTCTTGTACTTCCTCTTGAACTCCTGGACGAAGTGATTGACCATGCGGTTGTCAAAGTCCTCACCACCCAAGTGAGTGTCACCGGCCGTAGATTTGACTTCGAATATTCCATCTTCGATGGACAGGATAGAAACATCGAAGGTACCGCCACCCAGATCGAAAATAAGAACGTTACGTTCACCGACGGCCTTTTTGTCAAGACCATAGGCGATGGCAGCGGCTGTGGGCTCATTGATGATACGGAGCACGTTCAGGCCCGAGATGGTACCGGCGTCCTTGGTTGCCTGACGCTGCGAATCGTTGAAGTAAGCGGGCACGGTGATCACGGCATTGGTGACGGTAAGGCCGAGATAGGCTTCGGCGGTTTCCTTCATCTTTACTAAAACCATCGAGCTCACTTCCTCAGGGAAGAAGGTCTTCACATCTCCTTTATACTGAACTTGGATCTTTGGCTTACTTGAGTCACTGACAACAGTGAAAGGCCAATGTTTCATATCAGCCTGAACTGTTGCGTCTTCAAAACGACGTCCAATTAATCGTTTGGCATCTGAAATAATTTAATAACAAAAAATTATTAATTGAAAATAGAGAAATGAGTAAAGAAATAATATAAGTGATTAAAATGTAAATTTAATCGTTACATTAAATTTCGTTATCAAGTAAGGCGATTATTATTTATATTTAATAGTAGGCACGGCAAAATGTGAAGAATATATTAATCCAGTATAAGCCGATGAGTAAATCACGGAGACATATATGTACAAGACATTCTCTCACAAATGGAAAAGTTCGCGATGGAGGTGAGTCATCGCATGTCTCGCTTAATCACGCAGGCCTTACTTTTCAGCTAAATTTAAAAATGAACACGACACGTAACGTAAAAATAGAAGGTGGCTGGAATAAAAAAGTAAAATGACAAATTATAATTACCGAAGATGGTGTTGTTTGGGTTCATGGCAACCTGATTTTTGGCGGCATCACCAATAAGACGTTCAGTGTCAGTGAACGCGACGTAACTTGGGGTGGTGCGGTTACCCTGGTCATTGGCGATGATTTCCACCTTTCCATGCTGGAAAACTCCCACACAGGAGTATGTGGTTCCCAGATCAATACCGACTGCGGGTGCCTTAGCCATTTCTAGAAAAAACAAATTATAATTAGATGCGTCGATGCACGAGCTTTACGACTTTCCTCAATTTAATAGTGTAAAAATGCCGGCTAGCTTCGTTGAATAAACAATTACTAACCGCGAAAACAACGATAACGAAGTGTTGCGAGAAGCTTCTGCGATAGGCGGAACCTACCGCGTGTTTATTTGGTATCGTGATAGACTCGTCGTTAATCTTGTTATTATTAAATTCAATTAGTACCAAGATCGGAATTTAACACAGACAAAAACTTGCGAAATCAAACAACAGGAAAATAATTAAATCACTATTAAACTTGTAGGAAAGAAAAATGTCCACGATGCGCAGACATGCGCTCAGTTCAAGAGCGTAAAAAATCTAGAAGTTAGCACCGTAAAATTTGTAAAACACTCGATTATTGCTGATAACTACAGTAGGAACTCTATGAAACTTAAATAAAAGTGGAAAGTAACGTTAAAGTTCATACCTGTCTTTTGTTCTCGCTTGGAGCGTATCTAGTAGACACGAAGAAGTTCTCTGCTCAACGAATCGCAACGTGAGTGAGGCGCGGCTGGCCCCGTGCCCCTATATAATACATCCGTGCCCGACGCTTCTGGAACATTCTCGTTCTCTCGTTCGCGCAATGCCATGGCGACCAATAAGCGGCCAGTCTTCTCCATCGCGGCGCTGCGATAGGTCTGTACCCCGCGCTCGCCGGGACTGCGCGAGTCAGCCGCGAGACTGGCGACTACCCGCACCCGAAGCCTCGGCACCTAAATCGCGAATGCCGGATCTCCTTGGGCCGGAAAACGGAAAATCTCGCACCCTCCCACGAGCGGGGAGGCTCGATCCGCGCGGCCCCCAGACTCATGGACTTGGACGAGAAAAGACCAAGGTCGCGCACTCTGATCGCGAGCGGAAGTTGACATCACTCGCGTAGGTCGCAGTCGACAGATGGAGAAAATTCCAGGGGCCAGCGTGCCCGTGTTCTTTTTCTGGAATGCTCGAGGCGCCGCCGAAGTTTCCTTCCGTCCCGCCTCGTGCGCAAGAATGTGCTCCGATTCGCGCGCGCGGGAAAGATGCATCGCTCGTTTGCCTGTTGAGGCCCAGAGCTTCGATAGCGGCATAGACTTTGTTTCTCCGGTCGTATTTTTATCTATACGTCCTTTTTTAGTGATATTACATATTTATTTTTCATTACTTTTTTATAGTCAAGGCGAGGGTCGTGATTACTTTAGACTATTTTGTCTATAGATATCCTTGAGCGAAAAGTTGCTTTATTGCTCTAATTTGAGCATTATCTAAGGCTTTTTTTGCAACTTCTGTTCAATGTATTACACTAGTACATCTAGCTTTAGAAGTACCGCAAGGCGAGAAATTAATTAACTATGAAATATTATCGACCAGCCGCACTATCTACGATGCGGATGTTTACACTGCACTGCGGAACGTGGTATTGTGTTACGAACACGTCGATAAAGACACTGTAAAGCAGATGAATCAGCGTTATTCAACAAAAGTTACGATAGATACAATTGTTAAGAATCTAATAATAAGCTAAACTAAATGTCAAGAACGTACGATTTGGTCTTACAGCATCGTACACAGCACAATACAAGCAACAATATCAAGGATTAATTCTCGAATAAATCAATTTAATTCCTGATTACTATAGATCTCTTTGCATTTACCTTGCTTCACTATTGGATTAACCAGAGATAAAAGGAAATCATATATTAAGGAAATAAACAGCGGTCAAAATTAAATTATATTCAAGGTGCAAATTCACGTGCAAATTAGACTTTTTCGCGGATTTTGAAATACAAACAAGCAATATTCAGATTATTACGTTAAAGTTAAAAGCACTAGTTTTTTGTTTGTAAGAGTTTTGTTTGAATCTTTTCTGAACATCATTTTGCTTTTTAAATGCTTCATAATTTCTACAAATATTTCAATTTCAGGTTAATTTTTTTAAGCAAACGTCAATACTAGTTATTTATAAAAGTTAGAAACATACTATCAATTCTAGACTTTATAGAATATTATTATTTGTTACAATTAACTAAGGCTAAATTAATTAAACTAAAACTAATATAATTGAATAATTAAATTAACTAAAGCTTGCATATTTTTTGAAAATATATTTGAAGTTTGTGTAAATTAATATTCTGTACGAATGTAGTTCCCGTCAATTCTCACTTCTCACAAATAACTTATATCTGACATTGAACAAAACTGCCTGAACTGTCTTGAATAAAATTGAGAAAATAATACCTCGAATAATACTCATTTCATGCAGGTTTATTGTTTACAATATATCTCTTAAACTGTTGTAAACACGTAGGTTATTCACATATTGAATCATAATGTAGTAGATAATCTCTATGATTATGTTGTGCTAATGAATGTCTGCTCATAACTGTAAATAAAATATCTGATTTGCAAAAACTTAATTCTTAAAATATTATGGAAATTATTAAATACAGTTATGACTTGCAGATTTTAAATAAACATAACATGTTTATTTTTTAAATATTTTTGTACGCTTATGCAGTTGAATAAAAAATAAAAAACTTTCTTTTTGATTTTTCTCGAAAGAAATGCTCTCCAAAACGCAAAATCGAGATAATACGAGTGAGTTTACAAGGCTTCCCCATCATTACTTTTTATAGGGAGAAGTTCCTTATACATCGCAAAAGGAGCTCGGCGGGTTTCGAGCTGCCTGGACTAAATTCGGGGACGACGATGGGTGTAAAACGTGAGCATAAGAACACAAAGCCCGAGAAAGGCCTTACCTTTGCTATACCGCGGCGACCGCCGGCCGCGGCAGGCCGAGGTGCTCACTAATGTACCAGAAAGCAGAAATGCGTATAGCGCAACTGTCTTCCCTCCTTCCTCTCCCCGGGTTCGCGGATCGCCTGCTCCCTTATTATAAGCGACAGCTGCAAGGATACGCGATTCTCGCAGCTCTTCGTATAGTTAGTTCCCTGACGGTCGGGCCCTTGCTCGAAAGAGCATTTCGCCCACGGGCGTACGTTGTATTTCTGTTCGACTGCCATGCCGCCTCGCTGCGGAAATAAGCTCACCTTGATTTTGACGCGCCATCATTTTTTTATGCTTCCGGGACCTCCACAAAGCGGACTTCCAATAGCACTTCATTCTGTTGCATTGAATAAAGATCTTTTCATAAACCGAGTCTCAAGCGCGGTTCGTGTAGCTTCGTTCGCGAATGCATTCAGAGGTCTTCCCCTTTCTATATTGACAATTTACACGCGGCTCGCGTTAATTAAATATGCACGGCAAATTAATCTTATAGAATCGATGCCAAACCTCCCAAGGACTGTAAAAATGTTAAGTGCATAGAGGTTGCAGAAATGCACATCTGTTTGCTTATCATATATGAAATTTAAAAATAAACGGAATATGTAATTTACCTATTTGCTTCTCGCGTATCTAGGCAGAATTCGAAAGAACGATGCTTCAAACTTTTGTGCGCTTTAAGGAATGTGTACATTCGATACAAAAAATGATTTTTCGGAAGCATTTTTGCGATTCAGTTCATGGCATTTATAGATTTTTAAGGTCTCTGGAATAAAAAAAATCTATGTAGGCAAAAAAGCACTGAAGAACGTAAGAATGTAATTACAACTTCTTGTGTATAAATGACAATACAACTCTGCAAATCCGAAAACAAATTATCAAGGCCATTAGTGATAAATGAAGAAATCTGTCCAAAACAATGTCAAATATCAATGCAAATTATAAATTAGATTATCTCCTTGAACATTAATTAAAGTCATCAGAAATATTACATCAACTATTATACATTTATACTAAAATTTATCTTTAAATTAAATAGTGATCACGTGATTAAACACATTTCAGGTGGCTTATAAAATAAAAAATATTGTACTGCCTATAAAGTTAACGATGAAGCTTGGCCAGAATGAACATGTATATACATATATCAAGGCTAATGTCATGGCCCTGTAACAGAATGCGAACGAAAATGAACGAGTGACAAAGTCACTTTAATAAAAATATTCAATACAGCAATTTGCAATAATATTTTGTTTAATTTTAAAATTATTAAAAACCATTTTTAACGATTTTGAACTTGTAAAATATCTAAAAATAAAATCCGAAGATTAACACAATTAAATTAAAAGCATATTTTATAATTATACTAGTATTAAAGAAGCACAGCTATTAAATTATTTCTATCATTTAAGCATTTTCAGATGTCAATACCTTGATATAATATTTATCTATTAATCGTAATGAAAAATTACAGATATGGGTTAATATTTTATTATTTGTTAATATTTTTAAATTATTTATGAGGCGTTCAATTCTTTATATAGATAATAAATTCATATTATAAAATTAGTTCTAAAAAAATGTCCATTAAAAAATGATTGTATTATAGTGTAAGCGGACCCTACACCAAATGAAAAACAACGCATAAACGATAACTTAACTATTGATTATACCGCTTATATTTTCTACTTGTTTTATAAAATAAAAATATTAAATATCCGTAATCTTATCGACTTGGTAGTTTCTAGCTATTCATTATGAGAGCTATAATTTCTATTATGTTGTATAAAATTCATAACATTACTTCGCATATTGTAAAATAACTGTATTTATTCGAAATTTTATACAAGAGTATATTTTGCCTTTTGGTCTATTTAAAATATTTACGTTTGTAATTAATTACAGTTCATTACATTTGGAACAAAATGAATAAAGTAAAATAGCAAATTGAAAAAATGTTTTTTCAGTAAAACTATAGGCAACAGAATTATTTACAGGTTGTTTACAGAATGTTTTACAGATTGATGCTATATATTCAGAATCAATGAAATATGTTTAGGACGCTATTGATTTAGCTAAAACAGTTACCTATTGTACCCACCCAAAAAATAAAGTGTTCGAACTGCAGGGTCGGTTAGTCCATGGAGTGGGGTGCAATGGGGTACAGTAGCAACTCGCAGACGACTAGCATTCTTGTAGTTGCAGACGTTGCAGGCAGTTACAGGAGCTTGTGCTTGGCTTACAAATTGGCAGAGTTTAAAGAGAACTTGTAAGCTTTACGAATTAAAGAAATAGCAGACGTATTGCATTTCGATCTTACATTTAATCGGAGCCAATACGATTCTCAAATAATTTACAAGCATTCGATAAATCTTCTTTATCCTGCTGTTCTCTCTAGTGACTAGTCGCACCGCACCACGCATGGTCCACGTCAATCGCAGATTATCGGTCCAGTCCATCGTCGTCGGTCTTCGTCCACTCGAATCATCCGCACGCTTTGGACGCTGTCGTCAATGTAATATCAACGCTTTCTTTCTAAAAGAAAACTTACATGTTAGTACTGAAATTTGCTTAATCGAATACATTACTCGCTGAATTAACTAATCTTCAAAATTATTCGTTTCTATCTTTGCAGGATGGAGGAATGAACAGGTGCATATTGTTTAGACTTAGTTCATAACCCCGTAATTTTCCGACCGGCTAATCTTATCGCTTGACTGAACAGAATACAGTTATGAAATACTTGGCTTTGCAAAGTTAAGTTTTTGCTGACTGGAGGAGAGGATAAAACTTTTTTAAAATGAACAACAGACGGTGGATCTGTTGTTTGTTTTTAGCATTACTGACTTTACTTATTACATATGTGCCAACTGCAAACTGCTTAGAAGTTTTTTATGCGATAAATGCTGGAGGGGATGCTTTCACAGACAGTTATGGTGTTCATTACATGAAAGATCCTCTTATGGGAAAAGTAGGAACTGCATCCGATTATGGAAAACAGCTAATCATTGGAAGGGTAAACAATGTGGATCAATTACTATATCAAACAGAACGTTATCATCACAGTACCTTTGGATATGACATACCAATTAGCGAAGATGGAGATTATGTTATGGTTTTAAAATTTTGTGAAGTTTATTTTAATTCACCTAATATGAAAGTAAGGATTCAATTTATCTTGAATCCAGAACTATTATTGAAATAGTTGTATGATAAATAACTTTCAATATTTATACATTATAGGTATTTGATGTTGTCCTAAATGGAGATCATACTGTTGTGACTGACTTAGATATATTTGAGAGAGTAGGTCGAGGAATCGCTCATGATGAATATGTTCCATTTAGAGTACAGAAAGGTAGATTAATATATCTTGAAGAGGAATCAGATATTCTTGGTGGAAAAATAAGAGTCGAATTTATTAAGGTAAACAAAATAATTTGTCTTTACGGTATATTTCATTCAGTTATCAATTTTTTACTCATTTTTATACCTTGTGTTTTATCATATTTGAAAATCTATTGATTTGTTCATTAATGTATTAAATTTAATTTTAGGGATATCGAGATAATCCTAAAATTAATGCTATTGCTGTGATTAAGGGAAATCTTGATGGTAAATGTTCTGGTATTTTTCAAAGGTTTCATGAACAAATTTTTATAAAAACATTTTCATAATTATCATATATTTTATTTAGATGTTCCACAATTGGGTCCAGTTCCTCAAGAACCTGAGGAGTATCATGGAATTCAAGATGATGAAGAAGAACCCATAGTTCGGTCTAGACATACTAGTGGACCTCGTACTCCAGATCCATATGCTGTTGAAGATTCATCAATATTATTACCTGTATTTATTGCAATTGGAGCTTTTATTCCTCTATTATTTTGCCTTTGCAAGTTGTAGAGGATCAACAGTTTATACAGTAATGTACTTAAGAACAAGTACATCAAACTCATCTTAAACAAAGTGGTTTTGTTTTGAATCACTAAAAACATTATTTGCATTTGAATTATTTTGATAAAGTCTATGTCAATATTTATTTATTTATTATTATACACGGGCGATCATGCTCTTTTTATTCAATTTTAACACAAATCGTTTACGATTTTCGGGTCACAAGTTCGTTGCCTGCTACAGAAAAATACCGAAAAATGTTATTCTTGTGTCTCCGAACAATTTTAATTAATCGTGAATCCAAGTCTTCACTCCTTGATGAGTCTTGGATTCAAAAGCGAGCAGGTGTCAGTGATATGGACTACCCCTAATATTTATTATTTATTTTTTACAACGCACTTCATGTGATATTTTTTACATGATTATAATAATTTATATAATTAAATTTATATTAAATGACTTAAGTAAGATTATATCAAGTGAATGTACTGGCCTTAGATTTTTAAAACCTCTGGCACTAAACTGATGTAACAGACGATTATACTATTCAGTGTGTGTTTGTGTGAAGATTCAAAAATAAAATATTTTGTCAAACTCTTATTGGAATCAAAGGTTCCACGAAACAACAGACTTACAAATAAAATTGTTATATTACTATTATAAAATTCTTTTCTAACCTTCTAAAAAATGGGTAAATTTTTTTATCAACTTCTCCAGATCCACGTCATTTTACGTGATAACGAGTAAATAAAAAGCAAATTTCTCAATTAGTTCATTTCAAATTTTAATATTTAAGTGAAAATGATATGAATTAAAAGAACTAAGCAATTTGAGTTTCTTAATCGTTGAACATACTTTGTGGATTATATAGTATTTGTTTAATTAGTTTGGGTAATAAGGGATTCATTAAATGAGGCAAGGTAGTGATAAAAGTTAAAGATTTATTCAATTACAATGTTTGCTGTCAATGATTAAAATAAAATTATAACAAATGAAGAAAATATTCTCTTAAAATTATTCTAAAACCGAGCACATGAAGATTTACAAGAAAAACGATGTTGAAAAATCGCAAGGTAGTGTTTTTTATAAACTTCATTATTCATGCTGCTGAATTTATTTAATAATAAGGTATCACATTAAATCAAAAGGTGCTGTACATAGATGGTAGTACGTATTAAAATGGTGACGATTTCGTTGATTTTAATTAGTCAACTTTAGGTAGGAACAAACAAAAATAAATAGGTTCTTATGATCAAATATGATTAAACGTTACATGAATTATACTGCACATACAAAAAATTATTAAAAATATATATATATATATAAAAAAAGAAAGAAATCGTTCAGCTTCGTTTGTTATGTGAAAAGTAATATCGCCGCCACGAGGAGTCACCAGCAATATACTCCAAATAGTTTTTTTTCGCTTCTTTGTATAAGACAGTCAAGTGTGTGTATGTGTTTATGTACGTGTGTGCGCGTGTATGTATATGTGCAAGAGTAAATTCGTACTACGAGCTTTATCTTCGTTTCTTAATCATCTCAATAATTATTATCAATCATATATCATCCTTCAACGATATTCCTTCGATCATTTGGAGGCCTTGGATGAGCACCACATAATTACGCATACTCAGAGCTTGCATAAAATACAATTACAATAATACCGTAACTTCAAACGCATCCGATTATTTACACAACAAAAGTTCAAGCCTTTTATCCACTGCCGTGTTTTTCTTTAAGTCTCAGTAGGAGGTTTCACAGCACACCGAAGCAGTTAAGCAAATATGTGAATAGATATATAATAATAATGACCTTTGAATATAGGTTGATATATCTTGTTTTTTTTTCCTTAAAATCATACATATATTACGCATTTTTTTATTTAATTATGTGAGTATATTAAAAAAATTTCAATTCAACATTCCCTAACTACTATTGTGGATGCGCATCGGGCTATCTGTCCTTCGAAACTTAATATAAAAAAAGAGTTGTAGAACTATTGACCTTAACGCTCAATAGCACATCATATAATATATATAAGCTATGCTGATTTCTCTTCAACAGTTGAAAAATATTCTCATGCTTTGTTTTCTCGCTGAATTAAAGAAGAGAAGGAGGGCGGCCGGAGGGCAGAGTCCGGCCCATCTCCGACGCGACCTCGGCGAGCTTCCTTCACTCCGCGGTGATGAGCTGATTGTCGGTGAGGGGCTCGATCGGCGAGACGTCCTTCTTGGGGATGTCCTCCTCGATACTCGTTGTCGTTGTCGTTGTTGTCGTCGTCGTCGAATTCGTGAGGGTCTTGCTCTCGAGGGCCTCGCACACGCCGTTCTGCACGACCTTGCTCGTAGCCGTGGCCGTGGCCGTGGCCGTGGCGGTGGCCTTCGTCGTGGAGGTGAGCTTGGCCGCGGGCTTGGCCGCGGCGGGGGCCCCGGGCGCCCCGGCCGCCTTGGGCTTCGAGATGGGCGGCGGCTTCTTCGTCGCGGGGGCCGGCGCCGGCGCCGCGGCCGACTGCTTCTGGACGAGGGAGACGCGCTTGGGGGCGGCGCTGCTCGCGCCCGCCGTCGAGCTCCTCGGCTTGGCCGCGGCGCCGCTGCCGCTGCGCGCCGAGGAGATCTGTTTGTTGGCCGACTCCTTGATTTGCTTGTCGATCATCGGCGACTTGGGCAGGCTGCTGAGCCTCGACTTGGCCGCGGCGACTGGCGCCGTCTTGGGCCTGGCCGTGCCGTTCGTCGCGGCGCTCGCGCTCCCGGTGCTCAGCCTCGAGGCGCCGCCCGGCTTCCCGGCGGCCGTCGCGCTCGCCGCCGAGGCGGCCCTGGGGGCCCTGGGGGCCGTCGTCGCCGGGGCGGCTCGCGGGGCCGCGGAGGATTTGACTAGACCGGGCTTGGCGGCGGCGCCGGTGCTCGCGGCCGGCTTCGGAGCCGCTCTCGCCGCGGGCGCGCTTCTGCCTATGGGCGCGGGCTTGACCTCGCCGTTCGTCGTCGGCTTCTTCTCCGCGGCGGCCGAGCCGACCTTGGAGCCGACCGCGCCGAGGGGCTTCTTCGGCGCCGCCGTGAGCGTGCGGCTCGTGGCCTTGGCTGCGGTGCCAGCGGCCGGCTTCGCCGCGGCGCTCGCCGGCTTGCTGGGGCCCGTCGTCGTTTTGCTCAGGGTGCTCGTGGCGCTCTTGGCCGCTACGCCCGCGGCGGCCGGCTTCGTTCGGGTGCTCGCGCTCGCTGCCGTCGGCTTCTTGCTGGCCGCGCCCACTCCGGCCTTCGCGGCCACTCCCGGTTTGCTCGGGGACGTCGACGTCGCCGACTTGGCTCCGACTTTAGAGCTGGCCGGGGCCTTGGGCCCTTTGACTGTGCCTGTGGATGCCTTCGCGGATGCCGCTGTCACCGCCGCCGTCGCCGCGGCCGCCGCCACAGCTGTCGCTGCCACTGCGGTTGCGGCCGCTGCGCTAACGTCGCTTGCTGGTGACGCTTCCGGTATCTCTGCAACTACCTCCTTCGCAGGAGTTTCGTTGGACAAGAGATTCGGTTCGTTTGAGATTAGCAATGCCTCCTCGACTTTTGTGTCAGGTATCGGAGAAGGAGCTTTTACCTCTTCCACGTCCTTTGGCTCGTCCACGAGATTCTCTTTCAGAATCGGTGGCTGCACTGGTTCCGTGTCTTTAACCTCCTGCGGCAACGGACAGAGTTTCTCTTCGAGACCGGTAAACTCGTGAAGCGATTCAGATAGATTGATCGACTTGCTTTCCATCATCTCCTCGTTCGCATCGATCACTAAACTCTCTGGTTTCATTGGGCAGACCTGCAGTATGGGCTCCTGTGTTTCAACAGGGGCTTCGGCAGTGAAATCATCCATGAGATTTTCATTGGATAAAATTTCCTGTTGCTGTTGATTCTGCTCCAACTGAAGAGCTTCCAAAGATTCAGATATGAGATGTTCCTCCTTGAATTTGCTCGACATGATTTCGGGCTCTTTGACAGGTGAAACTGGAAGGAATGCTGACCCGCTATTCCGCTCAGCAGAAGGCACGCCAAAGTTCAAATCCAAGGGATTTTGCATTACCTCATCGAGATTACTTTTCTGTACCTCGGGTTCCTCCGGTGTCAGTGACGTACTGTCAGCAATGATCTTCTGTTTCGGGCTCGTTCAAATTAACATTTTGCATATCGTCATTCAATTTCTCAATATCGCACTCCTGTTCGGTAGTGGATACGTAGTCTGCTGCGAAAGGATTGTTGCTGGCGTAGACAGGTAGATCGTTAGGAGCCGCCGAATCTTTAATCAGTTCATCTTCGGCCGAGGTAATTTTCGAAATTTCAGCCGTCGTGTCAATCAAACTGCTTTCTACCTTTTCGGCCTCGTATTCGTAATCCTGCTCCGTGTTGCGGAGATTCATGAACATATCTTTATTATCGGAAGAGACCTTCTCATCGAGAACTGCAGAGAATACTTGAGCGTTTTGAGGCTGTTGCGGGATAAAGTTCTTCAAATCCATATTCCATGTCTCCCCGACGAACATTTCATTGTCGTCGAGAATCTTCTCCTTGAACGATCCATTCTGCACCTCGGAATTCCCCTCTTCATCCTCTTCGTTGAGCTCACGCACCTTATTCAAGTCGATATCGAGCTCGAAGGCGGCTTTAAAGTCCCCGGGTGTCATCGAGGTGGTCATCGCATCCTTAGAGTAATCCATGTCACCGCGATCGCTATAGGAACAATCGGTCCCCGAGAATCCTGTCTTGTACAGCTCGCTTGCCACGGAGAAGTTGAGGTTGTTCTCGTCGCCGAACTCGGCCTTGGTTGAGGAGACCTCCGACTCGTCGAGATTTAACGGGTTGATCACGGTCCTCTGCTGCTCATCGTCGAAGCTGTCGAAGGACTCTTTCAGCGGAGAGGACTCCCCGTTGGAAAAGTCGCACGCATTACTCTCGATGTCGGAGGGCCTGCGGCAAATCTCCTGTTGGAATTCAGCCTCGGTTGGGATCTTCTTGTTCTTAAGGGCACGCTGCGATTGCTTGAGCGGCGAGCCGGAAATCAAGTCGTTGCTCATTTGCGAGAGCATCTGAGGCATCATGGGAGGCGTGCTGCAAGTCGGCACGAACTCTGCCGCATCTGGATTTAAATGGGACTCCATGTCGTCTTCCTCGGCCAGGTTTTCCTCTTCTTCTTCGGACTGCTGCACTTTCTCTTCGGATTCCGCTCCAAACGGTTCGGACACTCCCAAATGCTGCGGCTCAAGCTGCTCGCGTTCTTCGTCTAGATGCGACAGCTCACACTCTTGTGAATTTGCAATAGTCTCTTCGGGTAACGGCTTTTCGGATTCTTCAGGCTGTTCAATCAGCTGCGACGGTTCGAGCAGTTCAGGCTGGTTGAGTTGTTCGAGCTGCTCTGACTGCTCTGACTGCTCTGACTGCTCGGGCTGTTCGGGCTGTTCGGGCTGTTCGGGCTGTTCGGGCTGTTCGGGCTGTTCGAACTCTTCGAGCAGTTGTGGTTGCTCCGGCTGTTCAAACTCTTCAAGCTGTTGTGATTGCTCCGGCTGTTCACAGTGCTCCAGTTGTGGTTCGGTAGTGAGTGGCTCTTGGAACTGATTTTCAGGTTCCTCGTCTGGAACTTTGTCGTAGGGGAAGTCTTCAGGAATCGCTGCTGTTTCTGCTTCAGACTGCAATGTCAAAATAATATGCTTTAAAAATCGCTGGCATAACGTTAATTGCAAAATTTTAGGGACTTGGTGATCAATAAATTGATACAGTGAATGGATTATGATGAATCATTCAGTTTTTAAGCCAAATATGTTTTTAGCCTTTTTCAAGAATGCGCATTCCTTTTCAGTGAAATATAAAAATTCAATTATTAAATCTAAATGAATGGTTACGGTTTAAACGTGAAATTGGTCTTATATGAGCATAAAGTGTTATGGATATTAAAATTATTAGTTGCTTGAAAAGATGATAATGTATTTTTGTTATAACTTAAAGTTTGTGCAAACGTAACAGAAAAAATGCAAAATATTGTTTCCTGAGAAGCAGCAATACGTAATGTGCGATGAGCATTCATTTGAATTTGAACTATATACTTTTATCATGCATTAAATTAACACTTAAAAGTTTATAAAAATTCATTCTGTTGAAATGAAATTGAACTAATTCATCGAATTGAAGCGAAAGCTACTGTTCTATAAACTAATAAGTATTAATCGATGATCAAGATAAAATACACTATATAATCCTTAGACTTACGTAAAAATTTCATTACTCACTACTCGCCTTACGTAAGCTCAAAAAATACATAAAAGTATAAAGATTATGTTGCTTACAGAATGTTCATAAATATACAATTTTGTATGTTTTTCAAAGCAGGATATTTAAATGATAAAAGCATTGCACTGTCTACTATGTCAAAGAAGAAAAATCTACTTTATCAAACGTGAACGATGTCTCGATCACGATTATAAAAGAAATTTAAAATCGAATGCCAATATTAAAAATTGAAAACTTTTTACAAAAGTTTTAGATAAATAGGTTAAAAGTGGGCTAGGCGTCTAGTAGCGCCTATATCGTTAGCGGGAAAAGACGAAAAAAAGCAAGTAGGAAGACGGGGAATGGGGCCAGTAGCGGAAAAACGTATTAGGTCAAGGTGGTGGTCGAAAAAGAAAAGGTTCAGTTGGTTCGGTTTAGGCAAAGTCACAATAAGTAATACAGAGGGCGGGGCTCGGAGGGGGCGGGCGAGCAACTTACATCAGTTTGTTGAGGCAGGATCTGGGGCTCGGGATCCCTGGGGACTTGGGGCTGGTGCAGGTCGTCGTACTCGGCGGTGAGGTCGTCCGCGTCGAGGTCGGCGTCGATCTCGGGCTCGGCTTGCGAGCTGCTGCTCACCGGCAGGTTCTCGATGCTGTTGTCCTCGCAGGGCTTGGGGCTGCAGAGGTCCTTCTCCTCGCAGTGGTCGGGCTTCTCGACGAGGGCCGGATCCTTGCTCTGACCCACGCTCTTTCCGTCCTCCGGCCTGTAGTAGTTCCACTCGTCCTCGCTGTCCTCGCTGTCAGCTACATTATCCGCCTCGGGGATCAGTTCATTCTGGAGGTGCTCTGGAAAAGCCAAGGGCCGACTGGTTAGCGGGGGTGCCTTTTCACTTTTTTCGCGGTTTCAATGGAGTGTGCAGCGGCCTGGGGGAGAAAGAGGCGGCTCTAGCTGCGCCGATGGCCTTTGCGCGCCTCTACATTTCGGCCTCCTTTGTTCGCGAGCGGCGCGCAGACAGGTTTCCCGAGGCGTTCACGGGCACTCCGGGGGGCAAATCCCTTTAAAGATGATTGGATTTGGTAAAAACGATGCCGCGACGTCTTCGGGGCAAGAAGCGGGGCGGACGGGCGAGGGCGGCCGAGCCGGGGAAGGGAGGAGTCACCTCGTCGATCAGGGTCTCCTCGGAGGCTCCGCGGGCCCAGCGGCGGCGGGGGCGACGGCAGCTACCTCGAGCGGGAAGATGGAGGCGCGAGGGAGGTTGGCGCGGGTTGAGTGTCCTATCGATTCGGCGGGTTCGTTGATCCGGCGGCGCGAGGAGGCGGCCTGCGCTCACGGCCCCGCGGAGGAGGTCGACTGCCGCGCGAGGAGACGGGGTCATGGGCCGCTCCCGGCGAGGAGGAGGCTCCGCGCGTGCGGCCTAGCTCCGGGGGAGGGATGCATTATCGATCTCGTCCCGAGAGCCCCCTACATGCGCCCCGAGCGCCCGCTCACCTGCCCCGGCGCACCCGCCGACCCCCGCCGACCCCCGCCGACCCCGCCGCCCCGCCCGCCCGCCCGGGGGTCGGAGCAGCGCAAAAACCGGCCTATATGTGCGCCACAGGTGTCACGCACAAATCACCATTGACCCGGGCCTTCTTTTTCCCCATGGCTACTCTTCCATTTTCAGTGCGCTTCTCCGATGAAGCTCGGTCCGACTGCTTTGTCCACTTATAAACACTGTGTTGCAAAGAGTTCGCGCCTAGCCGTTAAGTCCGCCCCTGATAGTCGTTTAAGCTTTTACGCACACGCACGACCTATATCTACGCGTGCGTAGGGTAGACCGTATGGATTTTAGAGGTCAACAAAGACTGATCGTTTCAGTTTAAACTTCCCTCTAGCTCCCGTAAAACGTCTTTATTTCTATTATACTACGTGCAGGCTGCTCTCCGGAGACGAGACTCAACAATAACATTGATACTTTTGTTGCAACGCGAACATGTTAAAATACTTTATCGTTATACTTTGTACTTGGCTCGGCGAAATTTCGAATTGATTTTTGTTTCGAAGCTTAATGTCACAGGCAGACGAAGCGGTGACTCGTCGCGTCGCGCATACTCGGAAATCGACAGGAAGCCGATCGGGAGGAATCACGTGTGAAGAACGACCGAGGTGAAAGGCCGCTTGTACGCTGCGTGGACGATCCGGCCGGTCGAAAACAAAAATGTTAATCTCGCAAGGGGGCGCGGGCGCGGGAGCGAAGGGAGAGAGGGAGAGCCGCTCGCGCGCCTACGGCAAATGGACCAATTTGGGAACAATGGAGGACAGAGTCTTAAATCGGCGCGGAGGGCCGATGAATGGGAGGCGGAAGGGGTCCCGAGGAGCCGGCGGGCGCACGGGAAGCCGGTCCATTAGCCGGCGAGCGGCGCGATCGGGGCCCCTCCGGTGCACCCGGCCACGTGGGCCGCGCCTACGCCGGCGGCCCGAGTCTGCCTATTTTCGGCCGGCTCCTCCTCGAGAGCAGCCGAGGGCCGCAGCTTCCCGATCGGCCCCGCGATCGATCGGCGAGGGCCAACTTTTTCATGCGCGCGCGTAAAAGCTACGCCGACGACTTCGCGGGGTCGAAAGTCCCGTCGGGCGTGCAGTGCAAAGCGTCGAGACGCGAGCGTTGGAGCGCGCTTCGAAGGCTGCGCGACCAAAGCATCCGCCCGCGAAGCCTTCCTCTTCGCCTCGCGCGTCACCGCGAATCGAGGTTACAATCCGATCGCGAAATACCTCAATGACTTTTTCCCCGGAAAGCGTTTGGCCGGGGCGGGTTCCGTTCCCTCTTCCTCGCATTAATTACCGGGCGGCCAGATGCAGGAGTGGCTTTGCCTGGTTGGCCTGTTAGTCGATTAGCCCGATATAATCAGCCTGGCCTCAATAGCTTTAGCATATATTATCAGCGGCGAGCGCGCCTGACTACATCGCGCTTGAAACTTTTTACTATTCGGCATTCGCCGGCCTCGCGTACGCCGTCGCGCGTTGGCGAGGTTATACTCACTCGCGTATCCGTACTCGGCGTCACTTTGCTCGAATGTTTCGTTCAAGGAGGAGGAGAAACGAGCAATCGTTAAATTGGTATATGTACCCCTGAAGAATCGTGACAGCGACGAGGCGAAATATAAAATCCGGAGCGTCCCACGAGTCGGTCTTGGGAGTAACTAATGCCACTGGAGAATCGGATATATTTTAGATATAAGACTCGTAAAGCACTCGGCGCGGGGCATAGACATGCCAGGAGCGTGCAATTAAGTCGGGCACATGTAAATGTCAAAGTTCGTGTTTTATACATGAAGTGTAAGTTACGGTTAGGGATCCGAGATAGCGCGGGTAATTGGTAGGTATACGCGGCCGAGTAATGAGCTTGTCGAGCTTTTCCTATAATCAAATTTATTATGTTTATAGGATGTAAGATGTTTGCGGCACAAGCACGTACTCGAGCGTGTAATATTTGCCAAGGCACGCGGCACAGGCCTTCTCGGAGCTTCTTACGAAATGTCGTAAGAAGCGCTCGGCGTTCTAAATTTACGCGGCGGCCGGGCGGAAGGGAGCGGGAGACCACTGGCGCGACCTCCGCGCGCCCCGAGTCCTTAGGGAGCCTGGGCGCCCGCGGTTGGTCAAGAAGGCGCGCGGGGGCCGGCGATAACGAGGGACACAGCCGACTAATAGCCCGCGACGCCAGGGGGCACGACGTGCGCCCCGCGCTAACTTTAGCCGGCGCCCCGGAGGAGGCCCGCGGCCGCGGCCTAATGAGCCGAGCCGCGCGCGCCCTGGCCGATTTCCCCGGGGCCTTTGTCAAGGTTCGCCCCCCCCCCATCCTCCCGGTGGCCGCGAGGTCCGGTCCGCGACCCGCGGCTCCCCGCCGCCGGCTGATCCGCGGGTAAAATTAGCCGGGCGGAGCGGCAACGTCGCGCGCTCGCGGAGGGCACTAGCTGCCGCGCGTGTCCTCCTCCGCCCGGGCAAGGGCCCCCCGGTCCTCCGGGGGGGGATTATTTATAGCGGCGATCGAAAAGCCGCGCGGCCGGGGAAGGAGCCGCGCCCCGCGGTGATTTAAGGACGCCGCCCGGCCCGAGCGCCCGAGGAATGCGCCAACCCCGGGGCTAACTGTTAGCGCCCGCGTTCTTATCTGGGCCGCCCGGCGTTGAGCTTTTTTCCATTCCGCAAGCTCTCGCCACTCCCGCCGCGCGGCTTGTTTGTTATTTTTGGACGGCACCTCGGCGAGCGCACCAGGACTGCGGCTCCGCCTGCACCGGCCCCTCTTCTTTGTCTCGAGCCCCTTGTCGCGGCACCGGCTTTCCCTCCTGACCGCCAACGGCTTTCACATCGCCCCCTTCTCCTTTCCCTTTTTCTTTTCCATCTACTTGCAACGTCTGCAAGTTTGCAAGATGTCATTTCCCTCCCCAATTTGCCTAACTAAGTGGTCGAATCGAGACGCCTATTAATATTATATCACTTGACGCAATGATGTCAGTTAACCAATGTTCTCCATTGCTAGCACATTTCTATTCAAATTAGATGGAACAAGTGTGATAATTACGAGCGTGTATATTTAAACCGGCGTATACATTTCGTGCGAATCTATCTGCGATTGAACCGGTGATTTATTGCGAATCCAGTGGCAATTTTCTAACGCTTTAGAGTGCGAATCGAGTTGATTTTATTAACCGTCTCACGTTTCTAGAAACACATGTAGTTTATCTAGATCGACGTTAAATTCCGTGTGGGTCTCGCGCGACAGCCTTGCAAAAACTCGACAGTTCCATTGAGCCATTGACAAGTATGGCGAGCGCGCGGTACATCCATGTGTCACGCGGCCTGACACTCATTATAATATCGAGGAAATAAATAACCGCGACAATTTCAGCAAGACGTCATAACTTACTGCTATCTCGAGGCAAACGTGTAAAAGGTGAGCTGCACCCGGGGAGAGAAAACCATTGCACAAGGGGCTACGCGGTAAAGGGGAGAGCCGGCGCGGGGCTTGTCCAGTCGGACGGGGGACAGGCGCGCACACGTGCCGCGAGACTGCACCGGCCGCCCGGATAAAACCTCCGCGCGCCCGCACTTTTCAATTGGCTGGTGGATATCGCGGCCAAGTCGTTCCGCTAGCCCCGGGAAAAAGCCGCTAATCACTCAATCGGCTCGCGGGCAAAAGAAGCGCAGCGGTACGCGGACCGGCAGGTGGTTCGCGCACGCAGCCGGCGGATAGGGCCCCCACCTCGATCGGATCGGCGCGACCTTGAGATATTTCCCGCGACAGGTTCCCGAGGAGTCGCGTGCCCGGCGGACGATTACGCCTCCGGGGTTGTATAATTAATGCTTGGGCCGCGCATCGAGGCGGCGACGTGTCTGTCGAGGGGCGTCCAGGGGCCCCGGCATCTGTCTTCCGGAGCCGAGGGGAGCGCGAGCGCCGACGGGGGTGATGCTATCGCTCCTGCGCGCCAACAAGTGTCTAATGGCCCTTATATGAGTGGGCAGCGGGTGAATCAGCGAGGGCGGCCCCTATGCCCTGGACTATATCGGGCGCAGTCGAGCGATCCGCGCCCACACGGGGGCCATCGCGGCTCCCGCTCGCTCGCTGCACCGATTTGTCCACCCCCTCATCGCCCCTGTTGTTTCCGCCGGTCGCGATGGCACCCGCCTCAATTTTCCATTCTTCGTGTGCTTTACTCCACGAGGGGCCCGCACGTATACGCCTCCCGTGTACACAGCTCCCTCTTCCAATTTCAATAATCGTTAGGATTTGCAAGAGATCAGCGACTACGGCAGGAGGCCTTTTTTCGATTTAACTTGGGCGGATCCTCGCTACGTCGTTAGAATCCTCGGCTCCCCCAAGAGCTAATCGCTTTTGGATCGGGAAGAAGAGCATTATATTTGCCGAATAAAAAAGCAGCTGATCAGTGCTGGATTGTATTCGTAATCGGCCACCGCAATCACGACATAAGCGATCGATAAAATGAAAGGCCGTTGACGTAAATTGGAATCGTTATACGTCATCACTAGCAGAAGGCGCCTTACACAAATTGTTGTTTATACCCGAGAGCATAAATCCAAACATATTCGCAAAAGTTTTTCCTATACTTTTCCCATAAAGAAAGGGCAACCCCGTAATGGAGTAGGTAAAAGTTACTTTCGAGCACAAATTACAAACAATTGGTGCAAAGAGCAATAACAACTTTGAGCCCAAGGTGCGAATAAATTGTGAAATTGGGGTAAATAATTAGAACGCGATGAAGAACGGGGCACGCGATAGTTGGGACGAAAACGACGGCGAGGCAGACGACTCGTTAAAAAGACAGGAGGATCGAACGGTCGGCGGATGCGCCAAAGGTGAGGCGACGGAATATTCAAACCTCGTTGTTTTCACTTTTAGTAGCCGCGGCGTAGGCGCGGGGTAATTTACTGCGAGGCAATAATAGAGGAATGGCGGGGGCAGAGCGCGATTCTCGGGCGCACAGTAGTAAAGCCATTCGAGTTTTATCGGGCTCCGCACCTCTGCGATACCGGCCTTATTTATGGGGCTGATTCACGCAATAAATTCCTTGTCCTCCCCCGCCCGCCACGAGCATGTCGAGGAAAAAGTTGAGCCCCTTCGAGTTCGCTCTCGGCTCTCTCTCTCTCTCTCTCTCATCCCCGCTGTACCAGTGTACCGATGTACCGCTCGGCCGACAACGATTACCATCCCGGCATCCTCCCCAAGTACAAGGTCATCGCCGTTCCCAACTCCTTATCAAAAGTTTCTCCACCAATCTTGGCCGTAAATCAATCAACGCGCCCGCGAGGACTGCGTTTCCCACTTTAATCCAGGCTACAAGTTTCTCGGAAACTTTGATTGTTGAGGAAAATTTAATGGAAATAATTTGAGGTGAATTTAATATCGCGCGGAAGAAATAGGCTACCCTATATACCCCGAGTGTGCCGTCCACGCTATGTACTAGAACGTGTCAAGGGAGTAAGTGAATCAATGACAGTCATTATTCTATACGCGCACCGGTCATTCCATTGAACGTCATCATTCACAGAGGAATCTCCTCGCAAATAGATTTTCGAGAGTCGTTCAATTTTTCACCTTGTGCAGGCGGAGGCAGATTTGATTGAAGTCGACTGCTTCAAGATTTACGAGAAAGCGGGGGGAAAAAGTGAGATAAGAAGGACGTGCGTGCGACGAGGCAAAAAATCTTTTTGCGATAATGAAGCTTTCGAGGAGAGTGACGGTCTCCTAATAGGCATTGCTAAGGAGCTAAATATAGTGAGCTTTGAGACACTTTTTTGCAGCTCGTTTTACAGCTCTCCCGCGGCGTGCGCAAACTGTCATTTACAATGCAAATACGCTTACCGGAAATGCAACACTAGTTTTCACCGCCTCGCTACTTCAAAGGTATTTGTACACGCTCGGCGGCAGTATTAGTCCCAATGCTACGTGATGCATTGTGTCTCTATCAACGTTGATCCCAAGTGCACATGCCTCGTGGACATGGACGTTAATTTTAAACCAAGACTTTTCTCCCCGCAGCGGCAGTAAAGAGTCATCCGATCTCGGAAATCGATGAGCAAATAAAAGCGTCTTGGAATATGTAATCCTGCGGCGTAACGGGAAATCCGCCCATGCGCTTTGCCTACCGGGAGAGACAAGAATCCAGACGACTGCAAGCGAGGTGTGTAAAATCCATAAAATTTCCATTAGCCAATGACTCGAAGAGCCTTGACTGTTGCTCGGTGCTTTCTAACCAAATACGTCCGTTCCCAGGCTGTTTGTTTTGTACACATTGAATGGGAGTTTGAATCAGCTGGGCTTTAAACGGTCAGCTCCCGCTGGACGCGGAGCAATAGCCCGATAGTCCCTGCGCGTACTGTATCGTCGCAGATAGGCACAGCCAAGATGCAATTGCTCCAAGAGTCTCGGTGCATTTCGGTACAATGATGGTCAGCCTCGAAATAGATCGGTATTCTCGGAGACGTTATTGCACTTGTTCCGCAAAACAAAAATGAGAATTCCCCTCTGCCGCTCGAGTCGTCGCACTTAGGGGCTCTAATAATAGACCGGGAGATAAGTTGGTTAATTATAAGAGGTTTCGCGCGCGCGCGCGCGTCCGATGCCTGAATAGAAAGGTATAGGGGCCCTCGTCGCTCGCGGAAGGCCAAGTTGCGAATCCAAGGCACGGCACTGGGATCCGACGCGGAGACTGTCTATATATTTGTCAATAGGCGTAGGTACAGAAAATTATAAGGCAGATTGACGTTTGCCACATCGGAATGCAGCGAAAAAACTGATTCTTTCGCCTCCCTTGTAGAGTGCGGAGGCACATGCAGCGAGAGATAAGTGAAATCGCGGGGCACGGCACGCTTATTGGTATAATTATGCCTTGTTTAGGCGATAATGCCTCGATAAGAAGGAGACAAAAATATCGGTTAGCGTAGGTTAGTAGCCGATACACAAACATGGAGGTGTAAATTGACGCGAATGCCGCGGTCGAGTGCTAGTTATGCGTAAGTTGGGGCAACTTCTCCATTCGGGATGAATTATTTAACCGATCGGGTCGGCCGGCCGTAACCAGAGGCAGATTCGATAACGTCACTTTTCTCCCGGGCAAACTGGAACGTCTCGAGCGGTAGGAATCGAGGATCGCGCGGAGACCGGCAAAAAATCATTCGAGCACACAAGATAATAATTTGCGAAGAGGCGTCATTCTTCGAAACGGCTTGGCTTCCAGGTAACTCGGCGGCTATTACTTATCGGCCACTTGCAATTGGCGGCTCGTAATAAACCGTAACCGCCGCAGAGACGGATTCGGGCAGGAAGGACGAGGACGGGCGAGATTTGACGTTTGTTTTGTGGGGGGGGGCCTATTTACCCGGGAGCCTGGCCGCGGCGAGGACAGCTGGGAGGGGCGGCAAAGGGTGAAGCGGGCCCCGGAGGAGGCAGAGCGCCGCTCGCAGGAGCGAGTGGAGCGCCGGCAGGAGCGGCCTAGTACGCCCGGCCGAGTGGGATGGCGCTGGCGCGGGCCGGGAAAAAATCTGGATCTTTCTATCGGCGGGGGGGGGGGGCAGGGGCAGGGGCAGGGGGAGGGCGCCCGGGGCGCCGCGGCGGCAGGTGGGGCAAGTGCCGCGGGCCCCGGGGACGCGGCCCTAAAAAGGACAAGCCCTCGGCTCGGGGCCTCCTGGCGCTCGGCGGCGGCCTACGTACCTGGGGCCTCGGAGGCGCCGCTGCTGCTGGACTCGGAGTGCGCGGGGGCAGGGCGGCGCGTGCGCGCGGGAAACGCTCCGGCGCGGCCCGACTCGGCGGCTCGACCAGACTCGACGACTCGACGAATCGAGACCAACTGCTGTCTGCCGGCGCGGCTCCTGCCCGCGGCCAGGCCGCCGCCCGCCGAGCCGCTCCCCCCACGCGCCCCCCGGCCCCACTGCGCGCCCTCTCGCTCGCTCGCGCACGTGTGGACCGCGTGCCCGAGCGAGCCGGCCGCCCGCCTCCTGCGCCGGAAGGAGTTCCGCCGCCGCCGCCGCGCCAAATTCAAACGGCCCTGCCCGCCTTCCCCGCGCCTTCCTTTCCGCGTCCGGCTCGGCCATCGCGCCGGTGCCTCCTCCACCTAGGGCCGATTTTTCCGGGGAGTACGTGCCGACTGCAATTGTTAATCGCACCTTGCAATTTGAGGTGGAACGCCACTCAAATAATCTAGACCGATTAATTTATAAATCGAAGCTATTAATGATAACCATAATAGGAATAAATATAGTTGCGTAGATACGCTGATTCCAAAACCAATAATGAGTGAATAGCCGAGTAATACTTATAACATGTAGTCCTAACAAAATTGAAATTATTATTCGTTCTAATTAATGAATAATAAAAAAAAAGGTGTCTACATTTTGAGCCTAGGTAATTCTTTTATTATTTATTCGATATTCATAAATGTGCATTAGCCTGAGGTTGACAATTGGTTATTCACAATACTTTTTCTCACTTATTATACTTTAGTACTTTTTACACTTATTCTTTTACAAAGAATAATATATACATATAAGAGTTGTTTAAATCAAATAACAATGTTTAATACCACGTTATCTAAATGTAAATATTTTCTGATTATGGAAATAACAGCGACATAAAGTTTGCTGTGCAAGATGAAATTCGCAAGAATGGAAACTAAAAATAAAACTAGGTTTCCCTCATAATTCCAATGTCAAATTATTCAATATTTAGATTTTATAAATAGGACTTTATTCTCTATTGTCGGCTAAGTTTAGTGCCAGAATACAAAAATGCAAGAAGAAAATATTAGTAAAAAATAATAAAAAGGCGAGGAGCCGATGCACTGGAGAGCCGCGCCTTGGAAGGCGATAGATGGGACGAGAAAGAGAATCAATAATTACCCGTATACAGTGGGGGAGTCGAGCGAGGCGGAGGCTAGCCGGGAAAGCGGCGAGGCGAGACGAAGAAAGGTAGGCGGCAGCTGTATCGGCTGTTATCGGCCGGGGCCCCGGGGCTCGCGGCGATAAGCCGCGCGGCGAGGTCGGCGGAAAGGCCGAGGAAATCCGCGGAGCCCGCGCGGGTCGGGTGGGGGCCTGGGCGGGAGGGGGGGGCGGGGGGCGGGGGCCAATACTCCCCGCAGCGGTGGGCGTGTCGAGGGGCCGCCTGATAACCGAGGCGAGGGCGCACGGGAGGAACATCGTCGAAAGTGTCGCGGCTCGCCGCGGGCGCTCTATTCGCGGCCGGGCCAGGAATAGCCGCGCGGCCGCGGCGAGGCCCGGCGCCTCCCCCACCCCCGGAGGCCCTCCGCCCCCGCCCCGGAAGCCCCGCGCGCCCGCGGCGCACCTCTCGCCCGACCTTTTGCTCCCGGGCGCCCGGGGTGTCGTCGACCTCGGCCTCCTCGCGCCCGCAGCCTCCGCTGCGGCTTCGGTCCAAGAGTTACCGCGAGCTTTACCGGCGGACACTTAGCGTCGTTAGCCGGGCCGTAATCAGGCCCGCTATCGCCGAGTCTAGCACCGCCAAAGTGATTCGATCAGCTACTTACCGAGATACAATATCTCCCGATAGCATTATCTCCGAGGATTTTCCCCGTTGCAGTATATATTGCAAGCGGTGCATGCATTACCGTGTACGTGCGTGTGCAGGATCCCGATAATAATCGTTAATCGGCGATATATACGGCGAGCGACGCCGATTCGCAAGAATCTCACGAGTAAGGACAAAAATGCGCTCGTGACTCAAATGTTCAATTAAGCTTATTGGGAAAAAAGACGGGCCGATGTAAATTTAATAATACGTGTGCGCCGAGTGGGGAAATCGAGAAATAAAAGGGGCGCGCCCGCTCGTGTGCGCTGATAGCCGGCAGCCTTATCGTTTTTCAGGAAAAGCAAAAAAAAAAAGGCGTATATCTTTACAAGGTCTTTATCCGGCCGAGCCGCCTTTGGAAAACATTGGAACTAAAGCCGGCGGGGAAAAAAAAGAGCTCCATTGAAATATATCCGCTCGAGCGTATTGGCCGCGGCTCGGCGTCGCGAGATTTCGATCCGGCTCAGTGGGTCGACGGCCAGATTTTCCTGCGTCGGTCCATCGGCAACTACCTCGGCAATTTAGATCTTATTATTGCGAGGATAGCCGATCCCATGCGAATTCCAGAGCGCAGAAACGAGGAGCGCCGCGCTCGGATTGCCTCATCGATAAAGATTCGCTATTCCAGCGGCGCATGCGAGTTAAGAGCGCCGCGCCCCTTGGGGATTTGGCGCAAAGCGGATCGAGGTGGGGGCGATATAATTGGCCCACTGACTGGGCGAATGGGGTTTGCGGCGACGACCTGGGGCCGATGAGGTCGCATGCGATCCAGGCACCCCGGCCCATAAAGGGGCGTCTCGTGCCCGAGGAGGCTCTCCGGGCGGCGCGCAGGTGCCTCGGCAGGTGCGGCGGCTTGGTCTGATTGCCGCGGCGCCGGCAATCAGTGCAGCAAGTGCAGCGGCCCAGCGTAATACGGCCGGCTCCCTGGCAAGTGGGCCGGGCCGCGGGGGCCCCTTATCGCCCCCTCGTAAACATCCGCGCTAATGAGTTATGGGGTGTCGCCCCGGGGAGCGCGACTCCCGAGCCGACGAGGACACCGGGCGCGACTTCCATTCAACCCGCCCGGGGGTCGCTTTTTCGCGGCCCCCCCCCGACTCGCCATCCATCGGCATCAACGTTAATCTCCGCTCGTTCGTTGCGCATGATACGGTGCAGCTAGTGCGGCGGTCCCCCCACCCGGGGCCAGCGGAGGGGCCGTCGACTCCGGGGAAGCACCTGTGCGCGAGTTGCCGCGCCACGGTACGCGTCCGCCGAGCGGCATAATCCCGCGCCGGGCAATTAAGCCCGCGGGAGTCCGCGGGGGGCGCGGCCCCGGCCCTCTCCCCAACCCCCAAGGGCAATCCCCCCGGCTAATTAAAAAAAAAAAAATATATTAATAAGTCGGCGCCGAGCTGGCTTCGCGCCACGGGGCCGTAAATCACGGGGACTCGTCGAAAGGAGCCGGTGCGCGCGCGGCCCGCCGGGAAAGCCGTTAGATCGGCCGGCTTCGCGGCTCGCCGCGCGGCATTTTTCTCTCGCGCCCCGGCTAATTGGCCTCGGCCAAAGAAGAGGCGGGGGGGAAAAAAAATAGGGCTCCGGGCGCCGGCGCGCATCCCGATGCCCGATGGACGCAACAGTCCTTTCCCACGCGAGGTCGCCCCGGCCGGGCGGATCACACTTCGCCGTATGGGCCTAGCGGACCGCTCGCCGGGGCTTTCACCCGAGGCCAATAAAGCTTTTTTACGGGGAAATCCAAGAGGCGCCGCGATCCTTGCCAAAGCTCCCGACTTTATAACAAGGCGCGCGGCTGTAAAGTTTAATCGTTCGGAGCTCCCCGCTGCCGGGACGCGGAGAATCTAATTAATTAGGGGAGAATGATTGGGTTATTGAAGCCGAGAACAAGCCATGAAACGTTAAGGCCGCCGGGCTATCAAGTCCTGGGCGCTGCGCGTCGTCGGGACGTTCGGCGGGGACGGGGGCCGAGTCGATAGGGGGCCGCTCGGTTCTCCACCAATTTCTATATTTAGCCCAGCGGCCCGGGGCGCCGGGGGATTCGAGAATCGGCGGGAAAGAAAATTCCCCGGCGAGTCGGGCCCGCGGACGGGGCTGGGGTGAGCGGGTGGCCCGGCTAATTTATTCCCCGCGACGACCAAAGCGAACAATAATAATTCAGGCGGCGCGCGATTTCCCTGGGCTCCTCTCTATTTCCATGCGAGGGGCTCTCGCGCCCCCACCCCCGGCCCGGGGATCTCCTTCTTTTACCCTCTTTCCCCCGGGCCCGCGGGAGAGACGCGGCCGAGGACGAAAGCGTCTCGTGAGGAGGTGCCATCGCGAGGTGCCCGAGGCGAGTTATTCCGGTGTCGGGCCGGAATGGCAACGAGGAGAAAAGGAAGCCCGGCGCGCCCGAGCTAACCCGGGGATCGCAGGCCCGCCGCGGCTCTTATATAAATCGCCGGCGCGCGCTTCCTCCGCCCAGGGCGCCGATTGATCCTTCGTTACCCGCGAGCCCTGCCCCCGCCGCCTAATTGTCACCCGCCGCGACCTCCGCATGCGGGCAGACAAAGGATTATGCCCACGACCGCGGCAAATCCAACGGCCAATTCATATTCCGTCGCGGACGCGACTACGCCTCCCAATGGCCCCGTAGCCGATTACCATTTCCATATTAGTTCGATATTCGGTGCGCCCTCGCTTGCCGTACCGCCATATCGCGCCCTATGATTAACCGCAAACTGCTTTTCCGATAAACTTCTTTTATTCAATAATCGGCTTAACCCATTCCCACGCCTCCTCCCAAATTTATCATTCGCTTTCACTGTACCCTGGTAGAAATATTAGCGGGTTTTTCGCGAGTTATTAGAGTAATTTTGCAAAATTAGCGAATAACTTTCTATCCTGCCGACCGTTAATCGCTAGAAAAGCGCTAAATACTCGTCAATATGAAGATACATCACTGCAGTATTAATCAAACCATATATACATAATATATCGCTAGGTATTCGTTAATAAACACTCAATTAATATTTCTTTAATAAAACCCATTCTCACTTTATAACGTCTCAACTCTTAAAGGATAAAAAAACTGCAGAACATATAATAGATATACACATTATATACCTGTATAATATATATATATAACGCCCCGCTCGCGTTTGACTCCTAAACGTGGAGACGTCGCGGATTCGCGAGGCGTATCTCGGGGGCTCTCGGAACCGTGCGAGGGCTACACGGGTCTGCCCGGACAGTTGATAATCGACGATCATCAGGCGATCGGCGCCGACTTTATTTACAAATACGGCCCTGCTTCCTACTTTTCAAATCGTTTAAAAGCTTCAAAAACACAAGACAAAGACACATCAATCTTCGCGCGTAAGTATCCCTGCATTATAGATTACAAATGATTCGAATTATTTTGTATGATCGCTGTGTTATTTTTTTATCAACAATTAGGTACCAAGTTGTAATACATAGCAAAAATTACTATTTGCAATAGTTGCTTATTAATGCCTCGGCACTGACTCCATTGCAGTAATTGCCATGCACAAGTCAAGTCAAAACAACAAAATAATTAATGTCTCGAGTCCTGTTACAAAGCTGCCTTCAAGCAAAGTCAATAAGAATTAAGCTATTGATACACTGATTACATCATCTGTCTCACCTTACGAAATATAAGTAAGAGCCAGTATAAAAGAATCCGAAAGCGTATAACGTGTAAAAATGTCAAGGTTAAGACGTCAATGGAGTCAGTTACACATTTTTTTTACTTTCATCTCAAATCCATGCTACGGTGCATTCCGATCTCTTGTAGAGGGAAGAATAACTTTGTGAAAATTTCGTATTACCTTTTGCGTGAAATTTATTCAACATTCAAATATAAATGTTACGCTTTGATAAACAATCGTTCTTTTCTTTTAAATATTTCAAGAAAAATGAAAGAATAAGCACCAAGTGAAACTTTTCAAGCTGCCAATTTTAATATCGTAAAACGTTATAAATATCTCTGGTAAAAAATTACACGAGTCTTTAGCGAGTTTACCGTAGAAATTGATGGTCAAAATCAGTTTTTTGGTTCTTACTCTTAATTAAATTAAAATTTTAAGCACAAAAAGATGCAAATATATTATTTATATTATATTTTGACATACATCATTCTGATTTCCAATGAGTTTTATTGCATTTACCAGTTAATATTATTGATTAAAAGCGACGTTTGATTAACACCTTGACGATAAAAACTGGTCAATTTTCTACCAGTAACTTATTTATTTAATATAACTTGGACTGTAGGTGAACGTGTCCGTTATAAAGATGAAAAAGAAGAGAGAAGGGCGCTGTCGAGGCGTAGTTGGAGAGTTTCGCGCGCACGAAAGAACCATTAGCGCCTGCGGGGGCAGTCGGGGGGCTCGTACCCACTCGTACCCACCGATGAAAACGCGACAAAAACCGGTTGCTCGCAGTGTCACAAGATTTCGTATGCGGGTATGCGTGCCGTGCTCGGGTCGAGGGGTACAAGAAAAGTATTATAACCTACTACGTGATCGGATCGCCTTAGAAGTTTTTTCCTTGGTAAAAGTATCAAACGCCGAGCTAATCAGCGTGCATTCTTCACTACGTGTTTATACAAAGAATCTGATCATTCAAATTTCAAGCTTTTCATGAAAAAACGTTATAAAGCGTTTGATAGAATGATACATGCTGTATGAGGTAGTCGATTCACTTATTAAACGTCTCGTTTTATCAAAATACCCCACGGTATAATTTATTTCTCTATTCAATGCAATCTGATAATGTTAAAAATACTAATCTTATTTATAGAAATCTATAGTCATTTCCAGTACCTGTTCTATTCAAATATGATAAATGCTAAAAATACTATTACATTTGATAGATTGTATTGATTATTCTATGTTTTTCGCAATTTTATGATCGGAAGGAATCGTTAATGTTATTTCAATTAGCAGTAAAAAAGTAATCGATCAATCAAAATGTTATGCTCGCGATGCTCTTTTATTTTCTTGTATACACGCTTATTAAAATGATCAGATTCGTTGTAAGAGTACGGGACCTGTAAAAGTGACAGAGCGGAGGAGAAAAAGTACTCACTGTTGATTTCGAGGGGGAACTGTTCATCCTCGGCTGGCGCGTGCATCTTGATAACGAATTCGTCTGGGTAGTTCTGTTCCATAGCCTGACAGAGCTTTCTATAGTCTTCGGCTGTGTCGTCGACGGCGTCGACGCTGGTCTCGGGGCCGAAATATACCTCGTCCTCCTCCTCTTCATCGTCATCGTCGTCATCGTCGTTGTAGCGCGGCGGCTTGGGCCTGTGTCGGCCGTTGACGGGCTCGAGGACAGCCTGGACGGCGTCGAAGGCCTCGCCGTTGCCATTGGTGTGCGGCAACGTGGGCAGATCGACGGGCTGCTGTTGCTGCTGCTGCTGCTGCTTGCCGAAGCCGAAGTCGAGGTCGTAGGGCTGCTGGCCCTCGAAGCCGGGCTCCATGTTGGTCCCGATCTGCGCCGGCCGCGGCACGAAGTAGGACTTGGCCGCTATCTCGGCGGGTGGCGTCAGGAAGACCACGATCACCGAGATATTGTCCTCGCTCAAGTTTTGCTTGGCCCAGTTCACTAGTGCCTCACTCGCTGAATTGTATTCGCCTGTAATCATCACGCAAAAGAGAGCATTCGTTAATTTTCACTGGACTTTTGTTCAATTATTAAATATTTTATTTTAAGCCGTTTACGATTTGTACATTGCCGATAAATCCCTACAGTGCATCATTAGTGCCCTTATAATCTATTGGATTTATTAAAGAGATTTGAAAAATAAGTTCAATTGATGAACAGATTTTTCAACTCGTATCCTATTCAAAACACCGTACATTATCAATTATGTATAGACATATCACAACAATGAGCTTTATCGAGAGTCAACTGTTATTTATATCTGCTGCGTGTGTGCTGTAGTCAAATAAATCTCCCAACTAGATCAATTGTGTATACAAGTGAAAAGGAAACGAAAAAAGCCTGCATTTAAATCTACATATAATGATTGCAGCATTATGTTTTGACAGTTTTATACCAAGATTTATAATTTGATTTATTAATGATTTATCTTTATTTGGAAAGTTGGCTTTCCACGCGTCATCAGTTTGCCGAAGACCTAAGCTTTCAGGTGTGCTCGGATTAAGTCGCTAAGCTCTGCGATGAAGCAACAGCGAACGGTCTTGAAAGCTGGAAGACAGAGCGAGACGTTTACTGCAGAGGGCCGGCGAGCAATAAACAACAAACAATCGACTCTTGTAGCCCGAAGCAGTGTCTCGCGAGGTAACTACTCGCAGTCTCCGCGCGCTCGTAAAAACATGCAAATCGCGGGCGCATAATGCGTCGCCGGCGCGGCTCCGCAGCGCCGCCACTTTTACCAGAGGCTGCGAGAACTTGTGTGGTCGGCGAGGCGCCGCGTCAAAAGCCGAGAGCATCGCGCAAGCTCGGAGGAAGAGCAACAACCCTCGGGTTCCTTCCCCTGCACTCGAGCCAAGTCGAGTGGCTCCCCCGTGATTTTAGTGGGCGCGACGGACACTCGAGTGGCCGAATTTCACGAAGCGAGGGGTCCGAGGCCGGCTTTTTCATGCATTTTCGACCATCGAGCTGTCGATGAGGCGAGGGTGCGAGATAGAGCCTCGGGATTGCGGCCTCGTAAAGTTGTTATCGAGGCTCCTTGAGTCAGAGCGCCGATCCACGTCAGTGTATGCGCCATAACAAAAGCCGCTTCCCTCACAAAACCTATCTGCAGCTGTGTACGCTCGTTCTATATAATTGAATTATCAGCCCTCGGTATAAATTACAAGGAAGTTGGAGCGACGTGAGCATATTTGGAAATCCTTTATATCCATTATGCAGTTGAACGTTAAGAGCGTTTAAGAGCCTGTTTACCATGAAAATTTAAACAAATATTTATTTTAAGCGGAATCGCAATGGGTCGTTATCGGAGTATTCAGTGTTTGTACAATCCGCGTAGAAATATAGAAGAGAAAAGCGAACCGCTCACTGCGTCTGAACTAATAATAGATATATGCCGATCTCGAGGTATTCAAAGGAAAAATACCGCGATTACAAACATGACGTCTGGAATGGTCTGGATCGAAAAGAGCCACTATCTGTGTTCCTAATATTAAAATTTAGCAATAAAAATCAACTCGGATAGTTTGAATTTGAAATCGCGTAGGAAAAAGTCGTAATTACCTTTCGCTTCTTTGATCCGATAGAGATCGGATTGTACAATAAAAGAATCATGGAGCAAGAGGTCGAAGCATTTTCGAATCGAGCGCACCGAGATGGAAAAACCGAGGTGAGAGAAACCCAGAGGTGTATAATGCGGCGCACCTGTTCTAAATCGTGCGTCGGGACAATTAATCAGGAGTAACGCTGCATTTGTCTAAACGGAGCTTTCTCCAGGCCGCGAAAGTCCCGTTTCCACCGAGAGGAAAGCGAGGAGCCTTTTGGCAGCGGCGGCAGGTTGGCGCAGGAAAAAGCCTCGGCGGGACGAGCCGGGGGTGGGCTCTCCCCCCCCCCTCCGCCGTCCCCCATTGTGCAGCGGCGTGCATCTGCATAGGTAACGAGGCCGCGATAAGCCGCGAAATTGCAGCCGGAGGAGCTCTGCCCGCGAGAAATTCCCGCGGCTCGGCTGCCGCTGCCCCGCCGCGCGCAAATTGCATCCGAGAGTTTGCCCTTTTTTTTCCTTTCCCCTTGCAGGGGAACGCCGAGGGCTCTCAGGGGGCCGCGGCCGGCCCGGTGGTTATCGGCCGCCTCCGCCCGGCGACCGCTGATTAATTTGGGAAAACGCCCGACAGCCTCCGGCGGCGTTTATCGCGCTATAATGAATCCATTGTTCGCGCGTGCATCTGGTGCGGCGCGAGGCCGGCGACGCGCGGACAAAGGGCCAATTCAACCTTGATATCCACATCGCGCAATATCGGATCGCCCGTTGCTAAATGGTTATTCGACGCTAACGCGTGGGCCACGGGTTTCAACGTTGTCCGAGGGATTATCAAACTGGAAAAAATGCCTCCACGTCCAGGCAATCGATCAGCCGGCGCAGTCGGAAAAGCGGCGGGCAGGAGGAGAGCGCGAGGATTAGCGGCTCCGCGGGAAATTTGGCGGCTCAGTGGGCCGGGAAAAAAAGGAGGCTGACCCGGGCCGCGGGCGCCGCGCTCCCGAGCCTGGGAGTCTCGAGTGCCTCGCGCGAGTGGGCGAGATAGGAGATAGGCGGCTTAGTGCGCGCGGCGAGCGGCGGCGGCGGCGGCGCGCGCCAATCAGCGGCCCTATCTTCCGGCCGCGCCTCGTTTTAGGCCTCGGCGCGGATCCCTTGGCGCTCGGCCGCGGGTTCGCCGACCTCTCGCCGGCGCGTTTCCAGCGCGACCGGCGCGCCCGGCGCTTTCCCTCCCGCGGCGGCTGGCAGACGCGGGGCGGGAGGTGGGCCTGCGCCCCCGGCGCCCGTGACGTCACACCGCGCCAGACCCCCAGGAATGCCCGACGTCGCGCCCGCGCCGGATTATTGCGTTTTTTCGCAGCGCACCGAGGGCCTCTCGAGTGCCCACCCCCACACCCCCTCCCTTTAGCCCGTCGCGGCGCCGTCATCTCCAAATCGCATCAGCCGTGAAATGCGCGAGGCCGCGGGAAAAGCGTCGCGCCAACTGGACTTTATTGCGCTTCGGGCGGCTCGCGGGTGTGTGTTCAAGGCGAAAAAGATTTGCGAGGCGTTACGTAAAGGGGCATTTCCATGGAGGATGCCCGGAGGCCCTGCACCGGCTGCCTGCAAATTATTTCCAGAGTACAATGGAATGATTACGCGGTCGACGTATCCTTAAAGGCCTCGAAGCATTCGAATAATTCACGCTCCCGTGAGTCATGCGCCGCGCGCGCTCCTCTGGCCCTATGATTCACGCGAACGCGAGGCTTTCGTTGGATTACCGGAGAAGAGCGAGCGCCAACCGGCGGAGTTTGCGCAAAAGGTGCGCGCAGAATTTGGCCGCTCGGGACAAAGGCGCTTCGGGGCAGCCTGGGCGCACGTAGGTGCAGAAAAAGGCCGCTGGCCCCCCCCCCCCCCGATTGGAAATAGCGCGTGCTATTTTGGCGCGGGCGGCGTATACGGGCCTATCGTAAAAACCCGGGAGAGCGGGGGGGACTGATCCTCCGGGCAAATAAACGAGGAGCTCCCTATCTATCAGGCTTATCGCAAATGGACTCCGCCGCGGCGGTATCTCCGGCGAATCGGGATATTTACAAGGGCGATAACTCGGGGACGGCTCCGGGGCCGCGGCCGTCGTCTACAATGTACGGGGGCCCGAGCCGCGGCTGCTCCAGAGAAGCATCCCCGCGGGAGGCCGCCACCCGCTGTAATCGTGATGTAATCGCGCTCGGCAGGTATTACGCGCGGATATACGCCGGTGGCTCCCCCTCCCCCAGCTTCCCCGAACGGCCTTTATCCCCTTTTCCGGGAGCGCGCGGAGCCGGCTTTTCCCGGGCGGCCCTTTTATGCCGCGACCTCTTTCGCCCGGCTTTTCGCCGCGGCCAACAAAGCGCCCGTCCCCGGGGACCGCGCCGGGGCTTACCCCGCACACGAGCCCGCCCGCTTCCGGGGAATGCGGCGCGTCCACGCGCTCACGTACCCGCATTCTTGACTTCGCTCGTGGCCAACGCCCTTCCACCCGGGATCGCGAGCCCCGCGAGAAGCATTCCGTGCCTCCGGGGGGCCGTTGATCAGGCGCGCGCGCACAGGTGAGCCGGGCTTTGGCAATCCCCGCGCGACGGGACTGATCCCCTGCCGCCTTCTCCCGGCAGACGTTTCGATGACGCGCTCGCCGCGGGCCTCCGAAGCCTCGCGCGCGCGCGCACGCCCGTAACATTATAATACGCGGGCCGTTATCTTTCACTTTTCTCCCGCCCTCGCGCGCCTCTGACAGAGCCTCGAGTTTCTTGGGCCTCGGTGTAGGTGGTTTTCCAATAAGCTCCGAGATGGATGGCCTTACGATGGATCTCCCTTTCATTCGGCTCCTAACCCTTTTACGTCCTTTCATTTATCTTCCAAATACTTTTTCTTAACGATAATGGTACTTTGATTACCCTTTATCTGTATTTATGGATCTACATAGACAGTATCGGTTCCGACTAAGGATCATTTTTATAGGCTAGAATAAAGTTGATAAATGTACTTTAATATGATATTTCTGTAACTGTTTATTACGAGCCATTTGCTAATAGTGGAGCTCTTTAAAAGGTAAATTACAAGGCAATATATGTAAATTTATTTACTTGAGTTTATGCATTCATCAAGTAAAGTAATTTTTTTAATTGGATTAGTTTTTTAATCAAATTAAGCTTTTATCCTCCAAATTATGTTTACCGCAATTAAGTAGGCGTTAAATTAATAGAAACTGTGAAGAAATTAAATCAACCCTAAGAGTCACTTTAATTAAAATTTACCGGAATACAATGTTGTTCGAAAATACTTGAGTGAATAGGGAGTTCATTAATTTAAGTCTCGTACTAATATCGTTATTTTGCAACTGATCGCAATAAGTTAGTGTAACATGCATCTTCCGCGCATTTTTAAGGAGTTAAATAAGTATACACAACATTCTGAAGGTTGGTGGCTTTTAATTGGATAACCGTAGAGGCGCGCGCGCGCGAGAGAGAGAGAGAGAGATATGAGATGTGTCGAGCATTCCCCATCTAAAATGGTATTTTCTCCATGGAAAGCTAGCTCGCGAAAGGCACTCTACAGGATTGAACCTCTGTTGTCCGTTAATTGGCATTTCACTTTCCCCGAATCTAATGAAAGTACAGCTCTAACGAAGCACACGTACGTTCCTTTCACCACCACCTACGCGTCGCATTCCTTATCGATAATCCGATTGGCTCGACCACGCCTCCTGTAATTTAGTGGCTCGCTTACGATCGAGCGGGGAAAAAAGAAGAGGAGCAGAAGAAAAGCATCGGGAGCGTTAGCGGGTCCGTTTTAGGGCAGCCAGGGGATGCGTGCCGAACTTCTTCCCGAGGCATCATCCTCAATCCTCGTCAATTACACTATCCGAGGCAAAAAGTACAAGGAGGCTAGAGAGCCACGGACAGTTAGACCGGCAGATCGGGTAGGAAAAAGAGCCGTTGCTCTCAATTGCAGACCTCGGGAGCACTAGTATATCAATTGGGCGGTAAATAGTTGATTCGGGGCGTCGGCTCGCGAGCGGTCGCGGCTCTGCTCCAAGTCCAGCGGGCCAGTCCGCCCCCCCCGCGACTCTGGCGGTGTTGCGCAAGTGGAAAAATGCAAATGGCCAGGGGGATAATTGAAGGGAGTCGTCGGCCGTACACCGGCTAGGCGTGGGCGGCCCTCGAGCGCCCGCGGGAGACAATGCCAGAGGCGTAGAACGCGGCGGCGGGGGCAGTTGCGTCACGTGGCGCCAGGCCGGTGGGCATTGTCTCCGCGGCGCTCGCGTAATAACGGCTCTCGGGGCCCGCGGGCGCCGCGGGCGGATAATTAGGAGCGGCCGCGCATCTGGCCGGAGGATCGGGCGCCGGAGCCGCCGGAGCCTGGGCTACGCGTCGGGCCCTGCCCATGGGATCTCCTTCGAGCCGGCGGAAGGGGCGCGTCACTCGGGATAATCGTGAGAGGCCGCGCGAGGGAGAATAATGAAATTTGCCGCGCGCCGCGATTAAAATTAAGGTCGCTATCAGCGCGGAGGATGGCTGATGCAATTTGCCGAGTCCGCGTCAATCTTGCCGGTGAGTCAGCCGAGTTTTTGCCGAGGGCCGCGGGATGAGAACCGCGCGCCGGGGCATAGGCCGCAGGCCGCCGTATTTCACAATCGGGCGCATGTAAAAAGCCTCGCTCTGCCCGTCCCTGCGTCGCTTTATCACGCGGAGGATCGCAGACTCACGCGCGCATATACGCACGAGACGGCGGCGCAGCGCCTCCATGTGAACTCGCCGTACGAATGAATCACGCTAATCAATGTCGCTTACGATTCGGCGTTCGGATAAGTCAGCGAGCGAGCCGGGGGGAGACGGGGGGAGCCGGGGGCGCCCGCCGGTCCCCTGTTTACCGACGCTTACTATTCACGCGCGGGAGATTAGAGCGCCGGCGGCGCACGAAAGCTTATCGCCTCTCCCCCGGCGACGGGGCTCAATTAAGAAAGCCGGCTTAGGGCAATCAATAGGCCGGGCGCGGGCTGCCCGCGGGGACATCGGCGGAGGCTCGGGCCCGCGAGGAAATCGGGCCGGGCGCCCGCGGGAAAAAACGGGGGGATCGAGCGGCGTAGGCGCGGCGGCGGCGGCGGGGGGCGCATGCGCGGGCCGGCCCGGCAACACGGCCGACTCGGCTGCCGCGCCGGTGCTCTACTGCCGGCCGCGAGGAGCGCCGCGAGGGCACCTGAGGGATGCCAGACGGCCGGCGGGCCGCCTCGTGCACCCGGCCGGTCGATGCTCCTCCGATGGGCGGGGCCCTCGCCCTTGCTCCTCCTCCCCTCCCGCCGCCCGAGCCCCAAAGTCAAAGGGACACTCGGGCGCGCTCGGCTTCCGTCCCGGGGCCGACCGCGGGCCAATTGCCCCGCCGCCCGCAGATCCCTATCTCGGCGAGCGGGCTTTTTACGTCGAGGCTCGCGCCTCCTGCGTGGCACTCGGGCGTTCGGCGACTGGCCGACGACGAGCGCTTGCCCGCCCGCCGCTCCATGGGCAAGTGGCGCTCAAGGCCACGGGGCCACGGAGACCCGACGGACGGCTCGCCGAAAAGCCGCCTCGGGAGCGGCTTAAAAAAGACCGGGCCGCGTGCGGGCCGAGGGGAGTGGGGCGGGCGGGCGAGGGGCCGGGCGCAGCCAGAGCCAGCCGCGGCGCCGCGGGAGAACTAGAGCCGCGGTGACAGATGGCGCGGCCTGGCCGCACGCCGGCTCCGCGATGATTTCATCTCGCCGCGCCGGCCTGACTAATCGGCCCCCGCGCCCCCTAATTTATGCCGGGGCGCAAGGTGAGTCAGGCGGCCCTTCGGCCCCCGACGCCCCCGGTCTCCTCGCCACGCTTTCCCGGGCGTAAACAACGGGGCCGCGTAAACAAGCGAGCGGGAAACCCTAGAAGCCGCTCGGGTTTTTCCGCGGCGAGCGCCGGACCGGCGGCCGGCTTTTAGCCCGGCCGCGACACTCTTCTCGGGCCGGGGGGGCGCCTTCGGTTACGAGGAAATATTGAGTTACGCGCCGCTCTCCCGGGCACAGCCCGCGGACAAAGCGCCGCGCCCTTTTATTCGCCGAGGCGCCCGCGAGGAAAATTGCCGGTCCTCGCCGGGGCCACCTCGAGGGGCTGCTCCGCCGCTCCTCCTTCCTTTCTCCGCGCCGAAAGATAATTAATGCGACGTTTAGAAAGCCAGGGTTTTTCAGGCCCCTCGTCTGCGCCGGCTCTTTCAAAAAGTCCGCCAGGCTGCCTTGCTCAACTTCCACCGAGTGCTTTATTTTAATTATGTAATTTGTCCACAACGTCCATCATTTTGTCTTTCGGCGAAAAAACGCCTTGGAAATAAGAGGAAAAAAGCTCATCGCCGTGCCTACACATTTTTACTGCCAAATTAATATTTATCAGCTCCGGGGGGATACAACGCGCGCCTACGATAAAACCGGCAGGGCGCATTTCTTATTCTACCCTCGAATGTATGCTAAAATTCGAGCCCTTTTCTGAGAAACGTTCCAAAATGACGCAAGACCGGGAGGGAGTTTTATGCCGCAAGTGCGGCAAGACGGGGCCGGGGAAACTCCATTTGGGGCTTGACGTAAAATTGGTTTGTCTGCGACGCAGCCGAGTGCTCGCGATGTCAAGCGAGCCGGCGGAAGTTTCGCGAGAGCCCTTGGAAAAGGCCCAGGAAGCATTTGGCCGCAGAAGGAAACTTGCCGCGTCTGATGAGACGATTTGAGGCGGCCGGGGAGGAGGGGCCGAGTTACACCGAATCCCTTGCAAATTGCAAATTCCGAAGATGATTACTTTTATTAATCGACCACCAACTTTCTCATTTTCCATTCTGTTAACTTTTTCAGCAGAGCGGAGCAGAAGTGAAGGTAGAGAGACTCGCATGTGGCCCCGCTTCCGCCGCAACCGCCGCCGCTGCCGCGCACTACACCCGAGCGGGGTCTTAATTAAATGCCTTTGAAAGTTTGCGATTAACGCGCTTTGAGACGGAGGAAAAGCCGGACGCGCAACCGGCGCCTCGGCTCGACAACCGGGCGCCGGCCTATGAATACCGTGATACCGCGCCCGGGGAATCCCCCGGCCCCCGGGCGGAATCCGGGCCACCAGTGGCTCCCCGGCGCCATGAAAATTTGAGCGAGGCATCCGGGGCATCCGAGTCCTTGCGGGGAACGCGCCGGGCGGGGAGGAGGCCGAAACGGCTCCCTGCAGCCTACTTCGTATGGGGCGCGAGCCTCGGGCTTATCGATTGCGGCCCGGGGGGAGAGAAAAAAAAAAAAAAAGGAGGCGCTGAGGGCACGGAGGTCGGCCCTCGTCTTCCCCGCCGCGGCCGAGTGCCGCTCGATACGGGATTTTTGGCGACTGTCGGCGGGCGCGCGCGCACCGGACGCCCCGGGGGGGTCAGAGGGCGCGCGCCTCCGCTTCACGCCCTCTAATCTTGCTTTATTGCCCTCGCGACTCCTTGCCGCCGGCCATCGGCCGAGTCCTCTTCAGCGGCAGCCGGGGCCACATGCGGGAGCGCCGGTTTTCACCGGGGCTTCTATCGCCGCTCGATTTTTCTCCTTACTCTCCCTGGGCCTACGTGTCCAGGGCCCGCTTAGGTGGTTTATCGAGCGATTTTCCAGCTTGGCAGCCGACCTCATGCCCGCTCTTATGAAAACTCCCATTCGCATTTCCCCGGGGTAAACAAGTCCAACTTTGGTTTCAACTTTTTACTAGCAATTACAACAGTCGGCTCTTAAAGCACCTAACATGTGGATAGCATTGGAACGCAGCGGCCGGCTGGCTATTATTTATTCAAACGCTTATTAAAATGTTACGGCGGTATTTAGCCTGCAACAAAATTAAAGAAAACAAGCTCGTAATTGCCCCTACTTTTTCTTCATTTAATGCTCTTCGAAATAATAAGAGCAGAAAATAACATTGCGGAGCCCCGGAGCCCGAGAGCAAGTTTCCTCCCGCGCTATTTTCAAATTTCACGCTTACCATTATAGATGCGCGGAGCTCCAGCACTTTAAAGTATTTCCATTCCGCAATGATTCATGTAAGAAAGCCACTCGCGTATGCAGCCCCTCGTGGGCTTTTTCACCGCTCGCGTGATAATGCTATGCATAAACTAAATTAACAAGTTCATCCAAGTGTGAGCCAATAAGAATTAGCATAAATTAATTAGCATTCGAGAGACGCGGGGGCAGAGGGACTGGGGGTGGGGGGGGCGAAAGATCGCGGCGGCGGCTCCTGCGCGCCCCGGTGATTACGCACGCCGGGCGAAAAGTCGGCCGGCCGATTATTCTCGGCGAGTAAAAGCCGCGCTCGAATTACGCCGGGAGGAGAAAAATCCCGCGGGCGGCGTCGCCGCGAGTTTTTCGCCCGCCGCGTCTGTGTAACCGCGGGCGGGAGCGTAATGCGGGCCGGGCGCGCGGGGCGCAATTGCGGTGAAATCACGTGTGCATGTAGGAGAAAGCGGCGTAAAAAGTGCAGCGGCGCGCTCGCGTAGCCGAGCGGCCCCTAAAAAATACGACAGGAAACGCTCGATTGTTTTCGAGAATTGCGCGGCCCCCCGCCCGCCCATCCCCCACCCGAGTGCAGGAGGAAAAAGTTCCGCTTGGCAAAGGGGCTTCCGCCCTTGAGCCGATATCAAATCGTTGCGCTCCGGCCGGCGCACTCGGGCCCTGCGGCCACCTCGCCGAGATAACCGCAGCGAATCCGCCCACTTGCCAACAACGTCTCGCGTTGAACTAGCCGATTTTCGGCTGACGGTCCTTCCCGCGACTCGTGCCGCTCTTGCGGACTAATTATCCACTCGGCGAGTCAAGTGCCGCGAATCAACAAAGCAAAACCGGACAAAGTACGGAGGCTGTTATCGGGAAGCACACGCGACACCGGTAGGCCGGCATCAGGTGCAGGGCCCGCGGCGCAACTGAAACCGCGGCGGCAAGTGGAGTTGCAGCGGTTGCGCGGTTGAAGACCGGGCGGCCGGCTCGGGTGTCCCGGCCGGCGGTCCCGATAATCCCGATCCTCGGAACGGTATCCTCGCACCACCCGTTCGAGGGCCAATAATAGAAGCGCTCGCTCGAGATGAAGGTGCGCCGATAAGGGAGCGCTTATGTCTCGCATCCCCGGGCGCGTCGCAGGCCCTTCCCCTCTCTCTCTCTCTCTCTCGGACGAGTCGCTCGCGCACAAAGTAGGTAACGCACAAGAGTTGGCGAGGTGCCCTGCGGTTAAGCGGTCGTGCCCTCTTTTAAGGGCAGTCGAACGCCGTTGACGAGCGCCGCTCCACAGAGCCTCGCGCAATCGCAGGAAGGGCACGAGATCGGGGTTAATTATAGCGCGGCTGGTCCCCCATGGCGGCACCGAGCTGGTGCGACTACGTCCCGGCGAGGATACCTTGGCGGCGAGTGCGCGGGCGGCCCGCGAGACGTCCTCGGGGGGGAGCAGAGGGGGGCGTGGGGGCGGAGAGAAAAGGTGGACTGACCGTGACGGAGGGCCGGCGGCGGTGGGCGAGGGCAGCCGGTCGGGCCGGAAGCAGGAGGCGGCCGGTGGCGGCTCCCGCGCGCTCAAGAGGGCAGAGGCCCCGGCGGCACTGACACTGTGCGGCGGCTCTCTCCTGCAGCCGGGTGTGCGCGCAGCTGAGCCGGGCCGGGCGAGCGCGGCGGTCTTTCGGGCGGGGCGATTCGCGATCAACTGGCGCGCGATCCGCGGGAGACGAGCCTCGGAGCCGGAGGCGGCGCCGGCGCGGTGACTCACGCCGCCGCCGCCGCCGCCGCCGCAGCCGCCGCTCACCCCCGGCGCGGGCTGCCGATCGCGCCGCCCCCACCGCGGCCCCTTGCCCCCTCCAGCCACTTTCTACCCGGAGACCCGCGAGCGCCGCCTCCTCCCAATTCTTTGCCTGCCGCAGACCGGCAGGCGGCCGGCTATCGGTAGCAGATCGATTCCTGCCCGCCGCCCGGGCGCATGCGCCACCGTCGCGCCGCCGGCTCTCCACCTTTTCGCCGCTCTTTATCGGCCATCTCGCCTAGCCGGATATCCACCTCGAGAGGAGGGCTTTTTCTATCGGCCTCGCCGCAGATATCAACGGGGGAGCGCCGATGATCGTCCTCTCAGCCATGGAACCTCCTACTCGCCCTGCACCTGCCACTCAAAGCCTCTGCTTCGGCCCTAGCATACAGCCAATTTTTTGGCCATTAATCGATCCGGCTCTCGTCTCTTTTTATACACTTTTTCAAATAGAACGGGATATTCCAGAAGGAGCGAGTTACGCACGATGCCAAAGCCGCACCGATACCACCCATGCCACTTTCTGTAAACATTGTCATTATTTAAGAGATCCGGCCTATTGACTCATCTTGCTATATTTGTTCTTAACTCGCAAATAAACGCCTAACTGTACACCAGACTTACTTAATATCTAACTGTACAGTTTCTTCGCTCTCGACACGTGCCCAAACTATCGATCTTTTTACTTCCCCTTAATAAAGGAACTCAGAACACGTGAATGCAAAGGAACTAAGGGGTAGGTGAACGAAAAATCCAGTAGAGGTATAGAGGGTAATTTGACTGCGGTACTTCTGGGGAAACCTGTGTTACTTTGGTCTGCAGGTGTTAGCTCCCCCTCTGCTTACAGTTCGTGGGATATCAATTTCAAGCAACTGAATTATTACGTGCGTGATTTAAAAGAATTAAGCCTGTGACAATTTCCTTAACGAATATTTTTATTTTGATCTACGTGTCTCATAAGAGTTCGAGACTTTTTTCAAAAAATGTAGATTAAAGTAGATAAAACTATTTTTATCGTCATGTTAAAAAGTTCTTTAACATTATAATTAAAGGACTACGGAGTTAATCGATTTAAACAAACTAATTGAAGAAATTGAATTGGTCGGTATGTAAGCTTTACTTATGCCTACTATAGCATTCGTTTACTCACGTAGGTGCATAGCCTTAAAAAACAAATTAACCAAGAGAAAGCAATAATGAAATTTCTCTTCAAATATTTATTAATAAAACCATTGTACAAACATACCCGAAGCATCGAATGTATCGTATCAAAGAGATAGTATGCAACGAGGATTACCTACATGCATAAGTCCATACTACATAATACATCTATATGTGTAGCGGAACTACGCAAATATAATAGAAGATGATGAAAAAAGAATCATATTTCCTGGACTCATCCGTTAGTCACGAGACGTGTAAATATTTGCAGAGCTATAGACAGGTTGCTAATTCGTTATAATTAACCGCGGATACATTGTTGCTTCATCGACCAACCACAACTACCAAGAAAACTCCAACTTTTTACATCCGACGTAATCGAGACAAAACTGCTGTCCTGTTACTGAAAACATGTTATTTCATAACAAAGTTTATTGATCTCGAAAATGAAACCAGTTTAACCTGGAGTGGCAAAACTTTTCTATTAAACACTCCTAAAAAGAATAACTAATTATTCTGGTCAAGAGTTTTCACTATTACTTTTATTTAAACCTTGTTATACACAGAATAATCTAACAGAATAATTTATGCATCGAATCATCAAAGATGTTACTCATCTCAGGGGAATAAATAATAAGCGTGAATTGGATAAAAAGGGAAACGGAACTAGTAAAAAGAGTAGAAAGCCCATCAGTTCCCGGAAAGTATCCACTGCACCTCGTATTACATCGAAAAATGTCCAGTCAACACGTTAAACGAGGAAATAAGTATAGTTCCGCGGTACATGGACGCCACGCACCGGTGCCGTACCCCTTGCGAACTAGAAATTCCCCCCACACACGACGCGTAATCCCGGCCTCGAGCTCCATTGTTAGGCGCGATGGTGCGTCTGCCTGGTCAGCTAGCCGTCATGCTTTTCCATTTGCATATGTATGCTTTCTTTATTCCCCGGCGCGCGAGCGGACGCGCGGGTCCTCCATGCCTGCATACAAATTCGCGAGTGCGCCGCTTTGGCCGAATCTTCCGATCGCGACGCACGTGCACGTGATTTGATGACGAAAGTCACCACCTATTTTGCTCTCTCGCATTCCCCACTGTCTATGTGCGCTATTTTCATATAAATACAATACATATATACGTAAGTAAGCATTGATATGAATTGTATACACGCACAATCACGATAAATTCAAATATCTCAAATGTCGATCAACCAAAACTTACAAAATATATATTGGTCGAGGACAAAAAGGTCAATTCATCGTAGAAACGATGAAGACAAAAATTCCAGGTTGCTCCAAATATATGCATGGCGGAGAAATCCACATTCATCTTTATTGCCTTCATACATATCTGTTTCGTATTATGTTTTTTTCGTAGTCCATACCCCTGGATTGTGAGATAATACAGAAAGGAAAACGAAATTTTTTTCTCAAACTGTATATATCACAATTATTTTGAATAATTTCTATACAATTGATTCTTCATTGTTAAAAATTGTACATTTTATCCAATTTGCTGTGATCAATTTATAGTAAAATCTTACAGATTTTATTAGAGAAATTAATATCGAAATAAGTCTCAACCTGATTTACTTTGATAAATAACAATATGTACAGGAGCACAATTTTGACTATAACAACAAAATTTTAGTATACATTCTGTAAATTAATTTGAAAATTAAAATACACTCTATTTAGATAATACAAATTATAACATGTATCAAAATAAAATTATTCAAACTTCATGTACGTATGTTTGAAAGATTAACATAAGAAAAAAACTCGCTGTCCGATTGACAGCAACTTATTTTTTTTACTTGACATAACTACAACAGTAATGATTAAGTAGTATCGAAAGCGATGTATTCATCACAAAAAACAATTCAATGTGTACTTTTTCTGTTCAGTATTCTGTTGAAACTTGTTCATCAACATTTTTCAGATTCTACTCGACAATAACATCTCGCAAAGGGCAAACGTTCGGATGTCGAGTTTAAGAGTCGCGTATTGCTCTACCGCCAATCGATCCACGCATTTGCCCGTTATTTCGAGCAGGACTGTCGCAGACACGAGACTGTCGATTGCGATGAGTCAACCTGAAACCCTAATTGCTAATAATCACGAAGAGCTCGACGTTGATGGATAGGCGCGGTTCGAACATTTAAACCTATAGCCTCCAATATGCCTTGTGCCAATCCTCGCACGTTTCTCACGGTTATGCGATTTGTTTCAAGCGAAGTCTAGCGTTTGCATTAGCTCAACCCATTCCTTGAACTATGATAAAATAATCGAGTGCACTTTCAAATGCTGATTCGCTTTTCACCGATTGTTTTCAACCAAATCCTACACCAGCGAGATAATCTGCATTGAAATATCGAATTAATCCATTAAATTCTTTATAATTTTCTAATATTTTGATTCTCCGAAGCTATTCATACAAACTGTTTAAAGGCATTGTTCAATTTATTGTGCCGTCTACTACATGCTCGTTGATTGTCTAATATGGATGGAATAACTACTCTCTAGTGCTTTTGTGTAATATAGAGCGAGGTGAGAATGTAGAACGCTTACAAATCATTCTAAGAAATTCAGTATAGTTAGTGCTAAAGTAGGGAGTTCACAAAAAGCAGAGGTGCCGCAGTAGGGAGCAATGTTCTCTGATCCAAGCTCACGATTGCCTCTTCCAACTACAAAATACAGACAGAAACGGGTAGGAAGGAGGAGGGGGAAGAAGGTGGGGCAGAGATCCTTGACCTTTTCTGGTCGGCGAAAGGCCGTGTCGAATATGGAACTCGCGATCGCTTTGTGGCTCTTAAACTTTTTGCTCTTACTGGTCACGGCCGCAACAACACGGAAAGACATTAAAGGAGGTGAAGAAGACCCAGCTACACTTATACAATGCCATGTACAAAACCTATCGAAAGATTCTTTTGATTAATTCAACTGAGCTTTGTTTTGGTGATGATTTTAACCCCTTTGTACAGTGATATATTAAAGTAATCTGAAATTGATTAGTTGAAAGTGATCCGGACAAATCGAAATTTTTCGTATTTAGAAGACAGATGTGCATTTATACCTGCATATGCAACAATATTATTGCGTTGTTATTATTTATGGTGCTTATGATCGGTCAAAGCCAAATAATCACACACTTGTCAACGGAAATGATAAATCTCTAACAATCGAAGTAAATATCATTTACGATCGTACATCTTCATTAAGCCATGCAACATTGAAATATTACTCCAAACTGTACAATGCTATTGCTAAAACTGAAGAAAAATTGCAATATTTTTTAAAGCATTCGTTTAATTCAAAACCACCAAAAGTAGACTAGAATAGAGTAGATACTGTATTTTCCTAGACAAACAAAAGGCCAGCAGACGAATGAATTTGTCAATTAGTGGCGTGAAGGGCGAGTGAATCAAAGCCTAGTCGACACACGAGTGCAGGAACGAGATCAGCTGGCGCCCCAAGCGCGACAATGCGCGCAATTTCGTGCGTTTTGTCTGTTTTGTTAACTCTGGGTAACAATAACGGCATTGTCAAGCGGCCGTCGGACTGTTCCGGATTTCGGACCTTGCAGTGCACCACGCGTGGCCCAGGAAAGTTCATTGTGAACCCTCATTGCGCCATACATTCACACTTTCGCTCTGGCCTATGTGCACGCTTCAGTTTGCAACGTGCAGGAAGGTCAGTCGCAGCGGGCGATGCTCTCACCGCGCATAGATCTTCAGCAGCGGGGCACGAGAAACAGGTGCGGCCGCTCGCAGGTGGGCGGTATTGTCTTCGTCGACTTATTAGCGGGTGAGGCTGCGGTTAGGCACAGCATGAGTATCTACAACCAGTTCACTTTCCCACTGTCAACCATATTGGGACGTTAATGTAAGAAGGTATTGTTTAACCGCAGGAAAGCCACTTGATTCACTTTTTCGCGAGTAGTGTATATAACATGCTATTTGTCATTTACTGATTACTGTCAATTTGTAATGACACACTTTTTCAGTGCAAAACATATTCGCAAGCATATATAGAAATAGATAAAAATCGTTTTTATTTATAAATATGTATGTATAGAATATAAATAATAAAAATTGTAATATTTTCTAAAATTATTTATTTGTTGATAATTGTATATAATGTTATTGGTGAATTTTTTATCAATTTCAGTAGTTATTCTGAGATCTTTAAACCTTGACCTCGAAAGAAATTTGCTAACGATAGTATGTCTCTGACATTCACCGAACAAGAATACGACAAAAAACTGGTCTGATCTTCATAAATCCGGTAATAAAGTGCGATTTCGCGTTGATAATTTTAATGGCTGTTTTTTTGTTTGACTTAAATACTTTTTCATTCGGTATTTCTAGAAATCGGATATTCAAGTACTCGTTAAATAGATATTAAATTAACAAATGATTCAGATCAACGTTTTCTAATGATGCTTATCGTAAAGATGTCATGTTGAATTTTCTAAATTCTACGAGATTTTTACGATTGTCGAAGGAATGCATCCTTTCTATAATTAGTCATATTTCTTATGCTTTAATGCATTTATTTTTAGATGCATCTTCCGTTAACTGGACGCATTTCAGATTTTTTTGCGTTATATAGCCTAGGCTAATTTTAAAGGCTAGCTTACGATTGAGAAAACGATTTGTTTATGAATAAAATTTATAATTAAATTAACGACTCGATGAAAAAGTTACTGTTTGATAAATGAACATAAAACATAAACCTATGCTATTTAAATAATTTTCAAATTTGATAATAATATGGTGCAGCTATAACATTTATGCTCAACCTGTTTATAATGCTAGTATGGGTACCAGTACCTTATCCTCTTAGGACATCACAATTATTCTCGCATAAATACTGAAAACCAATTCGGAATGACTTGCAGCACCCTTGAGCGCGACTCTCCGCGTATGACCTGGGACATAAATTAAAGAAGACGCCGCAAGAAGTGCTAAAAAACAAGTACACGTATAAGGAAGAGCTTCTCCATACTCCAGGGAGGAATTTGAAAAATCTCTCCATCACAATCTCCGCAAGATCTCTAATTCGGTACGGCGTGTATAAATCAGCTCGTCTCCCGCCTGACGAATGATGAATCCCTTGCTGTACTGTTCGGAAAAAGAAGCTACGTGCTCGCGGGAGGAGCTCTTATCTGCGAGGCTCGATTTAATAGACCTATTACTTTTGAGCATAATCAGGGGCGTTTCGCAAGGCGGCAACCGAGGGGAACGCTTGTTTATTTTCTCCTGGCTCACAGTTGAAGCCCGCACGCGATTCGCTCGTGCAGTGAAGAGTATGCGTTGCAACTCGCCATCATTAAAACCAAAACGCGAATAATGAGCAGTACCTCTGCACCCGCTGTACTTTGTACTATGGCTTGTTTTCCTCTACATGCTCTCCCCTGTACCTAGTTTTACTGTTGACGTTCTTATTCTCTTAGTTTTTATACAACTAGCTCAATTATTGATGATACCAGCGCATTGACAAACAATTGAAAGAATAAGTTGCACTCGGTGCAAATTATAGGACGATTTCGATAAAGTTAGAATAATCGATTATTGATACGTTATAATCGACCGGTAAAAGTAAGCGGTATAGTGGCTGCGGTACAAAGGCTCTAAGAAAGTCGAGTAGAAGCATTTTTGCATCCGATGCATTCTGCGGGCAAGTAAGCGTGGCAAGTTATTAGCTTCTAAAAACAATCTCCACCACCTCACTCGACTCACTGACGGTCCACGGATTGGTGACTACTCAGTGAGTCATTGCGGACCTGAGTCTCCATGCAGCGGATAATTTGAATGATGATCTTGCATGATACACAAAAGGTGATTTACGAGCAGATTCTTGAATAGCACTCCCTCAATTCATGCTGTGATTTTCATATCGAAAAACCATATACTTAATATACTGTAGCTTTTCACGCATCGCAAAAAAAAATTGACATTAAAATGTATAACGTATTGGATACTTGTACATTCGGCGATAAAAAAATCCATGGTGCTTGTACAAAATTACAAAATTGATAAACGTACAATAATGTATTTTCATTTAAAAAAATCCACTAGTAGGCTCAAAGTACCTGTGAGTATATCTGTTTATATGCCATGTGTTTATGTTTGTGTTGATTCATATAATTTAGTTATTATTACGATGTGTATTACGATCTGTCTTTTGAATTTGTTAGTAAGGCTTCAGAGACAGGGTCTGCCTTGCTTATACAACCGTGCTAATTTATATCGCATGCGCACAAACAATGTTATAATAGAATAATTAATTTTTTATAAACAATTTGTAATCTTATCGAGGTGTACACGAAGACCCGAGGTTTATGTATTCACTTCCCGTCTGCTGGAATCTACAATATTCGACACAACCGTGATACTGAGTGATTACAATATACGCGAATGTCCCCGATTCAATACGTACTTCTTCACCGCTATACGTACTATGTAATGTATAGTGTGGGTCGTGTGAACATGCACCAATCTGTAAAACTTTTTTTTACTGTTACACAGGCGCCAAAAATCTTGGAATTCTTTCTAGGCCAATAGTCTACATTCCGAAGACTTACAGTAACTTTCCAAGTTGTAGATTTACCAACGAAATACAATGCAAAATTGTCATCATAAATGTTTGTAATCAAGTAGTAGGAAATAATAATATATCATTTTTAATAAACTAATTTAATAAGTGAGTTTAACTCAGTGTTTCAAGTGTACAGAGTACAGTTGTGCGATAAGAAATAGAAAATGTTATCATCAGCTTTTGATCAAATGCGTACATAAATTTATGAGATAATATCATGTTCATTCTGATCGTAAACTGATGATACGCCACATTTTGCGGACCTTTTTTATAACGGGGAAAGTGATCTTTTCATCTATGAATATTTAATAGTAATTTTCCATACTGTATGTATAAAGTGATATATGAAGCTATTTGATTGATAAGAGTTGAAAGGACCTAAAATAACACCTCAGGCAGAAAATGCGACGCATAGGGCAAAAGAATGTAGGGCATGTGAGAGGAATGGATGGTGCATCGAGTCGCTCGACACCCACCTCTCAAGCAGTTTATCATAATTAAACGATACTTGGCATTCACGTGCCTCTTGATTGATTAGATTAATCGAGTAGAGTTTGGGCGGGCCAGTCGCGTTGCGAGCGTAGCGGATCGGGAGCCGGGGAGGGATAGAGGCAGGGGGTGGGGGGGTAGAAGGCCGAGGTGGTTAGAAAAATGTGTGGGAGCGCGGGAAAAACGGCATATCTCGGCGATTAATCAGAGCGGTGCGGCGTAGGTGCATAGGAATGGCGGAACGAATGGGGTGGAGTGGCGATGATATAGGCGCCCGAGGAATCGGAATTAGAAGCCAATCGCTCCAATATGTTAATGGGCCCGCGGCGCTCGCGTGCGATATGACGAATGGCGCACGCAGGCGGAACTCGGAAAGGAGCGGAAGGTAGCGGAAAGAGCCGGGAATAGCGGGAGAAAGAGGTAGGAGAGAGGCGGGCTTGCCTCACGCCACCGCGGCGCGCCTCTTATTATCTGGGCTCGGCCGAGCCGTCGCCGAGGCCCGCATACCCCGGGATGACGAGGCCGCGGACGCGCGCTTATTTACGAGGTGGCCGCCACTTTTTCCGAGCTTAATTGGATAAAAAGCGAGCGCGGGCCGAGGCGGCCGCGCGGCCTGCATTTTAATTCCGGGCGTCACGAGCTGTGCCGCTCGGCTCGCGCCCACCGAATCAGCCGAACCCTTTTCTTATTTTTTTTTGCGCCGGGGCCATCCGCCGCGCATATAACAATGACACGGAGGCGCGAGGTAGAACGTGCCGGGGCTTCCTTAGGCCTGCCGCCTAACTCGCACTAAACGTCGGAAAAATGAGAGTGCAGTTCTGCCGGAGAATTTAGTGCCCCGGTGTGCGGGTTTATAGCGCAACGCGCCCGGGAGGAATAAAAACGGATCGGCGGCCCGCGAGTTTGTCCTTATCGGAGTTAATTAGTAATTAGGCTAATGCCGCGGCGCGCTAATTGTTCGCCGTCCCATGCGTGGACCTACTTTTCCCGCGGGCTCGCTGGCTCGGGTGTATTGCCTTACCAGCGCAAATCGACTTGGTGGGCTGCTCTCTCGCACCTGTGTCGCCGCCGGTCAAACGAAGGTCGAGAAAAACATTTGCATTGAGTGGGCGCTCGGCGAGCCGACGCCACGATTCGCAGTGGGCATTCGGTCAATTGGTAGAGGGCGCGCGCATCTCGCCAATCCGTTTTTAGAACGGAATACGATTAGGCCGAGCGCGCTAAGTAGAGTAGAGGCCTGACAAATTGGCCTTTAGGCTCGACAAAATAATTCCTCCATTGTTTCGTCGACAAAGTCCGTTGCCATGGGAAGAGGGTATATTGTTCGGTGCGGCTTTCTTGCGAATTGGGCACCGGTGGCTTTGCCCTCGGGGCGAGCGCGCCTCAAAGGAACGGCGATTCACGATTCGTCCAGCTTACTTATCCGGCGATTTGCCGCAGATGGCATTCGCATCCCGTAACCCATATTTCACCCGGTTTCCCGGAAGAGCTATATATATTTTACCGTGGTACGAAGCCGGCGCGGCTGGATGAAAGTAATCTCGCTAAGCCGCGAGATTTGCAGGAGGCCGTGCGCAAATCAATCGAGTGACGCGGGCGAGCGCATAAGGGAAAAGGGTAGGGCGCCGGGATCGCGCGATCCTTCCCCGAAGGCAATCAAAGGGAGGCGGGGGCCGTATCGCGACGCTCGCCCGGTCCCGTAGCCTTCCGAGAAGGCGGTCCAGCCGGCGCAGCATCCGGGGACCCCGGCGGCTCGCTCGGGAAAGCCGCGGGGTTTTCGCGCGTAAAACCGCGCGCGGAGGAGGAGCCCCGGGGCCACGGGGCGAACGGCCGCCGCCGCTCGACCCGCGCGAGCCTCCGCGCCGGTGAGCGCCGGAGATTCGGAGCGCTCGGCTGCCGCGAGAAATGTGGGAAGGCGCGCTTTCCAACTCGTGAGTCGGGCCTTTTCGAGGCCCCTTGCGGGAAGGATCGGCCCCACGGGGTGGCTGCGCCAACCGATCCCACTCGTTCCGCGAACCGATCGATCGGCCCCAGCTCCACCTCGGAGTGCGCGGGAGCCCGGGGACTCGACCCTCCAAGCCAATTGGTTTTTCCGCCACTCGACGGGCGGAACAACTTGGGCCAATCTGCAAATACGCGGCGGGATAAATTGAATCGGCGGATGGTAAAAAAGCGGCGGAGAGCGCGTTGCACGCGGAGGCGCCCGACAGCGAGAATAACGCGCGGCTGATATGCAGCGGAAGCCAGCGGGGCGTCCGCGCCCCGGACGAACAGGTCTATCTCGCGCGGAGGTCGTGACTTGCCCGGGGCCCAAGCGCCGGCCGGCTTATCGTCACCCGGGCATTGTTGCCTCCCGGTGATTAACGGGGGCGGGCCGGGGAGGCCGGCCCGATTAATTGAGGAGCGTTCGAGCGGGGCCCTCGTAACTTCGTTAGGAGAAAACGCCCGGCTTTGCGGCCGCGCGAGAAAATGCCCCGGTGAGATATATAGGGCCGGGGCCGGCGTGGGAGGGGGGAGGCTCAGCCGCTAGCGGACCGCGAGCGCGCGCCGACCCGCTGATTCATCGCCGCGGCCCGAGACCTAATCGCTGATCCCCGGGGAAAGGGCCGCGGAGCGCGGAGGCGTTGCTCATTGTTGCCGGTGCCGAGTGCCGCGGAGGCCCGGCGCTCGCCCGCGCGCCTATCTCCGAATCTTTTCCAGCGGCTCCCATCCTGGCCTCGCAGAGGCGATTCCCTCTGCTGCCGGGGCCCGATCGAGTTACCTTATTTGCAGTTAAATTACGTCTTGCTCAATCGCGAGACACGTCCTACCGATCGGCTTATATTAATAGCCCAATATAATAAAGCTTAGTTAAGCGGCGTGGCCGCGTGCTCGATATACGGCATATCATTTATTAACCAGGGGAAGTCAAAGAATGTGGGAAGAGGGCGATATTGAAAAGCCAGTATTTTATGGCTGCTTATGCGGCGAAAATAAAACGAGCGTCAAGTGCGATAAAGTCAACTTGTATTAGCATGTGCATATATTTAAATATTATGACACTTGTAATATGCCCGCTAAAAGTTGACAATAAATTGTCCGCCGTTGCGCCGAACGGCTGATTGGACGTGAAAAATTAATTTATGATGCATGTCGAAAGAAATTGATATATTTATGAACAGTTCGAACCGCATCGCGATGCGATAACATTGATATATTGGAATCCGCGCGTCATTTATCCCGGATAAATTGCCGCTCTCCTTCCTTTTTCCCATTTGTATTCTCTTATCGATTGCACCGAGGCTCTTGAGCCGCTCTCCCAGTCGACTAGTGCAAAACCTCCTCGGTTTATCCAATAACCAATTGAAATCCGACGCTCCAAAAGGAATGGCTTTTTAACAGGGTTTCCCGTGAATTATTTAAATTCGACGGATACGGCCAACATAACGGGGACGAGCCGGTGGAGCGCGTGCGGGCGTATGGGCCGGGAGACCCGAGGCGCGAAACGAGACGGAGGAGGATCCATAACGCGGATCCATCAACGTCGGCCGAATTATCGGGCGACGGGGCAGGACGCAGGACGGCAAATGGAAGGTGCCCCGGCCTCGGCTACGGTTACCCGCTTGCCGGCCCCGGCCGCCCGGGAAAGACAACGAAGAGCGACGGGCGCCGGGAAAGCTCGGCGGGTCAGCGGCAGGTGGTCGGTTGGCCCGTGAGCCGACACCGGGAAGACCTGCCTCGCGGCTAGTGTTCGCGCCGACTCGAATGTCCGCCTCCGCTCCACTAGATTCTTCCGCCCGGGGAAAATTGGAGGGGGCGCGCCCGGCCCGGCTTCCTTTTCACTCGGCTCGCCCCGGCGTAGGAAGCCTCGGGGCGATCTCGAGAGGAGCGGGGCGTTTCCGGGGCCCTCCCCCGAGGGAAAGCGGCCGCCCTGGCCCATTAGCGGTCGAGACAGCCGAGCTTCTTTCCACTCGAAAAACACTCCCATTATCGAGTGCCGCGCGGAGCTTGCAAGCTCCGCCGCTGAGGAATAGGAAAATAAATAATAGGAGAGGGCGCGTCCCCGGGCTACGGGGTGGGGAGGCGCGTAATGAGTCCCGCAGCCAGAGGCGTGGGCTCATTGTGCCGGCCGGGGGAAAAAATCCCGGCGCGCGGAGATAATGACGGCGCGGCCCGGCGCCGCTCGCTTCCTCCTCCCGATGAATCTCTCTCTCCGCCTCCAGGTCGGGGGCGCGGGTCCGCGAGCCGAGCGGCGACGGTGACTCACGGCGTAATTGGGAAATTACAGGCGTACTCGCATGTCCTGGGGGGAGGGGAGCCGGCGGCCCGCCTCTCGATAAGCCCCCCGGGAGCCTCGGCGGCCCGACACCCCGACTGTCCACATGTCGCACCGAGCCACGCGGGGGTGCGCCCGCTCTTTTTTTTTCCTCCCGGCCCCGCTCTCGGTCCTCGGGAAGGTACTCCCCTCGATCACCGAGATTTGCCGCCGCTCGGTCGCAAGGTGGACGGCGCCCCCGCGGAGACGAGAGGCGCTTGCTGGCAATTAACGGGGGAGTCGTCCGCCGGCTCCTCGGGAACAATGGCCCGGGCGGCTGCGGGAGGGAAGACGGATCGGCGGATCGGCCATCGGGCAGCCGCTCGTCGCAATTAGTTGGCTCTCCGGTGGGCGGGCGGCCCTCGCTTCCGCCGCGCGGAGGTGCAGCGGAAGGGGCGCAGTGACGGGGATCGATGTGCGCCGAGGTGCGCCCGCGGCTTCTCAGGTGTCGGGGGGCCCGCGTCACCTTGCCGCCCACGCCCGCGGTGCCCTTCGCAGCTTGCCGGGGGATCCTGGCCAGGATCCCGAGAACGGGGACGACGGCGCGCGTACCCCGCGGGGACAATGAGACGGGGCTCCCGCGGCTTTTTGCCGGCCCGCGCGCACACGCCGCTTTATGGCGCGTGAAATTGGACCGCGCGGCACCTGTGCCCCCGCGGCTCCGATTAAACGCCGGCGCTGCGATCGCGGCCCCCGCCCTTTGCGGCTGCTTGGCCCGCCCCGGGCAAAAAACCCATATCGCCCGGCTCGTTCGACTCAATCCTCGGGGCCGTTCCTGCATCCGCCGGCCTCTCCCCGCCGACTTCGCGGCGACTTCGCCACTTAATTGCCTCGCGATCGAGGCGGATCGACGGGCCGCTGTCGGTTAGTCCTCCAAACAAGTGTAACAAAAGTTGTAAACGTCCCCGGGCTCGAGCAACTTCCACCCGTGCTTTTATCATTAAAACTTTTTTCTCCTTTCTGTAATGAGAATATCGAATACCGCCTTACATACAAAGTCTTATTTGATTTTGCCTGTAATGTAATCGAGTATATATATATACGCGCCAGGAAGTGCCATTACGTCTTATTAAACGCAAGCAATTTCCTCGATAATTATTTGTCTTCTTGAGTAAAGCGGCAGAGGTGATGTCATGGAGTAGTAGGCTTACCAAACGTGCGAAATAGAATAGTTATCTCCAGATAAGCAAAGTTATTCCAAGAACAGTCCGCCAACTTCTTCCCATTCAATTTCATCCTGGCGCATATTATAATGATAGACTTATGCTCTTGCGTAAGAAATGTTTGAATTTGAATATTAGTCGTAATTTCAATCAAATGTTTTGTGAAATTATAGTTCCTTCTTGGTAATTGGCGGCGACTCGCCAAGGTACAAGTGAAAGAAGACTTCGGCATTGTTGAGAGCGGAGCTCTGGCGGCTAGGTCCACCGGGCCGCGTGCTCGAAGGCAGTCCGCGGGAGGGGGGAGAAAAGGGATCGGCTGGGAAGAGCGCGATAAGGCGGCGAGATGGCCTCCTCCGCAGAGCCAGGGCCCGGTAGACAAAGCGGCGTGCGCCGAGGCAAAAAGAAAGGCAGGAGGAAAGCCGAGCACCTGCCGATGGCCGGCAGATGTTGCGAGCGGCCCCGTCGCCGGCGAGGAAAGCCGAGGGGGCTTCTCCGCTATGGCGGGGGAGCCGATGCTACCTCGTTACCGGCCGATCGATCGCCGCGCCCTGCCCTGCATAATTGAAGCCGGCCCGTCAGGGCGCCCAGGGCCACGCCCGATCAAAACCCCCCCGCTTGTGACTCTTGGCCGCTCCGAGGTGTCGGAGTGCAGCCGATCCTTCGGTGCGCCGGTCACTCGGCCAGAGTCGCGCGGCCCGATCAAAATAGACCCCGGAGGTCGTCCGGCATCTTATTAGCCAATTATCTCCCGGGGCCGCCGCGCCCGGCAGCCGGCTATAAATACTTGGGGGAAGGCCGCGGGGGGAGCTTCCCCGAAGGGAAGAAAAGGGACCCGGCCGAAATAGACGCGCTTATCGCCGGCCGCGTCCCCGGCCTCGAAAAAAGGAGCGGCGGCTGCTCGCGCGCCGATTAAAATTCCAGAACAATCGATTCCGTTCCCGCGCAATAAAGCCGGGCGGAGGTTGACGAACCCGCGGCGACGCCGGCCGCCGCTCGCTTTCTACCTGCTCTTTTCAGCCGGCCCGATGACAGAGGCAAATCGCCGCCGCTGCTGCGCCGCCGCCGCTTTATTTCGGTATACGCTCGGGCGCCGTCGGCAGCCCCGCCAGCCGAGAGCCGTTAGCCGACGCCACCAAAGCCGCGGATCACTCGCCGCGACGCTGCATTTGCCGCACTTTACGATCGCCCCGGGCCGCGCCCACTCCGCCCGCTCCTCGCTTTTTCAACCCCGCGCTCGCGATCGCAGCCCTCGCGAGCCCTCCTCGTCTCTTCGGTTCATTATCTCCCAACCGAATGTTGGAAATAATTAAACGCAGACATGGAATACTTTACATTTTCCAAAGGATTAGTCATTTGAAAGCAGTCTAATCGCTCATTAGACTGGCTGTTTTCGTAAAATTTGCCGGAAAGTGCATAATTGACGTGCATGTACAAATGCAAATACATTGTTTGTTTTGCTTGTATTCTCAACACTCTAGATATGTACATGTTGAATACACATTGAAAAAATAACCGAAAATCCCAACTTAACCATTTTTTAAAACCATTACTTAAAAAGGTAAACAATTTTATCATAAAATATTCTTTTGTCACGCGTTCAGCTTCGACCGTCAACGCAACCAAAGATCATGCTTTTATCTTCGATGAAGAATGTCCGTCGCATAACATACTACTGTGCAGGATTCACGTTAAAGGGAAACATTAGCATACTATTAGAATACTCATGCATCTCGGCGAGATTATGTAAATGCGACGGTCATTCCGATACTTGATGACTCTGTCAAATCATTTGTAATAATTAAGTAACGATTTTACTTCTTTTCCATTGATAAATGTCAACTCGAGAGAATAATGCACGTCGGACCTCTGTAATTATAGTAAACGAGGTTAAAAAAAGTTGATTGAAACAATCTTTTATACGCAGCAAATTTCTCTAAAATTTAATCTTTCGAAGTAACTATAAATAAAGTGAATTATCATTATTAGTTGGATGGCGGTCTACAAAAAAAAGTAGGGAACGAGGGGAAACCACAATGGTAACGAGTGTAGTAGCGGCGCTTGGTTTATTAACTCGCTTTCGAATTCGTTAACGAGGCAAAGTTTGCACCGAGCATGAAGGAAAGCAATCGTCCAATTGGACGTCTGGTACGCATCACTTGTAAATTCGCGGGGGAAATCCTGCTGATCCGAGAACACGTCATGCTTCAAATGGGATTGCCAGCCGGGACATCGCATTGCCAAAGTCGAAAGGAGCACCGAGCTAAACGAAGTTTGATTCCTGCCGTTTGCCAGGTGAGCACCGGGGCCTGTGTACCTTTAATGAAATCGTGTACCCGGCACACGTATATATATATCGGACCTCGGAAGGTTAACGCTTCTTTTCGCGCGCTTATGTATGTAGCTGCCGAGTGGGAAAAAGAAACGCGGGCTGCCTTTTCTTTTTCAACTTTTTTCGACCGCACGCTTCTGATTTTGTTTTGTTTCTTTTTTGTCAGCCATGGGTACAAGGCTCATATTGCGGCGCTTAATCGTCTTATGGCTCCTTGGAGGCGCTTTCCCCGGAGGCGGGAGGTCGCAATCACAGGTGGATGACGGGGCGATATACCGGCGAGTCGAGGATCGCCGTGACAAGAGGCAGCCCGCGAAACGGGAGGAAATAACGACCGGGGGCGGGTAGAAGGCGCGGGGTGGGCTCTGATCGCGCGGCTTGGCCGCACTTACGCCCGGGCCGTTTGCTCTCGCTCTTTTTTTCCTCGGTTCGGCGGGCGCGCGGCGAAGACGCCCGGAATATAACAGGGATCAGCGATCCGCGGCCCACTGCGCCCATAACAGCGCGGCGCGCGATTTCGGCAAGGCCTAGCTCGGCCGAGAGCCGAGGATCCCCTGGAATTCCCGCGCGGGCCTACTTTTAGACCAGGCCGCGTTTCACAACTTCGCTTGCGTCTACCCGATGTTTTTATAGCTCCTGCGGTTAACGCGCCCCGCTAAATCCAACCTAAATCTGCCAGGAATTTCACTCGCTGGCGATATTAATAAGGAAAATTCAAGTGCCGGCGGCCTGTAGCCGCTCGAGCTGCAGGAGAGCAATTTTACACGAGTTATTCCAATAGGCCGCATGGACCACCTCGTCCTCCCTGTGATCCTGGTGCAATCATTGGCCGTATTATTTAACAAATTGCAGCCTCCGAAAGGCCCTCCTAAAATCTTAATGAATACGAGGCGAAATTTTGTTGTCACGCCTGCCTATAAAAAGCCGGATGAATTATAGGCATGATTAAATTCTAATAGCCTTAATCTACGGACAGCCTTAGTTCGAGCGGCCATTTTCCGCATCGATCTATTACCCTCCATTCTAGAACTGTGATAAATAATAAGCTCGCTAGTTACGATGGAATATAAGGAGGATATTTTGACGCGAGAGTGGAGATTCTACCGTTCTGCCAATAGAATCGGATGAGCCAGTGAAGGGGGAGAAACGTTTGAGCGGAGTCGAAAGCCAAAAGGACAGAGGCGCAGATAGCCCGATTCGATAAGAAACCAAGAGCGAGAAGGCGAGTTCCATTAAAGCGGAATTCTATAAGAAACGGCGAGAAGTCGGGGGTTTTTTCAGGTCAACCGGACAATTTGCGTCTGGGAGCAAGTTGCGCCGCGGTATAGGCGAGCACCGGGGAAGCGGCCTCGGGAAAGAGATCGGCCGATCGGCGAGGAGGCTCGGCGCCCGCGGGGTGAAAAGAAAGGCCCTTGGGTAACGGGGCCCCGGGCCCCTGGCAAGGTGCACCTCGCGGTGACAAGCGCCAGCCGAGCGTGGACGTCCCGAGTCCCGCGGGATGAGCCGACGGGGACGGCCGCAGCCTCGTTAGCATGCGGCCGCGAGTGGCCGTCCCTTGCGCCATCGGCTCCGCGAGGCTGCCATTGTTTCTGGGATTGTGTTGCCGCGCGCCGGCGAACAATGCGCTCTTAAATTTCATAATTGCCCGGGGGGGGAAATTTAAGGCCCGCGCGGAGCCCGGCCGGCCCCATTGTTGCCGCGCGGGAACGCTCGGGCTTTCCCCCCCACCCTCACCTCTTTCTTTTCACCTCTTCGCGGAAGATCGCGAGGTACCCGCGCTCCGGAGCACACTCGCTAAGCAAATAAACTGGGAGATAAACTCCCGCGCGCACCTGTGAGCCGCCGCGGGAGGAGAACCGCAGCCGGCCGCTGATTTCGTTCGCTCGATTCTCCCGCTCGCCCCGGAACTCGATAAGGCCTATATGTATAACTGTAGATCTCCCGGTTTTTGCGGCCTAATTGAAGTATCGCGGGCGCGCACAATTGGGGCGGGAGGGTGGGGGGGACAATGTTATAAACTGGAAAATAATTAGACTAGGCGCTCGGCAAGGAGATACGTCCCAGCGGTAGCCCGCCGGCTAACGGGATCCCCGAGAGGATCCGGTAACGAGGCAGGAAGCGGGCGCAAAGTGTTTCATCCATGCGCGACATGAGTTACAATTATTGTTATTACAAAGTGCGCTCGGGAAAATCGAAGCGCATACCTCGGCCGGCTAAGTACATTATCCGATCTCGCGGCGAGAGCTCTATTACGTAGCCGGAGTATCTAAATCGAATCCCTCCGCCGGGTCTTTTTCCTACCTTGTTCGCCGAGTCGAGATCTTCGGCTACCAGATAATAACGAAGAATCTCGATTTCGACACAAGCGGGGGATAATTTATCGGTGCAAAAAACAAGTAAGGCAGTCGTTAGCCAGTTGATATTACGTGTCCGCTAACATCCTGCTCTCGCCCAGGTCCTTATCGGGCCAACGCTCGCAATTATGGCCGAGCATTGGCAATTTACGATAAAGTTTACGCGGCGTAAAGCCAGTTGAAATTTTGACGAGCGAAATTTGTTGCCCTCCCGTTATCGCGCGGCGCCGCTGAGCAGCTCGCGTGCGCGAATCGAGTGCATAAATCCGGCGACACGAGGCGGCTCTAGTTAGCCCGATAAATTTCCGGGATCAAGATGAAGGATACGCCCGCGCGGGCCCGGGCCGCCGCGCAAAAAGCCCCGCCGCCGGCAGGCCTCGCTGCCAAGGAGGGCCGGTACGAGGAAAAGAAAAAAAAGGACCGAGGCGTGGGCTAGTTTTGGCAGCGATCGCCGGGGAGATTGGCGGCCGCGCGAGTTGCGCGGAAATCCGTCGCCTACGACGAGCCCGCGGACGACGTGCGTGGGCCCCCCGAGCCTGTTGAATCATAATGCAATAATGCGCGCGCGAGCGCGCCTCCACCGCGTGGACGGGACGCTTTTATCCTTACGTAATGGTGGATATGACGAGGCCTCGCTCCTCCGCGGCCCTCCCCCTCTGCTTTGACTTTCAGATCGGGATTCTTTGGAGGCCGGCCGACGAGGCGCCTCCCCCGGAGGAGAGCTTTTTTCCCCGGGGGGGGCGCTTATACCCGGGGCACCGGGCGACGAGCCGCGGGCGGGGCCGGCGCCGACTCACCCGAAGCTCGGTCGCGCCCACCGATGCGTACACGCGCTCGAGATCCGAGGGGGCGATTAGGAGCCGAGGAGGAGCCGCGGCATCGAAGCCGCACTGGATGCACCCATCGTGGGATCTAGCGCGACCCCGGGGCAGCGGCTTCCTCTCCTCGGGGGAACAATGGCCCCGGGGCGATATCCTGGGGATCGCGAGAGCTTCCGAAGCCGAGGGCCGCTAGCGGGCTTCCGAGCGAACTCCGCGGGTCGGAGGGCCGAGGGCGCGCACCTGGGGCCGGGCTCGATCGATCGCGGGCCGACGAGGCGAATTCGGCTTCGGGGAACCGGGTGACTCCGCCCGGGGGTCACGCGCTCGCGCCCACGCGCCCTGTCACGCGGCTCTGCCGAGGGCGCCGTGCCCGCGGGCCCATTGTTCGCCTCGACTCGCCCGCGGCCCTTTCTTCCTGCCCCCCCGGCGCTGCCTCGAGAGAGAGAGAGAGAGAGAGCGCGACCAATCGACCTCTGGCCCGGTGTATGTGCAGCCGACGGCCGACGCCTCCTTCTCACCCCGCAGCGAGCGCGCGAGTCCACGAATATGTATATACGAACGTGCATGCGTATACAAGGATTATGCAGGTAACGTACTTTATTCAACCTTATTTCTCCAACTGTAAATGCATTATGCTTATCTGCCACTTTTTACCGGTGCACTTTGGTATAAGCACGAGCGGCCGAGCTCTCGCATGTTAATATCAAGCTTAATTATCATGGAAAATAGGCGCTTTAATTTACTGCGACAGTTTTAGAAAAATATGAGAGCGCCGGGGAAAGGTGCAAATCGAGGCAGTTATGCGTACCACTCGCCATGAGGGTACATGGTAACAACTGTATTCTCCAGCTCCCTCCCCCCCGTTACTGTACTTTGGAAATTTAGTTACGGGCGCAGCTGGAGCGTCTCCTTATAAGCAGATACCGAGATACTCCCACGGGAGCGTGGAGAAACAGGCGCTGGATGAGCCAGCGCTTCCTCGGGATTACCTGGCCCCAATTCTACGCCCGATTCCGCGATGTGGGTCACTCCTCGGATACGCGAGACTTTGATTTGCAACGGGACGCGACACAAAGCCTGCATCGGGACACGTACGCTCATATTGGGACACGCGGAAAAAAAAGAGGAGGCAGGACGGGAAGGCTCGAATTGCCCAAGTGCAGGCGCATTACGTACCCTGGCGTTATTTGTCTTTTATCTTTTTTTTCCCCCCCCCCTGAAATCGCTGTATCTGACTTTCATCGCGGAGCGCAACGAGCCGGCGGCCGACCCTCGAAACTCAATATCGCAATGGCCGAGTGCCGGCGCAACGATTTCCTCTAGAAAGCGCCGAGACACCGTAAATTATCGTGCAACGTCCTCCCGGGGCGCGCGGCCCTGGCGGAAGCCACGAAAAGAAGACTCGAGTCCCTCCCCGGCGCGGCCCTCGCGTTCGCCGTAGCCAAGGAGAGCCGTCGGCCGAAAGGGTGCAGCCAGCGGACGGCCTCGCGAGGATGATTCACCGGTTTACGGCGGCGGCACGCGCCCCACGGAGGCGCGCTTCCGTGCGGGCCAGTGGCGCTCATACTCGCACAACCGCGGCCTTCTCCAAAAGGGCCCCTCGCACCGAACGGAGAGATCGGCTCGATCGGCGCCGGGCCCTCTTCGCGCCATCGGTTACCGTGCGCCGCGGGCTATTTCCGCGGGGCGCAAAAAAAGCACGGGGGGGGGCGCGCCGGCGTGTTTACCGTATAGCCGGGGCTCCGCTCGCGCGTTCGTCAATCCACGCGGCGGCGGCGGCGGCGGCGCTCCTGTCATTATATGGAAATAGTGCAGCGCCTAAAAATACGGAGCGGCTCGCGCCGCCCACGCGCCGCCCCTCCCGGGGCATACCGCGGCCAAGCGCTTTCCCCGCGAAAAAGGCGAAAAAGCGCCGGGCGGCGCGGCGGTAAATCACCGGGCGGACGCGCGAGAGCCGCCCAAGCCGATGACGGCTATATTTGCCGGGAGGCCCGGGCCCGAGGGCAGCGCTCTAGCGCCCGCCTCTCAAAGGGAAGCGGATGTACTTTCCCGCGCGCCCGGACCCCGACAAGTCCAGTTATTCTCCCATCATCTCCGAGCCGCTGGTTTTCCGACCTCGTCAATCCTTTACTGCCCCGATCAAATTTTCATTTGCAAAGTTTCCACCTCGACGAGTAAAAGTGAAACCATCAAAAGTTTTTGGCTTGTAAAAATGCAGAAGAATAGTCCGCCGGGTATAAGAAGAGCAAACAGACGGCCATTCAATTCGACGACCAACTTCTAAAGTGTTTATAAAAATAGGAAAAACAAATCAAACAATTTTCTCGGTTATAAGAGTGTAAAAAAGTTTATGTAAACCTAGCCTACATTTAAACTAGTTTATAGCCTGTAAAATGACTTTCGGAAGCAATTAGCATACATGGGTGAGCTGCGAAGGCTGTTCTAAACGTAACGTAATCGCACCGCGATTCGTATTCTCTCGGAGATACTTCTGTTGCGATAGGAGCGATAACAGCGCCTCATTTGTCTTATATAAACCTAGATTTTGAAAACGAAATCCAGACCGAATCCGCTCGCGATTATACTCGTCCCAGTTGCGAAGCGAAGGAACCTCGCGGTAAGCCGTTTGTCCCGGTTGCCTCGAGCCGAGGGCCCCCGGAGCCGAGGTGCGATTCCACGGCGGCGGCCGTACCACAAAGCGAAAGAGCGAAAGCTGCAACGAGGTCGCGGCACACCGAAGCTCGGGCTTTTTGTCTCGCTCGCCTTGGCGCTATATCCCCGTGGATGCAACGATCGTCTTATCGAGCGTGACCGTTCTGTACTACTTGTCGAGGCGCGAGGCAACGACTCCTGCACGCAAGACCGCGGGGCGGGGCCGCGAGAGTGGGGGGAGGGGGGCCGGAGGTCGCGTCGATCACCCGGCGCTCGGGGGAGTGGACGCCGGCGAAAAACCGGCGTGGCCCACGAGCGCCGCGTGCGTGGCGAACTCGATCCCCGTCCGCGGCCCTCTCGCCGATCGTCTTTCCCCCCCCGCGCGCCCCGCCCCGGATCCTCTCTGCGGCGGCTGCGGCTGCCGCGTCCCGCCGCGCGCCTCCTCCATCTCGATTTACGCTCCCGCTGCCGGGGCGAAGGACGGCCCCGGTGAGACGAGGGCCGCGGCACCCAGGACCAAAAAGACCGGGATGCTGAGAGAAACCGAGGGCTTTCTTCCGCCGACCGATCGACTAACGACCCACTAGATCGCCCCCCGGCTTATCCACCCGTAAGGGATTCACTTGGCCCTTCTCATCCCCATCCTCGCCTGCGCCCGTGTCTCACCCTACCCCAACTCTTAGAATTTATTGTTATCGACCTCTGCTCACTTTTACCTTTTACTACTGATACCATTTTCAAACTTGTCTTCGTGAACCAGACTCGTTCTACTGCAGCTTCAGTATACCTCCATGAGTTAACTTTCTCGAGAACCTTCTGTCAATGACTCTTCTTTTGCACTTGCAACATTTTAAATATGGCGCAAATGGAAATATAGTTGGTCAACTAATAATTAAGTCAGAATACTTTACTTTTTAATTATTATTTATCTATAGATTTATATTAGAAAATTTTATCGAGTATCTAACTTTTATTTCTTTTTCAATTTATTTCACAATTTATCTATTATCCTTATAAATTATTAATAATTTATCTTAGGATTTATCATAGATTTGAAAAACTGTGCGTGCTGTGTTAAATGTTGACACTATTTAATTAATGATAATGGAATATCCGAGCCTTACAACGTTTGTACAACGTATGTCAAGTCATACGATACATCATTATATAAAACCAGCATTATAACTGTTTATTACGTAAATATGATAAATGCCAAATGCTTTCCATTAACAAATAATAAAACAAAACAAACAAAAATCTCTGTAATTAAGAAGAAAGTGAAAATACTCATGAATGAGTACGTATGAAATTGATTGATGGGAAGTCATATATAAATGTACGTACAATTGCAAATAAATTTATATCCAGTTTATTGCACTTTTAGTTTACAATTGATTTTGAAAGAGCACATACACACTATTCGTCGAGCACGTAGTAGGCTTTAAATGTGGCGTGACTGAAAAGTGTACTGCCGAATTAATGAAATCAACCACTGCCAATAGAATACAAATGTAGCTAAATAGGATACCAACTCTATATAGAATGTTGCGATTATCGAAAGCTTTTCCTCCTTGACATACTGTTACTTTCAATTTTATATGGATAATTTTATTGCAGCCGTATAATGAATATAAATTATACGCCTAATAGAAGATATTATTTAATATAAAATCGATCCTGGTAAACTTTTCCACTCGACTTGCAGGCTGCGCAGACTGCGTAGTCTCGAATTTGCACGGAGCTGCAAGAGTTTCGAGGCAAAATGTCACGCAGCGATGCGACCCTCGCACCGAGGCCATTAAAAACTTTAGCGCATTCTCTTGTCTTTTTACCCTCGTTCCGATCCACGAATCAGATCCATTTAAATGTCACCGAGTGGTTTTCAACGTCTACTGGTCAGCTACGCCTCATGGGATTTAGAGACGAGATGCGCCTACAGAGGCCCTGGACGACAGGACTAAGAAAATTAGAAAAAAGCTACCGCGTAAGAACGAATTCAATTTTCGAATTGGATGAACGAATGCAAAATGATAAAACCATTTAGATGTACCACTCCGTTTTAATAAACGTCCGATATATCTTTGACAGATATATTTTTCATTTCTTAAGAGAGAAAATACTGCCAAGGCTTAAAGAAACGAAATCTATGTCGCGATCATTACCGAGTACTTCTAATGGGCAGCTTACAGATTGTCTGGCTAGGATCGAATTCGGTGAGCGGACAGTCTACCGGCAGCAACGCACCGCAAGTTAATAGCTAACGATGCCTGATAAAACAAATTGGCTTTTCTAGATAGAAATTCCGAGAAGAATATAAAATGTAAAAATAGCGACTGGTATTGAGTAGTCGAAAGCAAGTCTGTCGAAAGTTTACTAATGTGACACTGTGTCGAACGAGTTTGAAACAACAACATTATTGATTAATCTACAGTCCAGAAGTAATAATACAAATAAATAGATCTAGACTGTCGCAATAACCGTAATATAGAATAATAAGGCAAGGGCGTATGTTGAACTTAAATGTTCTTTAAACAAACACCAATGTAATTAGAAAACTGTATCAAAATGAGATGTGACCTTGAGTAGAGCCCGCATACGGTGGGGCAAGGAGTTGATTGAAAGGCAAGAAGAATGAGAAGTAATGAATTGGGAGCGATAGCTCGCAGCGATGACTTTCGTTGTCAAGCTAGTCGAGAATCCTCCAGCGGGGCCTGGTAGGACAGCGAGGAATAAATTTGACCAAAGGCGAGAGACGAAGAGAGGGCTTGGGTAACTAATGTACAGAGGCGTTTCGCAGGGGGAGGGCGACAGTGGGCAATAAGGAGGTTGCCTGGGCCCCAGGGCCCCGGGGGATTTACGTTATAATAGAAAGAAGTGGGAGGAGGAAGGCGGGCGGAGATGCAGTAAAAAGGGAGGAGAAGCCGAGAGGAACGATCGAGGCGGATCGGCGGGCGGAGAGCGAGGAGTCGGCAGAGTCTCGCTCGAGCGCGGCCGGCGCTTGCTCTTGCTCTTGCGGGGCCCCTCCCCTCTCGCGGATTCCTTTGTTTAATGCCTTATTGCGCGGTATTTTAGCGCGGCCGCGTCAGCGGCTCCCGAGGGCCGCCGGGAGCTTTTCCCCGGGGACGCGGCCACGGGAGTAGCGCCGACGGCCGGTGCCCGCGCCGCGCGACTTTCTCCTCCGGCCACAGGATGCATCCTCGCGTCGATCCTCGCGCGACTTCCCAAGGCCCCGGTTCGATTAGTCGATTTACATCGGCCGCCGGGGGGGGCTAATCGATCCCCCGGGCGCCGTTGGCCCGCGGGTTTTCCTAATCGAGCGCTCGCGAGGGGCCGGCATAAATTAGCTCCGGCCCGCGTGGGCGCGGCGCGGACTTACGAGCCGTCGCCGGCCGGCGTCCGTGTCGTAATGCGCGGATCGCGCGGCCACCCCGCGCTCTAATTAGTTCCTCCGGCGGATGAAAAATAAACGAGCCCGGGGGGGTAATTAAGGCGGGGCGTAGGACGTCCAGCTTTATATGGAGCCCCCGGCCGGTGAGACCGCGAGCGCCGGGGAAAAGTGAAGGGTAACGTACGAGGCCGCCGGCGCAGCCTAGCCCGTAAAGCCCGCTCAACTACGAGGATAAACCACCGGCCGAGTTGTAGAGCAACCGGCCAAATGACCTTTTACGCTTTAGCACACAAAGTCCGAGTGGCCGGCGGGCCTGGCGCGGATGCGGCGCCTCAATTCCCGCGCGCCCTCGCACCTCGGAAGGTATTCCCCCCGGCCGGGCTATCTGCCTGGCGAAGAATTCGCGGCGCGCGCCCGGTCGATGGGACGGATATTCTTGCCGCGCGGCCGGGAGCCTTCGGGCAGAGCCAAGGGCTGCCGGGGGAGAGGCGCCCGCGACGCCCGAGTGAGCGCCGGAGTCGCGACATGCCTCGTGGCACGTGGGCCCCGACGCAGCCGGCGGCTCCCCTCCGCGCACGCGCCTCCCGCCGGCTTTCCGTCTCGGAAGCTCCCTTGTACTTCCCGCACGTCCGCGGAGAGAATATCCAGAGCCGGGGGCCCCCGGCCCGCCTATATATCCGATCCTTCTCCGCTCCTCTAATTGCATTTCTAATTACAGGGATAATTGTGCGGCTGCCGGCTCGGGAGCCTGCGCGCGCTAAGCCGCAAGGGCCCTGAGTTATGGACCCGTGGAGACTAAAATTGGCCCTGCTCAAATGCTCATCAGGCCAATTGAACGCGAAAGAATCGCTCGGAAATTGGCGGGCAGCGAGAAAACCCCGCCAACTGCTCGCTCCTTTTTTCCCGCGTGCGCGCCAACTCGGGAGAGCCGACGAGCACGCGTATTGTTATTGACTAATTCAAACTGCTATCCTAGGGCCTTCCGTAGCTCCTCCAGAGAAAATAAACCTCTTGGCTCCTCTTTGTGGACGGGTAAACCAAACAGAGGAAAGAAAGACCGGGGACGCTTGGAGAAAAGTCAATATTTAAAAGGCCCCATGTGCCATTCTCTACTGTGCAGCAGGCCTTCTTTCCTCGGTACGTAACGGACGAGCCTCGGCCCTTGAATCGACCGCAGCGGCTCCCAGCAGCCGAGCCGCCGGCTTCCCCCGTTCTTCGAACGCGAGCGGCCGTGGATATCCGGCGGATATCCGTGCGCGCGGATCTTCCTCCTAGACGGCCCCTCGGGCTCACCGCCATTTTCCCGACGCAAGCGGGCCGGTCAACTCTTGCGGAGCAGCCTCCCGCGGGGGATGCGCTCCTCCTGCCGCGCCCCGCTGGATGACGCAGCGCCGGTCACTTCGAGTCCTTGGCCCGAGGTTCATTGGGCCACGGATGAAGAATGGACCGCGCCGGGCCGAGGGTCACGTTTCATTACTCGTCTCAATGGCTCCTCGGGATGCGAGATTTGCTCTTCCCAATTACTCTGCCGCATATAGGTGATTCGGCTTCGCAGGGGAGTTCTTCTGGATATCAAGGATGATTGATCTCCCTCTGTCTCCTGCGCTCCTCTTACTTCCTTCCCAAGATTTATTTACTATCAATATAATCTTTAAATCCCGATACGTTTGATAATTAATCAAGGGATACTGCAACTCCTGCTTTTGAATACAAAGCTTTTCTCTCAAAGTACGCCTAGTCAATCGTAGGAGCGAAAAGAGCAATCATCCTGCATGACAAGATCTTTTCCAACTGGATTCATTTGTAACATTTTCTTCCTCCGACCCTACCAAATCATCCAGTCTTTTCGTTTGTTAATTTTCGATTATAGCGAATTATCAGAAAACCAAATGAACGGTTTTTGTTCTAAAGAGCATAAATTTAGTGCAAAATGCAATGTAATTTTGTCGTGTAATAAGATGTATAATTAAACGGAAAATTGGTATCCTTAAATACTTTCAAGTAACCACGAAAAAGGACAAAAATATTATTACACGTTTATACATTGTGATTAAATCGGACAGATTCAAGATGATAAGCAAGAATCATAAAATGTAAGTTTAAATATCTACTTTGAATTTTTCCAACATGGAATATGAGTAAAGACATTTAACTAAGGAAACATGTTCAACTGAAAGTTTTTAATGACATTATGAAAGTCCAGTTTATTCAAACGAGGGACGAGTACGCAGACAATTTGCAAGCGCGCAAATTGAAATTCAAGATCTTAATTTAATCTTATTTTTTATCTGGCCCAGCCCGCATATAAATCACCGAAGAGCGACGTGTATAAATGCATGAAAAACTTGACGATGAAAAAGGAAATATTTGCGTCTACGCTTTATTTTTTCAACGGCTCTTTCGTCCCCATGTCCTTCGCGCGTATATTTTTAGATAAACGAAATGAACCGAGACCGAGATAGAGGGAAAGGAGCAGCAAGAGCCTCATAGCAGCCCGATAGAGGAGATGAAACACATGTGTTCGATTTATATAACTTATTATACACTGCAGCACAAAAATGATTTAGTCTGTGCAATCATGTATAATGAAAAGCACTCTTTTTAGTTCCCCAGTCAAATGAATGTAATGGCTTCAACATATATTTCTTTCTTCGATTCGAGTAAGACTCGTTTAAAATACTTTTATTTATTAGCCTTCTCTAATGGCCACTGATTGCAGAATATCATTAAACTGAGGACGATACGGATGATACAGTTCATAAATGCAAAGTTATAATAACATAAATATTTTACACATATCCTTTAACTAAAAATGTAATTTCTTTTTCAATCTGTGTATACTGTTTGCAGTTATTTATCCTGAGAATGATACTAATTAGGAAAATGGAACTGAGAATAACAAACAAAAGTTTGTACATTTACCGCATAAATATGGGTTGGAAAATCAATGGAAGAAAGCGCGATTTTTAAGTGTGCCCTTAGACTAAAATCGATAAAGATGACTTGGTTTAGGGAGATAAGAATTGCGTGTTTGACGTTTTGAGAGCTGACTAACCAAATCGTGATTGTATTTGTCGGTATTAATGCATAAGGTTAGAACCATTACTCGGTTTACGCAGTTTCTTGGATTAGTGATGATGCAATAAACCTAGAGAGCATTGCGGAGAGTACAGTTGCCATTCTGGCAAGGAAATAAAAAATGAAAAAATAATGGACTTTTCGTCAATCGCTGCTGCGCAAGCCAAGCGGATTGAGCGCGCATGCACGGAACGCCGGTATAGCTAATAATCGCTCTATCGCGCGGGCTTTCTTTTTATGTAAGCCTTGCCTGTTAATTACGGCAATTTGCAATATAATTAAGCGCACCGAAAAATCTCTAGCGAGATCGCTCTATTTATGATTAATTTATAACTCGCTTCTTCTTTTATAATGAACTTTTCTTTATTACATAAATCATTCAATATGTAGGGAGAAATGAAATAACGAAGGCGAGATAAACGGGCAATTGGAATCAATAAAAGAATTAAATTTCTAGTATACAGCTTGTGATTACAATCAAGCGGCAGCGGAATCCAAAGTAAGCCGCCATCGACGGTTTTAGTGGCAACGTGGCCAATAAATCATGGGGAAATCTCTAAATTTCACAAATCTCGGGAGATTTCGAATGGCACGCTTCAATTCCCCGAGCATCTCGCGTGAAACATCTATGACCCATTTACACGGGCGCAACTGGGTACGCTTAATTGCAGGGGATTCCACGAGATGCACGGATGAAAAGGTCCCGCGCCGCGCGAAAGCACCGCGGCACTACGTTACTTGTCGACCGGCGAGGAGGGCCAACTCCGCGATAGCTGCGCCTGGACCGGCGCACGCACGCGCGTTTAGCCGATAAGGCCGTACAAGGGCCCGTGCGGCGCGCGAGCGGCCCATTTAATGCGAGCTCCCGCGAGGAGTAATGGCGCCTGATGACACGGCGACTTTTCACCGCTAATGCCGCGGTGATTGCCCGATCGCGTGCTCGCCAGTTCTATGCCCATTTCCTCGACTGCCGCAGTGCAGCTCCGCCGTTTGGAGGTGCATTCACAGCGGCCCGATGAATCCTGCCCATCTGCCATCGGCGGTACCGCCGCTGCGCTCCGATGCCTAAATAATCCCCCAAGCTTATCAGGACAGCTTCGACCTAGCGGTCCGCGGGAGAACTTTTCCACCGGCTATCGATTCCAACATCAAATGCCTTTATTGAAGCCGAACTCTTCCTCTGCGCACAAGGAGACGCGGTGCTTTACATGCCAAATGTTTCCTCGGCGCGTATTCTAACATCCGCCAGAGATCCGAATGGCACTCACATTTGTAGCTAATGTAAAATGAAGCCAGCGAATCTACTTTTTTTTTTATTTGATTGCAAACGTTTTTATGCCGTTGAAATAATAAATATTTTAATGGTTTTCCAGTTTGTTCGAGTTGGCGCTTGTTGCAAATGGCTGGAGTCGAAATAGTCACGACCATGAAAGCAGTAAAAGACCATGTGCAAAGGGCTTAGTTTATGAAACGGAAAAAGTATAACGTGTGACACTTTGTGAACCGGTCTATTATGAGATACATAGTTACGGAAAAAACAGAGACTTAATAGCAGGTAATTGCTCGAGTAGAATAATTTACATTGGCGAAGAGTATACATTTAAGCCGAATGATTATCCTGATTGTTGCGAATTATTACATCTTAAACATCAATGTTGCTGTAAAAATGGCGAGTATTAAAACGGACAGCCTTGAAAGCGCATAATGAAAAATGGCCGGGCGCGCGGAAGAGGCAATAAATCCCAGGGAAAACAAGTATTACTCAGAAGCGATTGAAATTCTTGCGTCCTACACTTGGCCCGATGCAAATCACATTCAAACTAGGGGCATAAAACCTGCCCTACTCTATAACCGACAGGCTTGAAAGATCGACGCCGACAGCAACACTTCCGACGCTCGAAAGGTGTACCTTGTACCTCGGGAAAGTAGCCCACGCCTATTCATACTGCTGAAATCGAGTTTTTCCACCAACAAAAATTGGCTAATTCTTTTTTTTTTCTTCCCAAGGGGCCAGCAGTAAATCATGTTTCAGCGTACTTGCCGGGAAGAGCTGGGACAGGCCGGCAAGTCGGAGCCAGGGAGCGAGAGGGAAAAGAACGGCGCGGGTATTGCAAAGGAAGATCGGCAAAAAGAAAGTAGCTTGTATGCATGGCTGCATCCCGGAGTTCTGGAGCGCGCACCGGCTAGAGTCATTCGGTTCTCGCGCGGAAATGACGTCACGCGGAAGTCTTTACGCGGTCACATTCCTTGCGAGCGCTGAATGTACAATTAAACCATAAAGAATTAACTGTTAGGACTGCTCCCGAGGTCTGGCCCCTCGCGCCCCCACCCCCTCCCTTCGCCCCACTCGCGCGTTCTCTCGCCCTCTTCCCCTCGGCGTGCAATTTAATTTTACGCGAGTTTTATTCTTCGGGAAATGGGCAAAAATGCCCACGCACGCACGAGGGCCGGCCCGCGAGACGAGCTGCCTTTTACCGCCGGGGCACAGCGGCGGCGCCGGCGAATTATCTCCGTTCCGCGAGCGCACCCACTAGTGGGGCTTTTTGCGCCCGCCCCCCGCGTCCGTGTGCCACAATGAAAACTAATGGCTTTTCGATCCGTGAAATGTCGCGCGTCGCGCCGAGAAAAAGGATCGATCGGGCCGGCCCTTTGTCTCCCCCGCGCGCTCCCAAGCCTCACTCCTCCACAGCTGATACGGCGGTATAGCCGCGCGGCGCGAAGGCTATCTGGAAGGGCTATCGGGCCTCGTGGATTTCCACCGTGGGGACAGATGCAACTCATTAACGCTTAACGATTCCTGCAAGGGGAGAGCAGCCGAGCGGCAGCCGCGCCGACGCTTCCCTATTATAGCGACCTCGTTACGCGCCGCGCAACTATAAGCCCCTCGCGCGGCCCTACTTTTTCACGTACGCTGGACGAGGGCCGTCGAGGTAGTATCCCATCCTCGGGAGCGGCGGCCTTTGCGGAAGATCAATCACGCTCATTGATTTACATGCCGAGCGGAGCCTCTCCACTTAAGCTCCTGATGCGTTATTAAGTGTATCCGATTATTCGCATTAGCCGAGGAGATTATCCGGGCGCGGTAGGGCCGGCGACTCGAGGATTCGCGGGGTCGCGGGGGTGTGGGGTGGGGCAGGGGCGGCTCGATGGACTACTCACCTGGGGGCGGAGGGCCGCCGAGGTGGGCGTCGGGCGGTGGGCGTGGGAGCCTGGGGCCTGGGGGCTGGCCCGGGGGCGCTCCTCGCTGCGGCCCTGCACCGGGACACTGCGCGAGGTGCACGCGACGCGTGGGCGAGTCACTGATCGATCGGCGCGCTCGCCGTGGACATTCGCGCGGCGCGTCCGCTCCTCCCGGGCGATAGGGCGCTGCTCGACCTCTGGGCTTGCGACTCCTCGCGGCGGCGGCGGCGGCGGCACGGCACAATGCGAGCGGAGCGCGACTGGACGAGCGGGCGACGGCCGAGTGAATGGGCGGAGGAACCCGAGCCGCTCGCCGCCCGACTCCCGAGACGAGCAGCGCCCGCTCCTTTCTTCTTCTTCTTCCCGGCCCTCCTCCTCCTCCCTCCACCTCCGAGCCCCCCCCCGACCCCCCCCCCCGCCACCGGATGCCCCCGGCCCCGCTGCCCGCGAGCCCACCAATTCACTTTCCTCCATGGGACTTTGACTTTTCCGATCTTTATTGCCTCCGATGGATCGCCAGGCGATCGCGGAGCTTTCAGCCCCCGCGAGGCCCGCGGCCGAAGACGAACTACCACGTTCGCCTCCCGCGATTTCATTGCATTTCCAAATGTCAACATCCAGTCAAACGTCAAAACTTTTGTACCCTCCTACGAACCGAAATCCTATCTGTAAGTATTGATTACCATACTTATCACCGGCTAATGATGATTTTAGATGACTTTTACTAAACTGATGTATTAATTTTATGGATTTATAGCTCGACTTGATTGGTCAATTTAAATATCAGGCTATGCGGACATATTGAAGATTTGCTTTCTAAAATTTCTGTTTAATCGTGGATGCGAGAGATCCATCTTTAAGTCGGTAAAAAACATTAAGCGTAAACTGACTAAAAACTTGTTACCAAGGTTTAATAATATGAAAGATACCACATAATTATAACGAGTATGCTTATTATAAATGTACATGTAACTACATCCTCTAAAATTATACTGCTTTTAAATAGATAATGTAGTTGCTAACATAAATAATGAATGCCCCAAAAGTCATGTTCGGTATAATTAAAATGATTATCTCAACTGTTCAGTGACATTGTCTGTGCAAAAATAAACAGCATTTTACATTCGCCTCTAAAGAGTAAATAATTGATTTAAATAACAACGCTCCACATTCGCGGTAACTTGATTTACATTGTTCCAGTACAGTGGCAAAGAAAAGCTTGCCTCGAATATCCGCACATCCCAAGGATTTCACTCGTTTCTTAAGCTTCGAGTGTCGCGTAATATATTGTAGGTGTTAAGCCACAGATCATACTCCGTTTCAATGATACAATGACTCGAAGTAAAATAAGCTTTGGAAGCGGATTGTATCACAGCAGGCGTCTCGAAGGACCACCGGAGCGCTTGCCTCCCTCTACTACTCCCTTCTTCTCTCTCACTCGCCCGTATTAGTTCTGGCGTTCCGTAGGATCTCGTGCTCGGTCGTGCATGGAGCAACGGACCCCCGCAGCAGCAGGTCTACCACATGAAATATGGACCTCTGTCTTTCGTAAATGAGAAAAATTCGATCTGAAACTTTACTTATTGTATAGCTTCGCGAAAATAACTAACCCCGGCCTTCCCTATAAATTCGAGCAGCTCCGTGAAAAATCGGCTCGACCCGAGACTCGACCTTGGAGCGAGGACAGCCGAGGTAATCGATCGATATTCAAAGAAATGGCAATGATGTAAAAGGTTTTTGCCGCGCCAAAGCTGCTCGGGACCTAATAGATTTCATGACACTGTTTCAATGGAAATACTATTTTGCCAGTATAATTAGAAAAAGGAAGTTCGTGCATTGTCTCGCCAAGAAAATTTTTTGCTTGACCATTGACCATTTTAATGTGATCGTTGTGTTGCAAGGTCGCTTTTCTAAATATATTATTCTCCTTTTTAATGGAATAATGGGTCGGTTCAGTCTTTGAACATCATTTGCGAATTAACAGCAGGATAAAAAAATAAAACTATTCAAATAAATTTAAGAATAGAAATAGTGTTTACTTGTAATTAGAAAGGAAATCGATCATTTATTTGACTAATAGAATACGATGACTAACCCAAGCCTAAATAAAGAGCCATTTGTTCTTCTTGAAACAATACAATATTTTCTGAACATATTCAGAAATTTTTCGAAATAAGAACAATAAATTTGCCTTTTCATATTCAATCTTTCCCGTTATCAACGTTAATAGAGTTTAAACTAGGTAATCGACATTGTCTTCGCATAAAATCTATCCTGTTTTCTACAAACAAATAATTTCTTGTTCGTTAAATTATTTACAATAATCGCTTCGTTAAAATAAGAATTCGAACATGTGTGCAAAAACGACTAATTAAGATATTAATGTGTCTGACACAACCTGGAATACTCTACTGTTATGCAAGGAACAGGATTTATCTATACTTTTCTACAGTGCCTCGCGAGTTGAAGAATTGAATGATAATCAATAGCGATGGTAAAAGTATAGCGATAAGTTAGAAAAGCGAGAAGAAACGGATGTAACGCTTGAACCAATGCCGAGAAGCCCGGGGCAGCTGGTCGATGCGAAAGTGGCAAGGATTTTCTCTATTGTTGGTATTATGGACCGGGTGTCGTTCCGAGGTCGGTTCCGAGTTAAACTCGAGAGAAGTGAGGAGTTACCGAAGAGGATCGGTGACGCTAGGGAGTCGCGAGTGCCGCGAAAGCGCGCCGCTCCGTGTAATGAGCCAGGTCCGCTTTTGCGGGGCCGTTGTCTGGTGCACCTTTTAATTCTCTTTCCCGCTTAGCTTCCTTTTACTCGGAGCTTTCTCCCGGGACTCTACAATTTTATAGTAGCAGCTTTTTTACCCGTACGGGAAACAGAATTAACAACGATCGCTAATTGAAAGTTAATAGTTTCGTGATTACGGCGCGAGCGATGGGCGGCCGGTATTCCCGAGAGGGCAGACTCGATTAGGATTACTCGCGTCTAACTGGACGTTGCGCACTATATAGTCGCAGCTGGGCAAAGACCGAGAGCGACTAGCCGCTAACACCGCCTCGCGGATAAACGGCTAGCGGTCGATGATAGGTGCACCAGAAGCCTGAGCCATCCAACGTACTCTGCTACGAAACGGCAACCGCTTTTGTCGGTTAGCCTCCCGTGCCTTGAGCCTTCGTCTCACTTATCTCGCGGATAAAAGCGTAGAAAGTTGCACGAGCTACCGTTGATAATAACAAAGAACAAAGTAGTACGAGTCTCTTGATTTCGTGAATACCGAGAGTCATTCCTTTTATTTACTTTTATCAATTTTAAGAAGCTGACTATCCCATAAAGCGTGTCTTTACCTCCATTATAAGCGTAATGGTTACGATTCAAAATTTACAGTTGAAAGTGTAAAAAGTAACGAATGGTCAAAATGGAATTCGCTATGTTCTACATTAGCACCGCTAAAATGTGAATTTTACGCGCCGCTGCGTGCCTTCTTCATTTCCGTCTCCTCGGCTCCTTAAGTCCGCAGTTGGAATGAAGTGCTCAAAGGGCGCTATAAAGGAGAGACGTCTCGAGACGAATGATCCCGCGGACGTCGACTTAGTACTTTCTTTCCGCGACGAGGGAAGGACTAGACTCACGCTTGTTCGCTCTCCAGAAGCGCTCGAACTGAATCTTTCAATTTCAAACGAGTGCCTTTCCAGCTGGGCGAGCAGAAAATTTTCAGAACATTTGCGGAAACGCGACGTATGTTAATGGCGCACTCGACATTTCAAGAAACTGAGCCTGATCTCCGCCGAGCTCTCAACTCGACCCTAAGATCAAGATCAGACTATATATACTTTGAAAGTTTTGCGACTGTTCGACTGTGAAAGGAATCAAGCAGGAGTTATCTGCGATAGCCGAGGCGATATCTCGAAAGACCTCGCGAGTTCTAATGCGAGATTCAGTTTTTTTCGTTCGTTGGGCTATTGCATTACGATTGTTTGAGCAAGTTGCAATATGTAGATGTGAGTGTGATTGTAGAATTTTTGATAATCTAAACCATGCCCAAGTTGCGCCTTTCCGTGATAAGACTACTAGATAATGCGAAGCTTCTTTGAAAACATTTCCATGCTTCGACGTTTTGAGATTACATGGCTTTCCTATATACATAAATAAACTTATAGTAGTCTGCGGCATACACCAATAAATGCAACCCGGCTCTCTGGGTCATAAAATAGAAATTATGCTTTCAAATATAAGTATGTAATAGTCTTGCCTTTGTGCAAGACAGAGATTTAAAGAATATATTACTTAGTGTACCCTCATAACGGTTCTTCTCTTCACATAGATTTTCTCCAGTGAGATAACTGCACATATCGTCGATAAACATTCCATGATTCAATCGACATCGTTTAAATCAAATCTCTTCATTCCCTCAACTAAAGTTCCCATGCTGTACCAATAAAAAAGTACGTCTCCTATAATTAAATATTAATACTTTATCGTCAACGAGATTAACAATTGCACGTTAAACCAGTACCATTAATCTTAAGATACTATTATTGAAAACCTAAAAGAATCTAAAGAATTCAACTTGCGTATAAAATTCTTTGAAAAATTTCTTTATTGCGTCGTATAACTATGCATTGAAACCTCTCGTGAACATGACTCTTTACACCTTACGACGATAACTGCTCATTCATTCTCTCGTCTACAGCCCTTTTCGCTCGGCTCTTAGGTAGAAAAAAAAATAAAAAAAAAAAGAAGAATCGTATCAACTTTTCAGCGCGGAAACATGTGTACATGGGGTTTCGCCAGACTCTCAACGACGTAGGCGGCAGCTGCAGGAAAAGGGAAAAAAGAGCAAAGGCCGGGTAAGTAGTCGGTGGAGAATGAAGGACCTTGTGAGCTTACTCGAGCTTACGAGACCCTTCTGAGGTCGGCGGCACTGAAAAATGGTCGACGTGCCCGTTTCATATTCAGCTTTCAAGTAGCGGGCGCTAACTCGCGGACCGCTGCGGATTTTCGCTTTTTGCAAAGTACACGGGAGCGCCGAGCGCGTGAATCATCCGGCTGGGCGCGCGCGACTAAGTGCGACATTGTCCACATCCTTTATCAGAGGTCTCATTTCTTTAATTAATTTTTCTTACATTAATTAGAAAAGGAGAGTAGTTAAACTAATACCTAAATGGAGGTACGAATTCGATTTAAAAATTACGCTTGCCTTTCCAAGCTAGTGAACATTCACTCGAGATACCTAATGAATAATTATTAGTTAAAAAAATGTTATAGCCTGTAATCATTAGGAAAACTTTTTCTAAACGTTTATGACTTGACGCGGAATAAAATGGAAGCATGCAAAATTGATTTGGAAAATACATAAGTCAAATGAGTTGCGCGGCCAACACTTTTTCCCTCTCCCTTCGTTTCGATTCTAGATCAGCAGAACGCGCCATTACCTAAGCGCTTTTTCTTCCCGAACCAATCGAAGCCAGCTAAACGCGAGCCCCACCATTCGCGGGAAAGCATTCAGGGCCATTCCCCCGATTCCACTGCTGCTTGGCTGCGGCGGCAGCGCTCGCTCGGTGTAAAAAGCGGAATCGACGAGTGGTGCCGCCTCGAAAAAGCGAAATCGAATACGACGCCGACAATGGGGTGGACGACGAGACGCAACTCGACCATCCCTCCCCGCCCCTTCCCCGAAAGCCCCTAAACCATTCGGTACAGCAGCAAAAGGCCCGCTCGGCGACGGCACGTGCCGCGCCTCCTCTCCCGCTCTCAAACTCGTATGAATTCCGCCTCGTTAATTGGGCTGCCGCCGGGCTCGAGCCTTCGACCCTCAAAGCTCCTGCTTACGCTCGCGCTTTTCTCCCGTGAGAACGGCTGACTTCACACTGCCGTTACCGATGTGCGTGAAGCTCTGTGAGAAAACAAGGGTTCGGTCCTACGGTATCTACATTCGTCTACTCTGCAGAAAAAACAATTTTTCTTTCTCAACCGACACGTACACACAATATACGAATGAACAACCAAACTTAAAGGGCAAAATATTATTGCTGGCTTACACAGTTTCAAAATTCAAATTATTAATTGAAATTATTTATCTTTTGGATATTTATCTCATGGATTATAAATAAGTTTTAACGATCCATCGATATGCACGGAATAACATATGGAAATCTTAATATAAGGTACAGACGAAATAAAATACTTGTAACCCAAGATCTCCGGAGTTTTAAATTTAGAATAGGGATACAGAAGATTACATGGTTCAACTTATCAGAGTAAAAGGGTGTGCTCACCCACAAACGTCTCTCTTCTCACTTAAGCTCAGCTTCCCCGACATCTGCCTGAATGCATATGACCCCCGGTGCCAGTTACCAGCGAATGGGTTATGGGTTAAAGAGAGTGCGGAAAAACGCCAGACAATGTGAAGCAGGGGGAGACTAATTCTCGCAAGAGCGACGCGTGCCGCTGGCATAATCGTGAGCTTGTCTGGGGCAGGCTGAGGCAGACTAGAACAGGGCGCGAGCACTTCCCTCCATTACTAGGCTCGAATCCAGTTTAATTGGGGGCTACCGAATGAAGTGCAGTCCGCATCTCCCGTCGCTTTGATAAATTAACGGCGATTCCATTTGCATTAGCTAAGGAGTATGACATCAAGTTTGCAGCGCCGTCCATCTATTGTTTTACGAATGGTTCGGTTGTGAATGTCAATCCTTAGATTAACTGATAATTCTTATTAAAGTTGTACATTTAAATTTTAAACTTCAATAATATTAATAACGATAAAAAATATTTTTAACGGTATAATTGGAAATAGCAGTACATATAACGTGCTATTAATAAATTCTCGTATAATTTTCCATAAAATGTTTGATTCGAGAGGATTGATTTTAATTTTAATCAGCCGATATTAATAAAATGTATAATTTTTATAGTGAAACTTTTACTAGATACTTTGTAGATAAAACTTTATGAAAGGCATTCGATGGTTTAGTGAGAATTTACTGGAAAAAATTTAGAAAGATTAGCCATTTAATGATGACGTAACATTTGGATCAATTATTTTCCACGAGATTATCACAGGCAATTAAATATGGAAAGATTGATGAAAGGTAAACCAAGTGACTAAGGAAATATCTTCTTCGTTGGCGAACATGGCTTAGGTATTCGCTTCGGAACATCCGTCCCTGGGTTACGAAACAGAGCGTAACAATGCCGCGAAGAACCGCTGGCTAGGTTCACGATTTCCTGCCAACTAGACGGGGATCTCGGCTCTTAACGATAAACGACCCGACGCTCAGCGAGCAGCAGCAGCGGCGGCAGCAGCACCACCAGCTCGCGTCTAGCGGAAATTTCTTTATTCCAGATAGCGAGACGCGGGAGAATGGGGAAGCAAAGTCCTAACCTCAAGCATCTCAAAAACTCGAGACTCTGCGGTGTAACAAAATTTTCTTGCGATCCCTCCGCGGCGCGCCATGTAAAAAGCGTCATTCGCTGCGAGGGAACGACTTGGCCTCACCGGATAGCAAAGCAGATTATTGCTCCGGGTTATATACAGCGACCGAAATGCGCTCCTGCTGCCCCTGCAATATAACCATTCTATTCCCTCGAGTATCACTTAGTTATATGAACCACCCATTGGATGCAAATTTATCTATTTTGCCTTAAGCAAGTGTAATCTCAATGATGCTTTTTATCAGAATAAAAGATTACATACTTCAGTCTAAGAAAATGTTTTGTAGAAAAGTTATACTCACGTTGATTGGAGCAAACGTATTCGTACAACAGTGAGGCAACAATGTCGTCGGTAGCTCGGTCCCAAAATCCATCACAGGCTATTACGAGGAAATCTTCGCTGCCGTCAAGTTCTATTTTCCTTATGTCAGGCTCTTCCGAAACGTAGGGCTTGTGACTCCAGTCTCCTGCAAATGCATCGTGTGATTAACAACAGGCACTTATCTTGTCAAGTTATTGGCGCGTGATGCGGTGAAAGCATTTAAAAATAAAATTTCAGGAAACAATGATTAAATTACACGATTCATTAACAACGCACCCAAAAGTTGGAATAAACTGGAATTATAGTTTTAATATAAAACTATGAAATTGAAAAAATTGGAAAATAATAAGCGACTAGAATAACTCGATTGGGTGGAAGACTCGACAATGGATATCATCGTAAACGAAAAAGATCAGAGTCTGTAGAGCATCTGGGCCTTTGAGTCCGCTTGCGAGAGGAATGCGTACGCAAACAGTTATCCGCAAAAGGAGCCGGGGAGCTGCACGCAAGACGTGCTGCGCGCGTAGGTACACGTGTACGTCTGGGGGCGGGCGTCCGTACCGGCTCGTACAATTAAAATTAATGAACTAATTAAAGGAATGCGCGAGTGCGAGGTGGTTCATTTGAATAATGGCGCCGAACTAGCGCGGGCACTTCCGGCTATTATGCAGCGCGCTGGGCAGTTAGTGCTCGGCTCCGCTCCGCGGGCCCTCGAATCTATAACCAATGCCCGCTCAGCGGGAGTGCGCGCATGTTCGATATGCCTACGCCCGCGCCAGAGCCGCGCCGCCCCGACAATTGAACCGGTCCGAGTAGCCGCCGCGGACGGATCGCCAGGATCCTCCCGCGAGCCGTTACACGGCGCGCAATCGCGAACTATCGGCAGCTTCGGGTAATAACCGCTCGCGTAACGATGCGAGTTACGTGGGCGGAGGCCCGAGTGTCGATGGCCCGAGGCCGCCAATAGAATGATCTCGAGCACGGCGGCGCAACTCTCTGCTGAGTTCTCTGCCGCTGGCATCTGACGCGCTCTCGTTAGCGCATTATCACATCAGCGGCTCCCCTAACTCCTCCCGCACCGCTTCTTCGATTACTTATGCAGTCTAGCGCCGCGCTACAGTTTGCCCGTGACGAGTGTAAGGGCTACTTTCAAGAATGCTAATTATTTGTGCTTTGCCTCTGGCAGTTCATTAACCTTTGATCACGGATAATCACTAGAAGCTTAACACGATTTATAATAATAATTGCCGCTTTTGACCTTTTCTCTTATGCTGCTGAACTTGAAAAATTCGCTTCCTGATGCTTTTATTTTTTTTTCTTCAAGACACTATCCATTTTCCAAGTCATACGATGGATATTGTCGAAACTACCCTGATAGACGATTAACTAATTTTGGAGGTTAACAAGCTAATCAAATGGACTCTTTAAATTAATAAAAGTAACGCATAGTTGTAATGCAAGTTATAAAGAATGGTTATAATATATTTCATTGAGTTTTAACTAATACATGTACGAAATTTAATTCACCTCCTCGAAATCAGTTTGATAAACTAAAAAGTTAGATGCAAATCTGGTAACGATTCTACCACAGTATAGATAAAAACTGAAAGTAGCCGCGTTTAACGGACTCATGCCACGGAGTTATAAAGACCAAAAAATAAAGTTTAAACTGTGATATAGGTTTGACAGTGAGAATACGACGGCACGTAAAATTGTTTCAACCGACTAAAAGGAACCATGATCATGATGCAACAATGCGTAGGGAATTTTTCGTACTCCTGAAGTCATAGGGCAACGCTTTACGTAAAGTTCATGTACCACAATAGCACAAATAATGGCTCCAATGCCAAATTCAACTTTTATCTATAGCGAAAACAGTATTTAACTATCAACAGACGATTAATTCGAGTGTTAAATCCATTCTTAAATAAATTAAATCTTATTAACAATATCTACAGAGAAAATTTTTTGTTTTTTAAAACTGTATTCTAGTTAAATATTAAGTTAATTAATTTAAAAAATATTGACTTTCAAACAATAAAGAGAATTAAGCTAGGCTACTATTAGTAATAAATTATGACAGTTCGAATTTTTTACAAATGAAAAGTCCAATCTATGATCTACTATCTGAGAGTAATAGAGGAATCTGTATTATCTTTCAATGTAGGTAAGTGAAGAAATGTTTATTTTATACGTTTTCCTCTGTATAAAATATTTTAAATACAAATAAATTCAACTAATAAATTGAAATATTTAAAATTGAATATTTCATAATTATAACTTATAACCTATATCACAGACTGAAGCTTGAAAAATTTAGTTAAAATCAAATTATTTATAACGAAATATTAAGATCATTTACATCATGCAGTTTGCAAATATATTTAATCATAAAATGAAAATAATGTCGTTAAGTGTTAAGAATCATTAGTGCAAATATTGAAATAAGAATAATAGAATATCAATAGATTGCCAAAACCTTTTAAATTTTAAGAATTCTAAGCTGCAATTTCTGAAAACTTTTGATGAATTATTTTATGTAATTTGTTACTTAAATACAAATTATTTTATTTTATTAATGATTTTTATTAATATAACTTATATTGAAACTGATTCAAAAACACTTAATATTTATGAATAAACTAAATAGAAAATTCACAATCTTCCAATTTTTGTAAAAGAACTATTACAAAAAAATACGTTAAAAATACGTAAAACTACAACTTCGGTAGAAGTTTGCGAAAACAATCAATACAAAATCTTAACCATGACGCCATCTACTGGCGACTTGAGACTGTAACAAAGGCAGCTACGTGAACTGTCATTATTGTATACTGCTACGCGACAGTGTGCACTGTGTTATGCAGAGAAAAGGCACTGATACGGTTCATATAAACTAAATTCACACGGTAATTCAATCTGACTTAATCTACTAAATATTCGTAAGTATTCATGTGTACAACACTAAGTGCAATTTTTTCTGAGGCTATGCGAATGGCGATAGATGAGCATAAAACAACGTTTCTTGACTAAACACCTGTAGACAGTCGGAGTTCAGCCATATTAAATACCGAAAGTTTTTTTATAAAATCCTAAATGGAGTAATGTGTGGTCGTTTTTATTCTTTATACTTATTTTATATAAACTCATTAGTTTTTTTTCTATGCGGGTAATGACGTTTATAATATAAGATTATTCGTAATAATAAATATAAAAAAAAAATATCTCTTGATCGATAATTTTTTTTCGAAATGTCGTTTAATAACGTTTAGTTTCGCATTTATAAAATTATATGTTTACACTACACTTTACATATTACTATGTATTAAGATAAAAAATACAACTTACCTAGAGATCTTGAAACATTTAAAATACCATTGACCCTCCACACAGCATAAAAGACCACTTGTCCTCCCAATAATTCTATCCTTTCTTTTTCATCCTAGGATAAATTTAAAATTTAGTTTTATTACATCATTATTTAGATATATACTATTTAAACGTTATAGTTAAATATAAATGTTAAATATAATTAAAATTCTAATCATATTAAGATTTTTTAAAGATGTTTTTTAAAAAAATCAAATAATAATCAAATTATCTAACTTGAATCTATCAATTTACGCATTCAGTTGTTATTTAAATATCAAATTAAAAACTCAAGTAATAAATAAAATTGTTAGTACATTAAGTATATATAATGTATGCAAAAAGAAATAGAATTTTAGACGACAAATATTTACTAAAATTTAAAGATTATGAAGACTATTTAGAATCCTTTATAACATCTAGAGATCTGTTTCATTTACGAAGCAAAGCTTTATCGCGCCGAATTATTGAATTAGGTTATCATACGCCGGGTAATTTGGATCGAGAATCATTTTACCGCAGAGTTAAAACTGCTGAAAGATATTTATATCTTTCGGAAAATCCGTACATGTTATGTTCTGAGAATCTCGTTACAGATGATATTTTGTTACAAGAATTAGCACAACGCGAGAAATCCAATAGATTTGGAGAATTATATACAATAATATTTATAAGGCATGCTGCAAATACTCAATCTCAAATATCTGCATTTATCGATTACAACCATAGATTAACGGCGGAAGATTGGCGCCCATATTTTTCAAAAACAAAGCAAATAAAACCTATGAAATGTGATCTAGCATTTTATAGTTGGAAAACAGGATATTCAGTTTTGACTGAATCTCCTAATTTTAAGCCTATTATTGATAAAAAACATGGTCTAATATTTCAAAATACACACGATTCAAAACTGATACACATAGATCCTACATTAACTTCAGAAACTGATCCTGTGCGTATAACGCTTGAAAGTGATATATACGGACGCGTTGTTATTTATGATCACTATATTCAAAACGAAGAAGATGAAGATGAAGATGAAAATCAATAAAAAATATTGCGAACTTACAGGTCTTTCTGGCTTATGGGGAGCTGTAAGATTGATTCCTCTGCCATGTTTTATTAAAGCAGCTTGAGAATCTCCAGCCCAAGCAATATACAAAGTCTTATCATATAATAAAGCACATACAGCTGTAGCACCACTATTTTTTGTCTGAAACCATATTTAATATAATTATTAAATAATTTTACTCGTGTTTCGGAAAATATAAATTATTGAAAAATCTCTTACAACATCATTTTCTATAAATCTATTATCTGTAGTGTGAAAAGCATCGCGTAAGGCAAGTTCTGGTTCTAGTGGATAATATGGACTCTCTATTAAATACTGATGAAGGTGTGCTGCACAATATGTAGCAGCCTCTTGACCTCCATGACCATCAAATACTGCATAGTAATTTACAACAGCATCATTCTAAAAAAATTTAATTTATATGTTTCTATTTTCAAGTAATAAATATTACATTTAATTGAAACCAAAATTTTTGCATTATTAGACAAAATTACAATATGCTAAGATGTACTGCAAACATCTTGTTTGCTTTGTCTTTTCTTAATACAAAATTTATAAAATAATTATTTTTTTAGACTCTTTAAATGCATAAAAGTTATAAAAAGAGTGCAATTATCACATACTTATTTAGTTTTATTAAATAATAAATTAAAAAATTACCTTAATACTGAACATAGTGTGTAAATCGTGTAAAACTACAGAACGATCTTCCATTTTTCTTCTTCTATTTTTAATTGCATACAAAGAAGCTAATGGCAATGGTGTGGACGGAGGTGGAGGCAGTAATGCTAATCTGCTATTATCCAAATAACGTTGACATATTTCATTAACCTTATTTGTAACAGCTTGCATAAACTTTAAAGATGAAAAACCTGAAAAAAATATTAAAATTGTTAAATCAAATTAAAAAAGGACTGTTTTCTGCCACTGAAAAAATATACTTTTCTCTTGAAGTCGATAGCCACAATCTTCTGGCTGTTTTTGAAACATTATTTTAAATTCATCTCTAACCAATTTCACTAAATAAGCTTGTAAACTAGGAGGGCATATTCTGTAAAATGAAAATAAAACAAAAGAACATCAATATATTAATAATTAATAATTATATATAAAAGTATACATAGTAATAGAAGTTTTAATTTTGAAATTAAAAATTTTTATTGTATAAATAAATAACAACTATTACAATAAAGTACTATTAAATAAAATAAATTAATGTTAAAATAAAATAATATTACAATGGTTGTATTCAAAGATTTTTGTATGTTTTCAAAAATTGTGTTACAGAACCAGAAAACATTGCTGAAATCTGAAAAGTAAACGGGAAAAGGAAGAAATAGCAACAAGCTGTACAAAGTCTGTCATTTGCCTGACGTCAACTAGTACATTGAAATGAGTTCTCTAGTTGGGAATTATCAACATGAACGAAATGAAAATTTGGATGAATATTTTAAAGCAATTGGTTAAAAAATATATTCACAATACTATTTTAAGCAATGTTCAAAAAAGGTACAAATAAATATTAATTCTTTTAAATTTACAGGTGTCCCATACATTGCTAGAAAAATGATAGCTATGACAAGTCCTAAATTAGAAATTCAGAAAAATGATGATGATAAATATACAATTCGTTCCATTACTATGATGCGTACAGTAGTATTAATATTTAAAATAGGAGAAGAATTTGAAGAATCTATGCCTTCTGGGGTAATTTTGAAGGTTGTAATTATATTGCTATACATATCTGTTAAACATTTTGAATTATGGTAAAAATATATAACCTTACATATATTTCAGAATATTGCATCTTTAGAAGAGGATGGTAGCATAGTGATAGACTCTGTGGATCAAAATGATACAACAATTAGAAGAAAATATGAGCTCATAGGAGATGAAATAATATTGGTAATCTTCTTAATATTGAACTTAGTAAATGTAAAATTAAAACATAAACAATACATACAATTTTGATTTTCTAGACATTGACTCATGATGAAAGTGGACAAGTAGCAAAACGGTACTTCAAGAGAATTCCTTAAGAAATAAATTATTAATTTTTTTTCTATTCAAAATCAGATCTCGAGAGTGATCAATAACTTATGATATATTAATCTAATGGATCAATATAATATATATGAACATATATATTATACCACTGCTTGAAAGACTTCTTTTTATAAAGTAACTAACTGTGTTATATTTGATATATATTAGCTTTATAAATTTTAGGTATAATCTTTAGCTACATACTTTATTACATTATACAAAATATTTTTGAATATACTTTACATTTTACAGTGTGTTAAGAATGCTCTTAAATAAATGTGATCCAATTTAAAATCTTGAATAAAAAATGTTTTAAAAAGAATTGTATATTTTTAAATTATTGTTAATTTAAGATATTATTTGACAAGAGTACACTAGGTCATTATCTGATTTAACAGATCGTCATCTAAGCCAAATAATTATAGACAATATCTATATCCTAACAATTTCATAATAAAGTTACTGAAACAATCGCTCAACGAGGACGCATAGAATGTAGCAACTGCATAAAAGTATTCTGAAACGGATAGAATATAGCTTCAAGATAAAATTGTTAGATAACTAAAAGTACACGCGGAATAGACTAAGCAGCGAAGCGTGAGAGTACTATGTAACTTTTAATCCCTTTCGTGTACAGGTCGCGCGCGGTGATTGCAATAAATACGCGAGGAGAGCTCGTGCATCGCAGAGCATGAAGGAAAGAAAAACCAGAATAATAATCTTGGAAAAGAAATAATTGAGAAAATAACTCCAGGTCGATTTTCATACGCTAGCATTGAAATATACAGGCATATGCAGCCGAGGTATTGTCCAAAAAAAGCATCGACATGAGATTTAATTGGTTTGTTAAGTATAAAATATTTCTCATAAGTGATGTTTTCAAAGGGAAAGCCGCGCTCATACAGTTCTTCGTGAGCTTTACACAGATGCAATAAAATGTATTTTTTCTCCATGTATGTCGTTCATTCTCTTTGCGGCGGCCGCAGCGCGTGCGTCTGCACGTTTGATACGGAATTGCTGACGAGTCGAGCTTTTAACAGAGAATTATTTCGATTGTAAGATACGTAAATATAAAAGAGAAATGCGTTGAGTAAACATTTTGCAATATTGCAAAACATAAATGAAACGAAATGAATTCATTTTTTAACGATTATTATTACCTAACCATTCTTCTTTATTTTGCGAGATCTTAGTGTACGGTAATGCATATCCCTTTGGATAAAATTGAAATAAAATTGAAAAAAGGTTTTTCTAATTAAAAGTAAAAAACCAAAGCTTTTGCTTGACGAGCCATTATGATACAATTTCCAACGATACGGTAAACGTACATATGTCTCGACTTTAAACTAATTGAGCCTCGTCGATGAAGTATACATTTGACCCCCTTTCTCCATAAAAATGATTGTTCGATATGTAGTAGGCGAGCGAGTATCTATTAGGTCAAAAAGTCATATTGAGCCAAAAAGGCTTGGCGCGGGTCTTCCCATAATGCGGAGCTCCTCGAAAATCTCATAACCAGTAGGCCTTTCTTGGAAAAACTGAGCATTAGAGCTCGATATAGAGAATCTGAGCGCGAGGGACACTGCGATTATGCGCTCTGCACGTATAAAGAACGGTGCAAGCGGCGCGAGCCGCTCGTCGCTCCTCCTCTTCTGGCCTACTAACGATTCGAGCACTCTGCGCTATGAATAATTTATTCCCGCTCCCTCCCGCGGTAGAGGCGAGAGCGAGGGCCGGCACAACCGGCACCGTACAACATCCCGGTGCAACGACTTGGCGCTTTTGGCCTTTTACGAGTGTCCGGTGTTGCCTTTCTCTCTCCCCGTCTCGTTCCGCTCATGCCCGCCCGCAAGGCCGGAAGTGCACAATAATTTTTCGCCCACCAGCTAAGGTGCGAGCATGGCGAACAGCGCTTCTCTTCCCGCGCGCTGCTCTCTCTCCGATGTGGGTGGGTGTGTGTGTGTGTGTGTGTGTGGTATAGTGAGAGATCCGATTTTTTAGGGCCACGCGCGGGAAGCGTCGATAAGATAGCCGTTTGGATAACAGCTTTCGTTATTCTGCACACCAGAGCCCCTGTTGCGCTCGACAGCGCTTCTGTCATTTTGAACCAATTTTTATGAACTGGCGTACTCAGCCGGAGAGATGACAATTTCGCTCTGGCCTTGAAAATTGATCTCGACTAAAGTGATAAGACTGAGACGGCTGACGATGAATCATTCGCTTTTTAAAAATTAGCTTCCTTCTCTTCTTTTCTATTAGTCTTAACTTCGTTTGAATGATAGCTCTCGCGCTCCATCTCAATGACGATAGTAATGTCGAATAATTTATTCACATCGTAAATATTGTTTCGTTACCAAGAATATTCACAATCAAATTTAGTTTTCAATTAATGAACTACGCATAAAAAATTATTCATTTTGGTAATTGAAAATAAATAAATTCCTGATTTTTAGACTTGAAAGTATTTTGAAGATTTTGATCATAATTTCATGTTTACGTTACGAACGAAACATTTGAAGAACCGATCTTCGTTTGAAAGTGTCGCCCCCCGGAATTAAAGATAAAAATAAACCTCACAGGTAAAATTGGAAGTGGAACCCGTAGTCGAGAAACGTAAACAAGCGTAGAAACTTGTCGCAGAACATAACCTACATAACCTAAAAAACGAAAAAACATAGGAAAGAAATATTGGTAGCAATAGCCTTTCGGATGAAAATGGAGATATAAAATTGTTGAAAAAGGGAGCGGTGAAAGTTCCACGAAAATGTGCTGTGGTGTGCGATGCATGGCAGCAGTGTTGCAACCAATCAAGGCAGAAGTTAGGAGAAAAGAGCGCGAAAAGGGAGAGCACGAGTCTCACCTCTGATTGAGATGCTGGAGTGTAATGTCGGCGATTTCGCCTGCGACCTCGCACTCGCGCACGTCCCGGCGACTCATCTTGACCGGGAGCTGGTCGTCCGTCGACACATTGGCGACAAAGTGCTCCAGGAAGCGGCGATAAGCGCCGAGGTAGTCGCCGTCGCAGAAGTCGGTCGTCGCCATCTCTCCCGCGCACCGCGACCTCGCAAATATCAGGGCTGCACACAACAGCTATCGCCGTGGAATTCCTCCTCCCGGTCCGTTGTCAAAGTGATCGCCTTGGCCTCTCGGCCCCCGGGTACAGTGCGAATGCGGACGTTCCCGCCAGAAAGTGCACCGTGAAACACTTGCCGCTCCTCGGGGTTCAAAATGTTTGGATCACAGGGCGCCGTCGTCGGCGAGTAAAAGAGTAGGGGGCGAAGCGCAAAAAACAGCAGGGCGGCTGAGATTGTCGTCCTCGTCCTCTGCAACTGTCCTCGTCTTCACATGCAGGCACGAGAGCGGAGTTTTTTGCTCTCTGCACGTCCGACTCCGACGTCCGTCGACTCGAGGCAGCCGCTCGTGTATGCGCTCTTGCTGGTTGCTCTTGTGCCTCGCTCTCTCGCGTCTTCCGTCTTCTTTTTCCCGGTGAGCAGACTCGCGCTCTCTCCTTCTTTGTCTTCCTCCCTTCCTCGTTGCGCTGCTCGCCGCGAGTCGCGATTATATATGTTGTACACACACGCGCACCCGAGGAGCGAGTAAGCCTCTTTTGGTTATGTTTGGGCTCTTCTTGTCTTCTTTTTAGACTGCTTGCCGCGCACAGATTACATATACCAAACGCTCGCGTATAGTGTGTACCGGCTGTGTAGAGATTAGCGAGAAGGCGCGGCAAGTTTTGCCTTTTGCTCTTGTCACCGCGGCCAGTGGAGGAAGACTGCGATTACTGGGAAATTGTTTGCGGAAAGAGCCTCGGGTACTCTAGTTATTTTGTACTTTGGTTACGTCATTCATTCACGGCTATTACGCGTGCACTACGTGTTTTTCTGTCCCTGCCCTCCTTCTCATACTCTCCTTTTCGTTCCCTCGCTCACTATATGTATATAAGCACAGTGTGCGAAAGGAATTCGCGCTATTCTCTTTCAGGGATCTTCGCTTTCTCTCCTCTTCTTGCGTTGTCTCGGAGGTTCCCTAGCATGCGTGTCACGCACTTTTGATATATACGAGAGAGCAAAAGGAGTACAGAGCTAGACGGACTTCGCGGGAGTGTGTTGGTAAAAAACAACGGTACGGAGTGGACAGTGCACACGCGCGCGAATACAAGGGCACAGCGATGCTTCGCGAGCGCTGGAGCCACGAACAGCGCTCCAAGAATTGGGATCCAATCGCGATATGCACTCTCTCCCGCTCTCTTTCTCTCGCTTTTCCTCTTGCACTCGGAGTCTCGGTATAAGGAGGGAGATTGAGAAAGGAGTTCCTCCTCTTTGCAGGATGGAGCTGACCGTCCCTCTCTGGAAGTGACGCTGCCCCTCCACGGGCCTCTCGCTTGCTCCTGACGTCATTCTGCGCGGGTGAAAATCAGTTATCTATACAGATTTACCTTCAAAGCCTCGCCTGTAGCTCAATATACAGATGTTTGTCTCATAAAATCCGCGTTTACGGCTACGTAAGTACGCGGATTCTGCGATGAATGTTTCACTACTGTATTTATGCTCCAAGATTGCATTATAAAAATCCTTTCTTGGCATCTCTCACGCTTCCTCTTAAATCAAAATTATGTAACAAGCTTCACTTTTATTTATACCGTCTTGTTTTCATTTTGTACGGCATTACTGAAGTAATAAAACAATAATGGCTTACTATTATACTAGTTTTCTCAAAGTTTAATTATTATCTTTATTAGATTATTAAATGTTGTTCCATGCAGTTGTTTTCTAATTTATTAATATTCTTAATAACACGATTTGTAACAAACATTTTAATACCTGGAAGTTACGTCAATTCAACACCTAGAACATTATTTAAATGTTAAACTGAATTTCCCTCGTACTCGCTAGGTATCATCTAATGATTAATCATAAAACACTTATTCTGTACGTGGCATTGTATTAAAACAATAAGCTACATAATTAAAAGATCATAGATTGTTAATTTTTTTAGTTCTGATAAAATCAACTTTCCTAACCTTGTATAATAAGTTTTTTAAATATCTGTATACTATAGAAATATTTTAAATTGCTATATAATGAAACCACGTAATTTTATTCATGTTTTAAATTAAATGAGGACAAATTTCTTAGTTTTAACTCACTTCTATCTACCAGGTAGATATGCTTCGATTGCGTGACTACGTTGTAAAAGGAAATTCATTATTATAATATAAAAACTGCTAACAAATTAAATATCATTGAATCGGATTCAAGAAATTTCTTTTATTCCTACTTTAAATTGAACACTCGACTGTTTTAAAAGAAAAGAAACGGTTCTTCGTCTTGTATAATACGCGTGTACTCTGACATTAGTATATACCGTACAATATGATTGATAATTATAAAAATATAAAATTGTTCTATTAATTATACGTATTTTATACACGCATTTTATTTGCATCTTTATCGCGACTAAACTATGTAATACGATATATAGTTTAATAACTAAACGGTTTTTGTTATAAATCAAGTCTGTCTTGTAAGATACTTTTATGGTTTTTTTACATTTAATTCTCTGCAAATAAGTTAAAAATTAAATTGCACCATCAACTAATTTACTTTACATTATCTTAAAATAAATTATCGGATGGAATTTTTTGGGTCAGAGGTCGTGAATGAAAAGTAGTATTGCAGCTTTCTTTTTCTTCTGCCCTTCTGCAGTAGCATCATAAGTATACACTTATACGGGACTGCAGCATAGGTACCAAAGATCCATTAAAATTCTCGAAAGTGTTGGGCGGTAATAAAAAGAGGAGAGGTAGAGAAAGAGAAATGAAAAAACTCCTTACAACCTTCTGACCTTTCGTCAGAATTTCAGCCGACAATTTCTTATGCTTGTAAACCATTTCTTTATTACTCATGACCTTCATCGCGTTTTCGATAATCATCTCCTGCCTGGGTTTCGCCTAAGATTGCGCACACAACTCGCATCAATGTCGTTGTAACTCTATCAATACTGGAGGTCAATAAACCATACCTCCACAGCGCGGGAATTGGCAACAGTACAACATTGGTATCGAAACCTGTACACAACTTGAAGTTATTCGGCAACTGATATTCAAAGAGGCAGCTTCGAGTCGTGAAGTCGACCTATTATATGAAAAAAATCGTTTAGAATCGATTTTCTGCTAACAGTCATTATTTACGCTTGCACGCATTAACTGTTTTTTTTCGTTTTCAAATAGGATTGTTCCTTTTTATCTATAATATACAATACGAGCAAGTAAAATTCTTGCCCGTCACTTTGGTGCGTATTTTACAGTCAATGTACGTCACTGTTTAAAAAACAAGTATTCTTTATTGTTTACCTTCAGTCGATTACCAGACTTTATTTACACGACGTTGCATTCTTGTAAAATATAAAACACGTTAATATAATACTTCTGCTAATAAATTATTGCTTGTATTTCTATAATGCATTTTTTTGTATATGACAAAAATTGTACACTATAATATTATTCAAACAATATAAATTATTTAATAAAATAGAATCTTGGGATTTACTTTTAAAACGTTAAAAGAGTTGTACCATTTTGCTTTGTTGGAAGAATCGAATGATATAAATGACGTTTTATTATAAAAAACTGTTAGAATAATAAAAAGAAAAATGACGTGAATGAGTGGTACAACAACGAAGCCGAATGACGGTCAGAGCACAAGGTACGGTCCTACGGGCCTGTGGATGGCTGGCAGTTGGAACTCTTAATACGAAATTGGCGCCACAAGGTCTGTTCGCGACGAGCCGAGCATACGGGTTTCGGATCGTCCGGCTCGTTCGAAACACCTGGCTGTTGTTTAAAAGCCCCCGGATCGCAGGTAGAAAGCATAGACAGAGGCGAGGAGCAACAGTGCGCTTCCACCGAACACGAGACAAGGGCGCGGGAAGGAAAGAGAGGAGAGATTGTAAGAATCGGCGGCGTCGCGCGGAGCAGACGGAGGCTGGGGCTGGCCGGGCCCGGCAAAATCCTATCCCCCGGCTCGGCGGCGCAGTTGGCGAGTGCTGACAGGGCAGAGCGGGCCGGCTTGGCGATCCCCCGAAAGGAAGGTCCCGAGCGGCGATCGGCGAGCGGCGAGCGGCGACTCGGCAGTTCGGCACTCGGCGGCCACCGAAGGGAGGGAGAAAGGGAGAGAGAGTGCAAGCCGCGGGCCGGAGCGAGAGAGGGAGAGGCGGCGGCGGCGGCCGGCGGGCGCTAGCCGCGGAGCCGCTACGTAGTGGAGTGTCGCACACATGAGTCATACGCGGGCGACGGTCGCGAAGAGGCGGGCGTGCGAGCAGCGATCGGGGCCAAGCCGTGAGCCGTGAGTACGCGCGAGCCGCGCTCGGCCTCCGAGGGCAGCAGGAGAAGCACGGGAGCGTCGGCGCTCGGCACCGCTCTGCCCCCGGGTCCAGCGGCGCAGGCTCCGAGCCCCGGGCCGCGGCCCCCCCCGCCCGCCCGGCCAGTTGGCCCGCCTGGCGCCAGGGCCGCGTCGGCCTCCCCGAGGGCCGAGGACCGCTGCCACGAGGCGCGCGCGCGCGCCGCCGCGGACGGACATTTTCCCCCGCGGCCCCTTATCGCAGATAAGACGGCCGGCCAGGAGCGCCCGGCTGCAGTAGGCGCCCGCACAGCCCCGGACCGACAGGGCCATGGCAGCGCACGAGGACGTCGGCATCGGGGACTTTGTCCTCCTCGACGAGATCTCCCTGGGCAACGTCGTGGAGAACCTGCGCGTCAGGTAGGTCCACGTGCACCGCGGCCCCAAGGCCACCGGGGCTTTTCGGACTCGCGCGCACCCGAGAGGGCGTGGCCTACGCGCCCACCCGAGCAGGTGGTTAGCCGCTGGGGGTCGCGCGTCCCCCGATCCGTGTCAATGGGCCGAGGCTCGCCCCCGACGGCCCCGATCGCGGACGCCAACCTACCCAAGGCCTCCTTTCTTCCCTCCTCGCGCCGATCGCCTTGGCGACTCCCGCGCCTTTCGGCCTTTTCCCCGAGCGCCTTTAAACGCCGGTGCATCCGCTGCGGCCCGTCAGGAAATAGCTTCGATGACAAGAAGCCTTTCGGCCCAAGCCGTCCCATTTGCGCGCCACCTTTTTTCCCCAACATTGCTGTGTAAATATGGATTCTTCTTGCTTACCATACCTTCGCTCGTGCACCTTCCAATCATTGCACATTGCGGCTAATAGAGAAAAGCAAATTAACGAAAAGTGAGCCGAAATCAAACAGTTGTCTGATAATACACCAATTTAAAAACTTTACTTCCTCCTGATAACTGTTTTACGACTCGAGTTAATGCCGCTGTAATTCGTTAATAATCAGCATTACGGCTTATCTTCTTTGAAACCTCTAGAGGTTTTCTAGGTAGAACGCTTTTTCATAAAGGCTATTCACTGCCGCCTATTGCCAAATTCAGCGAGACAATGTTTACAAAACAACAATTAATCATGGGTATGTCAGCAGTTTTTAATAAGCATCGAAGCGGCTCTCTCTCTCGGGACGTATAAAATTGTGATAGATATTTTTGTATTATGGTCGATGATACATTGCTTGACAATACATGTAAAAATAAACGGGAAGATCGGACGTGGAAGCATGAGGTGAATTGTTATAAAAGGAAAAGTGATTAATACATCAAGCTCGAGATAATGGGAAAAAAGTCAAGTGAAGTGGTTCTGGTGAATCAGACAGCTTGGACACAGGTTGGTCGGGCCGGTTAAGTTTTTACCCGTTTTTCTCCCGCGGGGAAGAAAATGAATCGGCTGCTGTCGGGCCTCGGCTCGAAAGCTCCTCTAATTGAGTGCGAATTGATTGGCGAGACAAGCTCCCGCGCGATCCTCGTTTTTTTTTCTTCCTCGGGCGAGGAAAGCCGCTCGCGCCCCAGGTCCCGGGAGGGGCAGCCAATGTAAACAAAGCCGGCAGAGGGCGAGGAGCCTCGGCGCGTGCCGCCGGGCTCCGGCGCTCCGGGCGTCCTTGGACTATTTCGGGGAGGGGAACCCCGGAGGGCTCCGCTTCCAGATCTGGCCGGCGTTAGGTGCGCGTGCCGGAGAGCGCGCGGCGGGTCCTCCCGCGTGAGTCACGGCGCGGTGCAGCCGCCGAGCTCGCGGCCTATGATGTCACCCGCGCGCTCGCGGCCCCGGATTCCATTTAAATCAATCGGCCGTTAGGTGAAAATATTATCGGGGACGGGGAGCGCGTGGGTGTCGGGATTATCGTTCCCCGGCCGGGGCCCTCCTCGGCTGCGGCGCGCGCGCGCCGCCGAGCCCGAAAATTCAAATGAGTCCCGCGCCCGAGTGTAAACAGAGGCCGCGGGAGTACCAAAGCGCGGACGGCCCTCGTTCACGCTCCGCCTCTCCTTGATTGAGCGGAACGGCGGAAAAACGCCCTGGCTTCCTGCTCCCTGGACTCCGCCGCGCGATTCCCCGTGAACCGAGCTGACCTTTTTCGAAATAACCCCATTAGCGCACTTGTCCCACGCCCTGCCGCTCCACGCTTACTCTCTCGCTTTTTCCTCAATTCCACGCTGCTCTGCACCCGAGCCACATCCCGTTTAGCAAACCAGCCTCTATTTCCCATTGTCGGCTAAATTTGTAATTTCGCCATCATTTTCATAATTGTACCAAATGTTCAATTATTCATTGCATTACGGCCCGTCAAGAGAGGCATCCGCTAGATAATCTATTGCTTAGTCCGCGTACAATTCAATGTGTTATATTGACATCTTTCGATATCTCTACCTAGGTACAATAATACTCAATGTCGAGATAAAGCTCTTATATCTCTGTTAATATCAATCCGATGTATTGTTTAAAATAGTGAGGAACCGATTGGCGTTGATTATACCAATGGAAAGATTTGCTCTCACATTTTTTTCCAATATCTTTTTTGTCAACGGCAATGATTTGTCACGTCGGCCCACAACGAAATTGTATTCAAACCCAACGGACCCTGGGGACTTTGCAGGAGGAGGGCAATACAAGCCGTATATTTTTTAGGCTGCGGAAAAAAAAAGTTAATAGGTTTCGAAACGAGTGCCGCGGCGGCGGCGGTGGCGACCTAAGGCGGCGGAGTGCACCTACAAGACTAATCATCCTTTTAAGTGTCGCTAATTCAGTTTGACGCGGGGCGAATGCCTTTGAACCGGCACGGGCGTACAATGTATTCCCTCGTTGACGCCGGACTCGCAGCAGCAGTAGCTCGGGCAATGGAATTATTGCTCAACCGTGGCGTTGCGGTGAGCGCGCGCGTTTTTCGAATTATCGCTAAGTGGAAGTGCCTCGGCGCGAGCAACACCTTTGCGGCCGGGGTAATGGTTGTTTGACTATAAGCCGAAGCTGCATCGCGCGAGGCAATGACTGTATATATATAGGTGCGACTGCGGCCCCGTCCACTCAAAGTCCAGCGGTTTTGAGCCCCCGACCTCGCGGGTCCAATATTTTTCGAGGCGCGCGCGCCGGCTTCGCTCTTCCCTCGGGGACGATGCCAGTAGCTTCCGCTCCCTCGCTACCATGTAACAACGCGGAGGTAAATTTGCGGAAGGCTAATGGGGAAAAAAAAAAAAGTTAACCACGTCCTCGGCAAGTGGCCGTGCGGCAAGAGTTATGTACGCGAGGCCCGTCGTGCCGGAGCTCCGAGAGGAGCAGCTCCGCTCATCTATTTACAGACGCTAATTCCCCTCATTTTACCTAACTTATTAAGTCGTGAAAAAGGCGGTGATGCAGTCGTTAAATAAAAATGACGGGCGGAGGAAGAAAAATTGGCGCAAAAATGTATAATTCCGAAAGCGTAAATGTTGCTTTTATGATTTTTCGAAAAACCTGCCTCACGTGTACTTGCGGAATGAATGACGAGTCACCGAGTGACATTGTTTCCTTTTTGCACAACAACCTACACAGTATAGTTACAATCTTCTCACCGAGTTGCGAAAGTGCGTACATGTTCCCACGAAAACACGGGGATCGTCTTCCCCGCGCAAGAGAGAAACTCTATACATGTGGACAAATCCAGGTAGAAATCTTATACGATTCTTAGCTATTTTTTCTTCAATTCACTAAATTTAGCTATCTTTTGAAAATGAAAAGATGCACGGAGAAAAATTTCCTTGTGTATAAAAACTATTATACCAGTTATGAAAGAAATGCATGCATGCAATAGAATTCAATTGAATGAATTATAAATTAAATAAAAGCTAATATTTTCTTAAGTATAAAGCCCTAGTAAGACAATTTATCTCATATTTCTTGTATTGTATAATAAAACATGTATAAACTGAAAGGGTAATGTGCTAAATTTTACTGCATTACTGACAGAATATACAATAGTTACAAATTCGAGATGATAATTATATTTCGTTGAACCGTATGAAAAGTGCATGTAAATATAAATTCATATAATAATAGCCGAAGCTATTGAAAAATTTGCTCAACTAATTCCTAGCTGTCCTGGGTTCTATCATCCGCAAAATGAGCCATTGCGCAATTAGCGCTTATCCCGATTTCCTCCCGGGAAAGCGATCGGTAGAGCGGGCGCGATAAAAGGGTGCGACGGTCCAGCTGGGCCGTCGAGGCGCCTCGGTGACCTTCCGCGTTAAAAGCCAGGCGGTGGCGCGGCGAGCGCAGGGAGCGGGGCGGGGGAGGGAGCGGGGCCCGAGCGTGACCCTCGCGCGCTCCCTCGCCGGGGAATTTGGCATTCCGGCCGCGGCGCGGCCTCCGCGCCTCGCGCGCCTCAGCTGACGCGCGCCCATTTTCCGCTCGGCGGCTTCCCCGCGGGATCCCCCCGCGCGGTCCTTGACCCTCCCCCCCCCCCCCGCGCTAATGAGCCGCCGCGGATTCCTGGGAGCCCTCGGCCGCCCGCTTCCCACCCGCGCTTTTCCAGGGCGCGACCCTCCCGCTCGCGCCCCCGCCTCGCGCTTTCCCAAGCGCTCCTCGGCCAGCACACAATGCTCCATTCTCTCCTCCACGGTGTGCAGCCGCATCCGCGAGCCCTAGCCTCCCCCCGGCATTCTTTCTATTCTTGACCTCGAACCCCCATGCACCCTTTTGACTTTAAGAGCGTGCGTACTAATAGCCGACTTTTTTTACCTTCCGCTATCGACTGAAAATTAGCTCATTCGTATGTATAAAGGCCTTGAATGCAACTATCATCGTTAGGAACTATTCTATATCGCTTTCCGCTAAAACATTGAGTAATCGTATCCTCAGTTCTTCTGTCTGCAATATATGTGTTGTTTATCAGTTTTTTCATTGGACACTAGTTGTTTAAAAAATTCTTATGAAAAATTAAGCTACAAAAATGATTCAAAATTTTTGTAAATCACCGATGCGTACAAAGTCAATGTTGCCTTTTCGATTATCACAAATTTTGGGTGTTGGGGTGATAAGTCACTATTATCAGCCATAAAGATGCTTTTTCAGACTAGTTGAGCACGGATATAAGTATATAAAAGAGTTAAAATATCAATCAAGATGCTTTTCCCTCTACATTGACTTTTAAATTAAACGACATAACTTCATATTTTAATGATGAGTCTTCCTCCTCAACCGTATATCAAACGTACATATATGAGTGATATAATAATGGCATCTGTACCGTTTACGCTTACTCACGGACCTCGTTCAAATTAATTCTTTTTAACAATATCTATATCTTGTCATGTAAACAGCGTGCGTCCGTATATTAATGTTCGCTATCATCATGTTTAATAGTAATTGCAGTTCTTTTATTTTTAATTACAGATTCAATGGCGGAAAGATTTATACGTACATTGGCGAAGTATGCGTCAGCGTCAATCCATATAGAAGTACAAACATTTATAGTTCCGATTATGTGGAGAAATACAAAGGTATTAACAGAATAATTTTGTAGTAAAAAAATATTGAATTGTGCTGGTTTTCGTTGAAAATATTCAGTGTTTAGCAGCTTGTTCAAGCAGAATATTATTGAAAACTGCAAATCTAGCCACAAACTCTACAATAACCTGCTCACAAATTATACTTCAATAAATGTAAATTGTATAATGGAAAAATGAAAGTATAATGTTGCGTAAGATGTATAGCATTATAGACGATAAAAAATGGCACAGAGAACGGGGAAAGCGGTTTGTTTCTTTAAAATACAATGTATCTTGAGTGTTCTGCAATCGTGAAACCGTAATACCGTGAACATTATTCGAAAATAATTCGGACGATTCTAGTTGTACAGTTGAGAGCGCAAACGATTTTCGACGAAATTTCCCGGGAACATTGCTGAAAAATTGGTCCTGCGCCAACAATAAACGGTGAAATATTTACTTCGTGGATAAATTTTCAAGTAAGAAAGCCCCACACCTTGCGTATCCAACGGAATCCTAGTACTGTCACGTTCACTATCTTTACTAGCTTTCCAGATAACGTTGTAAAACTGCAAAGTGTACAATTTTTACATGCGCTTGTATATAGATAAGTAAGCCCGAGACCCAACTGTTTGAGAAAATTTAAAATAGAGCGACATAATACACGGTTCCCTCTTGTTACATGTAAACAAGAAAAATTGTGTAATCTTGCAGACAGTAATCTGGTTACTTTACATTTTTTTAAAGCGCATCAACTCTATATGAACGCTTGATTTTTAATTTATGTTAATTGACTACTACCTATAGTTTTTGCCTCTATTAAGAATTATATATTTGCACGTTATTCAAAGAATCCGGGTTCGGCAGGTCTTATAATTCAAAAACTAAAGAGGTAAACTAGTGTTCACACAATGAACCAATTCATGTTCATTGGATCTATTATTCTGGAAATGGAATTAACAAAATCAAAAAATATATACATTTACAAGGGCGCTAAACACATTGATATATATGCATTGCATCAAGTTCACTGGATGAAATATGGAAATGACTTTTAGATAGGGAGCTCTTTGAGAATCCACCGCACATATTCGCGGTGGCGGATGCGGTCCATAAGGAGATGAAGCAGCAGGGCCGTGACACCTGCATCGTCATCAGCGGGGAGTCAGGCTCGGGCAAGACAGAGGCCAGCAAAATCATCATGAAGTACATCGCCGCAGTGACCAACATCGACGGCCAACAGGAGATCGAGAGGTGGGTAACAAGGCCAAGAAAGCCGCAGCCTTTATCGCCCCGCTTGATTATTCCGCGCGCGATAACCAAGCCTAATCTGCTCTGCTTGAATAGGAGGCCAAGGCGCGCGCCACACGTTTCGCTTGGAATACCAAAACTTAGATCGACTTTCAAAGGAAATCTTTTTCAGATCTTTTAAAGGTTTGACAGAAAAACTTGGGCTTTGATTTATTGTTCATTTCTTCAAACCACGTATTTCCTTGAACAGCTACACAATATTTATATAAACAGATTGTATTATTATTATTTCTTTATCTTCTTAATCTAACACACTATTGCATTATATTTACTTAAAAATTGCGTGCGAATCTGATATCAAACTGTCATTAAATTTCATTGAATTTAAGTAATTTTAAAATTATATCAGATTAAAAAATATGCTTTTCAGGGTAAAGAACATACTAATTCAGTCCAATTCTATTTTGGAAGCGTTCGGAAATGCCAAAACCAATAGAAACGATAATTCCTCAAGATTTGGAAAATACATGGATATTAATTTCGATTTCAAAGGCGATCCAGTTGGTGGCGACGTCACAAACTATCTCTTGGAAAAGTCCAGAGTTGTTTATCAACAAAAGGGAGAGCGCAATTTTCATTGTTTTTATCAGGTAAATGAGTAATTTATTATTTATTTTGCAATAATCGTGATATTTTTCCAACATGATATGAATAGATATGAGCTAATATACTCTCTAGTTAATATATAATAAAGTAACGAGGCTTTGTTAATTTTTCAGTTGATTCACGGTTGCAACGAAGTTGGTATGAAGTCGATGCGATTAATAAGGGATCCATCAAGTTATAACTACATTAAGAATAGCGCAGGGGATAATCAAACTACTATGAACGATAAATCCGATTATAAAACTGTAGTAAATGCCATGGTCACGCTGGGATTTACACAATTAGAAATGCAAACTATTTGGAATGTCGTTGCTGGCGTGCTACACTTGGTAATGATCTTTAATGTTTTCTAAATAATGAAACAATTTTTGATTATTTAATACTTTCTCGTATATTTACGATGCTAATTCTATTTCTGATTAATCCATTTTACTTTATTCAGGGTAACATTACCTTTATTCTTGACGACGATAATGTTATTATTAATAGTGACAAAGCATTAAATAATGCTGCCGATTTACTTTCTGTAAGCCCAACTGAACTTAATGCAGCGTTAACTAAAAGAATAATTCGCCGCTGGTGGGGAAGTTATGCAAAAAACACATACATTGACAGAAGCAGAATATGGTAGAGATGCTTTGGCCAAGGTATTTAACTGTTACATCATGATTACATTACTTCACAGATTTGTCAATTTCTTTTACATTAATTTAATATTTTAATAATTGTAGGCTGTGTATGACAGACTGTTTACATGGATTGTATCTCGGATAAATGGCACAATCAATGTTACATCTAATAATACTTATAAACGTTATAGAACATTAATAGGCGTTTTAGATATTTATGGTTTTGAAATTTTTGACTCTAATAGTTTTGAACAGTTCTGCATAAACTATTGTAATGAAAAGCTGCAGCAACTGTTTATTGGTAAATGAATTCTCTTAATACTTTTAGCGACGCACATGTTTTTATTGTATAAATATTAATTTTATTTTATCTATGTTTTATAGAATTGGTATTAAAGCAAGAACAAGAAGAATATCAAAGAGAAGGTATCGAATGGCAGAATATAGAATATTTTAACAATCAAATAATTTGTGATCTTGTTGAACAAAACCACAAAGGAATCATATCTATTATGGATGAAGCATGTCTTAATGTCGGCAAAGTTACAGACGAAGTAGGTATTTAAAAAACTGTATTTCAAAATCGCTTATCATACTGTTCTTTATCGTGAATAAAAAATATTATGCAGTATTATAGTAATCGTGGTTGACTTTTTTGATGAAAAATTTTAACTGGGTAACATTCACGATGTATAAATATTAAAAAAAAATAATTTGACTAAATCGTCTACTTTATATGAATTGTTTAATGTTTTGAAAATAATCTCTGTAAGTTTTTATGCTCATGTATTGATACTCGAAAGAGTAATGATTTTAAACTTGTGGAAATCATCTAAAATCAATTTTATTTGTATTTTTTATGATGAATCAAATATTCGTCAAATTATTCTTATTTAAATGTAATATTATACATTATCTGAAATATTTTTAAAAATATTTTTTTAATTATACACATCTATTAAATACGATGAACATGAATAAAAAATGTTGCTTTTCAAAATAATAAATAAATTTTTTCGTTATCGGTACGAAATTCGTCAATGGAAAAGAATTAGGAAAATTTGTCACGTGTTTATTTAAAATTTTGTTTCTAATATTTTATAATTTTGTTTAGATGCTTTTGGAAGCTATGGATAAGAAATTAGTTGACCACAAGCATTATACATCTCGTCAGTTGAAGCCCATGGATAAGGAATTGCGACATAAAACACAATTTAGAATAAAGCATTATGCAGGCGATGTCGTCTATAATATTAATGGGTTTTTAGACAAAAATAAAGACACTCTATTTCAAGATTTTAAACGCTTGCTATTCAAAAGTAAGAATTCTACTATTCAAAACATGTGGCCAGAAGGAGCACAGGATATTACTAAAGTATAATTATTATATTTATAAACATTTAAGTTTTTAATTTGTATGTTGTCATACGTTAATTAATATTTTTATAGACAACAAAAAGGCCTTTAACTGCTGGAACACTCTTCAAGAATTCAATGATTGCCCTGATAAAAAATCTTACTAGTAAAGAACCATTTTACGTAAGATGTATAAAACCTAATGAAGTTAAATCTCCTGTTGTGTTTGATGAGGAAAGAGTGATGCATCAGGTTCGATACCTCGGTCTTTTAGAGAACATATTAGTTAGACGAGCCGGTTTCGCTCACCGTCAAAGATATGATAAATTCTTGAAAAGGTTTTGTTAATTACTTATATGAAACTTTATTACATGATTTATAAATGTATGTCTAAGAATTCAAATTTCAATCGAACAATCGAATTTCATTTTAGATACAAAATGATATCTCAGTATACTTGGCCTAATTTTAGAGGAGGAAGTGATAAAGATGGTGTAAAAATGATGATGGATGAAAAAGGCTTTGCCAATGATGTTCAGTATGGGCATACAAAAATTTTTATTCGTTCTCCCCGTACTTTGTTTGCTCTTGAAAAGGTATACTAATCTAATTATTTATAGTAATTTATTAATTTTATTTAATTAATTTATTTAAGAAACTATAATGAAATTAAAATAATATTACTACAAGTAAATATTTGTATTTTTAAATATAATATGTTTGTTAAATTTTTTTAAATATTTGTACAAAATCCGCTTTCATTTTGTTGCGCCAAATGTATCAGCGATTAAAAACTATTGTTTAATTTATAAAAACATCAATGTATTTAGTAATAATCAATATCCTGTACAATATTTGATATGTCAGAAATATTGATTTTATTATAATATTTTATAGTTTTTTTTAAACATAACATAAATTTGGATGTATGATTTTATAGTATGATTTGATATGAAAATATTTGTTATACATTCTTAGAAAGGAAGCCAAATTAAATGGAAAACAACTACACTTTTATTAATCATGTTTCAAACAATGCCGGCATTAGTTATTATAAATTTCGTGTTGCATTGTGTTTTGCATAATCCAATTAGTTTAAATAATCTTTTTTCAGGGTCGTTGAAAAAATTGAATTTTATAAAATTATAGAATAATGATTAATCAGTGGATTAAAAAATGCATTCTTTCCAACAGATCGAAATAGATCATTATCAAGGTAAGATTTAAAATCGAAAACTAAACATTGTAAATGAAGTGCATGAATTGTTTATAAGCAAGTCCGAAATCGCTGATACTTTGACGCAAAACTATGTTTTATCGCAATTTATATTTCTTACATTAAAATATGCATGCTAAACACACTAAGTTGTTTGCATATTTATCAAACCATTTCGATATTTTTAAGAATAAATTTTATCTAGTATAATCTATTTTATAGGCAAGAAATGACTGGATACCGGGTATAGTAATTTTAATTCAAAAAATGGCTCGAGGATTTATGGCTCGTAGATACTTTAGGCGGTTAAAAGCGGCTTATATTGTTGTACAACACTATCGTAAATACAAAAAACGTACCTACATAAATGAGCTCGCTCAAACATTTAAAGATGCAAAAAATATGCGAGATTACGGTAAACATTTGTCATGGCCTAAAGAAAATTATGCAGTCAGGTCGGCAGTACCATTATTAAAAATGATGTATGCAAGATGGTACAGTTGGATGATTTTAAGAAGAATTCCAAGGGAGGATTGGCCACAGTTACGCTTAAAGGTACGATTTTTCATTTATTATGTGTAGAAATAATTTAGTATAACATTTTTTAATTTAGTTTTATTTGACTTCATTTTGTAGATGTCTGCTGCATCAGTATTACGTTCAAAAAGACAACATTATGGACAAGATCGAAGGTGGGAGGGTAATTATCTATCGCAGTTCAGTGAGAATTCTCACAATGATATTTATAATACCTCAATGAACAATCTTAAAAATGCTGATCACTTTAAATCGATATTATTTAGTGCCTTCATTAAAAAAACGAATAAGTAATTATGAGTTATTATTGTGCATTATATAAATTCTATATATCTACCAATACCTTATTAATTTTTTTTTCATCATCCTATAGATTTAGCAAGCAAGCAGATCGTGTCATGGTTGTTACAGAGCAGGCTCTGTATAAACTGGAAAGTTCAAAGTTTAAAAATATGAAAAAAGTAATGAACATAGCAGAAATTACTGGTTTGAGCGTTTCACCAGGAAAAGATCAGTTGATTATAATTCATTCTAATCATGGCAATGACTTTATTGCTTCAATTATGACGACAGAAGACAAGATTGGTGAACTTGTTGGAATTTTAAACAATTCATATTACCAGTATGTATAAAGTATAACCATTTATTGATTTATGTTGTCATGAAAAAGTTGCTTTATTATTAACGTACTTGTTTTAGAATACGGAAGTCTGATTTGCAAGTTACAGTTGATGTGAAATTTAAATGTATGCTTGGGAACAAAAGGAAAGTTTTAAGAATAGAAGTAATACCTGAAATTACAGAGCCGACATTTAAAAAAGAGGGAGAAAATATCCTATTTGCTTTACCACCAACAATAGGAATCATTGACGACAGTGCCAATAATAAATTAAAAATCAAAACCGCGAGTTAACTTTTATTTTAATATTTGATTGTAACAAGCAGTAGTACAAGATATTTACAGATATCCTATTTTTTGTATCATAAATTTAAATATTTTTTTTTATAAAGAATTTTTAAAGTTTATATATTGAAAAAGATAGTATAATTATGTGTAGAAAATAATTAATTTTAAAAAAAACATTGTCTTGTAGAAATAATTTATAGCTATACAAAGTAATCAAATTACATTTGTTTTGCATTCAACACAATTTCAAATGTTTCCTTCTGAGTTGTCTTTAAATGGTTACGATTGTATAAATTGAAATTGTCACAAAATATTTACAAGACAAATAAATTGTTATTTTAATTTGTTATCGAAATTGATAAATTTAGATTGCTGTGACTTAAGTATTTATTAACAATTTCTATACTAATAAGGTATTATGTTTAAACCATCATTAAAACGTTTCACTTATCATAAAACATTTTTTTTAACAACTTCAACTTTTCAAATCAAAGTCTATCTTGGCAAGAAATGTCTGGTCACATGAATATTGCTGGGTAGTTACATGCATTGTATTTATATTTCTGAAAGTGAATAATGCTTTCTCGTGAAGTACTTAAGTAGTAAATTATTTTAATTTTAATAAATGTCATTAACCCATTTGAAATTATGACTTGGTGCAAATGTTAGATTACATTTCTGCATTTATACAATGTAATATTGTGCCATTCAAAAATATGAAAAAATAAAATTTATTCTACATAAAATTAAAATTTTATTGATTATTACAAAATATTTACAGTAATCAAAAATTTTGAAAATTGAGAAAACATGATGCCATTTTCTCATTGTAGTTTTTAATTTTATTTAATTTTTAAACAAGAAATAAAAGGAAATAAAATTAAAATTATTTATACAAAACAAGTGTTCTGTAAAATTAGAATTGCTGCAAACGCTGATTGCAAACGCAAACGTAAAATTAGAATTACAAACGCTTATATAAATATACATATCCTAATTCTTTTCCTGGTTTTTCTGACGAATAGACCTAAAAAATAAAAGAACATTTTGTTACAATGTCCACAAACGTATTTGTATATACCATCCCAAATTATTACATGACTTACTTTTTCATCATTAAAGATAACCCAATGGCCATCTTTTAATAAATGACACACATAATGTCCAACCATTGTCGATGTACCCATGTGAGTAACAAATCCAACCATTTTGTACCCTGTTTTATTTAATTATTTAATAGTATAATTAATATATTACACAATCTGTATATCAAATTAAAATTATTGTATAAAATTATACTTACTTCCGGTTCCATCTCTAAAGGAAGGCTCTTGTGGTTGAGTATCAGTTTCCATTTCTGCTTTAAGTTCAGCAAAGTGATTGATCACCCAGTCTGTAGCACGTTGTACGTTATTATCAGTCTCTTTCAGAGCCCTTACTACTTGTTCTTTGGTAAATCCCATGCTTATCATCAATTCTAATGCCTCTTGATTTGGCACAAACTTACTAGGTTCTGAAACATATTTTTTTAATATTTCAATATTATTTTCTGTCTAAAAAATTGCCGAGTTTTTGATAATTTGCAATTGTGCAGAATAGTTATTTAATAAAAACTGAACAAATTAAATTAAATACAATCAAAAATAATTACAAAGAACTTTTGAAGTTGCTGTTGTATTTTACCTGCTTTAACATCAACACCAGGTGGAACAAATGGATCATTAAAATCAGAATCATGAATATGTTCCATTAACCATTGTGCAGCTGCATCCCAGCCACGATTTTCCGTAAAATATAAAGATTTTTTACAAGCTTCAATTGGGAAACCCATCTCTGTTAAATCAGAAAGAAGATTTTGATCATAAACAGTAGGAGGCGCTTCAACAGTTTCTGGCAATAATTCTTCATCAGCTTGCAGTCCACAACCTCTTAAGGATTGTATATCTAATATATCAGGCATTTCAACTGCAACATCTAATTTAACAGAACTCCAGTCTTCTTGAACAGTAAATTTTTTTAAATGTATTAATAAATAATCAGGAAATGATGCTAATCTTGTAGTTCTAAAAAATTATAAAATATTAAATAATGATTTTTTTAAGACTGATAAATTATTAAATAAAATATTGCATAAGCTACTTGATGGCAGTAGTTTTCTGTTTTAAAGCTGAGCTGTAAAACTGTTCAACTGTTTCCACTTTTGCAAAACTTTCTAAACAACTTTCTAATTTGATTCGTGGTCTGACAACAAGATTTGGATTGAATTTAGCTTTATCTTCTCCAGATTTATTTTTCTCGGTTTCATAATCAGCAACTTCCTTCTGCATAAGTATATCATATACAGTATAAACTCAATTTGATTAAAAATATTCATTTAATTCATTTAGTTACCTTATTGATTGCCATATTCTTTGGTATGGGCAAAGGTAATAAGTATTCAGGCCTGTAAGTGTACTTTACCTTACCAGAACTACATTGATATCGTTCTTCAACTTTGAATTTAAAGCATTCAGATGGATTAATATCTCTCAGATTGTTTCTCTAAAAATATGAATATTTCTATTTTATCAAAAATTAATTAAAAAAAATTAAGTCAGCCAGTAAGTAATATGCAATTAAGAAATAAGAAATATAATAAGTATTAAGTATTATTACACATTATTACTTATTATTAAGTAATTAAATCAGTTTTATAATCAGTATATAAAATTATCTAAGATTACTTCTAAAATATTGATTAAATGCAGAATAAACTCTTGTGCATCTTGTTGCCTATTTGACATAAAACCAGGGTGATCACGTCCAATAATGTGTTTGAACATTCTTGGTGATATTCCCTGACGAACGTCATCGTTCATTTTAAGTTCTGGTGCTTGAGAATATTTGCCTGAAAGTAATCCAGCACCCAGTTTTGCCCTAGAAATTTATAAGGCTATATTCAACTATTTTAGGTTTATTCACTATAAGTAAAAGAAAATATTGAGATTCATTAAATTACATTTGTGTATTAAAATCGTTTGCAGGATCATTTAAATTTTTACTAAAAATTTCATCTGCTTTAGTAACATATCTGAAATATAAAGTAATTGAAATAAGAAAATGTATTATAAAGTTTGAAATTTGTAAATAATTGTTATATCAAATTATTTTAAAATATTTCTTATGGCTTGATAGACTAACCGATCAATAAAGTCTGGTATTATAAAACACATTTGCATAACACTATTCATGTAACAAGAATTTCCTAGATTTACAAGTCCTGTGTAACCAGGACCATACATAGGTGTCAGTTCAGTTGTTCCTTCTTGCATAGCTATCCATTCTCCGAATTTTTTATTTAGCTCTAATTCTAGTTCAATCATTGAATTTTCTGTTTTTTTCATTAGAGCAATATTAATACCCCAATGTGCTAAGTGAACAGCTAAATTTGGATCTTCTACCATGTCATCTTCATCATAAGAATAAACATCAGCCACTCCATCTCTAGTTATAGTTCCCAATTTGACAGCTAATGGATAATGAGTATATCGGAAATGTTCTACTGCATGATCATTACCACCAGTTCCATCGTAAAATTTACGTCCACATAAAATTGCTCCATCAGTTAAATTTAGCCATAAGTTTGTTGTGAGGTCACATTTTTCACACTTCCAGCCACTTGGTGGTATCTTTATACCATTGTTTAATTGAGTGATATTTAAGTGTCTGTTAAAAACAAATTAATTTACCATTAAAAATTTAAGTTATCTGTAAGTTTCCTATTCCTCAATGAACTGCATTTTAAGTTTGTATAAAATCATTTTATTAAAATTGCAATTAAATAATTATAGGATCATACTTAGTTATAATTCGTGCCTCTCCATCCCAAGTACCTGCTAAAGCTTCTTTTTCTGCAATTTTTAAAGCTGACTCTGATTTTATAATTGCATCAACAGAATCTTTGACCTAATTAAAATAACAGAATAATTATATTTGCTAATAAAAACAAATAATTTTGAAAATGTTATTACTTGTTTTGGTAAATCATCATTAGGATATGGAATTGATGTAAAACTAGGTAATATGACTATTTTGTATTGCTCTTCATAACTATATTTTTTTACATCAGGATTAAATCCACCTGGTGTCCCAATAGCTAAACGTGTAATTTTCTTGTCAGGTCCATCTTCTTGCTGTTCTGATGGTATCTATGATAATTAATTAATCTTTAATCCCAATTATTCAATCATAATTTATGATCTTAAATTAAATTTCAAAAATATTTAAATGCTGATATATAAATTTTAATACAAACTTCATGTTTTATCCTTTGAATGTGTAAAAATACTGCATTACCAGTTTGTTGAAAGTACTTTAATACATAATTTTCACCAAATCCTAAGAAAGTTGATAAACTAACATATAAACCTGTAGGGCTTTCCTAAAAATATATAAAATTTATCAAAAGACATGCCATTATTTATTAACCATAAATAAAAATTTTTTATTATTTACTGGAGTATCAAAAGATAAGACACATTCATCTTTGTATACTTGATTTGTATTAGCCACAGGTATTTTAATTTTTGTTAGATGATTCGTTAATTCTTCCATTTTACAAGCTACAACTAAAAATGGAAATTTTATGATAAATGTAGATACTATTCGACACACCTTTGCGCCTTAGTTTACATCAACGAAGATCGACCTTAATAGAAGGGCAATGCCCTATCCTGAATGGAGGCACCCCAAAGCGTTAGTACGCACCCCGACTTGAGCGGCGCGGCGATCGGATTCCTCATGCTTACTCATCCTGGCGTACATCCTATAACGAACTGACAAATCATCGGTTATACAACGACTGGGATGGTTATACCGAAATAAATACTAAAAATGAAATCATTTTGCATGCATTGTTGTACTCCCTTTATTTTCTTATTCAAATTTTCGAAATGATCAATAATTAGAAAAACTAAGATATTTAAATTCACATTGTTAAATTGAAATTAATAAAAGTTACTATGCATGCAAAATGTTAATTCATTTTTATTATTTATTTCGATATTACCATCCTAGTCGGTGTATTACCGACCATTTGCCAGTCCGCTAAGATGTATCGACGGGGTGAGTAAGCATGAGGAATCCGATCGCCACGCTGCTCAAGTCAGGGTACGTATTAATGCTTTGGGATGCCTCAATTCAGGATAGGGCATTGTCCTTCTACTAATGTCAATCTTCGTGATCTTTGTTGGTTTATATAGCTAACCTCACCTTAATGTTATACCGGTTATAAATTATAATATTTGTTGTAATTAAAAATAAAAAAATACAAAACAGAAATTTTTAAACCTTATTTTTATCAATTTAGTGATAAATATATTAAAACTTTTATTCTTTGTTAGGAAATAAATTTTTAAACAATTGCTATTGTCACGTACACCTGACACTGACTCAGCAGGTTAATTATTTTGAATAGCAAACCAAATAATGGTAAAAATGTAAAAAAGATTTGAAAATTAATAAAATAATTACATTTTGTAGTAAAACGATAACTGGAAAGTTTCCTAATTTTTTTTGTTTTTCTTTTAATGCTATAACTTACGAGTAAGCTATATTATAACATTAAAGATAATTATAGTTGAGTGGTTTGCATAAAATATTAAAAATTTTTATTTTACTTGTGATTTATAAATTTATTATAAATTTTCTGTTATCGTGCATATTTAATTTAAAAGCTTCAAGGATATTAACAAATAAAGAGGAAGTATATCGATCGCAGCGCCCAGGGAAAGTCTATATATTGAAATAGGAATTAGTATGATTGTAAATATTAATTATAGCTCTTCTTGAGGTCTTGAATCTTGGGCCTTATACAAATTTTTAAAAAACAAGTTCCGCACACTTGAAGTATAAAAAAAATAAAATAAATAAATTAACTTACAATAATTACTTATTAATTACTTGCATAGTTATAAATTTAACTTACTGGAGTTGTATGACTTTATTTCTGAAGAATATCATATATAAGAATGCGCGGGATAAACTTAGTATACTGGAATACAATACGAGCAACAGGTTGTACAGGAATCAGGAATAAGGAGTAATTCTTAACTCTTCTGAGTCTGCTAAAAAAATTTAATAAAAAAATTCATAAAAAAATTAAAAGTAAAATTAATAGTCTAAATACTGTTAAATATACTTTAATATTAAAACAAAAATTATATTTTCTATTTCAAATTTCTGTAAAATATATCATTAATAAATGTATTGTTTGAATTAGAAAATAAATGCATTATATTTCAATTTTACGCTTATTGGAAGTTACGTGGTACACCGTAATTTTGATTTAGAACAATTACGTATATTAGATTACCTAAAAATTATAATGAGTATTTAAATGCATTAAAAATAATAAAAATAGTTAAATTCGTGTTTAGTGTAGTAATAAATACTTATTCGCGGTGTATTGGCTATTTTTAATAAACAAAAATTAAGTATAAAACTTGGAGTTTCTATATTTAACCGTTCTAAATTCCAAAGCGCTTGAATCGGAGAGTTTTGAGTTTATCCTACCAAGTGTCGTATCTAGTAAACGTTTGTTTCTGTTCATCTTCATATTCCTCAGTTGAATTGCTCGTCCATTTCCACTTTTCCAGATGCCAGGCAAGGGTCAAGACGTTCGTGGGAGACGGAAGTTTATTCAATAATTTAGTTGTATCGGTTTTAACGAGTATTTTTAAAGTTTTTTAATTTTTACAATGTAAAATAATTCATTAAATTGTACGGTTTAATTTCTTAATGGAATACTATTTCGTCGATTCAGGAAAAGGTAAGAGTGGATTTCATTAGGTTATGAATGTATCGATTTTGTAATCCATAAGCATCTGCTTGTTAAAACAATATTTTTATTTTATTCTTGGATATTATACTTGATTTAAAGTGTATTTTATCAATTTTGAAGTTATTTTTGTTAATAAATCAAATAAAATCTAATTAATTAACTTTGCGAAGCGTGCTAACGCCAATCTGTACATGATGACAAACTATACCGATCGTATGAATAAAAATGATTATTCTTTACATGCACTACCAACTGAAGTTGTATTAGAATGATTTATTTAAACTTTTTGTTTTGAATTCCATAATTTATACGTATTTTTTGTATGTTTTAGGCATGGTCAACAAGAAAGAGGTGAGACAGTGAAGCGTACCGTAATAAAAGATTTAATAATTGTTAATACAGCGAAAGTTGAATACATAAAAGAATTTGTTTTATGAATGTATACAATTTTGAAAAAAATAAAAAAATTTTAAAATAACCTAAATTTTTCATTGCAGTGACATTTCCTTCAAATAATTGGCCTTTTCGTTCCATATAATCCAGAAATGACTTAGATCATAAGCTAAAGCTTCGTGTTTCATTGTTGCAAAAAGTAAAATTTCAAAGCAAAATAGTTAAATGTACTCTTTTATTTTTTAAGAAGTTAAGAAAACGATACAAAGATGAGTACTATATTAGAAAAAATAGCAGCCATCGAAGCTGAGATGGCAAGGACGCAAAAACACAAAGGAACTTCTGGACATTTGGGTTTATTAAAAGCAAAACTTGCAAAGTTGAGGCGAGAATTAATTACTCCTAAAGGAGGAGGTGGAGGTGGTGAACAAGGTTTTGAAGTTGCTAAAACTGGTGATGCTAGAATTGGATTTGTTGGCTTTCCGTCGGTTGGAAAATCTACTCTTTTGAGTACATTAGCAGGAGTATATTCAGAAGTTGCTGCTTATGAATTCACAACTCTTACAACAGTTCCTGGTTGTATTAAGTATAAAGGAGCAAAAATACAGTTGTTGGATCTTCCAGGTATCATTGAAGGAGCAAAGGATGGTAAAGGTCGTGGACGGCAAGTAATAGCAGTTGCTAGAACGTGTAGTTTAATTTTTATTGTGCTGGATGTTTTAAAACCTCTTGGACATAAGAGATTGATAGAGCATGAATTGGAAGGATTTGGTTTAAGATTAAATAAACAACCTCCTAACATTAACTTTAAAAAAAAAGATAAAGGAGGTATAAATTTACAAACTACATGTCCTCAAACGGAACTTGATTCAGACACTGTTAAAACTATTCTATCCGAGTACAAAATCCATAATGCAGATATAACATTAAGGTATGATGCATCATCAGATGACTTGATTGATGTCATTGAAGGAAACAGGATATATATTCCTTGTATTTATTTACTAAACAAGATTGATCAGATTAGTATAGAAGAATTAGATGTTATTTATAAAATACCACATTGTGTACCAATATCTGCACATCATAAATGGAATTTTGATGATTTATTGGAAAAAATGTGGGATTATTTACAACTTGTTAGGATTTACACAAAACCTAAAGGTCAATTACCTGATTATAGTTCTCCAGTTGTTCTTAACAAAGAAAGAAGAAGTATTGAAGATTTTTGTAACAAACTGCATCGAACTATTGCTAAAGAATTTAAATATGCACTTGTTTGGGGTTCTTCTGTTAAACACATGCCTCAAAAAGTTGGAAAAGATCATGTTTTAAGCGATGAAGATGTTGTACAAGTTGTAAAAAAAGTGTAGTTATAAGATTATGGACTGACACCAAAAGTTGCGAAATTTGTGAATATAAGAATATTTAAAACAAATTGAAACGATTTCTTTTTATTTGTTTACATGTTAAAAATATGTCTAAAACAATAAACTTATTAATTTTAATCTAAGATATTTTCTTAATAACATATATAACATTGTTTGAAAGGAAATTCATTGTACATTTTACTGTAAGATAAATAAAAATATTTAAAAAATATGTAATCACTGATTATTAAATATAAGAATTCAGGTCACATTTAGTACTATTTCTTTGAAGTAATAAAAAATCTAAAAACAAGTTTTTTGACTTTGATTTATTTATCTTCATTTACATACAAGGTACTTAGGTACAAATTTTTATACAAAACAGCAGTTAATAGCAGTATTTTTCATTATCAGATAGATACTTTACTATAGGAAATAATTGTAAGTGCAGAAATTGTAATAACAAATTTGAGTTTATTGTTTATAAAGAAACACAAACATTGTTTCAAATAATAAATACATTTAAGTAAAGTTGTTATAAAAATCTTGGATATCAATGTTGACGCAAATATAACTTTTTTGAAATTAAACTATTGCATAAAATAAAAACGTCAACATTGAGATTCAAGTTTTATTGTCTTTCTTGATAAACATTGCTATAAATACAACGAAAACTATTTCTCCTTGCAAAGTAAATTACAAAATATAAACTTGATTTATGGAATAATATGTAAATTTAGCTGTTTACAAAGTAATATTTACAAATATATTTGTGTTACAAACGATTTACTTTATACTAGATTTTGCATCGTATCTGATCACTGACCTCACACCAAAATGGGTTTAATTCGCTGTTTGATTCAGTGATTGTTTTTAAGTTGCTTTTGATATAATTTACGCATATATTATACAAACATTAAATATATATATATACATACATATTGTAACAACATTTGAGCTTCCTGTTCGCATTAGTGAGCAGTTTGCACTATTCAAATAGGTCTAAACAGCCTATGGGTGTTGTCAACAAATTAATTAAATTTAGCTGTTACTTTGTTCTTTCTCCTTTCTCATTTTTATTTACAATTATATTCTTAGATTTAGACAAAACATTATTCTTATTGAGCTTACTTCTCAATTTGATGTATTAATTAGTTTTATAAAGTTTGACTATTTTGAGTTCATATAGGAGAATTTTTCTCTATAGTATGAATTTACTTATTATTGAGTAAAGGCTTTCAACTATTACATTAAAAATTTCTTTTTTTTATTTTGTATTTTTCTAGCTGTACATTACTACAAATCTTATCCAATGTTAATGAAAGTTCAAATATTTGTCATAAATTTACTTATATTTGGTTTATTCTTTTGCTGCTTATTTGTCAATTATAATCTACTTTGTGCTCTTAAATCAGTAAACGATTAGATAACTATTAAACGGCAGCAAAATTAAGTTCATCAATTTTTCAGAATAAATAATATTTCATGCAAAACTCAATTCTGGATGCTTGTAATTTCTATAAAGAAATGAATTGTGAGTGATATCTGCGCCGGCTTACAAGGAGAGCTCGACGCTCTAAAACAAGGACGCGGCGAGAGCGTACTTGCTTTCTCGAACAGAGCAAGCATAGTAGCGGACGAATTACTCGAAGCCGCACACGGGGAAAAACGGGTTGATGATAATTTCGTTAGGGCTTTAGAGAGCGATAAGGTGAGATTTTTTCCCGTGGATTACGCCGAGTCATCAAGTCGCGTATTGGGAAAGCAGGAAGTTTAGACGAGGCATCCTCTCAGGCGATAGAAATCGAGAGAGATTTCAAGTGCTGTAGGGACGATTCGTTGGACAGAAAATGAGAGGTTTTCGAATATTAATTTATTCGAGAGTATTAATTTATTATTTACTATGAACACCTCCAGGGGCTCTTTCACTCATAATCCTCAACGAGAGTCGCGGCCTAGAAATGGGCGAAATATAATCTGCCATTTTTCCAAGAAAGATGGCCATTGGAAAAGCGAATGTCGAAAAGATCTTAGTAAAAATGAAGCTAATCCGTAATTTCGAGCGTTTTGCCTTTGAATATCTCCCGTATCTCTCGAACCGAACGCGAAAGGTATACACTAAGCGTCTTTACGCCCTCAAGGATATCTCCTGAAAACGACGAGGACATCATGGAAGACGAATAACAGCGCGTGACGTCATCCCAGCGGAGAAAATGCAAAGGTAAGACTGCCTTTACTAAGAGAAAGAAGTACCTGCTCATTCTTTCTGGAACAAACGTCACAGTCGTCTATCCACGCGCGACAGTACGTCTTCGCAAGGATCGGTAAATCCTTATTTTACCCGGTTAGATGCATAAACAACAACAAAGGCATGTACAAAATTGATTTTTCCGACTACTGAGATCAAAATGGAAATTTACGAACACGAGGTACTGAGAACAGTACTTGTCCTTACGCTAATGAAAAAAAGAAATAAATTGCAGTAATAAAAGAAACGCACCTATCTTAAATAATTTGAGGAGAATTCTTTGAAAACGAGAGTAGCAATAACATAAAAACGAGCAGGCTCTCTTGATATTGGAACGGAGTTGAAAACATTTCAAAACTTTCTATGATTTATATCATGTCTTTCGGTAGAAAATATTTTTTGTATTAGTTTTGCTAACTCCGAACATTATTATACCCCACACAATTATCATTTATTCCGAAAAAATTTAAACGAACTGAAAACACATTTTATTTGTTGACAGATATTATTGACTTATCAAGCTCAGTTTGTCAAGGAAAATAAAGGTAAAAGATAAGTTATTTGTTTCGTGTGAAAGTTTTCAGAGTAAATAAATCAATTTCAAATCAAGTTTAACTTTAAATTAAATTTATCTTCCGTCATGGATAAGAAATTGTAGCTATGTACACGTATACATACTTAACAAAGGCTTAGATATTTTTAAAACCACTTTAAAGGATTGAGAAAAAGTTCGAGAGGATTTCTACCAATTCGAACTATTAGTTCAGTATACATAAATTTATGAAATACCCTTTGCCAAGGATACATATATAGTTGCAGATGCTAGCGATAATAGATAGAGGTTTTCGATTTAAAAATTTTGTGCCGTAAATTAAATTAAGCACCAAATTTAATAGAAATATCAACTACATAATAATGTCTGACTTAAAAAATCATCAAAATATCTTCATTACTTATAAAGAATAAGATGTAATTCATTTACTCATCTTACTCTTTTTGCTTAATAATGAGTATCTAAGCGTTAGTACTTATGAGTACTTTGGAATATTAAATTACAGTAAACGTAGCCAGGCTTGATATGCAAAAAATAAGATTTAAAAAACAAAAAAGGAGAGAAACAACTTCGTCGTATGTTCGTGACCGACCGCGCAATAATTATTTGGTCCTTTTACACTATTATAGCACTTATATCATTAGGAAAGTAAATAATGCCTCTTTTTGGTACCAGTAAAGTAGGCCTACTTTGATTCGGTATCATAACTTCATCTCCCAAAGGACAATGTGGGCGTCTTTACTGTTCGGATCCTTAAGGGAGTAGCCCGACTTTTGATTCTTTTCATCTTTCTGCGAAACGGCGTGCCTCCAGTTGACGTAACCTCGACCGCCCATGAGGGTAAGCACAGTGCGCCTCGGCTGATCCATTTGAGAGGATTTACCCCCTCCGCCCTTTTTACTTTGACTCTTTTGTTTTGTTATCGATCGGTTTTCTTGGATAGGCGTCGACGTATTGTTAATGCTGTTCGCGATGATCGCGTGTTGTTGCTCGTGCTGCGGGCCATTTCTGCTCGCAGTACTGCTGTTCCGGGAGAGCTTTCCGGCCTTGAGCGAGAGATTCTCCTCGGAGCCAGACGAAGTATACAGAGAGCTCGCGTGCGAGTCAACCGACCAATTCGAGAGATCTAGCGACCTCGGCCTGGTAATCTTCATTTTGAGTCTGCGATCGAGCGTACTCACTTTGTTAGGTATTGCAAGTTCAGGATCACTTCGCCTCAGAGTCTCATAGACCGTATCCACGACAGTACCACTTTCGTTTTCGTAGTCTTTCACATACATCAGTTCGCCGTATAAGCCATAGACGTCACAGTTCTCACCGGAACTTTGAGAACTCGACATTGAACTCGATAGGAAGCCTCCGCCGCAACCTGGTAGAAATAAAATAACATTTTAACATTGAATATATTAAGGCGAATGATTGATTAAAAAAATCACGAGAGTCAGTAACTCACCTAATCCACGAGGCAATGTCTTAGATCCACGATACTCGTTCTCTTTACTTCTCTTACGTCTAAGGAGGACGGGACTGCTAGCTAGTTGTTGTTTAAACTTCAGCATATTAGCCGACATATTAGAAGTCATAGACACATCAAGACTAGCCCGATCTCCCCGTTGTCTCTGCAAATGTCCATTGTGTTCAGCGTCTTTATTCCTCAATTGGACCTGTTCTTCTTCTGGATCTTCTTCCTTTGCATATCCCATATTGCTCTTGATGTTCTGTATGGCCAGCAAAAACGTTATTGGGCCAAAGTGTGCGTGATACGAGATATTAACTCTTCCACTGATAATCGGTACTCCTTCTAAACGGGGTAATGGAATAGTCAGGCTAATGCCAACATTCGTACCAACCCACAAAAGGCCTTTGCACGCCATCAAAGCGGTGACAGTTATGGAAGTTTGGTTGTTGTTGAGACTGTCTCCGCTAGAGCTATTGTTACTATGATTGCAGTTGTTTGATTTCGTTATTCTAAGAACATTTGAAGCGATATTGATATCTTGCAAGTGCTTGAATGTCTCTGTGTGATAGAGGCAGACGGTACTCGAGTTTTTAAGAGCGACCCAGAGACCAACACCTGAATGAGCCATGAGCTTAACATTTCCTACATGCTCATGCTGGGCGCTGAAACTCTTTGTGTTTTCGCCCGTCATTGCATTGAGTACCCAGACCTTTTTGCCGCAGGCTGCATAGACAGAGGAGTTGATAGGCATCAAACTAGAGACGGGATCCGAACCTAGAGTGATAACAGATGGTTCCTTTAAGTTCCATGTACCATCGAACATCCTCTTGAACATGAGTAAAGAACCAGTGCCCAAAGCGACGAATACGTTGTCGTAGTGATACTTGATCTGGAGAACAGGGCCGGAGACGGGATAACTGCCAAGCTCTTCCTGCTTCTCGGGTTCGGCTGCTGTATAGATAATAACTTTGCGTGAATCCGTTCCCATCCAGACAAGATCACTAGAAAGACCGGGTGGTTCGTTATTGAGGCCTTTAACGAATTCGACAGCAGCAACGCGCGTTTCAACGAGATCAAATGACGTGATTTGCTTCAAGGACGTGGCCGTAGCGGTAGTTGACTGGCCGAAGACTGTCACGTGAGTGGAGACACCGTCGTCCGTGCAGATCCAAAGGTAACTCTGATGCCTGCCTCGTCTCCTCGTTGGCCGTGGATTCTGTGTTACGTAGTAACAACCGCAACGGACCTTGTAGTGGTAATAAAAATTATGAGTTAATTTACCATTTAAAATTTTCCTATTGATATTGTTTATAATGTACAAAACACTTACTTCGGATTGATGTTGCGAATGGTAAACGGGCTGAGAAGTGACAAAGAGTGGCATTTTCGTAGACGGTCTTTGTTCTTGCTCAGGAACTTCCCAGGATGGCGAATTGTTAGGATCTAGGGCTAATTGTGCGAGCCTCAACTCTGTTATCCAATCTTTCTTAACCAGTGGATTTTCTGTTTGGAAGGTGTACATCTGGCCTTGTTTGGTCACCAATTGTAAACAACAACTGTCGGCCCAAACCATTTCCTCATCCTTCGCTTGTATAGACGATTGGATTCCATGTAAAATCTGTTTGACGGCTTCGGGTGTCATTCCCTATAACAAATTAATCAATTTTTGTTAATCAAAAATAGGGATAATAATTAATGTTTTGCTTTTGTGAAAAAATAATATTTTTTAATTAATTAACTTTTAATAATAAAAAAAGAAGATATATACGTACATCATACGATCCCTTTAATTGGGCAGCCAAGTCGCTTATTCTTGACATCACTTCGTAATCGTGCATGAGATCGTTCATTTCCGCGCACAGGCTGTCAGCTCCCGCCTGTCCACCCTCGCCGCTTCTGTCAGATTTTAAGCTACCGCCTTTGTTCAATCCCGCTGTGAGTAGTCTACTAAGTGTAGGCGACGTACTTGTATCTTGAATCTGTAATTATACATTAAAAACAACGTTAATCCATTGAACATGGCGTGTATGATCATCATGTGATGGTCTATTTACCTCAATATCGGACACTGGGAAAGTCCATTTTAAAGTTAGCCTTTCACTGCCAGAAAAGTCTTCCGATGATCTAGGTGCCACAGAAACGCAGACAACCAGATCGTTGAGAAGCAGCAACCGTCGTCTTTTCGATTTAGTGATCATTCCGTTTTGATTAAATTCCTGTGATAAGACATAGAAGAAAATATAAAACCTTGATCAATAAACTATTTGTATTGTAATTACAAATGTTTCGAGATAAACTTACCAGTTGTGTGACGTTGTCTTCTCTTATCAGATACCTTGACGACGAGGAAAGTGGCCGATGCGAGAGCTTGCAACTGACATGACGTAACATTTCTTTAAATGCTTGAAACTGTTCCGCTTCTCTCTTCCTCTCGTTCAGCATTTCTGCTAAACTCTCCAATTGAGTAAGTGCCAACTGCAGGGACATTCTATCATGGTGTCCATGAGGAGTATGTTTGAGTAAGTCCTTGATAGACAAGAAAATAAGATAAGTATATAAGTATAAGCAATAGAAAGTTCACAGTGTACAAAGCAGGTATGCTTTTATACTTACTTGTAGAAAAAGTATGAATTGTGGAAACCTTTGAACTGGCTTAACCATCAATCCAAAGAAAGATAATCTGTCGTGGGAACTAATTTGTTTCACCTGTGAAATAATAAAATACTCTTGTTAAATATCAAAACAAAGGTTTGTTGGAGATGTAACAAAAATATGGCATTTCACGCAGGTCGTGAATTTAATACACGATGAAAAAAAGTAAGCGATCGACGCACCTTGAAAAAATCAGCAAGAGCAGTCTTTCGTTTCGATTCCTGTTTGGCGAGGTCCATCGCCACAGAGAAATTATTGATGAAGCCACTATAGATGTCGAGAACAATGGCTTTACTGAAGCTCGCAACGAAAACGTCACCGAGCTTTTCGTCCTTGTCCCAGGAGCGCACGCATTCCGCAAGAGCGATTCGGAAGAGCGTGTGGCACTGAAGTATTTCCGGTAGTCTGTGGAACAGCGTTGCTATCTTGGACTGACTCAGGATGGGGGGAGAGGACTCTTCCAGAGGTTTTTTGTAGTCCTAAGAACAAAAAAAACTCTTGTTAAATTTTGTTTGAGGTTGATTTAAGCTTTTATTGTGACTGTATCAGTGACTTGCACGGGTGTCAATTAAATCGGCATATTTACGCAGTTTCTTGTAGGATTTATTGCAAAAGCATTACAGGATTATTAATGACAAACGTAATCAATTGCAAGTTGTGCAAGCTTCCCATTATTAGAGTATGTAAAAGAGGGAAATGAATTGCGCAATTTAATTGACGCTTTGCTGCAACTCAAATTCATTAGACGTAATGTTAAAACAATTCTGTAACGTTACATGGATAAATTTTCTTCTCGAACAACTTAATGTAGGGACTTTACGATTTATTCATAATCTAGTACTTATTTCCCATGCTAAATAACTTGGTCACATTTCTCAGGGAAGTGCAGTCGAGTCTTTAAAGTCGTTTATAATAATTTAAGTACTTGCAGTATTTATTCACAATAAATCTTTCTTGCTTCCGAGTTGTAACTCTGAATATGCAATATTATGCTAAAAAACTTGTTAAAACTACTTGGCTACTTATCATGCAGTAACGTTACGTAATGTTTTAGCTCAGCAAATAGACTACTTTTGTAGCATTGATAGAATAATCAAATGACTTTTAAAAATAAGAATTTGAAAAGAAAAAGGAGATGAACTATCCAGAGAGAGGAGACTTACATTAACGAGCCTTTGGAGGGTGGCAACGTAACTGTTCTCAGATTGAACGATAGCGGCTACTATATGGCGCCGCTTGATCTGTTGGGAGGTGAGATTGGGTGGCGCAGGCGGCAACGACGGCGGCGCTTGTCTCCGTTGTTGCATGCACTGAAATTGTTGGATCGCGCCACTCTCTTCTTCGACCTAAGGATAATAATAGTATATTTAAATCATGAGTAAATATTGTCCATCAAATGTGATTGACGATTGAGAAAAAAAGTCGTGGAAAATTTAATACGCGGTCGTTATCGAAATTGCATAAAAAAGATAATTATTATCACGTATAAAATATAGTTTATAATGACTGTTATTGATTTATTATTAAAATATTTTGTTTCTTACAGTGGGAGAAGTTACGAGGCTTTTCTTTAGATTGATTTAACCGCGGATTTGAGTCACTTGTGCAACTTGGAAAAATATGCGCAGAGGACAATTTTTTCACGATACTACGTATGAATTTCTTTGTTTTGCATTTGAAATAGGTAGACTCGAGGTTCCAAGACACTCGCACCTCTTGAGTGAAGGTGCATTTTATTTATTTTATTATCCGGTTTCAGGAGAACGATTACATCCATTTAAATCCGGATTTGTGCCCGATGCAAAGTGGACATGTTCGGCTCGAAATTTTTTACTGGTCTAGGCTCGTAAAATCACGTTGGCGTAGAACGGTATTGTTTGCATCAGAGTGACTCGACTGGATTTGTACACTTAAGCAGATTATAAAAGAAAGTATTTGGTATATTGGTAAATGCACGTTGCCGAGATGTAAAGCGAGAGTCATTCTATTAGAAAAGGTATAATTGATAGCGCGGGGAATTTCAAGGGAATTTAACGATCGCGATAAAAGCTCGAGCGAAGCATGGGAGGTAAAACGGTCGATCACAAGGACGATTTGACGAATGGTAATTATTCGGCGCGCTACTACAATATATCCGTGATAGAGTTGAGTGTACCGAGGAAGGCAGGTTGACAGCTCGAGAAATCGAAGGACGAAGAGCGGTTATTTTGAATTGCGCGTAGGAAGGACTCGATCGGCCGGCGCTACTGGATACCGGAAGCCGCGATGCAGGGGACTCGGGACTTTCGCTCGGGTCGCCCGGGAAGGAGTACCGACCTCGGAGAGCTGGGGCATCTGGGGCGCCTTGCTGGGGCTGGCCAGGGAGACCGAGTCGGAGGTGTCGACGTCGTACTGGTGCGTCGAGCTGCGGCGCATGCTGAACCACCTGGCGAGCTTGCCCTGGCCGCCCGAGGGGTCGAGGGCCTCCGGGGGCGGCTGGGCCAGGGGTCCCTGGCGCCGGCCCGGGACCGAGGGCGCCCTGGCCCCCGGGGCCGAGGCCGCCGATCCGCATGTTCTGCACGCGCCACTTGTCGCAGAAGGTCCGGGCCTTGTGCAGCGTGTTCCTCAGCTGGCAGTTGCTTCTGCAAGGGCCTCGGGTCAGTCTCGGGTGTGCCTTGGGAGGGCCGGGGGGGCCGCCACGCTATACTCACTTAATACTGATATTGCTCTTCTCGCTCTCGTCGTCGGAGGAGAGGTCATGGTCGGAGCCGGAGCACCAGGAGTCCTCGCTCCGCGCCGACTGGTTGGTCGAGCCGCGGCTGCCCTCGAGGGCGGCCGAGCCGTGCTGGTGGTGGTGGTGGTGGTGGTGGCCGTGCCTGTGCTGGGCCGGCTGCTGGGGGTGCTGGTGCTGGCCCACGGCCTCCATCCTCGCGGGGCCTACGTCGTCCCAGGAGCGGCACCTGGACCGGGGCTCATCTGCAACAGCCGGCGAGGGGGAGGGTTAGTAGTGCGACCTCGCTCGGCGCGCGGCGCGCGCTCAATCTCCCGCAGTCGGAGCGCGCTCCCGGCGCGTCATCCTCTTATCTGCGCTCGCCCCGCTGGGCAAATGCGCCTTATCATTTTCAAAATAAGCGAGCGAGTCACGCGTCGGCGGCTGCCGATCTTTTCCTCGTGGGAGACTCCGCGGCTAATTGGGGCTCCCCCCCGTTTGAAAAATCCCGGCGAGCGGCGCGCGCGCGGAATAACGGGGCGAGGGGCGGGTCCCCTCGGGGCCGGCGCAGGTGCAGCGCCGGCCGGCTGCTATCGGGCCGATTCGGCGGCGGGCACGCGCGGAAAAGGAGCGAGCGGCGGGCGCTGGGGCCGCGTGGGCCGCGGCCGGGCAACAGGTTTGCCGCGTGGGCGCCCGGCGAGCCGGTGAGCGCAGCCGCCGCGGGCGCGGCCCTCGCATAATGGGAGCGCGCCTCGCGGGCCGCACAATGCCGCGGGCCCCCTGCGGCCCCCTGCGCCCCCCCCCGCCCCTCTGGCGGATCTGTGTCAGAGCCGCCGCCGCCGCCGCCGCCGCCGCCCGGATGAAGATGGAAAGTCCTGGGCCGCGTGCGCTCGATCGAACTTATCGGTATCAATTGATCGGCGCGTAGCGCAAAAGGACACCGCGACCTCTCGCGCGCTAGCGCAATTTCCTCTCAACTTTGCCGGCTCATTTTTCCATAAGATGTATAGCTAATTAGAAGAAGGATATTGGAACAATGGCTCGCGGCGCCGTTAGTTTCGATGTAAAGCGCAAAGCCGCGCCGCGCCACGCCGGATTATGCAAGCCGAACGGCTCGGCCCGGCCAATTTGCACGTGTAATTATAAAATGAGCATATCTGCATATCGCACGGGCGGCCGGCCGCGAGTCGTTAAAAAAGAAAGGTAGATTCCAATAAAAGATAACGTAAATCAAACAGCCCGTGATTCAATTGACTCCCCGACATAGGAGCGCGATCGGAGCTAGTTCTTTCTCCTCGGCGAGCTTTTCAATCGTAAACCTGTAGCCCCCACACGCGGCTGGCAATTCTTGCGCTGCCATTGCTCGCCGATGTTTTTTATGCACCGATGCATCAATCATAATACTTTCGATGTTTATCGCCGATTATCAACAATGTTCGTAATCGAACAATAGCCGGGCGGCCGCAAGTGGCCCCCGAGCCACCAACAATCGATCGGTTTTTCCCCGAGCTTTTCCCGCTAGCCGATTAAGCCATTAAACCCGCGGGATATTAGGCGGGGAAAAGTATCGCGCCGGCGGCGGTGCGTGCGAGGCCGATCGGTAAGGTGATCGGGTGCCAACCCGCCAAAGCGGGCATTTTTCCTGGCGGCGCCGCGCGGATAACCGGGGGGGGGGGGGGGGTAAAGAAAAAAAAGAGCGGCGATCGGCTCGGATCGGCGGGGCAGGTACACACAAGCGCCGAGCGGGGAGTCGCGCGCGGCACGCCGGACACACGGATATCACCCACTCGTTTCTCTATCGTGAATTCGTAACGCATGGCCAGAGTCGCCGGCGTGTTCCAATGACGGAAGTTTCTATTTATAAAGCCGTTTCCGTTTGTTGCGTCAAGGCGGCGCGGCTCGATCGCCGGGCGGAGCCGAGGCTCTCCGCTCGCTGAATCGCCGCTGCCGAGGATCGCGGGCCTTTCTCCCCCCGTGGCACATCCTCCCAGCGGGGCACGTGGACGGCGCCGCGCGGAGGATCCGGTCTCTCTGGGCCGGGAGTAGTCGGGAGCCGCTCGGCCGTCGCGGCATACTTCTTCCACCTCGCCCCCCCCCCCCTCAACTTCCTGCACTGCGCCCCGCGCGCCGGGATGATGGATTATTATTGCCGATCGTTCCGATTGTTCGTTGCTCGTATTCAAATTACTCATCTCGCGCTCATCGGAATGCGATGAGTCATGAAAGCGAGCCGAGCTGCCATTGCAAATGTCAAACTTTATACTCCTCGGCCTCCCTCGCTTCTTCTCTCACTCTCAATATTCTACTTTCCTTTTATTGAGCCTGTCAGCTTGGCCTAGGAGATTGACGCCCTTCCCCGGCTTACGGCCGTTCTAACAATTTACACCAACTTGTTAAATGATACAGTACTTTAATCTATGTATTTATCGCTGCAACGCGGCTACAGAGCGCGCGAGGAGCGCACATAATGGAGTATAGTTTGCGAGGCGTGGATTAGCGGTAATTGCAAGTAAGCTACGATGCTAGTCGGTATAGTGATATTGCGCCGTTGTAAAAAACAATTTAACTCATTGGGCCTCGGGAAGGGGTCGGTAAGGCTATCCTCCTGGCAATTACAAGCGATTAATACGACGCACGAGTTCCTCGTACCGGCGGAGCATTACATTTGCACCGCGAGATCACGCGGCCAACGGCAAGAGAGAAAAAAAAAAAATGCAAAAATATGCGCTCGTTTGGGAGCCGGGTGTTTCTTTGCCTCGTTGGCAAGGAGAATGATGGCAGCGGCCGATCTTGATATTCGCGCGCAAAGTATCGGGCGTATATTTATTCAGCCGGTTGCGCAACACCTGAATCGAAGATAAATGCCCGCACTCGGCTCATTAAGCTTAGAAGCGCGGTGCTTCCTAGGCCACCGAGATTCCATAACAAAGATGCGCGCGAGCAGCGTAATATTCATCACGTCTATAAGTGGATAGGTTGCATAAGCCGACGGGGAAGTCGAGAGGAGACGAGGCGGAGCGGCGCGCGGGCGCACGAGCCCCGGGCCCTCGGGTGCACGGGGCCCCGTTAAATAATAACAAAAGAGCACCGGGGAGAAAGAAGGAGGAAAAGGCATAAAAAGCCCGGCGAAATAGGCTCGGGCGCGCGAGCGGAAGGAGGGGCAGACGCGGGTTTCTCGGAAGAAGTCGCTGCAGATGCCGGCCGCGCTTTCGGGAGTTTATTCGCGGCGGCAGGTGTGCGTGCCTGCAGCCAGCGAAAGGGAGAGCATATTCGCAAGACGGGGCCGGAGGAGCACGAGGAGGAGGAGGAGGAGGTGGATGTTCGAGGGCCAATTAAGCGAAGGGCTTACGCAAGGGAGGGGGGGTTCTTTAATGGCCGGGTCCAGCCTCGGAGGGGCCCCGGCCGAGAACAATAGGCCGCTGTCCGAGGGCGCAGCCCTCGAATCCCCGGGTCGCCGAGGAGTCGCATAAAAGTCGCGCGGCGGGGCCCGCGAGGGAGCGGCCGATCGGCCGATCGGCTTTGTCCCCGGGACAAAGAGGAAAGCCGGCTCCGAGGGGCCGAGGATCGGGCAAGCGGCCCGGGGACAAGGTCGCGGCTTTCCCGCGGGATGCGAGTGCGCCCCGGAGGCGCACAACTCGGGCTCCTTCGTCGTCCCCGGGAAAAGAGAGCCGGCGGGCGTGCGTGCGGCGCGCTCGGGGATCGATCACGCGAGGAGAGGGCGTTGAGGCTTTCCTGGAAGCGGCCCTCCTCGCCACTCCCCCCGATCCTGCGGGAGCCGCCCGGCTTATCAGCGCCGGGTTGCGCAACGAGGACGTGGCTCCCGGCTGATTGCGCCCTTGGCCCGGCTCCCGTCCACCCCGCTTTCCCAATTAGTCCCGCGGGCGCGGAGCCGAGAGAGAGAGAGTCCAAGGCGCAGTACCGAGAAGCCGCGAGAAAAGAAAAAAAGGAGGCGAGCCGACTTATTTGGCGGTTTTCTCGAGGCGAGCCGACGCTAGCGCTCGAATTTCTCGAGGGAGATTGGGCCGCGAGGAGGCAGGTGACACCGATATCGCGGGCCCTCCCCCCTCCCCTCCGTCAAGCGGGCCTTTCGAAACGGTAATCGGCCCCGGTCTCCTTCTTTTAAACAACCCGGCTTTTGTGTGCCTGGGAATTCAGTATTGGCACAGGGATATAAGTGCAAGGAGGCCCCTCTCGGTCCTCTCTTTCTTCCGCGGACGTGATCCTTCTGTCGGGCGTTCGTCGAGGAGGAGGAGGGCCCAAGCGCCGGCTGATTTCCTCGATCGGGTTGCTTCGAGTAATTACCCCGGCGAATTTTGACCTGGCGCTTTTCCAATCGCAATTGTTCCCCCGCGCGATCGCGCCCGCGTGGAGGGGGCACAAAAGGGGACCGCGGGGGGGAATAAAAGTGCCGTTGAAGAATTCTCCGGCTGCGGCCGATTGGCCTGCGCGGCACGTCGGCCACGTAGCGTCGGTGCACCGGCCCGACGTGGTCTGCATCCCCGGGGCCGCCGCGGCTTATCTGCCCGGCTCCCTCTGACGCAAGAGGCCGGCGGGACGCGCGGGGCATTATTGCCCTAAAGCCCGGCGTTGCCAGGCGCGCGCGTCACCGGCATCCTCTGCTCCCCGCGGCCCGACATCGGGGAAAGTGTGTTAATAACGCGGGGCCGACGGGGGAGCCATCGACCGGTCAAAAGAGACATCCGGCGGCGGGCCAAGCGAGAGCCTTCCCCGCGCTTGGCAGCTGCGCGAGGCGGCGACTCGCGTCCCCCTGGACAAACGAGTCCTCGGGAAACAAAGCCACGCCGCGCTGCACCGGGACACATACGGGTTAGATTACCGGCCGAGGCGTCCGGATTTTTTTACCGGGCGAAAAGAAAGTCCTTTCGGATAGAGCAGAGCCCAGGCGAGAGTTAAGAGGTTATATATGGTGCCGTTATGGTATTCGCTTGCACTCGCCTGGCCTTACCCAGAAGCATAAATTAAGATTTATCGCCGTATAACGAGTAAATTGCATAGGTTGTTATGCTATTTACCTACAATTACTACACTCGTCTTTCCACATGTATTATACATTATATCCTAAGCATAAACCGCACGGCTATTGGACCATATAGACGCAAGACACGCGCGTCGACAATTACGCGGGAGATGGCAGGTGGAGGAAGGAGGGCGGAGCGCACGAGTAAAAACGCCTCGTAAAAAATTAGCCGGGGACGCGGGTCCTGGGAGCGCTCGGGGCACTCGACTGACCCTGTCGTTGCCGCGGTGGCCTAATTAGGCCCCGTCGTTCGCCCGGAGGTTCGTTCGCCCGGCGAGGCTCCCTTTGGCGATTAATCAGGAAATTCGATTGCGGGGGGGGGAGGGGGAGGCGGGAGGCGAGGCAGCAGCAGCCAGTCTCCCCGGAGTCTGCGGGAGAGCCTCCGCCCGGAGAGCAGCTTCCCACCGGAGGCCGGCAATTAAACTCGATTAAAGCGAGCCGCCTTCTTTGCCCCGCGGCGGCGGGGCTTGCATCATTTTAATTAGGCCGCCGGGAGACAAAGCCGGGGCCGAGGGGAGGCTTGGCTCCGCCGGGTTGTTCGCGCGCCGCTGCAGCCGATACTCAGTGCCCCCCCCCCCTCTCCCCCCGGCCCTTCGCCGGCGCAGACTCTATTTCGGAGCGGGCCACGGGGGCGTCCTGGGCGGCTTCGCCCGAGGCCGCGATCTCGCAGCTCTCGCGCGAGGACGTTCGCGTTATTTCTGTCGCGGCGCACCTGCGCGGACCTGCCGGAGGCTGCGTCGTCACCCGCCGGGCCTTTGTCCGCGGGTCGCTTTGAGCCTCTGCATGAATTGCTCCAATCGGTCGCTCGCCACTGCCCGCCGACTCACGGGGGACAAAGCGACCCGCGGTGCGCGCAGCCTCCCTCCCCCCCCCCTTGTTCTATTAGCCCGAGCAAAAACAAAAAAGAAAGGGGAGCATCCGAGCATTCCGTAGGGGGGTGTATATTTAGACGGGCGGAAGGGACAGCAGAGGTCCTCCGCGGGGGGGGGAGCGCCGCTGCTCGCCCGTGTGGAAAGCCGCGCGCGATGACGATCGGTGAAAGCGCGGCGGCCCCAGGCGATATCCCTCGGCCGGGCCGATCCCCGCTATCGCGGGGCCGCGCCCGCGCCCGGGACCGGGCCGATCGATCGCGCCTCCGGCTGACCTTCCGGCCGATGAGTCGGGCTCTTTGTGCCGGCGGCCGATCGGCAACTGCCAGCCGGCCCGCGCCTGCCTCGCTGGCGCCGATTTAGCCAGGGGCTTGTTGACCCACTTGCGCCCCCCTCCCCCTGATACATTACCCGCGCGAGCGTCTCCGCCGCCGGCTCTGGCCGCTCGCGCGCCGATCTTCTTTCTTTCGTCTGGCGAATCTCGGCGATGACAGTTTCCATTGTCACTGAATCATTCCCCGGGGGCAGGAGTCAAGCCACGCGCCATCGTCTTTCTTCCCCGCGTGTGTCAAAACACTGGACAGCGTCCGAGGGGCCGCTGCGGCGCAGCCGACAGCCGATACTCGTGTAGCGCGGCGAATCATTGTTATCTCAACGAAGCTCCGCGCTTTTCCCAAATACTCGTCAAGAGTAATGAGGTCTAACGAGCGGCCGAGTGGCAATACGCAGTTTGCGCGCAAGGCCAAACAACGTCGAATGCCATTGCGGCAAGCGAGCGCGGCTTCTGCGCGCCAAGGAGCTATATCGACCGACTCCGCGAAAACGCGGCTCTCCTTCGACTGCGCTCTTTCGACTCTCACCTCCCGCGGCTCCCGTAGCCTTTCTTCCAGGTGCTTTTCCAGCCCTGGAGCCTCTGGTGAACTAACAAGTCTAACGCGCCTGGTCCCGGAATTCCGGCCGATTTCTCGGACACCCGGGGCAAGCTCCCGTCCCGCGGGAAGTAGTCCGAGCTTGCGCGGGGCCGCTTCCGGTGCGCCAGCGAGGCTCCGGCCGGCAGGGGGACGCGCCGACGGGGCTTTCTTCTCTCCCCTCGCGCGCGCATTATTGATTGGACTCTCTTTGTTTTGGAGCGGAAAGAGCCGCGGGGTTGATTTACACTCGGGGAGACCGGCGTCCGCTCGCAGGTACTCGCTCTGATTGATGGGCCCCCATTACGAGCCACTTCATCACGCCGAGCTTAGCATTGTGCATTCGATGCCACGGGCAAACACGCCGGCAAGCCTGCGCTACCACCGGCGCGGATTTTTTTTTCTCCAACAAACAAAGTATCGGCCCGATCGGCTAAAAATACTGTTTGCAGCAACAGCCGAGCGACCGCGAGGATTCCGAGCCGCGACGCTGAAACGCGACGCAGGAGAAGACTATCATCGGGTTTAATGACACCCGGTTATTATAGCCTCGCCGAAGGAAGATTGATAAGCTCCGGCGAGGCGGAAGCGCTAATGTCGGCGCCCGCTTTCCCACCTGGCTAATTCGATACGAGTACAGCTAGAGGCGCCCCGGCGCCCTGCTCGAAAAACAAACAGCGCCGAGAGCTCGTACAGGCCGCAGCTTCGAGGTCTCATTTAGGATAATTAGCAGCGGGTACCGCGGCGCACACGACACCCAAGCGACGCCGGTGAATCGATCGGTAATTATAGCAAACGATCGTCAGGCCCATTAGAGGGCGGCGAGCGAGCGCCGCGCGCCAAGGTCGCCTCGCGCGGCCAAGGAGGACGGCAGCGGAGACGAAGGGCCGCCCCCCCCGAGACGGACAGGTTTCCCGGCGCGCTTTTCCGGACCCGGGCCTGATTTATGCCCGGCCGAGGGGACCGCTTTCCCCGGCGATGCGCGCCGTGCGATAACGACCGCTCGATAACGACTCGGGGCCGATTGATCCTCCCAGGGTCGCGCCCCCCGCGTCGTCGCCAGGCCGCATTTCTCGGGGCCGGCTATGCTCCCGAATTCCGGGCGACCGGCTCCCACCTATCTCTGCCCGGGCGCGATCCGCTTTTCCGAGAAGACGGAGCGATTCACCGAGGCCCACGGAACCGAAGTACCGCCGGGAGCGCTTTGGATGTATCCCGCATCTGGGAAGGCCGTCGCGAAGCTGCATCTCGCTCCGGCGCTCGGCGCCGGGGAAAAAGGAAAAAGAGCCAGGAACGCCGGCGAGCCGACCGGTTTCTCCGCTTCCTGGAGCGCCTCGCGGAAAAAGCGAGGAAAGCCTCGGCCGCCTGCAAATGTATCCTTGCGCCATTTTCCCTGATCGTTTCGACGCGAGAGCCTCGGCTACGTGTTTATACGTGCACTGCTCCACACTAACCCTACTAGCTTGGCATCGATACGTGAAATCGTTACTCACGACCAATGTTAATTGTAAATAAAGCGTTACGGTACACTTTGTTGTAAAAAAAAAAAACACACAAACGTTAAAAAGGCAAAAAAAAAGCAACTAATATCTTTTGTTTAAAAATTGTAGAGTCATTAAGTGTCGGTCGGCTAGGATCGGTTGCAATAATAATTTAATGTACACGCGCGCCGTTGTTCTTATTCAGCTGGCAATGGCTCCAGGGCGAAGAGCCGAGTTGGGCAGGCGGACCGGTTACTCCTCGTGACAATCGATGTTAACTGGGCGCTCATTAGCCGATCGATAAACGGCGCGCCGACTTTCCTTCCCGTCCTTAAAACCCAGGCGGTTTTTGGAAGGTGACGAAAGGAGCGGGCCGCGAAACGAGGTGGAGGAGCGCGGAATGTCAAAGCTGGCGAGTCGAGCGCCGAGGGGGGAAGGCGGGCGCATAAGGTGCACAATGGCCGCTCGGCCGATCGCGGCGCGAGCGCAGGCGGGCTCGGCGCGCCGCGAGAGATCGCCAGCCGCGGGGAGATAAGCCCGCGCGAGAGGCGCGCTCAAATGGGCCGCGTTATGTCATCGGGCGGTCAGTGCAGCGCGGAGCCGCGCGGCCCGAGCGATTGCAGGAAGAGCGATTAAAAGCGTTACAAGGCCGCCGCCGGCCGGTGGAAAGCGACGCGTGCGTGCCGCCGAGGAGGAAAACTGCCGCGGAAAATTTCTGCCTTTTGCGTAACGCGCGCGCGCGCGCGCCGGCCGAGGAGACGAGGGCGCCGGGCGTCCCGGGGCAGGACGCCGCCGGGGGGCTCGGGTTTCCACCTCGGGGGAGCCACCGAGGCCCCGGCTTTGTCCGCGGCCGCCGCGAGCCGATGTTTTCAGGACGGCGGAAGGAGCGCGCGCCGCGGATCGGCGTGCAAATTCAATGTTATCTCTAATTGGCCGGAATCCGAGGCGAAGGCGAGCGGCGCGCGCGCCCGCGGCTCCCGCTATCGCCGCTTTTACGGCCTTTTCAATGGCAGCCTCGATTAAAATGCGCGCGGCGCGACGCAGCCGAGGCGGGGGAGGAGGCCGGGGACCGACCGAGCCGGCCGATCAAAGCCGCCGAGGAGCCGCGCTCCCAGGAATCCCCGGAGGAATGCCCGGCGCTTTGATTTATCCCCCGGGCGCCGCCGGGCACTTTCTTTTACGAGCGGAGCCCGGCCCCCCCGAATCCTCCCCTCGTCTCGACGCCCGGCAACCGACGGTCCCGGGGACTGCAGGGCCTTTACCTAGGGGAGGCTGCTCCAGCGGCGGGCCGGAGGCGCCCGGAGAGCCACTGGCCGCTTATCACTAGTCACTGGGAGGCACTCGCGCGAGCCGCGATAAGCGCCAAGCCAAGCTGTCTCGGGCGCAGATGTCCCCGGCGCGGCCTCTGACGCGGCGGCGAGGCGCTCGCGGCCGAGAGAACCGCCGGCCCGGAGCACACGGCCGACACTAGTGCGCCGGGCGCGAGCGGCCGCCGCCGCCGCCGCCGCAGCCGCTCTCCCTCTCGCTCGCTCCCGAGACCGGCCCACGCCTCCTCCCGCCACGAGCCGCCGCCGCCGCCGCCGCCGCCAGAGGCCAATTAGCGCCCGCCGCCAATTTTTCCTCCTGCCGACCCTTTTCCACCTGCCCTCCTGGAAAAATTCCCCCGGCTCCACCTGTTAATTGCCAAACAGACGCTGCCCGAGTCCCGAGGCCTTCCGCTGCGGCCCCACTCCCACCGCGGAAATCTTTCCCTTCGGACACGCGCGTGTCTTGCGACGCCGGGCCAAGCCAAGCGCTCCGGATCTCCCGTGATCCCAGCGTCGGCCGCCGATTTTTCCGCGTGTGGATCGGCGGCCGGTCAGGCCTGACGCCCGGTCACTCGGAGAAATGTCAAAGCTTTCTATTGGCCAATTAATCATTCCCCCATTTCTGGCATTATAGAATTATCCACTTTTATCCATTAGCGTTGATGCGGGCTTATTACGCCCGCATTAATCTCCACCTATATCTATAGATATAAGCTACAGATTATGCTCAAACAGGATACGCTTTTATTGCCAATGGAAAGCTGCAATTTAAACAAATTACCTTTTATCTGTTAAAGGTGTCCGCCGAGGTGATAACATTATTTATTATCTAGTTCTCCGCGTTATTAATAGAAAAGTTATGCAAAGATGTGCCGCGGAGCCCCGTAAGAATAAAGGAAAAACCAAGCGCACCCCTTGGCTCTTACGAAAGGCCGTAAAATAATAATCGCCTGCACATGTACGGGCGGCTTATCCGACCAGCGCAGCGAGCAGCTTTTCATTATAAATTCTCTTCGTTAAGCATTACGGGCAAAGGTGAAACGGCCGGTAGTATTATGTGCGCAACAGCGTACCAGAGGGTTACAAATTGAGCGGGCAATGTGGGAACGGCGCGTGATACCCGTCGGGACGAAAACGAGCGAATCATCTAATCGCGGGCGGGGAGGAGGGGAGAGGAGCCCGCAGCGGCACGCTCAAACGCGACGAGCGGCGCGCGGACGATATATCCGCGACGGACCGCGAAACCGTGTCGCGCGTCACTCGCCGGCGACGACACGCCCCGGGGGGAGGGCCGTGTGCCCCGCTCTCGCCTTGCCCTTCGGCCGCGGGAGCGCGCGCCACTTTCCGCGCTGCGTCATGTGCGCCTACGCGACGCGTCCGCGGCTTTCTCGGCCGGCCCGGCAGATCGCGATTTAGATAGACTCGGGCCGCGCGCCCTTTTTCCCCCCCTCAGGGGGGGAATGCGAGCGCTCGGGGAGAAAATGCCGGCGCGCTCCTAGGCGCGATCGTCGCGGCGATTGCCCCCTCCCGGCCCGCTCGGCCGATAAACAAACGCGCGTTCCGCCCGGCCTCTACTTTGCCTCAATGAGATCTGCAGATTCCTCCAATAATATCGGCGCACCGGCGCACTTTTACCGCGCAGGCGCTCTTTAAACAAAGTACCGCAACACGCCCCGCGGTACACATCTGGCGAGCGCGTAGATTGCAAGCGCATTTTTTCAATTCTTCCGTTTTCTACGCGTTGTACTTTTACCGCGAGGCCGCACGAGCCTGTGTATATGTGGGTCTACGTAATTATGGCCTCACTTTCACGGCTTTTTTTCCCTGTTTATTGTACAATTCAATTAAATCGATACGATATTTTTTGCCGCGTTCGCGTGTACCGGTGGGAAGCCACTATTCATAATTCTCTCTCGAATCCGAGGCAAGAATCCCCTTCGTCTTTTTTTTTTCACTTTGTCCGATATAAATTAGTCTCGTGAAACGGCCCATTAAACCCGTGAAAGCTTTTACATTAATTTTTGGCTACGCACAATGTGGCTTGGTACCCGCAGCCCACGAGATGACTCAGAGTAATCGAAAGAGCATAATGATTTATTTAATCGAGTGGGAAAAAAATCACGTGTAAAATGATGCTTATGCAGGTACTATGTAACGCGCGCGTGTGTCGGGAGACAAGCGGGTAAACAACCAATTAATCCGGCGACTTTCACCCTTTCAAAGCGACTCTCCGCGCGCGCGCGGCTCGTAATCACGCGCCATAATGCTTTTCATCGCGCGAAATCCGTTTCATCGGCTGGCGGCCGGGGCAAAGAAATGAGCAGCCCCAACAAAGCCGGCGGTGCAGCTGCCGCGCGCCTGCGGGAAATTTTTCGATCGGCCGTATATAGCGTAGAGGCTGCCTCGGCTGCCTGAGCTCTCCCCGCGCCGAGTCATCATCTCGCGCGCATAAACCCGCGGCCGCGCCATAACTAGGAGCCGTAAAGCCGCGCGCCCAGCCGAACTAGTTGACGGCCGAGCCGACGCGCGGCCCGAAGAAAAGGGAGAGTTTGCGCCCGCGGAGGCAGGATGCGCCTCCGGCATCGGCCGCCGCGCGCGCCACCCACGAGCCACCGGCCGCCTCCATTGACGATTTCTCCCGAGCGCGCGAGATACGCTCCTGCCTGTTGTGTCTCGAATCCTTTTATCTCCTCTGACCAGATTCAAATTTCGCGCAATCTCGCTTCTGGCCAGACGCGCTGTGCTGCCGAGCCACTGTGCTACTTTGGATTATTTGTAAATACGTGGCAAACTCTTTCTTTTTTTCCGCTTGCCGATCTCGACACGAAACATTATATACATTTCTGATAGTTCAAAGAGCTCATCAATTTATTGAATGTTTACAGCAGACCTAGTCTACGGTCACTTGCGAGAACTGCTGCAATATAAATGCTAATATCTCCAGACTGAAGAAAATCATAATAAAAATTAGCATACATATGTGGCAGCTAGGATTCACGTGAATAATGTGCGTTACATATGTATTTTACACCAAGTTCTATGTTACTAAAATGTGCACCCTGGACGAAGATTGTTATTCGTGTAACTGCATACCATTGACATGCTAATTTATTAACAAGTTAAAATAATATTAAAAATATTTTATGGAGTTGCCATGCTAGCATGCCTGTTTTTCATTGCAGATTCCCACTTTACCGGCATGGTTTCCCATAAACGCGTTGCGAAATAAATATACTTCTTTTACTAAAATAACCTACAAATAATAAGATTGCAGCCTCAAGGTGGTTAAATTAGCCGAGGATTGACGCAAATAATAAAATGCCAATAAAAAAATAACATTTCCTGATCAACTGGCACAGCACTCGCGTGAGCACAACCGTGACTCAAATAATCTGTAAGTACCGTTAGTTGAGAAGGTTAAAAGAATCGCGGCTGAAAAGCGTATGCAGGGCCCCCATGTGCCCACGTAGCAGCCAAGCATAAAACTATTGTACCCTGTACAAATTGAGCGCGAGACTGATGCGGCGGCGGCGGCGGCGCCGGCGAGGAGGAGCGTCCGCGTCGTGAGACAATCACGCTTACGAAATGTCTCCGAATGAGGAAGGAGCCTACGAAGCTTTTCGCTCGTATATGCATGCGCGCGCGTGATTCACCTCCCGGTGTATGGCGCACGCGGCCTCCGAGAAGAAAAGATTCGAAAAAAAAAGGAAAAAAAAAATTCATGAGCGCGCGCACGCGTGCATGGCGGGGGCCGTTGTATTTGGCCCGCGGGCTGCCGCCGGAGATGGGGACGCGCGATTGCCCCGGAAGAAAAGCCCCGACGAAGGTAGAGGCGGCGTCCGAATTTCTGTTTGGTCCCATAGGCCCGGGCTTTCCGGCTTTCCTCGCGCTTTCCTCGTAGTCACGGGGTTTAATAAGGCTGGGAGTTATCGACCGAGCGGGCCGCCTACATTCGAATCACTGGATTATACTAATGACTTTCTTTTCACGATGATTCTATGTAGATGCAGGGGACTCGCGGCCTACAACCCGGGAACAAAAAAGTCCATGAGAGAAAAAGTCTTGCGGTTTAGGATTATTTTAGCGCTCCGCGTGGGCGTCGAGCTAACTACGTCAATTGGCCAACTGTTTTGCTTTTTACCGCTGCGCAAACATTTGTCTTGGTAATGCGAATAACCTTTGTATAAAAACAATGTTTTGTCGAGGCGCCACAGTTACACCGTAGCGAATGAATTTTCTTTCATTTGAATAAAATCTTGCTTTTTGCGGGCTATCTCTATTAATTAGTTACTCGGATCGACGAGGAGCCGGTCACCCGTAGCCTAGGGACATTTAGGAAGATTGTAAGAATTTCAAAAATATAGAGTAAAAATAATGTATTTCACAAAGTGTCTGAAAAGTACAATTTTACTAATCAGGGCATAATTGTGATATCTTGCTCTTCGAGTTACTGTAGCATTCACTATCTATTGTAAAAGTCTAGTAAATGACTCTAGTCTCGTTTATTGCAATTGACCTTAGCCGTCTTTAGCGAGTGCAGAGGGAAAAGTGAGAGAAAAAAAGTTCCTGTAAAAACGTGGCTAGGGGGATTCGAACCACGAGGCTCCGGGACGAGAGGCGAGCGCCTAGCCGACCGAGCCAATACCGACGGCTCACGTGACAGGCTTACATTCCAGTGCGGCTGAGAGTCTAGAGCGAGAATCGGCCGCCGCCGCCGCCGCCGCCGCTCGCCTGCAGGCCGCCCTATCAGCGCGATGCTAATCCGCGCGCACACGGCCGCAGCGGCAATCGCTCGCAATGCGGCTTTTAAACATCGCCCCGCTTTCCCCGCAGATCGACGGCGGGCGGGGCCATTTTTTCTCCCCCTCCCGGCGTTTCCCAGAATAATCGTAGGCGTTATCGCGGGAAGAATTGGAAAAATGAAAAAAAAAAATAAACAGAAAAGTGCATCTGGGTATAACGAATTGAGCGGCCGCGAGAGGGATTCGTATCGTTTTTCCCTGGGCAGTGGCGCGCAGTAAACGGCAATTTGTCGTAATCTCCCTCTAATCTCGACGCAATAATATTTTTTGCCACCAAATTAGGCAAATAAGCGAATCAAAGTACCGTACGGTCCAACTTACGTAAAGAAGCAACTTTATTACGCGAGCAGTCCAGAAACTTACCTGTAACAGAAAAAACATTGATAATTAGTTGGGTGTAATTGAGTGCTCGAGGGGGCTATAAATACAACGGCGAGGCGCCCGGGCGCTAATTAATTATGATAACGAGAACGGAAAAGCGGGGGTTGGGTTGGGTGGGGGGGGCAGGTGAAGCTGGACCGAGGGATGAGAGCCGAGGCCCGCGCGGACAACATTCGGGCGCACCGAGGCGCGGCAGCTGGCGTCGGCTTGGCCCAGGCCGCCTCCCCCGCAACAAAGAGAGCAGAGGCCTCTCGGCGCACGTGCGGCAACCGCCGGGGAAGCCGGCTTTATTTCGAGCGGGCCGCGCCCGGGCCCCTCCTCCCCCGCGTCGGCCACCGCGGGGAGCGCCAGGGGCCCCGCGTGCGTATTAATATACGGCTCGCGGTGCCCCGATTACACTCGGCGGCCGAGCGGTCCGCGGCGCCGGGCCCTTTTCCCTCCTCCGGCGATCGGCCATTGTTCCCCCGGCAATCGTTCTGACCTCTGGGCGCGGGCGCCCTTGTGCGCGCGGGACACTGCGCCGGCAGAGCCTCTTATCGGCCGACAGCTCTTCAGGCGCAATTAGCGCCGGCCTCGGGCCCGGCATTATCCCGGCGTCTGGCTCTTTCCACCGGAGATTACAATGCGACCGAGTACCGCTACGGAGCGGGGCATCAACCCAGCCGGGCCGTATACACGCTTGTGCGCACTCCTCGATGGAACTGTACGGGCAATCGCGCCCTCGTCCTCCCCGAGCGGTTGCGGTCCCGCAGGCGGGACGACGCTGTCGGCAAGGGGGGGATCCGGCCCAGGCTCCGGTCATTATCTAATGTAGCGAGCGGCCGCCCTTTATTGGGCAGCCGCTTGGCTTCTCACGCACTGCCCGGCGGTTCTTGCCCCCCTTTTTTTTTCCCTCCGCCCGGAGGGGCCGCGGCTGCTGACCGTCCGATTAATTGCCCGCGGTGAATTGCCGTGGGGCCGTGGCGACGCGTTCCGCGAGCCTCCCCCCGGCGATCGAGGGGGCGCCAACCGGCGGGGAAAGAGAGCCAAGGACACGGGCCGCGGCGCGGAAAGCGGATACGAGGCCCCGGGCGCCGCGCGGCGAGGGAATACACAAAAAGCCCGAGGGCCGGGCCCCGAAAGCCACCGGCGCCGGCCATTGTGTGCTGCGCCGGCCCTCCCTTCGCGGAAAGCGCCGCGCCGGAAATGCACGGACTCTGCTCGCCTCCTCGCCCGCGGCCCGATCGATCCCGCGACGAGGAGGGCGCTTCCCCCTTCTCCTCCGGGAGGACATCACGGCTTTGTTATTGCAACGCGCGCGGAGGCCGGCGCTCGCGTGGAATAAAAACCCAGGCGTCGGAGGCTTTGGTTCACGGCTCGCGGGACCTTGCTCGACTGAACGCCCCGATAAACACGAATTCCTCGAGGGGCGAGCCGCGATCCGCAGGTTTACGTGCGCCGAGCCTCTCCTCTGCACTCGCTCCGATGGCCGCGTTTGTCGCCAATTGCTCTCTCGTCGGTGTGGAGGTATCGATCGGTGCCGCGGCGGACAAATCGCCGCCCGATCTCCGGCAATGTGCGTAAACGGCCGTGTAATGAGCCGCGGCCCCCCCCCCCGTCCGCGGGTGAAAAAGCCCGTACCTGTTGCCGCGGGCGTACGCACGTGCGTACACGTGTAGCGTTTTGTTTCTCGCTCGCTTTGTTAATTATTCATAATATGGGTTTGCGGAAGCGAGGCCGCTCTTGTGAATAATTTAACGCCTATCAGAAAAGCACGCGGAATGAGACCAGCGGTATACTGGGAATTTCAAAATTATCGAGCCTTTAAAGCAAGTATACTCCTTCGCTCCTTTGAAGCGAACTTTTCCACACTGCACTAAAGTCCCGCTTGTCACGCACAAGTGTCTATCGACGCGCGCGTAAAGCGCCCATTTCCACTCGTGCTTCCATTGTTAACGTATAGCATTACTCGTGGAAGAGCCGCTCGAGCCCGCTGGCTCGCCTCGAAATACTGGCGACGACTGCGCCGTCCGGGCCCCTCGCCCAGGAAAATCAATAATATTTTATAAAAAGCGCTCCGCTTTCTACCTGCCGCTCGTTTTTTCTCTCCTTTTGCTTCCGAGAAGCGGCGCCGGGACAGCCGGCCAAAGAGGGCCCGCGCGCCCCGCTGCAGGCGCTCGGACGCCTCAAAAAGAAGAAGCCCTAACGCGCGTATCGGCAATAAAACGAGGAGGACCGGCCGCCGGGGCAAGCGTGAACTACTCGGCGCAACTACTGGGAAAAGCGTGAAAATGAAGGGGGGGGGGGCGGTCCGGGCGCGGGTCAACAGGGCCCGTTTGCGCGTCGGCGGCGGCGAAACCCCGGCTGGCTCGGCTCGGGTATTTGCCGAGTCCGAGGGCGTCGCGCCAGGTGCGAGGAGGGCCGCTTGGCTCTCCGCCTCTCTCCCCCCCCTTCTCGCCGCGGCCTTCGGGGCCTCCGCCGCAGGAAGGAGAGAAAAAAGGGCTCGACGCGCCTCGGCAGGATGCGAGAGCTGCCGCGTCGGCGCGCGTGCCGGCGAACCTTCCGCTTTTACCGATACTCCGCTTGCACGCACTTGTGTGTGCACTTGCCCCCTCAAGAATAACGCGCTCCTTTCTTATATAACCTCGCAATCATAGATATAGGTTTCACATAGTAGGAAGTACTAAATGCTTGAAATTGCTACAAATACAAATTGCCAGGGAATGCTGCTTGCGTTCAATTGCCAGGATTTTTAACAAGGAAAAGTTTAAAGCCCATTGTTACTGTTAAAAGCCCCAGAAATTTAGAAAGAGTAAGCTATTGTACATTCCATTACAGATTTTGCTCAAAAGAACGTATACGTACTACGTGTCCAAACGTAAAATAGCAATGATTAAACGTGAATAGAATGCCTGTTCATGAAAAATGAAAACATCGATTGTTATCATGTGCAATAATAAGAACTAATATTATACTTGTAACGTGATTTTTTAGTGACGTAATAAGTATGTATTAAATGGTGCATTTTTATGAAATACAAAGTGCAGTCGATGAAGCCGAGAATGGAAATGGTAGTGGTGTTGCCAGTCTCTGACACATTCATTGTTTTTTTTTATCCGCGTTTAAAACATCAACGCATGGTCACAACGCAAGCAATAAATGTCACGCTAATGTTTTCACAAGAATCGGTGCAGTGTAGGATTAGTATCCTGTTATCCAATGATAAAAATGGTTTTGCAAGCGCCTGGGTAAGCCCACTTGATAGTTGAGAGTGTGAACAAATTTGTGGGACGCGCACGCACACGGCACCCGAGATTAGATTCTCTTTCTCACTTGATTTCCACCATTGTGCCATCTTTGATTTACCCTTGCATTGTCTCCGGCAACTGCGCCTATTCCATAAGCGCGTGGAAAAAACCCTCTCGCCGGGCTAATTAGCCAGAGAATCCCCCCGATCTGCCGCGCGAGATCCGGCGTCCGCGGGCCCCTTATCTCCCCCGAGAACGGGCAAACAGCCGTCTTCTCCTCGTGGCCCCCTTGCCGGCTCCGGGTTTTGCGCGTTTGCACTGGTCGGCGGAGCCCGGCAAACACCTCGGCTGCCTTACACCAGCGGGGGCAAACAAGCGTTTGCAACGGGCAAGTGGCGTCGCTGCCGCCGTCGTCGTCGTCGTCGCAGCAGAGCCAGCCGCTCGTGCACGTGCCCGGCAAATGTGCGCCGCGCCGGAGAGAAAGAGCAAACAAAAGGAGAGGGACGCGCGCGCTCGGGGCAGGTGCACACGGGCGGGGCGGCGCGCCTGCGCAACAGGGCTGTCTTTCATGCCCGCTGCCGGTGTGCCCCCCCACCCCCGGGCCGCGCGCCCCGCGCTTTCGAAACGATAAGGCTCTCGGGTCGCGGCGGCGGGGCTTTTTTTCCCCTCGGCCCCGGGCCAGCGACAGGGCGACAGGAGATAGGTGGTACTTTAAAAGCGATTCTTTCTCACCGAACAATGAGCCTTTGATTGCATTGTTTAGCGGTTCGGAGTCTCGGGCCGAGTAACCATACACCTCGGTTCTTATTCGCTCACTTAATGGAAAGTTGCACTCTGATTTTGATGGAGAAGGATACTTGTTTGTTATTGCGCTGCCCATGGGATATGTTGTACCACGCGCTCTTTACGGGGCCCGTCGCCAAGGAGCAGACGATATTTTCCGATAGGCGCGCGATAGGCACGAGCGACGACGGCGCCGGCTCGAGGCGCGCAAAAACACGCTCGCCTCGCTCGGTCAATATTGAAATTCCCCGCTGGGGCTCGCACGCGCGCCGATTCTCTCGCGCGGATGCAGAATTTTCTAGCGCTGGCCGTTTACACCAGTCAATTAGCGAATCGTAACGTTCGCGCTTCTTGAAGCAGCGAGGGCGAAGAACGAGGGCTTCCGAGAAGCGCCGCGAGCTGCGCGCCAGGCCCGAGACTCGGTCGACGCGCCTCGCCGGCTCGACTCGCGGATTATTATTTTATCTCGGGGAGATTAGCCGGGATTTTCGACGGCTCGGGTGTAAACAAGTTTTAGCGAAACGCAGGCCATTATGTCATCGGTCGCGCGCTCGGCGGCGCCACGAGCCGAGGTGCCGCTCGGCCCGCGACACTCGCTCCTCGGCAATCGTCGGCCCCGCGGCCAAAAGGCAAAAGCTCTCCCCTGCCGGGGCCCCGTTAATTCGCTTGATATACAGCCGAGGCAGCGGTTACTCCACATCCCGCCCGGGATTATTAAACAGCCGCGCGGCAAAGCTCGATTTTCCCGTGGCCTGGCGGGCGGGGGGGGGGGGCCTCAATTACCGCGGACTCGAGGCGCAGGCCGTGTCCGGCTGGGCGCGGCCGCAGGAGGTCCCCTCCGCCGGTTGCGCAACCCGCGCGCCCGGAGGGACCCGGTAATCGAGGCGCGCGTATCCTTGGAGGGCGGCCGGGGCGCTTTTCGCGGAAACGCTGTCTCGCGCGCCCCGGGCGCAGTAATCGGGCCCGAGCGCCCGGGAGATTAGCCGGGCATTGTGCCGAGGCCTCGCGAGGCCGCGCCTCGGTTACGTGGCTATCGGCCGATTTACGGCCGCGGCATCGGGCGGTGCGCGCGACGCCCACGCGGCCCGGGGCTACCTGCCCGACCGGCTCGAATTAGCCCGGGAGTCGCGTGCGCCCGAGGAATCCGGCGGCCCAGATACACGCCTACGTGCGTACGAGCGCCTCGGGGAAATGGGCCCGCGCTGACCGGCCGCCTGCCCTATCGCCGCGGCGGGCTTTGCGCAAGCCGATAAATTAGCCGAGTGGTGCAACGGCGGCCAAGGCACGCGGCCGCCGAGTCGCCCAAATGCCGCGGAGCCGCGATGCACTCGAGGTCCGCCCGGCCGAGTAACTCGAGCCCGGGAAATTACTGGCACCACCGGCCGCCGCCGCCGCTGGAATGCGCCACTCGATGCCTGAGCTTTCAATCCGCTGCGGCTATCCGAGGAAAGCGGTTCCTTTACCCGCGCGCCCGCTTATTGCCCGGACCATTGGCCGATTTCACGAGCGTTTATCGCTGACACAAGTCCCTCGGAGGCTGCATATCCACGCGCTCCCGCAGCGACGCTCGGCCCCCCGACGTTCGTGCACGTGTATATATCCTACCCGGAGGATAAAATACCCGATGAATAAAATCGACCGGGGCGGTACCGATAAACGGCCGAGCAGCCGGCGTCTGCCCGGCGTCGCGTGCCGGCCCTCGTTAAGAGCACCTCCGCAGGCTCCGCGATCGATGGGCGGGGCCGCGGCGACTCGGCCCTCGCAAAAGCTCCGCCGCGGCTCGAGATAAGCTTGCAACCAAAGCTCCATTGAGAGCGGACGGAAGCGGCGGCGGGGAGGCGTGAGCGGGCGCGACCGGTCCACCGCCGGCGGAGCTTGCGACAAACCGGGCGCGCGCTGGCGCGGCTCCAACGCCGGCTCCCCGGCGCCCCGCCGATTTTTCGCGGGCCGATGCGTGCGAGCGCGGCGCCGGTCGCTCCCCATTGTTCCCGCGGTCGCGACCCGTTGAAATATGACAGGGCGCGATCGTACCGCGAGGGCCGGCCCCTTTTTCCCGCTTTTGTTTGGTCGTGACGCGGAAATCCAATCGGCGATACCGATCTGCAATTTGCCGATTGCCGCTTACGGGGCATAAACCGTCGCCGGCCCGATTATTATTCCTCCGGCGTCTTTCCCCCGGCCCTCTCGACAACACGCCGCTAAACGGGCCGCGGCCGCACCAAGGAATGCTCGATCGCGCAAAAGACCCGCCGCCGCCCGACTATCCCCGGCGCGCCGTGACATACCTGCGCGCCGGGAGGAAAACGCCGGCTACTGCGCGTCCGCCGAGGGCCGTCGCAGTCAACAGAGCGGTGGGGGGGAAAAAAAGGAGCAGCGCGAGATCGAGGCAGGCATTGACGGCGCGTGACGCGGGCGGGAGCGCGTCGTCTCGGTGCGCCTCGCCGCGTCGTCGCACTCGTGCGTAGATATCGGCGACGCCAATCGCCAGAGTCGCGCGGGCGTAACTCGAGAGGAGGCGGCGCAGGTGAGACGCGGACAAAGACGAGGAGTCGGTCGGCGTGACGCGGTTGCCGACGCGCCCCGCGACTCCCCGGGCAATTTTGGACTTTTAGCATTCCGAGGGCGCGCTTGGCTCGGCTTCAAGCTTGGCTTTCATGAATGAAGCCGCCGGCCTAGATACGCTTAAAGCGCCCGGCTCCCCGAGTCGCCAGCGCCAGGCGTTTCGCAAGCCCGCGTTTCGCAAGCCGCTCCCCCGAATATCGACTTCCGTTCAATTCATTGGGGCCGACTCGCGCTCGAAGGGTATACCAGCGAGAAGAATGCTCGCTGCTCTCCCGGTGGTTACTCGCCCATTACTGCAAACATTTGGATGTGTACGTGCGCGCGCCGGCCGGGCTCTAAAATTAGATATGATCTTATCTGGCCAGATCAAACACGCGGTGCCATGTTGGTTTAGCCTTAAACTTGAGTTTACAGATTCGCCGCTTTTCTCCGTGTATAACCTTCTAAAGTTACCAACTATGCAAACGTGGGAACGGACAATATTGAGTTTAGGAACGGCGATCAAGTAGATATAAACTATGTAGTATCGTCCCGCATCGAAGGAATTAACCGGCCGGCCTCCATGCGTAGAATATGCCCGCCGAGGCTCACGCTTTTCTCGCGACTCGTCAATTTTCCACGCGCGCGCACACATGAAAATGTATGGAAATGAGAAAAAAAATGATCGATGCATAGGTTGAGCGGAAATTTATAGCAGAGTGAATTATCAGGGGGGGCCCTTTGTTTACAAATTCAGTGGAAAATAATGTATTCTTTGGAGCCTAAGAATCGCTATTCTTCGAAGGCGACACGTTCGCCAGGCCGAGCGGCGGGCCGATATCGCTTGGTAACGATCGCCACTCAATTTCCATAATGCGGCATTAATAAAATGTCTGCGTCGACGCCGCGGCTGAAAATTACAAAATTTAGCGCGATTAGGACGGCGGGCGCAGGCGTCGTCGCGCGTTGCGCGAGCCGCGGCGAGCCACCACTAGCGCCGCCGCCGCCGCCGCGAAACTCTCGCCTCGCGGATAAAAAAGGCAACAATCGGGCACACAAGCCGAGCTTTATCGGGCGCGGATGCATGTCGAAAGGATCGATAAATAGACGCCGGTTATTAGAAGGCTGCATATTTCCCAAGAATCGGCGATGGAGCCGGCAACCGATCCGTCACCCGCGGCCCGCGCGCCGATAAGCCGGGCGGCGCGTGGGCGCCGCTGCCCCGCGCCCATTGGCCGCCGGTAATTGCCAATATTCTATCGGGGCGTAATTGGGCCGGGCCCAACGCGCTCCCAGGTGCGCCCCGACCCGGCAGATCCCTCGGCCGATAAAGCCCCTTTCTCCACCCCCCCCCCCCTGCTGCTGCCGATCCCGACGAATTTCGCGCGGCGATCGCGCTGATTTATGGGGCCGATCGGTCCCGCGGCTCGGCCTCGGGCCTTGCGCAAGCCGCCGCGCGATTTTTCCGAGTACCGTTAAGGCCGGCCGGCGGCGCGCACGAGGCCCGAGGCCGAGGAGGTCGTCGTCGTCGTCGTTGCCTCGGGACTCGCCGGCCTCGCGGGCCTCGGGCCTCAGGGCCAGAAGCCGCGGAGATTGATTTAAGAGCCTTTGCTCGCGAGTCCTGCGGCTCTTTCGGCTGCCAGCGGCGCCCCTTCCAAGGCCGGGGATTTAATTAGAATGCGCGCGCGCTGAGAGAAGAGGCCGCTTTCGTCGTCGATCGACGCGGCTCGCGGGCCGGACGAGTCGGAGCCCTGCTCGCGCCCGCCGAACATCACTTTGCCCGATTAAGAACGTTCGCTTCTCTATATACGTCCTGCGCCCGCGACGTATATATAGTCTGGCCAATTTAAATATAGCCTGGGCATAAATCTCGGTTTGCGCGGCGCGCCAGTCGATAATACTGTCAATTTTCATTTTGCAGCCGGCGCGCACCAAAATAGCCAGGCGGATTTGCAAACTGTTTACTTGGCGACTCGCTCGCCGAGGAAGAAAAGCCTGCCCCCGCACAAAGGCCGCGGGACCGGGACCAGGATCGGCCCAACCTATTGACGCCCGCGACGTAAATAATCCGTCTACAATACCGACAAAAGGACAAAAGCCCGAGGGTGGGAATCTGTCGTACCGACTCGGCGCCGCTGGCCGGCATTCGCCGACTCGGCATTCGATGGATTCATTGGGAGGCTGCACCGCGGACCCGCAGATACCGAGTTGGCCGCGACGTCCGCTCCGCGTAAACACATAAACAAGCTCCGAAAAAGGGCGCGGGAGGTGGGCCGGGCTGCGGGAGAGCCCGCACGGGGTACATAACCTCGCGAGCTTGCGAAATCACGCTCGGCGCAGTCCATTAGCGGGAGGAGGAGGGTCGCGAGCGGAGAGAGAGAGAGAGGGAGCGAGGCTCGGCAACGGGTTGGGAGGAGGCTCTCCTCGCGGCGCGTGATTCACGATCGGGCCGCGGTAGCCGCGGGCGCGGATGATTCAAACGGCGCGCAATAAGCAGGGCTAGGCGAGCCCGGGGCCGCAGGGCAATCGGTCCCCGAGGCGCCCGCGCGCGGAATTCCTCCCACGTAGGCGCGTGTGTACACGCCGGCGGGACGGCTCGCGGCCGCCCCGGAGTCACTGAACCCCTGCTTACTCAGCGTATCTGAAATATGCGGAACGCGGCGAGCGGCGCAGGGCCAAGGGAGCCAGCCGACTGTTTTCGCGCATCGGCCGCCCGGTGGTCTCCCGGGCACAAAGGGACGCGCGGAGACGGCGAGCTTTTTCACCCGCAGAGTGCACGCCTTTGCCCCGCGGGCGCCTGATTTAGGGGGCGGCTAACGGGCTAACGGGCTAACGGGCTAACGGGCAGGCCGATCGTTACACTTCCTGGCCCTGCGCCAGGACATGTTTGTCGCTTCAATTATCCACTTTGAGACAAAGCGAGCTTCGGCGGCCGCGCTTAAGGACTATCAGCCTCCGGTTTATCGCTCGGCGGACCTTCCGCCCGCGCCGCCGCCTCCCGTGAATATATGTGCACCGCGGGCTCGGCGGGAGCGGAAAAATCCGGACACTTTGTGCCGGGCCATTAAAGCCCCGAGCGCTCGCGTGCGAGGGATTATTTGAGAATAACCGTACTCCTCGCGAGCGCACACCAAGTAACGCCGGTTTATCCTGCAGTTGCCCCTCTGATTACTTGAGCAACGACCGTAAATATTCCCCCCGTGGACTGCATTCGGTATTTTCGTCCCGCGCCCTCCCCCTCCCCTGGCCCTCGGTCCTCCTCCTCTCGCGGCTCGCGGGCAAACGCGAGACCGTACGAGGCATAACAGGGACTCCAGTTTGCCCAAGGTCTAGGATGACGGCTGTCCGATTGTGCGCTCTGTCGACGAGGAGGCCGGCTAGAGCTAACCGTTCCTTTCATGAATAAATCTACGTGCCGGAACGTATAGATCAAACAAGCCGTGTTTACTTTTCTCGGTTGGCGCGACCGCGCAAGAAAGCTTTTATAACGCTACACCGAGGAGCTTTGCATTAATTGATAGGATAGAGAAGACAGAGCGCGCGCCAGTTCTCCTCTCCTCGGATCAAAGCTCCTTGTGCCCACACTCGGATTCTCCGGCTTTATCTGCTTTATCCAAGTGGCCAAGCGGGGAAAGAGCGGGGCGAGACTCGTCGGCCCGGGGCCGCCTCGATAGTCCGTTCTGTTGGACCGGCCGCCTCCTGTGCACACACACTTAATCAACCTCGGAAGTGTCAACGAGATCGTGACTGAATCCAAAAAGCCGCCGCGGCTCAATGTTTATCTATGTAAATAGACCCGAGAAATAAACCATATATAATAGCGTTTAGCTTAGAGCAACATTATTTTACCCTGACAATTCAAGTTTTAGATCCAAGTTTCGCAATGGGGCTCCTAGCGACAAGACAGAGGACCGCTCGGATCGGTGATGCCCAAAAGAGTGAATCATCGATGATTCATCGCCGCTTTTTACTCCATTTTTTGTGCGCGAGTATCGCACACTCCATTAATTTAGCAATTCATTGCCAATTTTTCTATGCGCTATTTTTATCCCATGGTGAAGTGTAAGCTGCTCGGGGCATTAGCATTGCTAATCTTCCAACGCCGTCGATCAATATTTGCAATGTTTGTCTTTTGTACACACTGCCGAGCTGCTGGCGGTGCATCGAATGCAAAAAAAAAAGCGGGGATTATAACGAGGCGGGCGGAGCGCGTCTAGAACAATATGAAAGCGGAGCGGAAGCGGCATTAAAGGCGCACGCGCGATCCGGCGAGCTGTTACCCGAGTTACTAAGTCAAAAGCAGAGGACGCGCACATGTGTACGCTCGGCCGGGGCAATTAAAAAGGAGGACAGTGGAATTAATCGGCGGCGCGGGGGCACGGCTGCGGACGCCTGCGCAGAGGGCGCGCGGATACGCCGGAGCGGCCTTCGCGCGATCGCTCCTCGCTTTCCGGAAGTCCCTTGTAGAGCCGAGCGGGCGCCCGTGAACGAGGCGCCCGCACGACGCCCCGCCCCGCCGTCCAATTGACGGGGCTTTTATTGCCCGCGACTCCCCGGAGCCAGCCGCCTGCACCGCCGGCCCGTGCAGCCTGGCCGCTCCCGAATAACGCAAGGGGGCCAACCGTGAAAAGAGAGAGGCCGATAACCAGACGGACAACGCGCGGCCGCAAGGACGAAGGCCCCGTTGTTGTTGGAGGCGATGGGCGGACGAGACGTCTATCGAGAGCATTCGCGGTTGCCATGGGGCCGGCGAGCGATCGGCTTTCTTCGACTGCGCCCCGGGGCCTCAGGCGCGTCCACCGGCCGGGAGGAAAGCGCGTTCCGCGTGATAAAAGTGGAATTGTTTGGCCCGACTTTCCCGAGCGATTGGCGGTAAAAAGCCATCGGGCCGAGGAGATAAAAGCGCGCGGTACCCCGGGGACGGCTTGGCGGGCAAGAGCCAGCCGCGAGAGATACCGATGAATAATGGACCCGGGGAAAAGTGGCACTTGCCCAACTGCGAGTTCCGCTATCGGGCGGCGCTGCCCACGCGCGGCCTCGCCCCGCGGCCGGAAGACGTATAGAAGTACCCCCCCGGAACGGCCCAAGTTCCGGGGCCGATTCCGCGGGCCCGTAACCCAAGCCGATCGCAGAAATCGCCGGGGCGACTCCCGGCGTCCGCGGCGTCGGATTTCGCGAAAAGGAAAAAGGAACGCGAGGAGCGCTCTTGAAAAGCCACCTCGGCCACCCTCCGCTTTCCACGCGCGCGTACACTGTGCGTACGCCCCGGCGCGGGCTGCCTCCTACGGTCATTGTCACCGGCCGACTCGCGGGAGCGCGGGTAACTCGACTCTCCCGACTGTCGCGATTGATCCTTATGAAGTGACATGTACACGCGAGAAAGGCAATTACGTCGGGAGGTGTAGTTTTTTTTTTTTTTTTTTTTTCCCTCCATCCTTTGTCCGCCGGGCCCCGGGGGACCTCGGCCGGCTTTCCTGCTAATTCGCCCCGACAATTTGACTCCTGTCCCAATCATCGGCCGGACAGCTTTGTTTCGAATTGTCACCGGTCCGCCGTCGGGCGATTCCGCATTCCCGCCCGGCGCGAACATTGTTTTGACAGTCCTCCTCAAAAGCAGGCCGGCGGCTTTCAAGCGCGCGGGACGCCTTTACGTAACGCGCCGACTTTCCGGCGCGTTTCAATTAGACCGCGCATAATATGGGCACGGTCGAGGTGCACCGGGGCAGAGCCGACGCCGAGTGTCGCGTGCGATCGCGCCGGGGATCGGGGGGAAATCGGTAAGGCGGGAGGTATCGGCCGCGCGACTTCGTTCCTTTGCCGAGGGGCTGCTCGCGCACATGTGGCGAGCGCGACTCTGGGGGCCGCGAGCTTTATTTTCGACGACAGCTCCCGCGAAATGTTACCTCGGCCGGCGGACGAGGCCCGACTTTCATATTAGGGCCAGCGATCGTAAAAGGCCGGCCGCCGGCTATTTTTGATCCCCCTTCACGGGACGGCGCGTTTCTATTGGCCGGCGATTAGGCTCGAGAACAACGTCCCCCGGGGGCCTGAAAGCCGCCCCGCTAGCCGCCGACCTCTTAAACAGCCGGTTAATTGTTTCAAAAAGAAAAAAAAAGAAAAAAGAGCCGGCTTTTCAGTTGGCCCCGGCGCTTTAGGCTCCAATAGGCCTGCAGTCCAAAGGAACTGGGTGCAGTGCAACCGTGAATCCGAGGCCCGGTTCGCATCGACTGCGCTCCAATCGATAATCGATGCCCCAGTTAGGAATGTAGAGTCGATGCTCGCGACAATGCCGCGGCGAGCCGCGAGCGTCGTCGTCTCTCGGCCTCGTCCGGGGCCAGGGGCCAGCGTCCAAACGACCGGAGCGCTGCCGCCAACAACCGGGGCGAATAAAGAAAACCAAAAAAAAAAAGAAAAAATATCCCTGGAACTCGGCCGGCAATTTCTCCGAGCATAGACAATTCGAGTTTTACAGCATGCTCGGGCAATCTGATAAGCCCGCGGCGGGGATTTATCGAGCGCCGGAGATAATAAGGAAGAGAGCGGGGAGACAAAGAAAAGGACAGGCCGGAGGGCGCAGGCTAATTATGGGTTTATTTTTAACCGTCGCTCGCAGCGCCTAACATGGCTCGCAAAAGTATGTCGATTTATCAGCAATCTAGATCCTGTTTGCATCGCGGATGAGTCATACCGCGATCGGATCGCGGCAAGCCGCCCGGGGAAGAAAAACCGCCGCGCGGAAACACGGGACCTAACGAGCCTTTGGCCCCGGGGACGCGGGGACGGGGGCTAGCCTTTGGCCAAACTGCCGCTCCTCTAGCGGCCGCCGCGCGAAAAAAAGGCCGCCCGCCGCGGGCGCAATTAGTCCCCCGGCGCCCGCGGCCCCTCGCCCGGCAACCGCGAGCACTTTATATATCGGCCCCGATTCACTTTACCAACGCTCTTGCCAATTAACGCGTCGCATGTTACGGCCGGGCTTTTCCTCCCGGCGAATGCGTCTCTAGCATTAAGGATTTCACTCGATATCGCCGGCGCTTGGTCAAATTGAGCCGGACGCCCGCGCACCTGCCCACCTGCCCACCTGCCCACCTCCCTGTTTATTTGGGTTAATGGAATTTCCCTCGCGCGGCAATATGTACCAGCGCCATTTTTTCCGCCATTTCACGCGCGCTGTTTCGTACAATTTCAATGCTTATGGCTACATTTATGCGAATCCGTTTAACGATCCAAATCTTTATCATTTAAACGGTCTTAATCTTTCTCTAAATCTTACTCTGTTTTCGATATGGCCGGCGCGGCTAAATGAAAACATCGAGGTAAATATCGAAAAGCCTTTACGACTGGAATGCTCACTAAAGCGCAAACATACGCGAAGGCAGCTTATTTAAGTGGGCTTAAACGTGTTTTGATTGGATTTTCGAAGGTAAAGATTGTACAAATAGACAGTATGAAGCTTTGATATTGAAAGTGGAAAAGTGCGAATTAAAGTGGAGAGAAGGTCAGCACAGTTGGAGGCAAAGGAATTTCCATTTTAATAAGCCAGCGAGCGGCCGGGAGCAGCTGCGGGGAGAGGCAGCGGCCGCTGAAGCGCGCGACAGAAATCGACAGTGGCAGCAAGGGAGGCCCGTAAACTGCGGAATCCAATCGGAACGGGGGCTTTAATTAGCTGCTCCCGTCCGCCTCGTCCGCGGACGACAATGCGTCGGCGGGGCGGCCTCGGCTTTTCCCCCGTTTTCCCCCTTTTTCCAGCGGGGCTAGGGCCGCGCCCTCGAAAGCGCAGACAATCGCGACGGCCGGGCAATTAGCCAGGCGCTAGCCCGGGGTCTGGCCCACCGGCTGGGCCGTCCCCCAGCCGGCGACGCCTCGGCTGCCGGCCCCACGTGTATCGAGTGGCACTTCCTGCCCGCGCGTACGCCGAGAGCTACTACCGGCTTTCATCGGGGCTCGCTTACGTTCACGGACGAGTTGCCTCGCGCTTTGTAGATGAAAGCACGGGCGTAAGCTGGCCGCGCTCGAGTTTCGCCCGCTCACGAGTTACCGGCCGGCGGCGCCGAGGCTTGTAACGCGGACGCCCGGTAAAAAGCCGATGCTAATTAGCGGGAGATCGGCTCCGGTTAAAAGTCCCAGAGATCGAATCGTGGCTTTTTCCACCGAGTCCTTTGGGGACGCGCGTTTCACTCGGGCATCCCCCGAGCGGCGCGCTCAAACATAATCTCGGCTAACCGGTTCGATTCCGCGGGGTTATTAAACAGCGCGGTATGCTGGCTTCCGGGGAGCCGCGCCGGTTACCGATAACGCCCCGGGCGGAAAGGTCCGTCTCCGAGGGGCGCGAGGCGATCGGGTCCGCGAGCCGTCACCCCGAAAATAGGAGCGGCGGCGAGGGGCGAGGCGGGCCGGTGGCCCACTCGGCCACCGGCGCTCGGCACGATCCGCGCGATGTGCAAGCACGCGGGCATTCCGCCCTCGGGATCGCGGCTATTTCCGGCCCCGGGGGCCGCGGCGTCATAACAAGCGCTTTCCCCTATTTCCGTCCGCGGCCACCGCGGGAATGCGCCGGGCCGGGGAGCCGAGCCGCTCCCGAATTAGCCCCTTTCCTCCTCGGGCTCGCCCCCGCCCGCCGCTCGGCCAAGGGCTGCTCCCTTTCCCGCCCCGCCCTTTTGCCACGGAGCCGAGGAGTCCAATTTGCCCGGGCCGGCCGTCCGCGGCCGGAAATTGGAAAAAGGGGCCCCGCGCATCGAGGGCTTTGAACCGGTGGCGCGCGGCGCCACGTACGCGCTCGTTTAGAAAGTGAGAGCGAGCGTAGGCATCGGGACGCGTGCATGAAACGGAATACATTAGCCGATCGAGTGCACTGGCCGCCAGGCTCCGACTGCTCCCCCCTCCAACCCGTCCTCTTTTTTCTCCCAATGTTACCTGCACTTCTGTCAAGCGAGCGCATAACGCGGCGCGCGTCGCGATGATACCGAATCATCTAATGAAGCAGTGCGCAATCGCGCGCAAAGGTCAGGACGATGATGAACGATACACCTGAGCAATATAATACACGGAATGGACGCGACGGCCGTCTGTTTATGTTCGCGAAATCGGCTTGCATGCGTTATTGTGCTCGGGAGCGGGCGATCAACAAGAAGCCTGCCATGCGTCTCTCTGGCAGTCGGCCGGCGAGAGGTAAAAATGGCTTTTCTTTTTTTTCCCCCCGCGGAGGCTTACGGGCGCCGGGGAGGTCGGCGCGGGAGGCTTTCAACGGGTCCTCGCCACTTGGAAATCAAGAACCGCGTCGTTGGGGAACAATTTATCATCGCGTGACACGTTTGACGGAAACACATTTCGCAACGAGCCGCGGTGGCAGGGCGAGCGGGCCGCCGCTGCAGTGGCTTATTGAATTGTGAAAGGAATTCGATTAAATTCCGCGGGAGGCGGGCCGCCGGGCATTCCGCGCGTTATCCTTCCGCGGCGCGTCCAGCCGCACGGAACGGCAGGCGAGCGGCCCGCGGGACAAAGGGAGCGCGCGGCGACGGGAGTCGCGCGCGCGCCGCCCGACAACGAATCGCGCGGTCTCGGTGCAGGGGGACGCGGGCCCCGGGCACCCGAGGCAGCGGCCAGGTGGCCCGGGCCGACCTTGGGAGGCGCCGGCCCCGCGCGACCCGCTGATCGAGCGTGAAATGAGGAGTCGGCGTCGCGCGGCGGACGTTGCCCGGGGTACGCGTCCACTGGCCGGCGCCCGCGCGCGAGAGAGAGAGAGAGACAGCCCGAGTCGTTGACCCCGGCGGATATCGGCTTGCCCGCGGGCCAAGGTAAGCCGAGGCGCGCGCCCAATTCCGCCCGGCCAGACTGAAATGTACCCGCGCCCGGGGAAACCTCAGCCGGCCGCCCCCCCTCCCGCCGAGTCGCTGTCCCCCGTGCTTTTCCGCCGTCGGTACCGGCGCCGGAGGAGTAATCGCCTTCCACCCGGCTGCGCTGCATCCGCGCACGACTACCGACTTGGTGTTCCCTCCCACGAGGCGATCAAAGAAAGCTTGCCCGATCGGCGCCAGCTGCCGGTCGATTCAAATCGACCGCACTTTTTTCTCCCGCCACAATTAGTACGAAGAAACCCGTCTAGATACCATTCAGACGGTTGGTCCTCGAGGCGTATTCTCAAAGCATGTATAAAAAGATAGAAGCCTACTCGTATACCGAGACAAGTAAGAGACACCGTCGTCTCATGTACGTAGAGGTACAAGTGCGACCTTCGACGAGACTACTCTTCACGCAATTACGTCTGCTGGTTTCCGCGAACTAAGCGCGGGCAAGAACATTTCCTTATAAAGGAATAATGAGGACTGACTAGACGGTATCGGCGCAAAATCTCGGCCGCGATGCATATAAAATTGACGAGCTACGAAGATCCGCAGATTCCCGGTCGGACGCGCGTTAACGAGTGCACGCCGAGATCGATATTTTCGCTGATATGCATACATCGAGGGGTTAACCCAACTTCTAATGGTCTAGGCCAATTAAAAGACTTGACGAGTGCATAGGCAGCCTATAACGCAGGGCTAATCGCCAATACGTCGGGGCCTATTTTTAGATGAACCGATTAGCCGAGCGATTACCGGCTCGCTCAACGATTCGAACGGCGGCCGGTCGCTCGTTCACGGCCGAATGCTATTACAAAGCACTGTAAACAGAACGGGCCCGAGTGCAGTTAGCGGACTGGCGGGCCTCGGCCGCGACGAGCCGTCATCGTCCCTGCCTCTCGTTCGGCGCCTCGATCCTCGCCGCGGCGGCGCGTAAGACTCCGCGGGGCCGCCGCGCATCTCGCGTACGCCCGGGATCGCGTGGCGCGACGCGGCCGCCGCCGCCTCCTCCTCCCCCCCGGCCCGAGTCCTTGAGCGCCGGCCGCGCGACTCGTCCGCAAAGTGCACACCGAGAGAAAGGAGAGGGGGGGGGAGAGGAGTCGGAGTGCTCGCGAGGGACGGCCGCCGGCGAGTCCGCTTGCGGGTCTTGAACCTTCGGATCGCGCCGAGTCGCGGCTCGCGTTTCTCGCGCGACCTACCTGCGCGCCGGCCTTCCTGCCAAGGCGCTAGGATGATTATCGCGAGGGGGATTATTGGCTGCCGCTCGCGGCGCACCCGAATGTCACTGGGGCCGAGCCGCCCGCGTAAAAGTCGGAAGAACAAATGAACGGTCCGCGGTGCGCGAGCCCGAGCGCCTCGGGGATTTATGCCCGGCTCTCGCGGGATCGTTAATTTCCGCGCGGCCCAGCCTCCAATCGTTCCCAGGGAAATGTGTTAACTTAACAATGGCCTCGGAACGCCCAGTTACGATGAACTAGTTTACCGCGATGAATCGGTTAATTAATTTCCCTTACCAGCCCGCGAGTAATTGATTTTCTTATGATTTACGCCCCGCGACGACGCGCGCCTCACCTCGCCGAGTGCGCGCGGAGGCCTAGTGTGAGAAATTCGCTCGCTACTTTCCAACCGTGCCCTACTGTCTCTATTTTTCTATTTTCCCCGATAAAACAAAATTATTCCTTTTAATTATTCCTATTAATTGGACGATGAAATATTCATTAACAGTACGGCCCCCATTTTTCTGGCTTAATGAGAAAGGTTGAGCTAATCAGGGCAATCCAATGGGAGTTTAGCGCTCGGCATCACGCTCGACGTACTACTCTCGCATTCTTTCCCCTTCGACGCCCTGTGTCTACAACAAATTCACCGTCTCGCATGGCCTAATTGTACAAAGTATCGTTGACCTTTATCGCCTACATCGCCCGGTAAAACTATAAACATTTGCTGACGAATGCTCCAAAGTCGAAAATATGACACATTTCTCGTACGCGGGCAAATATTGAACTTTCCTACTCCGGCAGGCTCTTGTGAATGTCGATATTTGTTCGCGCAGGCATTCAATGCTAATTCATGGTGGAAACGGCCGCGTCAATTAATCTACATGTAGATTGCCTTTGGAGCTCGGTTGGTGCGCTTTGTTCCGGGACCCGGTAAAGCGCACAGTGTCCCGGAAAAGCGCGGGCTCGCGGGCTCCGGAGGTCGGAAAGGGTCGGGAGTGCGCGGAGGATAAAGAAGGCCGCGATGCGTCGCGCAGACAGTCGCAGCGGGCCGAGGGGCGCACCTTCCCACAGGGTCATTCCGAATTTTCCCCGCGCGGGCATTAAAGTGTCATCCGGTCGGGCGGGCGGCTGCGCAGTCGTAAAAGCAGCCGGTGGAGGCGGCCGTAGGTAGATCCAAGGGCCGCCTCGGGTGCGGGGGCGGAGGTCCGCGGCGAGAAAATAATGCCTCGCTCATCGTCCCTCGTTTAAGGTCCATTAGGGCCGCTCTCGGCGGAGGCTGCGCGGCTCCGGGCTCGGGGCGCGAGGCCGAGTCGTGCGGCTCGACTGGCCGGCTCTCGTGCAAGCCGAGATAACTGTTCCGAGGCGGGCCGAGGCTTCGCGGAAGGACGGGGCTGCCGCCTCGGGTTACCTGGGCCGGGGCGGGCGCCAGCTGGGCCGAGGGCTCCCGCGGACGAGCAGCACCAGGTCCGCGGGGTAAAGACGGCGGCTGGCGCAGGCTTACGTAACGGTGCGGCGGGGCCGCGGGGCCGCGGGGCCACGGGGGTAGGAGGGGCGCAACAAGTGCGCCCGCGGCCGGGCAACTCACACTTGATGAGGACGACCCCGTTGTGCATGTCCTCCATGGCTGGGGATCCTCTGGTGCAGGCGGTGGCGCGGGCGGGACAGCTAGGCGCGCGGGTGCGCGGGTGCGCGGGCGGCGCAGGTGCGGGCAGGGCCGGGCCCGCGCCCCGGCGTCATGGCGTCGGAGGACTCGGCGGCGGGCGCCGGCGCGTCAACCGCCTCGTGCGCTCGCTCGCAGGGCCGCGGCTGCTCGGCAACTGAGGCGCGCGCGGCGCCGCCGCCGCCGGCAGCCGAGACCCGAGCCGGCCCGCCCGCCGCCCGCCGCCGCTCGCTCCCTCTTCCGCAGCCCCGTTCACGCTCGCGCGCGCCTCCGTCCCGCGCCCGTCCACCGGAGCGGCCCCCGGAGGCCCAGGAGCAGCGGGTGCAGCCCTCGCTCCCAGGAGACGCTCTCCGCGGTTGGACGGCCGAGGTGGGGCCCGGGCGGTTGGGGCAGCCTCCTACTTTGGTTGCATAAAGCGCTCGGGCGAGCGACTTCCGAAAGACGGGGAAAGAGCGACGCCGGCGGCTCTCGAGCCGTTTCGTAATAATAGACCTCTGGCCGGTGCGCTGCGCAAAAAGGGGGCCGCGGGGAGCGTGGGAGGGAGGGCCCGGCCGGGGTTTCGGAGGGCGGTGGGCGCGGCCCTGGGAGCGGCCCAGGGAGCAGCCCCGGGAGCCGGGCGGGGCCGCGGCGCCCGCGCAAGTGTAGAAGGCCTCGCTCGGCGTGCCTCGGCTCTCTTCCTCCCGCGGCGGCGGCGGCGGCGGCGGCGCACATAATACAGCTGCAGCGCCGCGGCGGCAGTGGTGCTCCGCGGGCGGCGGACCGGCCGTCACGCACCGGCGGCGCAGTGCCGAGCGGCCCGAGAGGCCCCCGGCCGGGCGGCGCAGCGCCTTGGGAAGAGCGCGTCCCCGGCCCGCGCGGGGGACCTCGCCCCGGAGGGCTCGACCATCCCCCCCCCCGGTTGGCGATGGCTCCTCCGGGGCCTGCCCACCGGTCCACTTTTCCCCCGGCCACCGGCTCGCACAATTACCGGGGCCGCGCTAACGATCGGCCTGTTTACCCAACGCCTCGGCTTTGCGTAATCCGGGATAATTTTTCCGCGGGGTTTTAGCACCGGGCGCCGAGTGGGTAATCGCGTCAAATTCTCCTTTCTAGAAAGCCCGGGCTGCCCGGCCCGCGCTGCAGTGCTTTCCGCGTGCAACGCCCAGCCGCGTGGCTTTTCTCTTTTTGCCCTCGGGGGCCGCGGCGCTTTGGGAAAAAGGAGGCGCAGGAGCTAGAGAAAGTAAGAGCAAAAGGAAGGAGGCCCTTGTGCAGCGGGCGCCGAGAGCCTCCTCCGAGCCGTAGGCCCACCGGGAAAAGGAGAAACACATATTTAGAAGGGAAGAGGAAGAAAAAGGTGCGAGGCCGCAGTAAAAGAGCAAGCGGGAGGCAGGGCTCGGAGAAAAAAAAGTGACCGAGTGCGATAGCCTGGGCGCGAGAGAGCCACGGGCTTGTGTACACGCGGCGGGAGAGGAGGAGGGAGCGAGGCCGCGAGAGAGAGAGAGAGAGAGAGAGGCCCTGACGACGTAGCCCCGAGGGCTCCGAGAGAGCCGGCCCACACTGTGCCAGTGAGCGAGAGCAGCCCGCGGCGGCCCGGTGCAGCCTAGAGCAGAGGAGGACGGAGGTAGGCCCTCGACGGAGGGGGTAGAAAAGCGAGAAGCGGCACGAGAGCCGCCGCCGCCGCACGCGCGCGCGCCCGGACGAAACGGATGCAGCGGCCTGTAACAGCGACTCGTGTCGACTGAAACGTTAATGCACGCCTCGCAGTGACAATCCTCGCTATTCGCAAACGGAAAATCTCACGGGGAACACAGCCGGTGAAATCGCCGCGGACCTTTCCAGGTATATCGGCTCCGTGAAAGCCCACGGGGCCCGAGACTTTTCGACGCGCCCAACAAATGCATCAAACGCAATAAAATACGCCCGATTGCGATTAAATGCAAATCAAATCCCGGGCTTTTCGTGCCGCGAGCGAGCCGCTCTTATCCAACAATAAATTTCCATTGCTACTTCAACGAGTTGCTCGTGCAAATGACTGCGATTGAAAAATAGCCTTGTATAGGAACTTACTTGTCTCCATCTAGGAAATAGGATAGGCGTTATGCCGAGCATTATGCGGATTCTGCGTTAAATTAACTCACCTGAAACATACAAATAACGTATTCATTAGGAAAGTGCGTGTAACGCGATAAATACTAGCTCGATAATCGCCAGTTCGGTTAATTGTACAAATATGCCACTAGATTTGTATATAATGTATGGATGATTTAAATAATCGGTGGTGCTAGTCAAAGCTCCGGTGATCTATCGCTCGCAAAGACGTGTCGTCATTTTCAGCGCTTCTAATTGGAAGATAAATTTTCAAGCGCATGCAGTGCAAGGAAAAAATGCGATCGAGCGAGCGAATGACTCGGTAGAATAAATGGAGTGAGTTTTTTTCTTGGTTAACGACATTTTTATTGACATTGAAGTTGTGCGTATATGCTCAATGTTTGATGTAATCAAATGTCATGCAAACGATCGGCGCGTTGTGAAAAGAAGTAGACTCGAGGATCGATTTTTTGCAAGGTGCGCAAACAGCGCGGAAAACCCGTTCTTTTTTCAAATATAATAAAAATGAAAAAGCACGGAGATGTATAAAGCTCTGGTTGGAGGATGATGTACCGGCCGCCTGAGAAATAGCCCGCTAAAATAACGATTCGTCAGAGAGAACCGGTCGGATCGGGGCACCTACAATCGCGCAAAAGCGTGAGAAAAATCCGCGGGATTATGCAAGCGTTGCGGCACAACTTGCCGGGGAGATAAGCCCCCTCGTAATATTTTGGTTAATTTCCGTAATGAAAATGATGGGCAGTAAAAGTCGAAAGGGAAAACGTTGATGCCAAGTCTAAGTTTAGCCGGGGAGCCGGAGCCGCGGAGGCATAGCCGGCAATCGCGGAGCCCAATCGAAAGTAGGCGAATCGGGGCCGCGGCGAGGAAAGCCCGAGCGCCGCTCGGAAAAGGCGCCCGCGGCCCTCCTCCGGAGGACTTGGCGCGACACCGACATCGCGCCCGGGGAGCCGCAGCTGCGCCATTCTGCGCCGATCCTCGCGAGGAGGCCCCGCCTATAACGAGCGGAGCCGCGGGTGCGCGCGGACAATGGGCCCGCGAGGAGGCCGCGGCCGCCAGCACGTGATCCCGCGAGTCGCGACGCCGCGCAAATATTGACAGAGCGCGGACGGATCCGTGGGTTTTTCGGGCCGGGCATTGTCCTGCCTCGAGGGCCGGGGCCGTGTTTGCGGGCCACTCGGTCGCGGGACCTCGCCGAGGAGGCCGAGGATCCAGTCCGCGGGCACAATGGAGCGAGCGCGCGACAGGCAGAGCCCGTTAAAGGGGCAGCCTGCCAGTGGAGAGCCGATGCGCCGCCGGGCCGAGCGGGTCCATTGTCTCCGGCGACCGAGGCCTGCCCAAACCGCCCGGAGGCTGCTCCATCCTCCGATATCATGCCGATGCTCCATTACCAACGCGTTATATACCCTTTGGCCGTTGGCCTTGTCGGACAACGAGCCGAGGATAAACCGAGGGATTTCATTAGCCAGGCCCGTGTTTTTTTTTTTCACAGGCCCCGTGACTGTCCGTGGGGCCTAATTGGCCGCTCGCCTCAAATCGATTACCGCCGCCCCGGGAAAGGCATTCGACGAGCCCGCCTGACGCAGCGAGTCGCCGGCTCCCATAAGAGCCTCGCGCCTCCTCTGGTCTTACCACCCCGTTAGGGGCATCTACCGGGCGACGCGTGTGAAAGGGCCCCGCCGTCCTACCCGGAATGCGCGACCCTCTCGGGGGCGTCGGTTGCCCTTCCCATCTCTCTCTCGGCCGAGCCTCGATCGGACACCTGATGCGCCCGAGGGCGCGTCCTTCGCCCGCGGAAGAAAGCCCCGAGCGTCCGATTAGCGGGAAGTGCGGCTCTTGCGCAACCGCTTGGCAAAGCACAACAATCGCCGCGGCCAAGGACGTCGCGGATACGCTGGGCCGGCCTCCGCGGCTCGGGAGTACGCTTGGCCCGCGGCACGTGCGTGCCCGGAGCAGCCGGCGGCCCGGCTTTCCAGAGCGCCCCGATGAGAAAAAGAGATTCTCGGAAGGTATCGAGCGATGCGTCCAGGTGTGCGCGCCGCGGCTCCTCCGCCCGCCTGCCTCTCCCACCGCGCGCGCGCGCGCGCCCACAGGACCACCTTTGTTGCGGGGAGGTAAAGGAAACCTCGGCCTCGCGACTTTTATCCGAGGAGGACGCCAGCCCGATCGTCGGCTTCCATCCTACGCGGCGCTCCGTCTACCGCGGATTACTGCGACGCTTCAAATTCCGACCTTTTCACTCCTCGCTCCGGCCAACTTGTATTATTATTAAAAATGATACTCGGAACCGACAGTGTAATTGCCAGGCGTTTGTAACGCTCAACTTAAAAGATAATTGAACTTCCTCGCTCCCGGCTTTCAAATTCTAATTACATAACAAAGTCGGTTTTAACGCTTTTATTTAACCTCCGCCAACGATGTGCGGACATAATCGAATAGCGCGAAAAAGTAATTCAGTCACCTTTAAATAATGCCATTTTCCTAATCGCTTGAACGAGGCGAGCGTAAACAGAGAGCGAAGCTTCCATTGTCCAACTTGAGCTTGAGACTCGTGCGGAAGCCGCTTGCTCCTATCCATATAGAAATTTGAGACGCTTCGGAAGTTGACGCATTTACCGTGCATCCGACTCGACGGGGATAATAAGTCCTCCTCTGTCTCTACAAAGTCTCTTATTGGAACGCTCCCTTTGACAAACAGCTTGGGCTCCCCGACACCCTTCCAATTGCAACGAGCCCTCACTTTCGATTGCAAATCCTAATTATATAATAAGTGAATGCGGTAATGAGTTAATCGGGACACTGGCGAGGAATGCATAGCGCTATCTCCGGAACGATAAATCGTACTATCTCCCTGGGGAGATAGGCGCCGTTACCTAATTGTCGGGGCTCGCGGGCCGGGCCCGGCGGCGCTCCCGCGGATCGGCGGGCGGGCAGGCAGGGCGCGGGCGCGCGCCGCCGGTGCGCTGCCGGCGGTCGGCAAGGCAGGGGCCGGGGCGCGGCGCGTCGGTCGATGCGCCGGTCGATCGGCCGGCGGCGGAGCGGGGCGCGGGCGGCCGCGAGTGGCCCGCGCCGCGGCGGTGGGGCGCCGCCGCTGCGCCAGCCTCCCGCCAAGAGCGCGGCGATCGGAGCGCGCGCCGCGGCCTCAAACGCGGTCTAGATTTCAGTGCGCAGCGGCCAGCGGGGCGATCTCTCGGCGAACATGATAAGCGGGCGCGACCTGCGCCCGGGGCCAGCAGCTGCCGCTCTCGGGGCCCCCCGGGCCCGCCCGGCCCACCGCCCCGAGGACGTCCCCGAGGAGGTGGCCGAGCGCCGCCATGGCCAGCGGCAGCGGCAGCGCCTGCTCGGGCCACGTCCATCACCACGCCAAGTTCCGCTGTGAGTTGCGAGGCGCGCCGCCCGAGGCCGCGAGGCCAGCCGCACGAGGTAACCCGAGCCGGCGCTGCCGGCGGAGCCGCCCGAGCCCGAGCTGACGCAACGGCGAGAGGCCCGCTGCCCGCGAGCGCCGCGCGACCCTCCGGCCCGCGTCCCGCGTTCCGCGTTCCGCCGCCAACGCCGCGAGCGCCCGGCTTCCCCGTCGCGCCGCGCCGAGCCGCTGCCTGCGCCTGCGAGGGCTCACCTCTCTCTTGTTGCAGGGACGGAGAACCTCACCTGCCGCTTCATCCAGCTGCGCAAGGAGCACGGCAAGATGTTCACCGGGCGCAAGTACTCCGCGCAGGCCGGCTGGGAGTGAGTATGCGCCCCGACGCCGGGGCCAATTGCCCTAAGCGGCCGCTCGATCCCTGCGCCCCCCGAGCATGACTAAGCCCTCGGCCGACAGTCATTAGCCGGCCTCGTTAATTCGCGACAATGTACTGCGCGGGGCGCACGTGTCGCCCCGGCCCCGTGGCAGGGCCGCGCCTTCCTCCGTCCCGCCCGAAAATTCAAAGCCGAGACCGCGCGAGCCTTTCACGGCTTGCGCCGTGCCCCGCTGGATCCTTGCGAAAGAAAAAGCCGCTCCAATGGCTTCTTGCGGCATTACAAAGCTGCCAGTTAACTGCCGCCGACTCGCAGTATTATGCGATATTGCGAGCGAGTTTTATATAACCATCTTGGATCGAGTACGCAATGCCAGGGGACCGCGGGGGTAACCTCGTCAAATCGCTCGATGCCTCGTTTCCTACTTGGCTTTTTCCTCGAGCAACGTTGATTATACACGCGCCAGAGGCGGGTGTGCACCGTCGCGCAACAACCCGCCGAATTTCCCCCGTCGCGCTCCGCGCGCAGGATAAAAATCGCCGATTCTCGCGGCGCGCTGTTATCCAATGTTTCGGGCCGAGTGCGCTGGACCTCGACTCGGCACTGCCCGTCGGGCAAAATAATCGGAGCCGGGGAGCCGGACGGGCCGGGGCGAAAAAACCCACGGCGCTCCGCAGCTTTTCAATGAACTGGTTAGAAAAAAGAAAAAAATAGAAAAAAAAAGCCTATTCCTACCTTGTTGCCGGACAAAGAGGCACAAAGTAACAATCAGGGGGAGGCGGCGCGTCGTCCAATGAGCCGAGGAATTTAATTGGGGGAGGGGAAAAAAGACGCGCGCTCTAATGGCCGCTGAAATTGCAGGCCCTTAGCGCCCGAGCGGGAGTTTGCACCTGCTGGAGGTTCGCGGAAGCGGCTTTGTTCCTCCCGGGCCTCCCGATAATGGCCGGGGAGGGGGGCGGGCGGGCCCCTCGAAAACCCCGGCGCCGGGCCCTGAGCCCGCGCGGCTTCCCGCGGCGCCGATCGCCCGTTATTAATTCGGCGCCGCGGGTCTGGCCGGCGACGCGGCGCCCCGGTAACTGCCCCCCCCTCCCCCCGGCCACGCCTGCGCAGCCTCGCGCGGATCGCGATCGACCGCCGCGACTCGCGACGCCCGGGCTTTCATCTTTTTTTTTCTTCTGCCCCGATCGCCGCCCGCCCGCGCTTTTTCCGAGCCCTAGGCTTTTCCTTTTCGTGTTTACGGCCGCGATCGGCGCGCGCAGATAAAAACCTCGAGGAAATTAACTCATTCGCCGGCGTGACTCCCGTTGCTCTTTTTCCCCTTTACGGCCTTCCAAACAATGGAATCGATTGAATAACTGATTACGCAGCCCCGGCACTAAAGATGAACAGTTTTCTTTAAGGCCCCCGTGCCTCGCGCCACCTGCGCTCCATCCAGGCCAAGCGCGCGCGCGCGTCCCCCGCTTCCTCCTTTTTTTCCGCCCGACTAAACAAAGTCGTCGGCGAGGATCTCGGCGGCATTCAATGTCGCCTCAACTGCATTATCCCGCGATTAAGCGCACTTAATCTCCCGATAACTAATCTTTATCTCGGGCAAATTATTTACGACCAGCGTCTGTTTATGATCGATTTTCTATTGTGGGTAGAGCCCGTGGTTACCACACGGCCGCCGCAGATAAAGCCGGCTGTTCCGCGGATAGTCGACCCGTAGACTCGTGATTAACTCTTTGGCCGATTGAATAAAAGCGCGTGTGCGCCGCCGCCTACCGCGCACATATGCGTATCGTTCGACGTGAGAAATTTGCGCGTTAATATTACGAGCCGATTCAATCCTCGGAATTCCTTCGAGCCTGTATAATTATGCGCGCCGCGATAGTGCACCGCTTATCTATTCATTAAGCTTTCCTTTGAGAAAACTAAAAAAAATGAAGTAACGAGCGCGCGCCTGCGTGAGCCTGCAATATTATTAAAACCAACATAGTCTTCGTAACGTCTTATTTGCATAATGAATTATACGGGTATACATCATCTAAACATCCGCGATTACAAAATATATCGCGCTAGTCGAGCGCTGAGAATACGAACAATTAATTATTTCAAAGCGATAAGTCTCTCTACTAGATTAATAAATCTATAACAAAATGCAGGGAAAAGGGAGGCGAGCTCCAGAAACAGTTAAGCTTAATAATACCAAGTGTCGAGAATCTCTCTAATTTTTCAACTATTTTAAACCCCACCTCGTGAGCTTTTGTGTGCAGTCGGTGACTGCGACTTTCTCGCGTGGTATTTTCCGACCACCAACGATTTATGATAAAATGTATTGCACGTACTTACTAATTTACACCTACATTTGAACTTAACTCGCGCTACAATGACCTTTTGCGTAACACTAACAGAATGATATAATCTGATGAAAATCGACCGTATTAAAGCAAATTTATGAGATGGGCGTCTTTTACGAGTTATGTTCCTGCGATTATATTTTTACATCTTCATATTAAGCGCCGTACGTACGGTCGATTATTATCGTTTCATTGAATCAAAAGGAGCTCTCCAACTTTGTTGCAAATATTCGGTTACACAAATCTCTAACATCTCCAAAAATAGCTCCCGAGTAATAAAAAGAAAGTTTAATTACAATGCCTATCGTACTTCTATATAACCAACACACGAATCGAGATAAACGGCGAGCCAAGTTAAAAGTGAAAAAATATTTGTTGCCATTTAATGATTGCAACTGTTTCTTTTTATCAGGTATATACTTCGTCAGATGAGAGAAGAGTTCCCAACCATTATGGCTGACGTTCACTATCGGGTACTTAAGAAGAAATGGTCTAACTTATTGCAGCAGTATAAAGTGAGCACGCTGCACCTTCTAATTATGTCGTCTATATATACGAGAACGAGACTTTAAACTCAAAAATACTGGTGCATGAAAGGGAGACAATGTTCTCAATGTTCTTTCGGTTGTAAAAACATTGTCTTGTAAAATAATTGTTGTTTAAGACGCGTATTCGCATTGTTTAAGATTTTGCAGTTTCGTTATATCCTCAAGTTTAATGGTTTTTGATACAATGAAAAACCCGTCTCTCAAACACATTTATTGTTAAATTGTAGAATTTTTGAGCGACGTATAGCTATCTACTAAATCTCCGTATTTTTACCTGCACGAGGATAAAGCCACCGTTTGTAAATATTTAATGGAATATTCGGAAAGTACATGCAACTATATTGGTAAAAAATATTCAAAAATTTCACTTTACACAGTTACAGTAATTTGAAAGATGGGTTAACGACCGCAAGTATAGACTCTAAAATTGTGGTCAACTACAGCATTCGGTTTAAGAGTCTCGTTAAATTTAATCGTGCATTAAAAATTGAAAATAAAATGCCTGAAGTCTGTGCGCAAGCGCAAGCGACTCGTGTTCGTTTTAATAAATAAAATGCAAATTTATATGCAGTGATATAATTTTAACTGCTATTTGATATAAATTCTTGAAAAAAGTATAGTAATAATGGTGGTTTAAAAAAGACGTTACTCGTAGGGCCAATTAAGTAGATTTATTTAATTCTCTCGTAACAAGAGGATGTTCGCGGCGCGTTCGCACGTGCACGCGTAGAGGTTAAGTTACGCAATTTCTCGCAATGTAACATCGCACTGCTTTCTCTTTGGCACTCGACACCGTTCACCTCGCGCTGGCGACGGCAAAGGAGCTAAAGAACCCCGTGCACGGCGACAAGAACCGGGCGGACGACATCTCCTGGCCGTTCTACGCGGCCATCGACGAGGTCCTGGGCGGCGTGCCGCCCCCGAGCCTGCGCGCCCGCCGCGCCAGCTCGAACAACGACCCCGACGAGGTGGACGTCGACGAGGACGAGGACCTCAACCCCCAGGAGTTCCTCTACGTCTCGGTCGCGCCGGACGACGACGAGGACGAGGAGGAGCTGCAGACCGAGCCGAACCGCCTGGACCCCGTGGGCGTGAGCAGCCAGTACGAGAGCGGCGGCGAGGCGGACAAGCCGGGGCATCTGCCGCGGTTGCAGCCCTACAGGCGCGGGCCCGTGTTCGACGTCGCGGAGAGCGCAGGCGGATCCAGCAGGTGAGCGGCTGCCCCGGCGGCCCTTCTCCCCGCCCCCCCCCCCCTGTCCCGCCCGCCGGCTCGGCTCCTCCGCTTGACGCGCGAACGATTGCGTATATATTTTATTGGCTGGGTGACGAAACGAGTCGGGCTCGGGCGAAAAAGGAGGAGTCGGCTCTCGAGTGCACAATTTATCGCCGCGACTGAGTGACAAGCGACGCGCCCGGCCGCGAGCGCGTGTGCGAGGATCCCTCGGAGGATCCCGCGCCGCTCCCCGTCGGCCTTTTAGCCTTAATGAATTTATATGGAAAGCGGCTGCGATAAGGGCCGGCGCTTTATGGGCCTTTACGAATATATTTAGATTCAAATCTACGGATGCTTGGGATTTTTTCGTGGAAATTATGAGAGTTTTGACGCCATTACCGGAATGCAATGTCGAGCTCGCTAATCGTGCGGAGGGATTTTATCCGCTTTTTATTCAATTTTATTCGATTTTTATTCGATTTTCATTCCCGGCCGCGGAAGTCATTAGCTCTAATTCCAAACGAGCCTAATCTCTCCGGGATATTTCACACGCGGCACGTTAATAAAACATTAAGTTTGAAGTCAAAAGATCCAAGATTTTTATTTGATTAATTTTCGTAATAAATGCTTTCTGCCGCTTGGCGCGGCTGTCTTAAACGGTCATAAAACATCTCCTAATATTATTTTTTCCTTGGGAATAATAAAAGAATTATGAGTTAAGCCGGCTATTTTGCATTCAACGTTCCTTGTAAATCAACTGTCGGAATGGCACCTCGGGGCAAACGCGAATCCCGCGGAGCTCATTAGTGGAACACTCGCATAACGTTGGCTTAACGCTCTAGGCTTGCTGTAAGAAAAATGATCACCCGTTACCACGCAAAGTAGCTGAAAAGCGAGAAGAGTAGTTGGCCGATTATTATTTTTGCGCCGCGGTTGCCCGGCTGCTGCCGCGCGCAACGCAAATTGCCCGAGTAGGCGCGAGGATTTTTCAAACGCACGCCCAAGGAATGCCGAATGTTCCGAAGGAGAAGCCCCGCGGCCCTAGCGGTATATAGGTGCAACCGGGGAATTAAAATCGCTTCCGAACAATGGGGAAAAGAAAGGCCTCGCGCGCGCCGAGCAGATGGCCACTGATTCCCTTCCCCGAAAAACATTCGGCCAAACGAATATAAATTCGTGCACATGGGCGTTAAACGGCGGCGCTTCCCCGAAAAGTAGCCGGCTCCGAGGGCGCCGGAAAGTAGAATTTGAACGACGACAAAGTAGCTCTGGCCGAGAGTAAAGGAGGCCCGTGGGGAGGGAGGCCGAGGCGGGCCGAGGCGGGCCGAGCGCCCGAGAACACGCGCCCGGGCCGCCTCGGCCAACTCCTCGGCCCTATAATCGCCCTAGACCCGGAACGAAAGGGCTTCCGGCGGAACGCGAGGTCGGCGATTGTAAACCCGCCCGCGGACTGATTGCAGGCGGCCGAGGAGGCGCAGCGGGCCGACGGCCGACGAGGGCCGCGAGCTCCTGTCGCGGCTGCCGCGCGCCACCGAGCTGACGATCCGGCCGGTCGCCCGGGAGGAGGGCCGCCCCGGGCCGGGGCCCGCCCACAACGGGGCCAGGAAGCGCGGCCGCGAGGAGGAGCCCGAGGACCGGGCCCCGGAGTCGCGGCTCGAGCGCAGGCTCGCCGACTTCCTCGAGTACGCCAAGCGGAGGGACGAGGAGAACAGGACCATCCTCGTGCGGATCCTCGAGGCGCTGGAGGACATTCGGAACAGCATCGGGTGACGGCCTCGAGGCCACCCGGCGCCCCGCCTCGCGGCCCGCCCGCTAATTTATTCCCGGCTAACTGCCTGCTCTAGCCAATTCCCACCAGCCGTCCTCGCACCCGCTGCCCAACTAGATTATCAATTATAATTTCCCTCCGCACTGTTCCCCCGGCCCCCGGCTCTGCCCGGCATTATGTACAAAATTCTGCTGCATATGTAACTCTCATTAAACTGTTTATAGACTAAAAAGCAATACCGCAGTCGAGTCTGGCATTAATTACATCAACTTTTCTGTCGCTGCCCAAGATTTATTGCGAGCCCACCATTTATACATGTATTATAGTTCTAGCAAATAACGACTCTATTTAGTGCGTTTAGTGATAAAGTGTCTATTTAATACGATTCTCCGGAACTATTTTTACAAAAGGTATAAACAAGTGCATGGACTAAACAGCCTTTCTTGTACCACTTTATTTTGTCTACTAAAACATAATTCATTTACTATTCGTGTATTTTAAGTAAAAATTAATCATAATTTTATTACTACAGAGATTAAGTTGAATTATCGTAATATTATTAGGTTCAAAGAATTTAACTTTACGTTACTCGTATCGTATAATTTGTCTTATTTTTTTTTTTGTATTTGGTGCTGATATCAATTGGAAGTTTGTATTTGTAGTTGTAGGCTTATATTTTATAGATTATTCCTTATTTTCTTGATACATTAACTTTGTACGAATCGGAAAAACACAATAATATCTTCCAATAACTGTAACGGGAAAAATCAGTTGTCCTACAAGGGATTGTATCGTGCAGCTGTAAATTTCTGTAAAGGTTATCCGAATAGTAGTATTCTTGTATACAAATAGTATTTTCTCGTAGGTATTAAGTGGCACTACTGTTGTTGAAAAAAAAAAAATAATAAAAGTTTGTAAGAAATGTGAATAATATTTTCAGATGAAATAAAAAAAGTTCCTAAACCAGGCAAAGGTGTACGTGTAAAGTTTTTAGTATAATGAAGCAATTCGTTGCGGTCCTTGGACGGGGGTTTCAAATAATATTATTATCAGGGCGGAGGGATCGACGCATTCGTAACAAAGTTAATTTGGCGCGAGTCGGGCGGACCGAACGAGGCTGGCAAAGCCGAGGGCGAGCGAACGTCTGCCCGGGGCGCACGGAAAAAGCGGCGGACCTTATCTGGGACTATTAGCGGAAACAAAGCCAAGTCCTGGGGGCGCAGGGGCGCAGGGAGCCGAGGACGGGCTGCGGACAAAAGAAGCGCGGGCCATCGCGATAGGATCGGCTGCCCTCGGCGATCCTCCGGCGCCCCTCGCGGCCCATATTGTGGACCGCAGGGCCCGCGGGCTCGGCGCTGCAGGGGCCGGTTTTTCCCCGGGGCCGCGACGGAAATCGGATACTTCCGGGGATCGGCGCGGGGGCCGCTTTCCTTCTTTCGCGGCCCGGCCATCGCGCACACCGCCGATGTGGTGCAATAGGTCCATTATGTATGTGTCGGCGCGAACCGGAGAGCAAACATGCGCCCGGGGCGGCAGGCGCCGGAAACGGATCGCGAGCGGCTTTGTCGAGTGCCGCCGGGGGTTGTTCGGGGGCCGGGCCGCCGCCCCGCAGGGCCGCCGCTTCCCATCGCCCGCGCAGGGCTAATGAGTATATACTCGAGCTCGGTTCTCCCCCTTGGCGGGCAAACCAAACTTCACCCTCGCGGACAATCAATCCTCTTCAATAATGTTTTCAGTGCGCCTTTTTTTATTTTCCTTCAATTGAAACTGCGCCGCGCCGCCCTGGCCAATAAAACAACAAGCAACAACGCGCAAAAATACGCTTGACTTTACTCGTTTCCATCATAATGTTGGTGATTATTTTAAGAGTAGAGTCGAGCGCACCGTGGAAATAAAAATCCATTGTTCACGGGTAAGTAACTACCGATTGTTAATTACATGCACTTGATAAACAAACATTTGTATGTTTTGGTCTGCTACGTATATAATCCGCTTTAGCGTGTTTCAAGGAGGCATTAATCAAGATCATTTGCATTTTCACTTTGCATAATTTCGTTCTAATCCCAAGACAAATATTTGTCGGGACGCAGGTTAAGTATACACGCATTGATATGCTGATGAGTAATTATACCTAAAAGGGACCGTGTGCGAAGGATCGCCAACTATCCAAGTATTCTTTTGTTCATTTTTCGGTAATTATTGCGCGCTAATTAATTAACAATTATGTGCCCATAATTTTCCGCGCTAGTTAATAAGCTTTTCGCAGCTACAGTGTACACTTGTAGATATAATGATTCATAAAAAGTCAAGTTTACAAAAATGATTTGATAAATTATGATAATGATTTGTTTGCAAGTCGAACATTATGTTTGTCGAGCGTAAAATTTTTACAATGTTTGTACGATAGATTTTTATTGTAAAATTCATCTAATTAGAAATAACGGAGCTTTGTAGCATTTTTTGGAAAATTGTAATAAAGTCGAAAATCGTTAACAGGACAATAAAATCAAGTGTAACAATTGCCGTGTAGACATTTTTGACCCATCAAAAGGACGTTTACGGCGTGGAAATAGTGAAAAGCGCTATTGTGAAATACTAAAAGTTGAATACATTACAAGAGCGATTGACTTTGATTCGTCGAAGCCCGCACCCTTGACCGAGATAATCTAAGCGACATTAGGTGGCTTTTGTCCCTGGTCCACGCAGAGTCCGACTCTCTCGCGTAGAGATAGAGAGAAGGCGTAACCCCAATAGAGGAGCCTCCGATCGCGCGGAGGCTTTCTACGCGGCGGAATAACGAGGATCTCGGAGCATGCCGCGGTTGGCGCAATGCAAGGAAGGAGTGCCGAGGACGGCGGCTTTGTAACTTAGGATTACGTCGGGAGAGAAAAAGTCGGTCAGCTGATTGACAGGGAAGCGGTGAGGTCGGAGCCCCGGAGCCTCGGGACGGCGCGCTCATTATCATTAGGGGCAGATAAAAGCGGGGGTTCACCGTTAGGCTTAATAAGACGGAGGCAGAGCGGCCGGACGGGCGGCGCGTTAAAAAGGTTAAAGGAGGCGTGGAGCGAGGCGCGGGGCAATGGGCCGCGGTGCGCCGGCATACGAATTAGCCTAAAGGAAGCCCGCTTGGCGCCGGGTTATCTCCGCTTCCGGAGGCGATCCCCGGCGGGGCATTACGCGCCGCTGGACGAGGCGCGCGCATTGTTCCCGGGGCGCCCGGCCCACGTGGCTCGGCGATCTCGCGCCCTCCTCCCTCGCCTCATCGGCGGACGCTTAGGCCCCGCTCCCGGGCTAATTGCGGGGCCGTCTCCTCGCGGGCGTACCTGCCCCGGTCCCCGCAGCCTCGGCCCGGCCAATGAAGCGTTTTGATCGCCCGGGGCGGCGGTCGACCCGCTCCCGCGGTCCTTTGTTCCGCGGCTCTTGGGCGCGGCCCCGCGGGCGTCTGCGGCCTGTTGACCTTGGCGGCCGGGGGGAGGAGGAAAGTTCCCGGGCCTCGCGGCGACGGGGGCCGGGCCGATTTGCTCGGCGGAATCGACGTCTTTCCGAGTCCATCGGAAGCCCCGGCGAGCAAGTAGAAAACTCGTATCTCGCCGAGTGTTTGCTCCGCTCGGCGCGGGGCTGTTTGCGGCTGCAGTTTGCTCGAACGCCAAATAAATCTCGGCGGCGGGGCCGGCGACGAGCCGAGAGTCCCGCGGCCCCTCCCGTCATTTCCCCTCTCGGATTCCGGGGCGGTCCCTCCCGCCGCCGAGGATCCCTCCCCGGCTGGCGCAATAATGCCGGCGGTATACTTCTATCGCGCGTAATTGACGCGATAAGGCTTCCGGGAATCGGCTCGGCCCGCGCGCGGACAGATAGCCCGGCTTAAAGACCGGATATAATTTCTGCTCCCCCGATATCGGCCCTGTCCCCGCGAAGATCGACGAGTGTAACGCGCGCACGTGCGCGCCCGGGCGAAAGTGGGCTAGGCGCCCCGGGCAATAAAGCCGCCCTCCGCTCGGGGGGCTCGCGTTACACGGCGCTCGCGAACAATAAGCGAATTAGAATAATGCTAATGCCGGGCGCGGCGAATTCCCCGGGAGGAAAGTCACGGGCGGCTTTGTCGCGGGGGCCGCGGGCGCTCAATGGACCCGGAATGCGGCTTGTTTTTCGCCGGGGCCGCCCCCGGGCCAAAGAGTCGGCGAGGACCGCCGGCTCAAAGGGCCCAACCGCGCGCAACGCGGCCCCTCGAACAATTACCAAGATGCAGCGGATAGGCCGCTGACAATGTCCCCCCCTACTAGGCGTATTACTCGAGTCGTCCGCTCGATTCCGACGCGCGCGTGTACGTGTCCCGGGGTCTAATTGCACTGGCTGCCGGCTTCCGCGGGGGGGAGACTTTTCTCATCGGGGGCGCTTTGAATGTCTTGAGCCCGCGCCCCCCGGCGAAACCCGGCCGGGGCGCACAATGGCCGCCGAGTGTTGGCAATGGGTGTAACGTCGATAATTACACTTGGTCCCCGGGGTTAACAATGCTCCGAGTCGTCCAACTTTCACTCGCGTCCCGGCGATACAGCTCATGAATAATAATCGTTATAGACGCCTTTTTCATCAAATTAAAATGTAAAGCAGATATACGTATATCCGCGGCTGGCAATTTGAAATTTTAATTCCCCGTTATTCCGCGGCCGGCGCGATTCTGTACTTTTATTAACTCGGCCCCCGAAAATTCAGCGGCCCTTGCAATTTGAAACCCGGGCCGAAACAACAATCTGGGAAAGCGATTGGTTTGCGCCGTATCGCCCGTAATGCCGCTCTGATCGAAAACGGCTCTTTAAACAAGGAGATTATCCAACTGCAAAGGTCGAGCAAACAATGTTGAGAGTTTTTGAAAGGAAAGGGGCCGCGCGCAGTCAATGCGCGGGCGATTGAAAAAAGCGAAAAAAAAAGAAAAAAGAAAAAAAAGAACGATAATCGTTGCTTGAAATAAATATCGAGCGTACACAATGGCGAGCACAGCCGGCCGGCTTGGTTTTTGCGCGTGCACGATGACCTCGTAAAATGTAACTCTCGCGGGGCGGCGGCGGCGGCGGCGGCTCGGCGAGCGAGTATTTCACTCGAGGCTCCTTCGGATCGAGCAAAAGAAAAGTTTACCAAAGCGGGACTCGCGGACAAGTGGCGAGTGGCCAGTCCAAGTTTTTCTACGCGCGCTGCCCCGAGGAAAGTTTATTAAAAAGTTTAGGTGTAGGAGATATCGGGCCAGACTGAATAATGCATGAAGCCGGAAATTCCGGCGAGGGTCGGCCGAGTAACAAATAAAAGGGGGATCCGAGCATTTTTGTCAAGTATTGAATCTGATGTTGACACACATCGGCGAGAGGAGCGCGGCCGGTTGGGAGGGGGGGGATTGAAATTCCGTCCCGCGGGGAGCCGGGCCCGGAGGTCGCCGTCGCCGGGGAGCCGACGGTCTTGACGCCCTCGCCTCCCAGCCGAGGGCGTCGCCGGCAATAAAAAGCCAATGAAACGAGGGAGCGCAGTTTCAATCGCAGTCGTAGCCGCGGGCTTTTTAACGGGAGCTCCTTTGGGCCGCGGCGAGACAAGGGCCGACTATCAATTACGCGCGGACGGATAGCTCCGCGGCGATAAGGCTATATAGAGTGCGTCGGCCCGCGATCCCGGGCTCGATTAACCCCCGAGCATTGTGCGAGCCCGCGCGACGGATGGCCCCGCGCAAGAAGCGCCGCCCGCTTTTCTTCCCGCTTTTTTTGTCCCCCTCGCCGGTCGGTTTAGCGGCGCGCCCATCGGTTTACGCCCCCATCCGGCAAATCCCGGGATTGAATGGGCCGCGATAAAAGGGGACGGCCCGGGCCTCCGCGGGCTTTTCGGCAGCCGAGTCCTCGCGAGCGCGGCCGAGCCAAATTGATTGGCTTTTGTCGGCGGCGCGGGCGTCTTTGTGCGCGGCGCATAAGGATCCTGTCAACGGGGCAGATCGATTGCCCGGGCTTGCGGCCGGTTTTTAGGCCGCGAGGCGGCACGTCCGCCCGGCCCCGGGGGCAGGGCCGATAAGCCCGGGCCGCGCTTATTAATCGGCGCGGGGCGGCCGATAAGGAGGGTCCCTCGGGGCCCTGGCCGCCCGGGCGACGCCTCCCGGCCACTCCGACCCCGATAGAACGAGGGGGCCGGCGTCCGCGGGGCTTGGGGCTTACGGTTCCTGGTGCGCCGGGGCCGGGGCGGCTCCTCCGTCCGGGGCACTGGACTCTTCGGCGGGGCTCGCGGAGCCGATCGGTTGGCGGGAGGCCGCGCGCGGCTCTGCGCCCGACGGCCGGCGGCGCACTGCCGCGTGACGATCGGCTTATCGGCCGGCCGGCCGGCGCCCCGGGCCGATAGCGCCCTCCCAGCGCCCGGAAGCGCCGACGACCTCGCCGCCGTGGAGTTATCGCCGCCGAGGAGGGTTATCAGCCTCCGCGGCCCTCCGCGCCCAGGCCGGCCTGTGGGAAAGCGGAGCGGCTTTCCCTAACCTCTCCCAGCGCCCGGCCGGTCGCCGTCTCGTTTTTAACCCGGCTCACCCTCGATGCGGTCTGTGTGTCCGTGCCGGCCGCCTGCTCAGGGCCTACGGAGCGGGATACCGAGAAATCGCGCGGCGAGTATAACCGAGTTTTTAGGTAACGAGACTCTCCCACTTATCCGGCGTTACGATCTTTTTGAATTACACCCCGGACCATTTAGCCGAGACTTATCCCTTTCGGATCTTGTTCGAATATACTTTCCGATTCATTATACGGGCCGTGTAATATCGTGCGGGCACTTTTTGCAGATAGGCCCGATTTATTAAAGGCAGACGCGGCTCGCGCCCTCGCTGCGCCGGATGTGGGAAACTTATAACAGATATTCATTTAGTCGAGGGCGAATTAACAAACTTTTTAAGGAATTGCTCGGCTCGAGATAAAGGGGCCAGCTCTCGGCGAATGAGCGCCCACTTGGCCAATTATTAATCATGAATGGCAGGCTTTGCCGCGGAGGCGCTTAACGATAAGGAGTGTATCGCCGAACGGCCGAGTATCTCCCCGTCTCGGGCCACAGTAACTAGTATTCACGAGGGAGGCGCGCGGCCGTAGGTGCATTGGCCACTGGCTGCCGCTCTGTGCGCTCTGCGAGCCGCGCGCCGAGCGTCCGAGGCCCCGCGGGAGAAACCCCGAGGTTAATAGGTCATCGGGCCCGTGAATCACGCGGCCCTCGCTCGCCTCGCGCACCCGAGTCAAGCTCGCATACGGCGCGCTTTACGAGATTGATTCCCGGACAGGCCGCGGGCGCGTTTGAAGCCGCGCGAGGAATGCGCGCAGGGTGCATCGCCCGCGCCGCCTCGCCTCCTCCGCCCGCGTAATAACCTTTTGAATAAACGCCCTCGGCCAATTAGCCGACCCATAGAATTTGCACGCGCAACAGTGAGAAATTAGACCTGGGGCTAAAAAGTGGCAATTAAATCGGCGTAACTTAAGCCCAGTCCCCAATTAGCGCGGACCCTCCGCGCGGCCGGCCCGGCCCGAGGATCCTCCGGGGGCTCGCGCGCCCGGCCAAATAGTCGGCTACCGAAATTACATAGACGGCCCACTTAGGCCCGGCTCGCAGGCTCCGGAGCCTTAAAGACCGCGCCGGCCAAAGGAGGAGGGGGAGGAGGGCCGCGCAAAGGAGCGCCGGAGGAGGAGAAAGTGAAAGAAAAAAAAAAGGAGGGCCGAGGTGAGCGAGGATGACTTACCGGCTTTTTGTGAGGCGGCGCTCCCCAGTCCCTGGAGCTTCTTCCAGCCCTTCCATCCTTTCTTCCATATCATGGCGGCCTTGGTCTTGCCGCGCTGCTGCTGCTGGTGCTGCTGGTGCTGCTGGTGCTGCTGGTGGTGGAGGAGGTGCCCGTTGCCGAGGAACTCGGGCGTGCTCGTCCTGCCCAGGCTGCGCCTCAGCGAGCCGAGGCCCGATCTGCGCCAACGTCAACACACACCAACCGTGAGCCAACCGTGTTCCAACGCACCGGGGCATTCGCACCGGGAGACGCTCGTCCGCCCGGCTAATCCCCGGTCCGCCGAGTCAAGCCGCCCCCTCCCCCGTACATTATGCAGCGCGAGCGACAGGTAGTGGACCGGCGCACCGCGCAGGATTAGCAGCCCGCGCGATCTTCGATGGATTAAGCCCGGCCCGAGAGCCGAGGAGTACAAAGCTCCTCCCCGGCCGATCTATCCGCTTCTCGTAAATCTCGGCCCGGGCCAATCGATTGCTCCTCGTCTCCCGAGCCGATCCATCTCGATATCTCGAGGGATCCCCCCTTTATCTCCTTTGAAAGGGACGGGCCGGGGCGAGTGGCATTCTTCCGATGGCTAATCCTAATCAGCTGTTGCGGGCCGATTGACGGGGCGGCCCGGCGACCGCGGCGTTTTTCCGTTTGCCCAAGCCCTCGTAATTAACGGCCGCGGCAACTTGTTCGACGCCGTTGTAATTCATCCCTTGTCGGGGCGGGTCGCGCGGCGCGCCGCTGCAAGTCAGCCCGGGCCGTTCGAGGAGTCCGATGCACCGCGCGATAAGCCCCGGCCAACAAACAGCTCGGTATTGAAGCGTCCAAATGGCTCGGCTATTGGTGCCCGCGCAGCAATTTGCACTGCGGCCTTTCCGCGACTCGCCCCGGCCGTATTATTGCCTCGGATGTTTAAACAGAAGTATCGAGTTGGCACGGGCTGGCCGGGCGCGTGGGGGAGGCTGCAGGTATGTCGGGGGGCTCCGCTCGGCGGTACGCGGCCGAGGAGGGAAGGAAGGAAAAAGGAAAAAGGAAAAGGGAAAAGGGAGGAAGGAGAGGGAAAAAGGGCAAAGGAGGATCGGGCGGCCCGAGTCACGTAGCGGCAGCGTCCGAGGCAAGAAGCGCCAGCCGGGACGGCGCGCCGCGTATTATTAGCCCGGGGGGCTGAATTGCGAAAAGCGCGCGGGCGGGGGAGTCTCCCAGGGCGGATGCACGCGGCCCCTCGGGGCTGCCGAGAGCAAACAAGGCGCGCCCGGCTCGCGGGGGCCTCGCTACCCACCTGTAGCTGGCGCTGGAGCTGCCGCTGAAGCCGCTGTCGAGGTCGCCGGGGCAGCCGACCGGCGAGGACAGCATCAGCTCGTCCGGGTGGCAGAGGAGGAGCTCCTCCGCGGCGGAGCCGCGCTCCGCCTCCTCGTGGCCCTCGCCGTTCGTCTGGTCGGCGATCGTCGGCATGAGCATCGCCTCGACGCTGAGGTTCAGCTCGCCGAGGACGCGCCGGTGGCGCGACTGCACCTGCCGCACCTCCTCCGCGACGAGGGAGCGCCGCGAGCCGTGGAGGGCGCGCCGGTAGTGCCGCCTGCAACAAAGCCGCGGGTTAGTGCCTGCGGGAGGCCCGGGCGCGGATCGAGGGGCCGATACTCGGCCCCCGGACCGGCGCATCCTAACCGCCACCGGCCTCGATCACATGACGCCGCCGAGACTCGCGTTTGATCCTGTAAATAATACGCTGCTGGACACGCAATCTCGCTTTGGGCGGGGAGGCCCAATAAGCGGTGGGGGCGCGGATTGGGCGCACCTGCCCGGGGAAGGCGCCCGTCGATCCCGCCGCGGGCGGACAAAGCGCGCGGGCAAGAAGCCCCGCGGCCAGCATCCGCCCGTCCCGCCCGCCACTTTAGCCGGGGCAAATTCTCCAATTGGCGACGCGGCCTCGGGGCCGGGGGGCTTTTTGCGGGGCGCGCGTCAACCGGGCCGCGGGCCGTCGGGAAAGCGGGCCCGGCGATGATTAAATTCAAGCCGGGATCGTCGGGCGCGCCGGGAAAAAGCCCCATTAAAATTTGTTTAAACGCGCGTATATCGGCGGCTCGGGGCGCCGGGAGCCCCGGCCTGGGGTCGGCGAACCCGCGGGACCCGCGGCTCGCTCGCCGAGCGCGCGTACAATTTGCCCAGAAGAACGAAAATTGCCAGTTAAAATCGATGCCCTATAACTAGCGCTATAATACCTCCTCGTATAACCGGCTGACGACCGACGCATCCTAATAAACAAAAAGATCGTAAAACGCGTTGGGGCCGCTCGCTCGGCTCACCTGCGCCGGCAAAAAGCCCAGGGCAAAGCGCGCAAAGCGCCAATTTGTCTAGGAGCGGCTCGAGGATCGGCACATCGGGCGAACAGGTGGCCCGAGCCTGCGGCCGCGCCGCGCCCACGCGGCCCTTCTTTACCCTCCGAGGCGCGATGGTAAAGGAGGCGCGCGCGGGCCGCCTCAAAGCCGTCCGCCCACGGCGCCCAACCTGTCCGCCGCTGGCAGCCCTGCCTAATTCGCCGCCCTCGTGATAAACGCTTTTCAAAACATTTCCAAGCCGATGGCCTCTCCAAATTGATGGGCTTTCCCACGCGCGGCGCGCCGCCGACTGTTGGTCCTTGAGAACCAGCTTTCAATTAATCAGGTGCAACCGTATTAATTCCTCGTTAATTATTATAATGTTATGAAAGGCCGGGGGACGAGAGGAGTTGTACGCGAGCCGGCGCGTGAATAAATTTAGCCCGGCAAAAGGAGAGAGATCGGTAAAAAGATCATTAGGTGATGTAAATTAGCATATTTGTCACGCATAATGTTTTTCGAGAATTCATTCATATGGATATAGGTACGGGCCGCGGAGGGACGAGCCGAGAGGCTTCTCCTTCTTCTTCCTCTCCTCCCCTATCGATTCGGTTCATTTGCAATTTATAATACAGACGACTAATCATATTTTTCGCCGGTCCCCCGCGCGCCTCGAGACTGGCATTGAATAATCCAACAAGCGTCGGTTCCGCACGGATGCGCGCCGCGGCCAAAATGGAAAAAGTTCCGCGCGGCGGTGCGCGATCCATCAATGGCCGCACTAAGTCGGGCATAAGCGCGGCGGCCCGCGCCCATCGACCGGGGCCCCGTGAAAAATACCCGGGCATACGTCAGGGCTGCGCGGGAGGAATAACCCCCACCCCCCAACCGGCGGATTTTGATGCAGAGCGGCAGTGGCTCCCGAGAATTGGGCCATTTGTCGGGCGGCGGCCGGGCGCTAATCAGCCTCGGCCGGGGAGCCGGCGCAGGTGCCGCGGCCCTCGCGGCTGTTTACCCAACTTTTCGCGGGGATGCGCCAGATTGACGGCCTCGAATTACGGGCCGCCGCCGCCGCCGCCGCCGCCGGCGCGTGATAGATGCCGAGCGGGATACAGGGGCCGGGCCGATATACCCCGCGCGATATCTCCCCGGCCGATCGATATACGTGCCGGCGCTCGGGCTTAATTACGCGCGCCCCTCGAACGTTATATCGCCGGTGGAAAATCTTCCGCGGCCGGAGATGGATCTCCGCGGGCCGTCTTTGATCCTCTTTCGAATTGGGGCCCATTGTCCCCGCGTCTCCGTGGCTCGCGGCCCGCCCCCACGCCACCGCCGATTATTCGCCCCGCACGAATGTTTACGGGGCCGGAGGCTAATTGTTTGCCCGGAGCGGCGCCCTCGAGGTAGGGGAGCCGCCCGAGCGGAACATCTGTCCGGCGCGGCGAGCCGGGGCCGAGCCGCCAGGTGTCGGCGGATCGCTCAATCAAAGCCCGCGGCTCTAATCGTCCACTCCTCTGGGGCGCGCTCCGATCGAGCCTCCCGAGGGCTTTTAATTAAACGGCCCCGCGGCATCCCCGGGCCCTTCTCCCGGAGCCATATCGCATATTTGAGGCGGCGCGCGCTCCTCGCCGCTTCTCCGCACTCGAAGCCGTATTTACGGCCCGCCGAGATGAAGGGAGATTAGGGACGAGCCGACTCCGCCGGGATCGCTCGGCCGCCGCTTCTTTTTCTACGCGCGCGCTAGCAATTCTTTCGCGGCGCGGTTTGATCGGGCAAGATTCGGAAAGGAGAACGACAGAGACGAAGCGAACGGAACGAATTGAACGAGCGGGTACTAGTTAAGCTAGTTAGCTCGATCGATTTCACATGCCGCGCCGACCTCGGGGCCTCGAAACGCGCTCGAAACGCCTCCGCGCGCGCTCGCTCTACTTGCCATTATTTTTCTTCGGCTCGCACCCTAACCGTCGCCGGCGCGCCGCGAGCGAGGCCGACGAGAGTTCAAGTGCTCGTTACCGTATTCTCAATTAACTACTGTGCAATTAACATCTGCGCCGATAAGAATGCGCTCGTTTGTTATGAAAAACACTAAATTAAAGCCAAACCAATGTCTTTTTTCATCGCCTCCTTCACCTCCACGTTATAATTGCGAAAATAATAAAAATATACACGGCTCGCTGCTATATTTCATTCGTTGCCTAATTAAAGATGAAAAAGAGTATAACTAGATAAAACAGCTTTCTTGGCAGCTTTATGTTCAAATGCTCCTTTTCATAACCAAAAAATTTTTGTAACCTACGTCCTATTATCGCAGGCTATGCGAGAATTCGTAAAAAATTTCTCATCTCGCGCGCGCAAAAATGTATGAAAAGTCGTTAAAAAAAGGATAAGTAGAAAAATGAAACGAGAGGCAGGAAAGCGCGAAATAAAAGCCGGTACTTGCTTCTGATGGAAACTCTATGATAAATACGACAGCTCTGTCAAATAATCTCTTCAACTGCCATTTCTGTAACAAACTTTATCGTTTCAGAACCCGACGAAAGAATCAGGAAAATCCTTGCGTTTAATGTTTTTGATCGATTGAGTGTATGCAAACCAGAGTTATAACTCATTTTGAATGAAGAAAGCGCACAAAATAAATAACAAGGCTCAATTATGTTTTATGTACATATCGCGCGGATAAATCTGTCAAAAACACAAAATAAATTTTAGCGTAATCTTTCTTTACACAATAAATACATTTAAAAGTTACATTGCTAGGCACTGTATTTATTATCATGCACCAAAAAAATCACGATTCTAAAATATTATCTTCTTCGGCCTTTCCAAACTTTAATGTTTATTAAATCATAACACTTTTTCGCGATAACTTCCAGCGAGGTAGCGTGCGGGTTGCCTTTATTGTGTTTTTTTTTCCCTTTATCCACTGCGGCGACGAACGAAAAGTAATTAAACCATAATATTTAATAAATCATTACTTTGTAATTACGCGATTAATATTTTATTTGAAAGCTCGTGCTCTGTCTTTTAATTGAAAGTATTTTTTTCCAAGTTGGAGCTTTTTTTTCCACTATAGCGATTCCAAGTTTATAACCTAAGAAAGATCTAATTGAACGGTATACTGCCGGGAGTGCTGGGTCAAGTTACGAGCGCAGATGTGATGGTCTTGAGAGCACAACTCAAGAGCTTATAATGTCAACATAATGGAAATGTTTGATCGCCAACTCGACATTGGCGGCATCAAGTGCTCCAGCGTATATAAGTGCTAATGAATGCCCGGGGTTTAACCGTGACGAACCAAATTACGAGAGCGTTGCAAAATAAACGACCAATTTTTTTTTCGCTTCAGAAGAACCTCTTACTGACCCTTTCGATCGATGAGTAATCTCTTACAAGTCCGATTTATTATTTTAACTTGTAATTGGCGCGTACCGAACACGGACACACACGTTTCAAGTCGCATTCAAAGTCAAAGAGAAATCAAAGAATTGAAAAGAAAACGGGCGTTCGGTCTGATATAATAATCGCGTAAAGAGCAGCAGAGGAGCCATTGAAGCCTCGACAGAAGGAGATGCGCGGGAGGTTCGGTAGCCGGTCTATAGGTAATCCTTCCCAATTGCACCAAGCATCGGCATTCAAGAGGACATGCGAATGATCCCGGTCGGTCTAATTAGCAGGATTGGAGGGGGGGTGGGGGCGTTTACGAGGGCGCTCGTCCCGCATGAAAGCCGATTTGAGCGTTCGAGGCAGGCAGTCGTCGCAAAGGCTGTCTGAAACAGGTCGGCGGTCTCGTCGGCAGTTCAACTCGGACAATCTGCCGGTTGAAAGGCCGGCGCATAAAGCTGATAGAGTCGGCGCACAGAGGGGGTAGGTGGGTGATAGGTGGGGCGATAGCCCGGCTGATGGGGGGCAGGTGCGGGCGGGCGACTTACCCAATCTCGGAGATCTCCTCGTAAATGTTCTCCTCGGTGCCGTATCGCGTGACGTAGGTGTGGCGCTTGAGCGGGTCCTGGCGCTGCTGGTGCAGCTGGTACGGTCTGCAGGGGCTGGTAGGCGTGCTGCTGCTGCTGCTGCTGCTGCAGCGGGCTGGTAGTCCTGGGGCCCCAGGTGCACCATCGCCGAGGAGCAGGAGGCCGTGGGCGAGTGGCCGCGGCTCGGGCCCGCCTCGTAGTAGGCGTACGAGTAGTCGTGGAGGGCGCGCGGCGAGTGGTGGACCACGACGCCGTGGTGCAGGTGCCGGTGGTAGCGCAGCTGCTCCTCCATCTCGGCGTCGAGGCGCTCCTGGCGCCGCTGCTGCTGGAGCTGCTGCTGCTGCTGCTTGCTGCTGTTGCTGCTGTTGCTGCTGCTGCTGGAGGCCCGAGCAGGAGGCGACGGGCAGGCCGTTGTGCGGGGGCGGGTAGGGCGGCGGCGGCGGGAACTCGAGGTTAGCGCGGCGCGCGGCCGGGGGCAGGGGGTGCAGCGAGCCGCCAGCTGCCATCTCGGGGGCAGGTGGCGCCTGGAGCGCCGCGGCTCCCGCCTCGTGGAGGCAGCCCAGGCTCGTGGCGGAGGCGGCCATCGCTCATGGCCGGCCCCGGGCCGCCGCAACTCCGCGCGGCCCGAGGCGCGCGCCCGCCGCCATTCCGACTCCTTCCTCCTCCTGTGCCGCTGCTACCTGTCAAACAGAAGAGTCGCGTCAGTTGGGCCGTGATCCTACTCCTTGCCACCTGGATCCTCCTATTCCTAGTAGTATCCCTCCCAGTTCCCAGTCGGTTGGTTGCGCGCGTGCAGCAGGTGCCGCTCCTCGTTTCTCCTACCCTGATTCTATCGGCGCCGCGCGCACGAGTTCGCCCCTCGGATAATCTTCTTCGGGCCCCCGTCTGCTCGTAGACGCGCCTGTGTGTACGCGGGACTCCGTGACTGATTTCCACAATATTCGACGCCACCTATTTGCCTAATCAACGAATAGTATACATGTTTGTTTACTTGCCGCGTACAAATCGTCTCTGTAGCTTCGAGATTCCACACCTCCCCCCAATCTATCCTATATGCGCGAGGATGCTTTCATCCGGGCCTTCATCAAGTCACGTATGTTTTGAAAATTAACGTAACGCACTCGCGATCCAGTTCATTGCACTCTACGTCTCTGAATAGAATCATTAATTAGACTACATTATTATTATTATTATTTGTAATATTTGTTTACATCGATGAATACGTAATTGGAGAATGTTGGTAAACTTGTCAAAAGTTTGGCTGTATATCTATATAAGAATATTCCTTCTTCAAGGTTGGCCAAGAGTATGAAAAGGTAATTACGAAAAGCTTAGACTAGAAGATTGGGGAAACTTAATTAAGTCCAGTAATATATATTCGCAGGGGAGCACAATGGTTTTTGTATTATTATAAGTTTGGCAGAGTCTTTTGTCATTTGCACGTTTAGCTTGCGTCATTTGTGTTTTGTGTTCGCATATAACAAGGCCTCCGAAATAGTTTAAAAGGAACATTTCGTCAAGCGCTCGGTCAACTGACTACTAAAATTGTTTCCTTTGCAGTTTGAGTTGGCGCGTGTAATTACGTTAAAGGTACTGCAAGCGACGTCCACAGGAGGCCAGTGCAATAACCCCGGCAATAACGAACAATTTTCGAAGGTATAAAGTGTCGGGCAGCCGGCGGTAACTAGTTCGACAAGTTGTTGGACAAGAATGCCCTCTTTGTCTGGAATCTAATGAGTTTTAAAACTTGATTGATAGAGGTCGAAGGGACTCGCGCCGAGCGCGGGCCGAGGCTCGTTGGCGCGCGCGCCCGCGACAAAAGAAGCGCACGGAGGCTGTTGTGCGCGGGGATCGCGCGGGAGCAACAGCTGATTGGAGCGGGGAAATTCGGAGCCGTCGGTGGGAGTCTTTGTTTGGGCGCGGAGAGGCCGCGAAAAGTGCAGACACCGCGAGGGCCGACGGGCGGAGGGAGCGGGGAGAGAAGGGGTGTAGGAGGGGAGAGGCGAAGGAGCGAAAAAGGAAGGAGGAAGGCCGCGCGCGGGCACGATAATCTGGGCTTGGGGAGCGGCATCTCTGTGTGGGGGGCGCGCGGCTCGGCGTGCGGCCTGGCATTCGCGAGGGCGCGCGCGCGTCGTGTCAATGTCCGTTGGCGCAGATTAATTTACCGGGAAAACGGACAGATGCAGCCGCCTCGAGCTCGGCGCAGCAGACGCGGCGCTTTGTGCAGGGGAGCAGCGCGGGACTGGCGCGCGCCACCGAGATGTTGGCCCCATAGGCGGGAATAATTATACCGGGAGCGCGCTTTAAGTGGCCTTCCTCCATTGCTATAAATAAACGCGTCGTCGGCTCGTTCCTCGGCATAAGGCTCTCCTCGCGAGAGGGCCGCCGGCGCTCGCGGCTCCCCGCCTCCTCCTCCTCCTCCTCCTCCTCCTTCGCCTCTCGCTTTCACCGCCGGGGAAGGAAAACCGCCCCCCCCCGGCCAACTCGGATTTACAAGCGCCGGCGCGAGAGCGTCGAAAAGCCGGGACCCAACAAGTTTTCCCACTTTCCGCGCTTCCGGCCTCCCGCCGCGGCGCCTAATCAATATGAGCCATCGGCGCGGCGGCCTCCCGGCCCGCCCGATAAGATACGCGGGGGCCGGCCGCCGATGATTTGGCCGGCCCGGTGGCTTATCGCGGGCCCCCGGGTGCATCGACCGCGGCGATAAGCCCCGGCACGGGAGCCGGCGAGGACGGGGCTCGGCGCGGGTCATGAACCGCCTCGAGTCGAGCAAGAGCCCTCGGGGGGAAGGACGCGAGCCGGCAGGGGGGCCGGGGGATCAGCCCTCCGCGTTGCCCTCGCGGCCAACTAACACACTTGTAAATCAAGCGATAAACGTTGGAATGGTCCGCGGGCTTTGGGGCGTAATTTTCCAAGGGCGGCGCCTTGGGTCCATTAGCCGGGCGGCGCATAACTCGCGCGTCTCTCTCATTAGGCGACGGGCGTGGGCCCGCGTCGGCCGGCTCCTTATCTCCGCGAGCGGCCGATAAATCAAGCGGGCCTAGACTCCCGCGCGGCTTATCGGCCCGGGGCCGGGTTATCTCGGGCGCGCCGGCGCCGGCCCAGCTGCTCGCCGGCTCCTTGGAGATAATCGCCGGCGCGGCAACAAAGGCCCCGGGTTCCCGGGCGCGCCGGAGCCGAGAGCCAGTCTCGCGGGGGGCGTGGCCCGCGGGCCTTTTTGCGCGGGCGCCCCGAGGAGCCGCTCCCGGGGCCCGGGATCGATCGGCCGGGCCGCCGAGGAGCCTCGACGGAGGCCCGCCCGGGGAAAGAGCGCCGCCCGACAAAAGCCCCTTTGTCGCGCCGGCCTTCTCTCCCCCCGCGCGCCCGGCATATCTGCATGCCTAGGACGGGTGTACCGTTAGGTGGGCGGCCGCGGCGACTCGGGGCTTTCACACGAGTCGCTGGGGCATCGATCGGGATCGATCGCCGCGGCGCGCGCGCTTAACGGCTCTCCTCTCCCCCCGCTCAAGGTGGGCCGCGGCGTTTCGGGCGCTCCCGGCGCGTCCAGGTTACGCAATGCGGGCGCGGGCGCCGGGCCGCGTCGTTGGGTAAGAGCCGCGCGCGCTGCGCCTCTATTATTCAACGGGGACATTGTTCGCATTACTGCGCGTCTCCCGGCGGCGCGCGCCGACTGAAAAACAGCCGGGGGAAAAAGGCGGGCGGCGAGGTGATCGAGCGTGTGCGTGGCCCACTGGCCGATCCTCTTATTGCCTTTTCAATCGGCATCGCGTGTGCGCCGCTTGTCCGGGGTACATTTGATTGAAAGCCGGCCTCGATCGCCGCTACAAGTAAACAGACTTTCTTTAAAGTGCTCCCATTATCAATGTAATCGGTCGGCGCTCGCCGGCATAACGACGCCGCGGCGGGAATAAACGTTATCTTGTTAAGGAGATTATCCGGGCGTTGTCAGCGGGTGGCTGGTGCGCCGGGGGGGAGTCCGGGGAGGCGACCGGATAGGCCCGGGGGTTTTTTGCGCGAATTAGACCGCTGTTGGGGCAGCTGGCCGTTAGCGCTCACGAGCGACTATTTTTCAATTCAAATGAAAGTGCTCGGCTCGAGCGGAGGCTCTTTAATCCCGGCGATACTAAATATAAGCGGCCTTGGCAAAACTCGCACCAACGGATGAATCTCATTACTTGGCCGAGTGTTGCGCAATAGGCAAAAGTGTATAAAAGCCGCTAAAAGAATTGGGAGCGATCCCCGTGAGGTGGCGGGCCTCGGGAGCCCGGGACTGATTAACGCCGCTAACGAAGGATCGTCTTTGGCCCCGCGTCTTTGGAAATGCGAAAGGGAATTGAAAAGAAAGGCGGCTTGCGGGCCGCGACGCTCGGCTCCTCTGCGGCCCTCCGGCCGCTTTCCGTTTTCGGCCTAGCGCCCATTAATTATTTCTCCCCCCGAGGCTCGCGCGCCCCGACTAATCCCTGTCACGCCCTTTGAGCCGGCCGATGCTCCCGATCCTCGCGGGCCCGCCCCGGTCGCCCGGCCCCGCCGCCGCCGCCGCCGAGAGAGCGACACTCCAATTACGGCGATAAGAAAAATTATGGAGGCCAAAGCTGCCGAGCCGAGAGAGAGAGGGGAGAGGGAGCCGAGCTTCGGCCGAGCCGGAGGCCCGCATAAGTTATGACGTGTTGCTTTTTAATTGACACCAATGGCCAAATCCTCTCTCACAGCAATTCATTCGCGGCGCGCGGCTCTCGATTCGCGCCGGCCCGAGCCTCGCCTCGCAGAATTGCCAATAACTCTCCATTTGCCGGGCCTCTCGCCCCGAGCCCCAAATGGTAAACACCGGCGTTTAAAGGGAAAGCCGAAAAAAAAGCGAGCCATTTGACGCGTTTCCGAGTAATCCGCCGCCGGGAGATATCAATCTGCGTTCTCCCGGCGCTTTACACCTTTCCCGCGCGTGTCAAAACCCCGGTCGAAAGCTATTTTTACGCCTTCCCCCCGTCCACGCAGGCCGAGCGCCTCCGATGATTACCCTAAAATACCCGTTGTTTCACTTAGGGCCGGGGCCTCGGGCGGAACCGAACAATTCCCCGCGAGCCGACTCGAGGCCCATTAGAATGCGTTACTTTTCCAATTTTCGGCCAAGCTCGCGCGAGTTCACCGGGGGACTTTGACAACAAAGTCGCTCCCAGTCGAGTGGTATTTCCGTATTCCATATCTCCGTAGACTCGGGCGGTGGAACGAGGTGGAAGGCCGCCGCGCGCGAGGCTCGTGCGCGACAAAAGTTCATTGACTCGGCCGTTAATGCGATGCACCACCTAGCGAGCATTTGAATATACAGCGCGATAAGTCGGGGGATAAGAGTTAGCTTTATCAGCCGTACCAAATCTCGAATTCCCGAGGGCGCGTCTTCGGAGTTCCAGTTGTAAAGCCCGCTCCTCGGCGCTGCTCGCTGCTGCTGCCGCTGCGGCCGCGGCGCCCTCGCTACGCCTCTATTAATTAGACTAAGAGCCTCGCGGCCGGCGGCCGAAATAAACCTCGGCGGCGTACGTGGGATATTCCGCGGGGCCGCCCGGCAACGGCGATTAGCATAAATGAATAATGAAAAAAAACGCCCATCAAACGGCGAGCTCGAGGAGGCCCCGGCCCCCGCGAGCCGGACAATGGCGCGCCGGGGGAAAAGTCCGCGGGGCCTTTGTCTCCCCGGGCGAGTCCCCGGGCCTCCTCCCGCGCCTAGAGACCCGCGCGCCCTCCTCTCGAGCGCGTTTATTGTTTCTAGGGAAAGGAGCTCGGAGAGGAGAGCCAAGGGCCGGAGGAGTGGCCGCGCCCACGCCTCCTCGAGCGGCCGGAAGCGCCGGTCTTTCGGCCGGCGGCGAGCGGGACTCGCGGGCCGGAAGCCGCCCCGGCGCCGGGGACAGTTACGCGGTGCCGCGCGGAATGCGCGGGAGAAAAAAAAAGCCGCCCTGGCCCACGGCGGGTAAACCAGCCGGGAGGAATGCCAGATCGTTATCCGGCACTCGCGCGCCCCGGGCTCTTGGCTCGCGGAGGCCGCCGCGCCGCTTCCTACCCGATCACAAAGAGATTGCGCCCGCCTGGGAGGGACGCGAAAAATTTCGTCATTCGGCCGCCGGCCCCCCCCCCCGGATCATTGTTTGCGCGAGAAGCACCGGGACAATGGGACTCGCCCGCGGCGCCGCGTCAATTGCGCCTCTGGCTCCCCCGCCCTCCCCCGGGCACCGCTCCATCTATCATTATATTTGCCCCGGGCTTCCGCCCGCAGCCAGACTTACTACAACTGATTTCCCATTTTTCAAGCGGGCCCGCCAGCGGCTCTTACTCCTTCTCTTTAACACTTTAAACGACTACGAGCTAATTGGCTCCTATCTTCCTGCGAGACCGGATTGTTGATTCTCCACCTGTTATTACTCTCCTACGCTACTCCGCGCGCGCTATAATCTCTCATTTAAAATCTTTCAAACATCCACATTGCTTTTTTTATTTCTACTGCACTTTGCTCTGCTCTTCTTTCATTCCGACTCTTATATTTACTAATAGTTTTATTTTATCCAATTATATTTCCTTTCAAATCTACTGCATTACAACTTTTATATTCTATCCACATACACTCTATCCCCCTATCTCCCCGCTGTCTTCTGATACTTTCAAAGGCTCTCTAAAGGATTTCAATGCAGCTATTTTAAGGTTTCGCTGTTTGATGTCATGTTGAAAGGTTCCATGACTTGTTCCTGCACGGAGGCGGCATGCATCATATCAATGTTCATTGTCACACTCTTTCTAATTACGTGTTATTTATTTTAATTCAATCATTATTTCTGAAAATGTTTTATTACTACAACAACTAATCACGTCCGCCAGTTCTTCATCTATATACCGTTACTCCCGTTATACATATTTACTGATCAACTCGAGGATCAACTACTGATCAACGTTCAATATTCGGTTCAACACTTGTAATTTAAAACATGTACCATAATCATGTATAAAAAACGATCTTTGTCCTAATCATTTGATGCAAATCAACAAAATATCCAGTAATAATTCCTATTATATAAACTACTTTTTCAAGTCTTTGAATTAAAATTTCATGAAAAGAATATTAATAAATTCTACATTGTACTTGATTAATGTCAGCCGACAAGAAATAAAATTAACGGACAAGTTTTTAGATAAAAGCAATAATAAAAATTTATTGATTACTGCGACGGTTACTGTCATTTAAATAATATTTATATGCTCTGTACTGTCTGCAATTATCTATTGATCATCAATTCTATCATTTTATGGATCTCATTAATCAAACCGAGAGAATCAAACGCACTTACACATATTATATTATTTAGGTTATCGTTTACAATTTCAGCATTGTAATTGATAAGACTGTGTCAAAATCGATCAATATCCCGAACAAAGTTTTTCCCAAAAAAAACATCTGCATCTCTAACGTTCATTTTTTTTAAATAAATTATCATTATTTACCATTTTCAATAAAGAAGATTAAAAGGTCTTTTAAAACAATTAAATTGTTTCCTATATATATATATAAAACTTGATACAAATCGATTGTTGCATTTCAAGTGTTCTATAAGATGTACGATTAATCACAAATATGAGGTAATATTAAAATATCAACAGTAATAAGTTTAATGTGATTTTATGTGATTATTTTTCTTCTTCAACATTTTTTAAAAAACGAGACTTAAATAGAAACCATCTACATCTACATCAAAGTATGTTCAATCATCTCGGAGGAAAATAAATCTCGGCGAGAAAAGTATACACAGAAATCAATAATTAAAAAATATTGATGTATTTTAGCGTAAAATTAATTTTGTGATTGAGAACTTTTATTCTATCAAAAATATAAATGACCAAATTAAAACTTTAATATCAAAAATTGTAAAGCTGCTTTTTATTTCGTTTCATTGAATAAAGGTTATATAGGGTTAAATACCCCTTGATGAATAATGACATATTATAGATTATGTAAAATTAATTTATGAAATTCTAAAATTACAGTTTGACTGAAATCCAAATTTAAATCTTGATTTAAGTGGTGGATATCGCTTTAGCATCTTGAAAAGTAATCTTTATGCATGCATTTTTTAACCTCATTATAGTACCTATATCATTATGTATTAGATTGTATTTATATAATTTTAAAAATACTTGAATAATTTATCTGGGTTATTAAAAGTTTTATAAATTATTCAAAAATTGACGTGTGGACTGACGTAGGGAAAATATTTTAATTAGTAGCCGATACAGCATGGTGTGTATAAATATAAAATCAATTTTTCCGTATAATATTTTTGGCAATAGATTGGTAATAATTACTACTTTGCGATCGCAGCTGAATGGACTCTTCAAGAATGGAATATAATTTAGCAGTTATATGCAACAGCTGACCAGTAGCTGGAAATACAATAAAGAAAGAATAAAGCGAGCAAGGACGTTCCAAATGAACTTGTGAAAATTTAATACGGGAACAAAGGATGCGGGAAATAAACCGTTGTGAAATAGCAGAATCACACGAGCGAATTGCGAATGACGAGGGGACAGAGACAGACAAGGCGTTAGGTGCGACAAAGGGCTCAGGTAGGTAATTAACAATTCCCTTTCAAGCCTGTCTGTGCCGGATCTCGGCGGGGATCTCGGCAAAACAGTGGGCAATTCTCCGTGGCGAGCTCGGGGGCGAGGCGAGGGGCGGCCCTACCCCAGCCGTGCCGAGGGCTGTACCAAGGGCTAATGCAATTCGTGTTTAGGCCCGCGCGCGGCGCCGGCGCTCATCCCCGAGGCCGTAAACGGCGGCGCCGGCCCAGTGGAAGGAGTACCACCGAAAACGGGGGCGGCCACGGGGCGAAAATCTCACTCGGGATCCTGAGCGGACCGGCAGCGGCGGTGGCCTCCGGCGACGGGGCTCCTGGCAACAGTCCAGCCGTTACTCGGCGGCGCGGGCGGCGCGCGAGCCGCAGAGCGCGTCCCGACCTGCACGGACCTGTCGGCCGCGGCCGGCGAGCGGCAGCCCGGCGCCCCGGTGAATCAGCTGTTGGCGCTCACCTCGCCGGCCCTGCAGCCGCGCTCTCCCAGTGCACGGGGACGAGTCGTCGGGAGCGCACCGAGTCCTCCGGTCTGTCCCGCCCTCCGAGCCGGCGCCAGGATTCAAAAAGCCCGCGGACCTTTAAACCGCGGACGGGCCGAGGTTTCCCGCGGGCGATCGCCCGAGGCGCTCCGCTTTCCCGAGGAGTAGGAGGCGCCGATATAGAGGGGAGAGGCCCCGCGGCTCGCCGCCCGCTGATAAGTGACCGAGTGAGTGATGCCGCCACGCAGTTGGCTCAGTGATAGGCCGCCGAGCGACGCGCTCCGGCTCCTCAGGACCATACGGATCGGCCGGCCCACCGCGAGGTGCAAGACCTGCCGCACGCGGCTCATGTGCGACCCGGGCGTCATCCGCGAGCATCTGCAGAGCTGCACGACCTCGAGGCCGATCTCGCCAGCCGAGCAGCCCGCCGCCAACAAGTTAGTCTCTATGCGCCTTCGGCTCTCGCGTGCGTGCTTCTCGGTCCGCGGCCGCCGCCGGCGAGCGAGCGAGTGACGAAATATCCCCCAGTGCGCCCCGTAACAGTTTCGCGGGAAACGAACGAATTCAATTGTCTTGGCCTCTCCTGGCTTCCTTTCTATCTGAATAATTGCACGGTGCCCGTTGTTCAAGGTATTGATTAGTACTGTTCGCAGATAATAACGAAATTTCGATCATAATTGCGATAACCAATGGAAAATTTCCTTAATAGGATTTTAAGTAGAATTTCGAGGCGCGCGCCAACGAGTCCAAGGAGCAACTTTCAAATGTGAAATTTCGTAAATTACACAAGATAATGCATATCTTCGAGTAAACAAGGCACCGAGATAAAAATAATGTGTGATCAAGAGGGCTTTTCAAAAGTATTGCCCGGGGGCATGGAATTAAACGGGGAACAACGACGAATTGTTTTCAGGGCAATGTTCAAGACTTTGCGCAATTAGCCGGAATGCAGGTGGAAAAAGACGAAAATTAACATTATTATACATTGTAACCGAAATTTCTGGATGTACCGTATTTGAGCTTAAAAATTACATTTAACGTTAATCTTAAGTTTGATAATGGAATACTTTGATGTTAAATTGTGTTTCCTCGGCTGGGGAAGGAATACACGCAAGGGTACACGAGATTCAAAGAATAATGCCCCGATTGGCCTGGATTGGCCGGATTGGCCGTGTATCCGAGGGCTAATGAGAAGGCGGAGCAAGAGCAACAGCGGAAATCCGTGTAAATTTTCAATTACTGGATCGAAGCACCTCGAGGCGGGCATTACACGGGGCCGCCGTGGAAGAAGCGAGGGCTCGAGGGCCGCGAGCATCGGCGCCGATTGTGAAAGGAGGACTAAAAAGTGCGCGGGCACGTTTTCGGTCTCGCTCGACGGCCTCCGAATTGCCCGCCGCCCGGAGGCAGTCGAGGCCGAAGGCCGCTCCACATAATCCGAGTCCTCCCGCGCGGCGTCCCTTCCGCAGTCTTGCCTCGCGCGTGTCCCCGCACACCTGGGAATCCCGGGGGAGAGAGGGCCCCCCCCCCTCCCCTCGTTTCACGGGCGCACACACCGGGAAACAAGAGCGAGCTTGCGATGATCGGCTCCGCGCCGCCTTTGTTGTCGGCCGCGCGGCGGCGGCTTTCGTCGGGAGAGCCGCTCGCTCGGAACTATATTATATCGCGGGGCGGCGGCGCCTCGGCCAAGTTGGACCGACACCGGAAGACTCGGCCGGCGGCGGCGCGTTTGCTTTTCTTTCGCCCTCTAATTATTTACAATTTTTACTGCCCTTCCGCCCTGTCTAGACCGGGGCGCCTTTTTTCGTCTCATTGCCCTCGCCACGTCATTCCCGCTCAGCTACCGCTCGGACTGGCTGTTAATTAAACACGAGACGCAATTTTCAGGGAAATGCAAACGGATTGTTTAGGTCGGACGTCTAAGTGGGAAAAATCGAGTAATCTCTTTATGCCTGGCTTGCTGCTCTATGCTCGGCCGATCTTGTCAAACATAATTAATTTTTTAAGCACTTGGAGATATGTGCGCGTATGGGCCATATAACAAGGTTATTTTATATATATTTTCCTTTGATAATGCAGATCCGATAATGAGATATAGTTTCGCATTGAATGCATCGTAAAAAGGCATAAAAGTTTAGCGCCAAGCCGAGGGCGAGACGTATAAAAATTGAATATACTGTTCGCCCGCTATCTTACATGCTCGATCGATCTTTAGGGGAAAAAGGTCGCAGCAGCCGGGGCATTGATGTTTAAACAAAAAAGCTCTGGGTGAAAGTGGAAAATAGAAAGTAAGCCTTTGGAGGAGGAAACAATTTAGGCATAAGCCTTACAAGTTAGCATGTCGGGGTCCATTGAAGGTGTTTGCTCGGGTGCGGGCCGGGCCCGAGGGCCATGTACCACTGGAAGATTATTCAAGCGGTTTGAGGTCTGAATGAGCCCAATGGAAATCAGGCTCCCAAATCCCAAGAGTTGATGCTAGACAATGGCGCTGCGCTCTTGAAGCTCCGCCGGTAGTTGGCGTAAATAAGTACAAGCTCTCTCGATTAGCATCGGTCTCGGGAGCCTCGAGAGCGCGGGCCCACGTGGAGGTAAGTCTCGAATGCGCGTAACACCCGAATAATCGGCCGGGGCCTCGGCCGTAAGCACATAAACTGATTTTTAATAAGGTGAGGCAAATGGAGATCGTAACTCGGTCGTAACTCCGCGGCTAGGCATAATGGAGAATGGACTGATGCATTTAATTGTAGATTGAATGGGAGCTGTAAATTGAAAGGATATATTCCCTGGGAGAGAAATAACCATTAACGGTTTACACTAAATTTGCATTAAAGCCTTTTATCTCTTGACAAATTACTTCGATTTTAATACTGGCAATTACATTAACCGGGCAGGGGGGCAGCCATCAAAGGGGCTACCCCCCCCCCCTCATCACCCCGAAATGCTAATCATTCGGCATCGTGTATATGTTTGAATTTTCGGAGAATATTTTGGGTTCTTTGGCCCGGGGAGGCGGCGATCGGTAAGGCGATCGGTAAGGCGATCGGGGGGCCCACGCGGCAGCAGGGACACCTCGGCCAACGGGCGGCCCGGAGCTCCCGCGTCATAAAGTACAATTTGCATTTTAATCGGTAGCGCTCCCTTAACAAATTGCTCCAATTTGGAGGCGCTCGCGGATAATCTCGGGGTCGGAGGCGCGGCTAAAAAACAGCAAAGCTTTTATAAGCATTTAATTACGGCGGGGAGTCGAGGACGCTAGGCTAATTAGCCGGAAAAGAGGAGGCTCGAGGCGGCGGCTTTACGAGCCGGGGGCATTGTGCGCGGGCCGGAGGCCTTGGGCCGGAAGGGCGCGCGATCCGCGACTACTCGACGTCGGCGATTGATCTAAGGAATTTCCCCCCGGAGCGCCGAGGCGATCCTTCCCCCGGCGCCTCCCCGGAATCCGCGGCTTTGGCCGAGCGCCGGCTTAGGGCCGCCGATGATCCCCGGGGGGGGGATTACGGACCCCGGCGCCTTCGCGCCTCGCCGGGGCGACGCGCCCGGGAGAAATAAACGCCGGCTCTTTTTATACGGGCCCTTAAAATAATTGCGCGAGTGTTGGTGGCGGCCTCGGCGCTCAGCCCCGGGGGCTCGCCCTGTCACCGAGCCGCGCGGCCGTCGGGGCTTCCCCGGGTCCTCGTCGGGGTACGAGTCATCCGGCTGCGAGCTCCCCTTTCCCCTCCGCCGAGAAACTCGAGTGTAGCCCAAGTAGCCCGCGGCCCTCGAGTTATTGGCATATTTCTTCTCTTGTGTTTTTCGCCCGAGCCCGCCCGACCGCGCTACTCCATTAGAGGAATCATGGCAATCCTTGGCGGGGGGAGGAGGGAAGCCGAACAAAGTGCGGCATTGTTCTGGGAAGGGCCGGCTACTTAGTCTCGGGGGAAGTCGCGCGCGGTCAGCGCGGCGCAGTCCTCGGTCGATTGGACGCGCGCGGCCCGCCCGACAAAGAAGCGCGGCGAGCCCTCGCGGATATAATCGCGGCCGAGGCGAGCGGGCTAAATAAATAGGCCGGGCGTCGCGGGGCCGTGTTTACGCACTTGTACGACAATTAGCGCGCGGGCGACTCCTGCGGGCGCTCCTTTCCCCCCCCCGGGGCCGGCGCTTAATCGACTCCTTTCAGCCGGCGAGTCTTTCAGCCCGTGTTTGCTTCAATTTTCGAGATTCGTGCCCGGGCTCGCGCGCGTCGTCGGCCCGCTAGTTTATCAATTGCGCGAGCGAGCGCGCGTACCAACGGCCCTGATTAATCGGGGAATTATGCGGCTTTATTACCGGCCAATCGGTCAAATTGAACTTAATACGCGGCTCGATTTATGCGCTCCTCGGCCGCGTCTCCCCAAGACGACCGGGAATCGATCATAATCGATCGGCCACCGACTCGACCGCTCGCTCTCCCACCCCCCAAAAGAAAAAACGCCGGCCTGCGGAGTTGGAGCGCCGCGGGAAATCGGGGAAAAAATCCCCCGGGGACCGATGCGCGGCGCTCGCTGGGCTGCGAGAGTCACCGGCCCGCGGCGTAAACACTCGGGAAAGTCTGCGGCCCGGAGAAAGCCGCAGCGCCAGCGCGCGCGCAAACAATTGATTGGGCCGGCCGCCGCGGAATGCCCCTTATATATATATATACACACCCGGGCGGCGGGACGTCCCTTCGGCCCGAATCTCCGGGATTCCGCGCGAAGCCGCAGCGCTGCGGCGGAAGCGGCCTCCTGTCGCTCCCCGGCACTCCTGCATACTTCACCTCGCGCCTCTTCCGATCGCACTTGCCCCGCCGCGGCAAACTGTCGCTCTCCGCTCGCCTGCGCGCGGCGCCCTAGTGTACGCGCCTCCACACTGCTGTCCATAGGTAACGGACCCGGTAATGGCTGGATAGAAGGATGCCCCGAATGCCGGGCGCGCAAGGGCGCAACGAATCATTTGTACTTGCGCATTTTTTATTTGCAGGCATACCGGGCCCAAGGTATTTTTCAACTATTATCCTTTATACGCCTTAAATCTTTTTTTTTTCTCTCCTTGGGCTGCTTCTTGCTGCACTTATTGCAAGAAGAAAGTGCACAATTTTTACTTTCGAAACCTCCTCCTCCTCCTCCTCCTGCTGTCTCTCTTCCTCGCTCGCGCCTCTCGACACATTTCTAGACAAGAAATCAATTATCCTTCCGCGAATAAGCCAAGCGTTTACAAAATATGGTACTTTTCCTTCAATTGGTTGAAACGGTACGGTAGAAAAGTTTCACCGCCAAAATGACAATACCCCGAAAGCTCGCCGACCTTTCTTTTTCCCGCTCGTCGACTCGGGCAAAGGCGCTTAGACTAAAAGACTCGCAATACCGCGAGGAAGAGTCTCTCGCGGAACGAGCCACAGACCACAAGTGACACGGTTTCCTTTTGAAGCCGGCTTCGAGGGGGAGGACGGGGACCTCGGGCCGGCCCGCAAAGTCGCCCGGGCGCGCGTGGGAGGGCGCCGCGCGCTGCCCCGTGGCATTGTCGGCCATCGGCCGCCAGGGAGAGAACGCAGGTGAAAAAAGTCGCTTGGAGAAAAGTCCGCGGGGGAGGGGGTGGCCGAGGCAAGGGACTTAGTACCGGGAAGCGGGCGCCCGACGAGAAGAGAGGTGAAAAGCGGGGCCCCGCCGGCCGCTGTACCGCTGCTGCTTGCCTCGGCGGAAACGCCCGCGCCAGCAGCACGCGTGCACCGATCCCTTCCTCCACCCACTCTCGCCCCTCCCACGCTCTCGTGAGTGTCGTTTTCTCCCCGAGAGAGAGAGAGAGAGGAGAGTACGAGAGCGCGGGGGGGGGGGGGGGGTCGGTCGGGGAGAGCCCGAGAGCCGGCGTTGTTATGTGTCTTCCGAGGCTGCGCGTGAAACGAGGGATCGCTCTTCTCTCCTCCTCCCCCCCCCCCCGTCCCCGCTGCCCCGCCGGGGGGGCCGACTGCCCGGAGCCACGCTCGCACCTTGCCGGCGCTCGCCTCTCGGGCTCAGCTGCTGCTATGGCTCCTGCTTACTCGGCAATCGGACGGGAGCCCTGGGCCGATCCCACTTTTTACCCTGGCCGCCGCCGCCGCCGCCGCCGCGCGCTACTCGCACTCTCCCGATTGTTACGAGTCCCATATCTCCCCATGTTTCACCATTTCTCCTGCTGAGCTTTTATCGCCGGCGCACCGCCACCGCCGCCGTCCTCTCTTCTCTCCACTATTTTCGCTCCCTTGCCGATCGCATCTCAGGAATTTCTTTATACCCGGCTATATTCGAACAGACTTCCGAGGCTTAATAGCGCCCTATTCGTTCCGAGCCGATCCATTTGTTGGCGCGCGCGCGCGCGCGCGAGCCTCGGACCGAGCCTCGGACCGAGCCGCCGTACCTAATCATCCGACTACTAATTATTAACTATCTGAGATATGAAACGCTTTCCCCCGATCATTCACCGACTTTTTCCACTCGCTTCATCGCCCTCCCCTCGTCTCTATAATTACCGGTTGTCATCCCAGGCAATTATTGCACCTACTCGATCAACAATTTCGACCAGCGGCACCGGTCATTGATATTGCGTCATCCAAAGCAACGTTAATGGGTCACTCGTGACAGTACAATTAATCTCAAACATGTATATTGTCCCAAAGTGTCTTCTACTCTGCAATTGTTCCCTCTTTTTTTTAAATATGTCAATAAGGCCTGTGTGTGCATCGACAATTGAACAATTTTGAACAATTGCCTTCGTTTCAGGCTGCACTGATAACGTGGAGCAATTTTTTCAGAGAAATTTCATTCAAAAGAGAGCTCTTTATCCGTAAGAATAATAGGCCAGATAATAATAGACTTTTCGATGTAGAGTACATATCGACGTGATAGGATGCTAAAAAATATCTCCTTTTTCATTAGTTTTTATTCTCAAAAGGTTGACAATCGCATTCTGAGCTGCTGCCGGTTGAATGACAATGAGGCGCAAGAAAGTCCCTTTATCTCGTTTATCTCGTTGCGTCACGGCAAAGCCTCGGGTAGAGAGCGCGCGAGTAACGGGCAACCGAAATGTCCAACTTATTCTTATTTCGAGGGCATCGGGAACGGACGGGGAGGCCGCCGACGCTGTGTCGGCGAGTATTATACGTACGAGGCACTAGGCGAAATGTTAAAATAGTTCCACCGGGGAGGCAAATGTCTTTGGTTTTCGACGTTCGCAAAAGCTCAAGATCGGTATATACGGTCTCGGGACTTTTACGGCGGCAATAAATTAGACTTTCTTTTTCGCGCACAAGATACTTGGAAATTTAGTAGAATTTAATACATTGGCGCGGGGCCGGGTATCACCGAATTTACATGGGGGGATTCACGCGCGCCGCGGTGGCGGCGGCGGCGGCAGCGTATAATGTGACAGCTTCATATTCATACTAATGAGATATTCAATAAATTATTCGCACTTTGGCGGATAGGTTGCAACACTCGGTGGGGGGGTGGGGGGGTGGGGGCGAGGAGGAGCGGCGGCCTGTAAGAGCCGGGGAGAATCGTTCGAGTTTGAATTAAGTGGATATATAGCCCGGGGGATCGGGGGCTCGGGGGCTCGGCGGAAAAGGAGGTGGAAAACAGCGGGATTTGAGGGCTTGGCTGCGGGCGAGCGGCCCGCAGCGGGCCTACATAAGGAAGGGCTTGGCGCCTTATGAAGGGCGCGTGGGCGGGGGAGCGAATAAACAGAGAGTACTTTCTGAAAGCAATCGAAGATGGGCGGGCGCCGCGGCGTATAGTGGCGCTGGCGCTCACCAAACTCTATTTTCTGTCAAAACTCGCGAGGGAAAGGTTTACTTTGGAAGGAGCGGAGAAAGGGCAGTAGGAGGAGGAGGAGGAGGAGGAGGAGGCGGCGGCGGAGGAGGAGAGGATCGGCGGGCGCACCGCAGGCTACCCGAGCGCCCGGGTACGGCTCGGGGCGCTCTCTTCTTTCTCTATCTGCCGCGGCGTCGGCGGACTCGGCGGTCCTGCGGACGCGCAGACGAACGGCCGCTCGCTCGCGGCCAATGGGCGCGCGGCTCCCTCGGCGCTGCAGTGTAGGGGCTTTATAGAAAGAGGAGCCGGCAGATGGAGGAGCCGGAGGAGCCCAAGCCGAGAGAGCCCGCGAACAACGCGAGCGCGCGGCCCGAGAGAGAAAAAGTCGCCAAAGTGGGCTGCAGCCTCCTGCCTTAGAGCCGGCCGCCGCCGCGGGGGATACGCGGAGGATCGCGCTGCGAGCGCGGAACGCCGCGCAATCGGAGGAGCCGCGCCACAGGCAAAGAAGAAGCGGCGGGCCGCGGGGGGAGCGCGGCCCGACCGGACCCGACCAACCGGTACACCTCTCCTCGCGCTCTCGCCTCTCGGGGCCCCGAGGAACGCGCACCAAAATTCCATCTTTCTCTGTCCCGGGGCCGCTAGGCCGCCGCGCGGTGCACCAGCCCACCTCCTCTCCAGATTTATCGGGGCCGCGGCGCCGCCCCCGCGGCACAGGCCAAAGTGCGCCGCGCGCTATATTGCCCATTTTTCGCATTCTTCCCCTCGGCTCCCCCGGGCCTCCTCTCGCGGGCCGCCGCCGAATATTCGCGGGATCGATCCCGAGGCCGCGCCGCTCCCCCGCTCAATTAATCAATTTTTATTGCGGCCGCCCCGGCGTACCTGCGGGGCCCGCTGTTGCGCCAACTGCCGGCCCCCTCGTCCAACCTCGACACCAACATCTTTGTTTGCAATTAAAGCGCGCCATTGACCGACGTGTATATCGCGCGGCGCTTTACGAGCCTCTAATTCCTACGTGCCAATCGGGCCGCGCGCCTCCGGGACGCCAGCTCCTCGGCCGTCTAAGGCGGTTTCTGCGAATCGGGCCCGCCGCCGCCGCCGCCGCCGCCGCGTGGGAAATCGAATCTGCCGGTAATCATTTGCATTATTGCGGCCGGCCGGCGCTAGGTGTGCTCCGACTCGCGCCCTCGCCGCCGCTCCGATAAATACTCTTTGTGCTATCTCATTCGACCGGGGAGGCCCGAGGTCGTCTCCGGCTCGGCAGCGCAGCCGCTCCTCCTCGGCTCCCTCCGCGTAAAAAACATTTTTGGCATTTTTCCGCTTTCCATTATCCGCGCGCGCGCGCGCCCCCTGTAACCGAATACTTTTTAATTAGTCGTCGCGTGGAGCACAACCGGCGGGTTATACAACGGCAATAAAATCTGGGCTTTGAACGCGTTCGCGTATCCGGCAAAGCCCGAGGCAAAGGCCCCTAATTAAATTCACCAAATTCTGACGAGCTATTCCAAAAGTGCCAATTCATAAGTTGGCCGGGATATTTACCGGCAAATTCCATTGGCACGGGACACGAGGCGGGATGCATTGCAGCTGTACTTTGACCGTAAGCCCTACAAATCCTGAAAAATTTCCCGGCGCTCCTAAAATAACAAGCCGCTCGGCAAGCACGTACTGCCGCGTGCAAATGCCTCGCGCATACTTCTCCGCCAGCTTCACGAAATACTTAAACCGCAGCCATACCTAGTAGCTAATTCTTCTTTGAAGAAATAACGAATATTCTCGGAGGCAGATGCCAAGTATACGAGCTGCTGGCGGCGCGTCACCCTAACGCAAGTCACCGCGTCCTCTCAAAGGGAATCCTCGACTTTCCGGAAAGCCCGAGATCGTTAGCCATAACCTAAAAGTGTCAATTAGCCACTGGGAGGTGATTAAAGGTAAAGGCAACAAGTAGGCAGTGTGGCAAATCTAACGGTAGCGTCTTCCAACCACGGGTGCAAGGCAAACAAAGTTTGTAAACAAAGGTTGATTTAAAAAGTAGGCCGTTTAAACAGGAGGGCAGGATATTTAGCAGGGAGGAGAGCGCGTGGCGCGCAGGAGGAGGGAGAGGAGCGGCGCGCGCGGAGGGTAAGGTCAACAAGGACGGGCGGGAAGGCGATAGCGGGGCGAGATCGGCACAAGAGCCGCGGCCGATCGGCTGGCATACCTCGGGCCGGTGGGCGCGCACCTCGGCTCTTGGCTCGGGTCCGAGCTCGGCTCCCGGCTCGGCTCCCAGGCCCCGGGGCCCCGGGCGGAGGCTCCGGGCGGCAGGCGACGACTCGGCCTCCTGGGGCGCGCACTGCACTCGCGGCACTGGGCTCGTACCTTGGCACGGCGGTCACAGGGCACTCGAGGGTCACTGGGTCGGCCGGCACTGGCTGTCGGCGGCGCGCTCCGGAGTCCGGCGGGAGGAGCGGCGCGGGCGGAGGGGCGCGCGTGTGGCGCGGACGCGGCTCGCCTGAGACTGGCTCGGCTGCACCGGGCAGGCGGCCACCGGCCCGAAGCGCCGCCGGCCGGAGAGCGGGAGCGAGCCGCCGAAGCGCCGCCGCTGGTGCGCGCCGCCCGCCGAGCCGAGGCCGAGGCTCGGGCATTGTGTCCCCGGCTCCCCCCCCCCCCTGCTGCTGCTGCCTCGGCTCTCCCGAGTGCCCGAGCCAGCGCCGCAGACCCGCAGCGCGTGTACGTATACACGTAGCCGCGCGCAGCGGGCCCCGGGCCCGGCTCCCCTCGCCCGCCCGGAATTTTATCCTCTTTTTGCGGGGCCCACTCGGCCGCGCCGTGTAATTAGGCAGCGCGCGGAGATTCCTCCGCCCTCCTCCGCGCCCTGCCCCTTTTGATGCTAAACTGATTTCCCCGGTAATGAGGCCGCTGCCCCCGGGGCCGTCCGGGGCTGCCCGCGAGGAGCCGCGACCCCGCCGACCTCCGGAGCTCGTGTCGCCTCTTCCGCCCGGAGCCTTTTCCGCTTTTACCGCCGGCTTTCCCGTGGCCTTCGCGTCGGGCAAACTCTCCCGGCTCTCGTTCCGCGGCGGCGCGAACAGCTGATTCATTCTCTTCTCAAAAACATGCAACCTGTTCCTGCGGGCGGCCGGCCGCGCCTCCTTCTTAATCCCGCGGCCCCTCATTTTTGCGCGCGAGTAATCGATACTTTTCTTGTACATCGATTCTTCACAATGCTACTTTTAAGGAGACAATGCGCAGAATCCCCCAGGCCGAAGACCAACTTCCTCTGCGATATAATAAACAAGGAGATATTTTATACATCGAGTTGGAAAGCTTTCTCAAAATAGATATATCAGTCGTTATTTATTTGGATGGAAATTGTTCAATCCGCGCATTCGCAATTTATCTTTAGAGCCGCTTACATAATTTAACGCAGCTAATTGGATCCATTTTCGTAAAAGGATCTATTACTACGTCCGCGTGGTGCGTACATATCTTTTAACGTATCGTGTACATACACTCGTAAAATATCTGGCAAAAATAAACGAAGGAATAAAAGTTTCGAAATCCATGTCGTTGAATAATTATGGCCATATAACGGTGGTAGCTGGCGACGTTGTTTCGTTCACCTTGCTTAATGCACATGCTCAATGTGGAAACCGTTATATTATTGTTCGAGCGTTTACCTGCATCCCTTATTAATCCCGTTATAAAGGCTCGTAAGCAAGGAGGTTGCTGCTCGGTGGTTCGAGGTCCAAAAGGAGCGTCTCCTGCGCCGTGTTTATTCCTCTGTAGCGATTCATTTACTAATGAGAAATTGATTAGAGGCGCGAGGGAAAAATGTCGGTGCTTCTCGATGGCTTTCTTTTTTCCAGTCACGCGCTAAAGTTGGGCGCAGGAAGCCTCGGGAAGGCGGGTAAAGAAAAAGGAGGGGACAAAAAAAAAAGGTCTAATCGGCGCAAAGAAAGGCAATCTTGAAAATGATGCGCGAAACGAGGAGTTGGCCTTGCAGTTGACCCGCAATACTTTGCCGGGGAGCCGAAGAGAGGGAGCGCGAGGGCAGCGTCGGTCGAGGAGGTACAACAAACTTTAAAGTCATTTTAAAAGCCAATATAACCGGCAACTGGTCGGGCCCGGGAGCGCTGGATGCTGCGGCGTAATTTCCGAGTAAATAAGCGGCAATTAAAAATAAAGATGTCAAGTGAGGCGGCGAAAAGGCCTTCCTGCCCGCGAAGAAATCGAGTGCATTAACGGTTATAGGGGGGCGGATGACTAAACGAGCGTCGGCCGGGGGGAAGAGTTGGCCCCGGGTCACGGAGGTTTCCACGGCTCGTTACGTCGCGGGCGTATAGGCGCGGCGGCCGAATTGGACTTTGATCCCGGTGGGCGGACGGCGTTGGGGGAGGGGCGGTAAGCCGCTCGGCCTCGTTAGCCGGCCGAGCCCTTTTTCCCGGGCCAATAAGCGCGGGCCCGCAAATATCCTCGCGGGCGGCTCGCGGGCCATCGGGGCGCTAATGAGGGCCGGCCGCGCGGCCCGAGGCATCGGTCATTTTTATCGGGCGCGCGGCCCCCGATCCCCGCGCACGCACCGCGCTCTTTTTATTGCCCCACCTTTAATTAATTGCGCAAGGATCCGAGGTGATTACTCAGGGCGCGTATATATACGCGGGAGTTTGGCGGAAAGTTTGCGCCGAGTTTACGGCCCCTCGCCGCGGGCAAGAAAAGCCTCTTTGTTTCCGAGGTGTGTATCGCGCGGGGGCTGTATATATATGCGCGCCGGTGGACGCGGCCGCCTGGGAACGGCGCGCGCGCCCTCGTAAACCGCGGGAGGAAGGAGGCCCCGGCAATCAATCGGCGCGATATATATAGGCCTCCTATTAATTAGCCGCAATTAGCGGGGGTTTCGCCAGAGCCCCCCGTGAAAGGCGCGGCCGGCGAGAGGCAAAGGTCAAGCCGCCGCGGCCGCGGCCGGCTCCCGGGAAATAATCTCCGCGGCCTATTTCCCGGGCGGCGCGAAGACGCCCGGCCGCGCGTGTATTTAAAGGCCCCCCCTTTCGCCACAGTTGGCCGCGGCACGCGATGGAATCGGCCCGCGACGCGGCTCAATCCCCGATGCATATATATACACACGTTCGCTCGGCGGCGCTTATCGGGCCGCCCCCATTAGCATAAGTCGGGGCGCGTCGGCCCGTCCGTGACGAGGCGGCCCGCGCCCCCGCGATAACTCCCCGACATTCGGCGGCGGCGGCCCGCCGCGCGGTCATGTATCGGCCCCGCGAGCGCCGCCGAGCCGAGCGGCGATTGCGCGAGGGGATCGGCTTTCGGTGAGAGGTCAGCAGCCGCGCGGCGTCGCCTCCCCCTCACCTCTGGGCTCCTCCTTTTTTTTTTTCTTTCTCGTGTGTGTGTATATATATATCGGCGCGGGCCTTTCGACCGCGGTGCATGCCTGTGCCGCCCCGACGCGTTTCGATCGTAAATACATTGCGTTTTTCGCGGCGGGGAATATTTATATCGGCCAGTATTTGCAAGTCAAAGAATTTTTATTCAATGCTAATGCAATAAATATACATGAGAAAATCATTTGGAATAAAACCTTGTCAAAAAGTGCTCGCGGTTATTGCCCCATTACTCATCTATCCGCGGCGCGGAGGCGCGTGCCAGGAGCCGGCGAGGGAGTTACGCGATCGCGTACCCGTTTCTTCTTCGCGGACGAACGCGCGACGAGTCGCCCGAGCGAAGAAACAGGAAGATGCGGGAAAAGGGAGTACGAAAATTGGTCGCGCGCCTCCGCCGGGGCTATTGCGAATACAAAGAGGCCGGCCGAGTTGCCTGCGCTGCCCCACAATCCGAGTCAATTATTAGAAGCTTACATATATATCTACGCATTATGCAACGGGGGTTTTCCCCGGCCGGCCGCGCAGGGGAATCACACCGTCGATCGAGAAGAAAATGAAACAATCGCATATTTCATCATGAGAGATATACGTGCGTTATACAAGCGCGTATCGCTCGAGTAGATGCGCTATATATGTATGCGCGGGCGATTGATTACGTGGAAAGAAAGGTTTTTTCTCGTCGATATACGCAGGGGCAACTAGGCGGGCGCAGCGCCCCGCCCGCGGGACGGCTATTTATTGGATAAGCTCGCCGACGCCGCACTTACATTGCGCGGTACGCCGGCATGTATACTCGAGTGGCTCGCGGTCCGCCGGCCGCCTTGCACGCGAATCCCCTTAGTCCGAGCGTCGCGGCGGCGAGAAATAAATGGCCAGGGGGGGGGAGCGGCGGGTCAGTCGGAGGAAGGCGAATGACGAATGCAAGCCGCGGGCGACGCGGAGCCGGCGTAATACGCGCGCGACGGCATTAAGGCCGCGACAAAGCCCGGCGCTTGTTGGAGGAGGACAGGACGCGGGGCCGACTGGCGGGATGCACAGATGCCGGGGCGGCTCTTCCCCGAAGTAACAGGCGCGTAATCAATAACGCCGATTACCGCCGGGGCTTGGGGCGCACGTGCGCGCAGCTGCCCGCGGGCTCTGTGCGAGGCCCGCCGCCTCTTGATATTCCGCCTCCTCCGCCAGATGAAAGTGTTTCTCTCTCCTCCGCGAGGCCCCAGCAACAAAGGCCCGGCGCATAAATTGCCGCCAATCGCCTCCCCCCCGACCAGGTAAACAAAGGTGCGGAGGCCGCGAGCGCTAATCAGCCGGCGCACCGTTACGGGGCCGCGTCGCCTGATTGTCCCGGGCGATCCCCTCGGCTTCCGGGGGCCCGCGGACACCCACGGAGCGGCCGCTATGGCCCTGCATCTGTGTGCACTTGAAATTTGTCGGAATTTATGGAGGCTGCGTGCGCCCGGCCTTGATTCCATGATTTAAGGATCGGCGCCGCGCGCCTCTCCTCATGCATTAGGCCCGGGGTAACGTTTACCTCTCGCCGGAGCGGTAAAAAATAATTTATCCCCGCGAGGACGAGGAGCCCGGGCAACGGCGCGCCCGCCGCCGAGGCTATGCCCTCTCCGAGATATATATATATGTGTGTTCCCCCGGATTCGCCCGGAGCCGGCTTCCTTCTTCTTTTATGTATATCCGCGAGGCCGGGGCCGGCGGCCCTCGCTCTTATTTCCACCTTCGATTGTTCCGATCCCTCTCTTGATTTACGCTTTTACTTTCCACGGCAGCTCCACGTTTTCTCACCTCTTCTTCTCCCACCGATGCTCCTGCCATTTATTTTTCAAGTGCTCCGCGTCGCGTGTACTGCATGCGCGCCTTTTTAATAATTGACCAGTGACACGGAGACAGCGAGGAGCGGGAGCAGCGAGTCGGGGTCAGCCCTTTCAAACCGGATGAAGGCTTTTCTTGCCTTAGCTTATCCTTCGATCGGCGTGTCTGGATCTTCGGGCGGCTTCGGGATACGCGCGATGCACAGCCGATAGGAAGAGGAGGGCTCGGCCGGCCTGTCAAAAAAAATCCCCCTTGTCGCGGTCGAGGCGATCCGCGTCGGGCTCTTCGGGAGGGAGTCGAAGTTACACCTGCGCGGCGGCGCCCGCCCGATTGATTAGGAGCCATCCATCTCGGCGTGTAACAGCCTGTTACTTGTAATTGCGTGGCGGGTCCTTGAAAAATAAGAGGTAGGAGGTGAGAAAACCTGACGGGAAATTAAGTTTGTGTGTATAGATTGGGTCGGACGCGGTTGAAAGACATTGAATGGGTTTAGCGGTGAAAAGGCCGCAACTCATCGATCAAAATATTTGAAGCGCGGTGAAAATACTGGATCTTTCTCCCCGGCTCATGCATAATTCATCGGCCGAGGAAATAAGGTACACACTTGGGGCGGCGGCGCGACGTGCGCGGCACTAAATCAATCGGCCCCCTCGGATGCCCGCGGCTGCCGTCGCGGCATCACCGGCTCGGCAGCTCCTCGGCACCGCGCCGCCGGCGCCTCCGCCCCGAGAAAAGCGCGCTTTTCCCCGCCCGAGCGCGCGGGAAAACAGGCCGAAAACGAGGGGCCCGGGCGGGAAAAGCCGCTCGGCAAGGCGCAAACCCGAGAGCCCCGATGGCTATCGCGCTAGGCCGGATTGACCGGGGAGCGCCGAGGCCCTGCCGGCGGAAAAGCCCCGGAAAAGCCCGCCGGCGCCTCGGCCCCCCGCCACGCGATCCTTTTCTAATGAAGAACTCCCGGGCAGGCCCGCCCCACCCCTCCACTGTCGCTTTTCCCCGGCTTTCCACCGGCCCTCGGCAGGACGCCGGTTGTTTGCGCGGCTCCAGTCGGTCCGGCCCAATAATAAGCCATTGGCGTTTGATAAATCTGCGTTTCTGGGCGGGCGGGGAGCGCATGGCTCTGGGCCAAGCCGCGAGGTCTCTGTCCTGCAAAGGGGGGCGAGGCGCAGGTGGGAGCCGCTCACAGGGAACTTGACCCTCCCGAGGGCTGCTCGGCTTTCCGCGCGTGCAGGACGCGGCTCGCGACGCCGGCCGGCCGACGGCTAATCAGCCCTGACGTCTGCGCGTATGAGCCCTGGGCGCGGCCTCCATTAGCCCCCAGGCTCCGAGCCGTCCTTTGCCGTCCGGCCGCGAGCCAGACGCTCCATCTCCCGACATCTCCGGCCTCACAGAGGAGGGCTCGGGTACCAGCCGCTCGGCCCGCCCCCGCTGTCGCCTCCCTCCCGACAGCTCGTGATGCATTAGCCCCGAGCAATGGCTTTTACCTAATCGAATTAGCTAAAGAGCCGCGCGTATAGAGATGCAGGCCGAGCGGTCGCCCGACTGCAGCCGCACCCGCAAAGAATACGTCAAGGAGCCAAAAGTACGAGTGGGGGGCGCGCGTGACCCGCGAGCTAACGGCACCGTGTCGCGCCAATAATTGCCTCGGTCTGCTCAACCGCGGCTTTTACCTCTTTCACTTTGACGTACTATCGATAATGCGGGAAATCTGCATTATTAAGGAAAATCAAATAAGCCGTGTGCAGTTAGCCAAGATCGATGCTTCATTATTTGCTTCTCCTACGTACATAATAGCCTCGTACCGCACCGGCTCCATTAACAAGATTATAAATATTATCGAAGATAAAGCTACCGCGTCCAACTACAATTATCTTTATTAAATTATTAATGTATCTAATGATGAAAACGTGTTTTCAACGCATATTTTAATAATTGCCGATGATTACTTAAATTCAGAGGGGGAAGAGGAGTTGAGGTTAAAAGATACTTGCGGCCAAAGAGAATTCTCGTGGACTGATAAATTATAAATCGTTTATTCGCCTGCTCGCTCACTGGATACATACGCACACACACACACACGCGCGCGCGCGTCCACTGGTTAGAGTCGATTATGGGCCCTATTATGACGTAGAGTGTGAATGATTTAAGGGAATAAGCATCGACTAAGTAGAGTGCGGTACGTCATTAGGCTGCAAGGGGTCTAAGCGGACGCGAGCGTCGAGGGCCGCGGCTCGGAAAAATATTTATTATCCCGGGAGTAATAAGAGAAACGCGCGCAGCCGAGGTTGTCAGTTGTCAAGCAAGCGGGCGGGAGGCAGCCCCGGCGGCAAGTTAAATAATGAGCCGCACGTTGGCGGAGGTTAAGCGGGCGGAGTTGCCCGCCTCGGAACGTACAGCCGGCGCGCGGCGTTTAAAGGACGCCGGCGGCGGCCCGGGCGGCCCGGCGATCGGCCCCCGGGAGAAACGGGGACTTTCTACGAATTACGCGAGAGAGCGGGCCGCCCGGCTCCGAAAGCGGCCTCTCCTTTTTTTTTCCCCCCCCTCCCCGAGCGCTCCTCCCGCGGCGCGCGCCCTTTTCCGCGCACTTTCACGCGGCTCCCCGTAAAAAATACGCGCATTTGGGTATTTCGAGAGGCCGGCCGAGGCGGCGCGGCTCCCGGAATACGGCCGGCTCCCGCGGGAGAAGCCCCGGCGCCTCTTTGTTTTGACGGTAACGAGGTTTTTTTTACGGGGCCCTGTTTTGTCTTTACCCCGGGAATCGGCCGCTTTCGCTCCCCGGAGGAGCGGCGCCGAGGGGTAAATCACCGAGCGCTTTTATCGCTCCGGCTGCCGGACGCGACGTCCCCGACCGCCTGCCAATTCCCGCCGATTCCCAAGCAATTTTACGCCAACGCCGAGGCTCGCGCGCGCGCGCGCTTATCGTCATATCTCCTCTATAACAAACTGACGCGATCCCTCCTCCGAGAGCCACTGTGCGGTGCACATTTTTCACGAAAAACCGGATACTCCTATCGCTGCGGCAATAATTCATTTTAATATTAAATGTGTATAGCCAAGCCGCGAGACTATATTTCTTGGAAACGAGCTTTCGTCTTAAATGCATCTTTCTCCTCTGCATATACACGTGCGGCCGCTTCGGAAAGATATTAACAAACTTCCTCGACCGAATTTCCTTCCCTGACATTGTACTTTAATAATTTTAAATTTCAAAAGACAAATCCTCCCATCTGGTTTTGTTTAACAGCAAATGTACGATAAGTTTGCACCAACTATTCCATCTATCGAAAGGTATTTTCTCGCCCGTGCTCCATTACCCTCGAGTCTTTTAATTGCACCTTGCAAATTCGAAAGCACGGGCTTTTTCATTGCCCGTATTTTCTGCAAACTGCCTTTTCGAAATATTCGAAAAAGCGTTAAACTTGCGAGTAATAAAAAAGCCGGCTGACGCTAATGATATATCGGTAATTATTGCCGAGATTATTACGGTATTTTGAAAATTAGGGTGGCGCGTGGAAGCAGCTACTCGAGAGCGCATGATCGCGCAGCCTAACCTAATGGTAGATTATTTGGTCAATTATGTGGCGTGGAAAGGAATAAAAGTTTCCGCAATCATAAATAAAAGCTAGGTGCACTCTCGAGGGAATTGATTTGATTAAAGTTTTAAATTAGGCGAAAAGCGAGCCGGGCGGCGAAAGAAAAAGAGAAGATGAAGATAGATCGTTCTTTCATTCAAATTAAGAGCGGCCCTATCTCTCCCCTCCCGGCGGCTCTCGAATCTCGGGGCTCGGGGCCGGTCTCCCACTGTTCCCTCGGCGGGCGCCCGGCCCGAGGCTCCCTTTCGCCCATAAACTTGGTCAATTTAATCAATAAAACCGAGCGAGAGCCCCGGGCCCTCTTCACGGTCACTTATCCGCCGGAGGACGAAAAGCCCTCGCGCATTCCTCCGCGGCCGCCTCGTTAATGCGCCGGCGGGCCGCGCCTCACCCGGCGCCTCTGCCGCTGCACCGAGATCCCCCGCGCGAACAACGGGCCGCAACAGGTGGCCACCGCGCCTGGCCCACGACCCTCCCACGCCGCCCAACTAGCCGTGCGCCCGTAACCCGAGCCGCGCGCGCACACGCGGCTCGCCTCCTCCGGCGGCCCGGCACTCGGCTGCTCGCTCTCTCGGAATGATTTCCTTTTTCGCGGGGTGCGCCACCTCCTCCGGGAGGAGCGACTCCCGGATCCCTGGGCCCTCGAGCCCCGCCTTCCAGCCTTCAACTCTTCCCTCCTCGCTTCGAATCTCGAGCGGGGTGGCCGCTTGACCGATCGGATTTCAACCCTCGCGGTAACGTGTCTCAGCCCTATTCTCGTGTAGTACGCGAATACCTGCCGCGACTAGCAGACGTCATTTCAAATTTATCTACAACATTGATTGCCATTGGAATATAAACTGTATTCAATGAATTGATTTGTCCGTGTTATATTCAGTTAACCCGTACATCGGCTGGAGCCGAGGGTTGAAACTCGCGTCATTATATATGTAGAGTAATATTGATTCTACACCCACGTGATAATCTGTTAAAAGTGGCATTTACTGTACTGACGGTCTGCCACGACTTTTACTTACTTACTCTGCATAGCACATAATCTTTGAGTTTAGTTTTCATTTATTATGTTACGTTAGAGTCGCAGTTGAACGTGACCGCACTCTTGCAAATAATTGCTCATAAGAAGCCCAAACTGTATGGCCGCCGAGCAGCTGGCCTCGCTACACGGCTTCGTTCTGTGCGTCAAGAACATTTGGAGATAAAAACAACAGCTTTACTATTAACTTATCAACTTTTATCGCGCGGGTTTATTCGACATTCGAATATAACGTGTTTTTATTATTGAAAAACAGATTAATGTTATAAGGAATAAACACATGTAGCTAGAATTTGTCACAAAAACACTGTCCTCATGCTCATGCTATTATTTATTTAACGTATTTATGGATTAGCTGCAGCCATTTAGGTTACACATGTATAAAGTAGATAAGCATGTTTAAATATATTTGTATGGTGATCCAAAGAAGATGTACAGCAACTTGTGCTCTGATTGACTAATCTCTTCTCCGTTGAGCGAGGCTGCGCCGCAAACCTCAGAGTTATTTAAAAACATATAGCAAGATTAAATTTCAGTTTATCCGACACAGCCGTCGAACCAACTCCTCGTACAAACTGATACCTTTGAAACAATAATTCAGATTTCTGATTCTCTCGTTTGCGAATTCGGACACATTTATTGTGACGATGTCGTTCAACAAGTTTATCGGGTAATAAGTTTAGTAGCGCGTTATTCATCGGTTTTAACAAAATTGTGTGAGAGAATCTTCAAATGATTGGCCTTGTACAGTATATGCAACATTTGCAATTGGAAAGAAACGCACACTCGGCGCACGCAATGAAAACGGACGGAAAACGTACATAAATTTGCACAGCGTAGAGGAATTTACATCTATTTTTAGTTACGTAAACATCTTTCGAGTGTATCTTATCTCAAAGGCTTTCTCGCTCGCAGAAGACTCGCGTGACGTAATGCTGCATATGCAGGGAGCCTATATCGACAGCCCGACAATGGCTAAAAGGCGTTGAGTTATTGAAAGCCTCGCTGTACCGAGAGTTGAAGACTAGTTGATAGGGGGTGGGGCCGGGGGGTGTGGGGAGCGGCCCCGTGGCATTCATTGCAAATTTATTTCTTTATAATTGCAGATCGAGCCCGGGCAGCATGGAAGGAGGGAAGCCGCGGGTAGCCCCGCGACCCAAGGAGCTCCTCAGGCCGCTGCAGCTGCCGCAGAGAATATTAACGGGCCCGGGACCGAGCAATTGTTCCCAGCGGGTGCTCCAGGCGCTACAGCAGCAAGTTCTGGGTCATATGCATCCTGAAGTCCTGCAGGTACTTGGATGCGCGTGCATGCGAGGGTCCGTGCGGTCGCGCCCCAGGCCGCGGCGGCCCCCTTGTCTCTCGGCGGCCGCCTACTCTGTAAACAATTTTTCCGATTTCCTTTTCCCATGCAGCGAGTCCTGGAGCGCGGCACGAGCGAGTCGGTAACGAGGGGAGCGCTTGGGCCCGAGCCCCGTTCCACGCTCGACTCATTTAAAATTTAAAGGGCGCCTGCATTACTGCATTAGAGAGTTGTTACGTAGTCACTCGATCACTATTAAATTCGACGGCAGTTGTTCTTTTACGAGAATTTCTCTTGAATAAATTATTCCCCGCCATTTTTATTGCGAGTACGAATTTGAATAATTTTCGCTTAACCAGAAATTCACTTATTCGATACTTTATAATTCATAATTACACAATCTTTGCATTTTTCTTCTTCTTCCTCGAGAACAGGGTTTGATCTTCACTTTTCTTTTTTAAACTTGCCATTCCGACATTATGAAATATTGAATATTGAATATTTCAATCGTTTTAATTCTCTATATTCTCCTTATTTTCATCCTTATGCGATCATCTTTTTTATATCAAGCTTTTCCTTTTCCCGCTGCACGTCGCGTCTTCAAATGCGAATATTTGCTTTCCATTAAAAAAACTCGAGTAGATCAATTTACGGTAGAACGAGAGGTACAGGGAGCTTGAATGTGTCGACCTGTGTATAAGAAATGGATTGCTTGACCGCCTGCAAAAGTAAGTCTAAAAGAAGTACAGGTAGTATAATAGAAAAATACACAAAGTACTATTCGACTATAGTAAAACGATAAAAATTGCAATAAATATTTCGTTCGACATTATACAAATTGTTATAATACACTTTTTTATGTCAAATCCTTCTGTTTTTAATATTTTTTCATTCCTTGCCTTTCAATAAATTTCAAGTCCTATTGATTTTTTCTCTTGTTTCTTTAAGTTGTTTGTGTAGTAAGGTTAAAACCAACAGTGAAACGGCTTATTGCATTTACACGACCGAGCCGTGAGCAATCGGCAAGATAAACGAACCTATATATATTTATAATCTTAATTAAAACTATGCTACTTGTAATTTGAAATGTAAGACACTAAACTGCACAGTATTCTTACGCGAGTAAACGATTTGCGGTTTGCGGAAGAGGTACGCGCATGAGGTATCGAGTTGATAGCAGACTCTATTTAGTTCTGTGACACGCTTATGAAGTTTCGATCGGAAAGCTGCCCTGTTTATGGAAAGGTATGGGGGAGCATCGGCTCAAGGAAGGACAATAACAGACTATCATTTGGAGTATAACACACAAGTTGCACTAATCCAATACATACATTGACATTTTCAGCTGATGGACGAGATTAAGGCCGGTCTTCAGTATGCCTTTCAAACTGCGAATAAATTGACCCTGGCCATCAGCGCTTCCGGTCACGCCGGCATGGAGGCCTCCATAGGAAACGTACTCGAACGGGGAGAAAACATTCTCATTGTCAAGGCTGGCGTGTGGGGCGAGCGGGCGGCGGATATGGCGGGTCGACTTGGTATCCACGTACGTACATCACATTACATTGAGCTCGGGCGGCACAGGGCAGGCGCGCACCCCTGCATACGCTCCGAGAGCGTAATTTATGGCGGAGCGAGAGTCGAGTTCGAGGCGGACGGGAAGGACGGGCGTGCCGCGCAGGCGGCGCTTTATGGCCGCGGGCCGACCACCGAATAATCACCGCCTGCGCCTATTTTATACGGGCACGACAAAGAAATTGATTGAAAAGAGTTCCGCGAACGAATCCGTGCAGAGGCCAACTACACTAATGTTCACTTTATGCACTTGATTAGAAACGAACGAGCGACAAAGAAACGCTTCTCCTTTCTTTCTTCTCGGTTTCAATCAATCAGTCAGTTTTTACTCATACGGATCGCCTATTACGCCCGTATACTTTGTGTTGTGATAATACTTTAGAGGAAAGCTTGGCTCCGTAACTTAAAATTAAACTTGAAATTTATTACGGTTATCCCCCGCGCATGCGAGCCTTTAAGCTTATATTCTTTCCAATATACAAAAGCACGCTGCAACGTAAAGAATGCGTATAGGGTAGCCTGTACCCTCGTAGATATTGTTTCCAATAAAGCGGTTTTGATTTAAAGAATCACACAGAGACAAATCATTGCCAGTTTGACAATTTTTTTGGATTATAGGTCGACTTTCTAGAGACGTTGCCGGGGGTCGCCTTTACGCTTGATGAAATGGAAGCTGCGGTAAAAAAGTATCAACCCAAAGCTGTTTTAGTCGTGCACTCCGAATCCTCCACTGGATTAAAACAACCGCTGGAAGGAATAGGAGAAATTGTTCACAAGTAGGTCGAATTTTTAATAACATTAAAAACACTACTGTTATTTACCGAATATCGTATTCATCAATATATTTCAGCATGTCTGATATTTGCACGTATAAACTCAAAAGTCCACGTGTGATTTCACTATACGTTATTAAAAATATCTATCGTAGTTATTGAAAATTGAAATACGTATAGCTCTAAAAATATCTGCAGTCTTCTTTAAAAGGTTAATTAAATTGCGATAAATTCAATCGGAAATTCCAGTGTTTGTTGAGCTGTCCAAGCGGTCGCTTACTCACACAAAATTGTTTACTCGCTTGTCAAATCAATCACTTGGGTCATATTAGGGCCGGGATTAAAAAATAGTAGAAAAAAGTTTTCTATGTAGAGGCCCGGTATAAAGGTTGGGACAAGTTCCAGCTCAACTGCCAGTAATAATTCAATGGTATTTTTTGCCAGATACGGCGGATTGCTGATCGTAGACACAGTGGCCTCCCTCGGCGCGGAGCCATTCTTTGCTGATGCTTGGGGCGTCGACGTCGTCTACACTGGCAGCCAGAAAGTCCTGGGCGCTCCGGCCGGCATTACGCCCATAAGCTTCAGCCCATCGGCAGAGTAAGTGGACTTCTCGCGGAAACTGTGCCACGCGGCAGTTGGCGATCTTTTCCAGATTTGCTATCTTACACATACACGCAGGCACAGCGGCACGAAAGAGGGGGGGGGGGGGGGGAGAGTTTCACCGAAAAGGGAACGGAATGTTGTAATGGCTGCATAAAGTGCCCATATAGTTATTTCCTCCGAGGATTTTCTCGCATACGCGGATTGTTAATTTGGCATAGGAATCCGGGTGAAATGGAATAAGGCGCCTTGGAGGAAGCAAAAAGACGTATAGGTTTCTCACGCGACGCGTACAAAAGGCCTACTTTCCGCCGGGAAATCGGGCAAATCCATTAAAAGAGCTAGTAAGCACATGCAAATTCTCAATTATAAAGCGGCGGGCGCTTCGCACGAAGGAGCGAGCCCTGCGGAATATCAATTGGCCCCGCGAATCCTGCGCGCGCGACCTGCTCGCGGCCACCGCAGCGCGTGAGTCACGGAGAGCCGCTCGCAGCCGAGGGCCGAGGTCGAGTCACGCCGGCTGTACCATTGCCCCCTGCACTCCGCGGCCTCTCGCGGCGATTTCACTACGTATGCGGGCGACGATCGGTATGCTGGCGCAGCCGGGACTTTGATTAGGGATTCAGGGGAGCCGATTGCCCCGCTGACGCGTGCGCTGCCGCTTTTCTTGCCAAACCTCAAGCGCCTTCTAAGAAGTTTTTTTTGCCAGGTTTCTTGACCGCGCGGCTCTCCAGTCGACTCGCGTTATTCTTTTCAAGAGTCGGGAGCCAAGGCCCAAGACCGCCAATCGGTTATATGGCTAGAATTAAAATTTTATTTTAATAAAAAGATCAAGAAGGTGCATTTTTGACATTTGTATTTGATCTATGTAAAGATAAATAATTAGTATTAATAATAATCGTAACTAAATAAATGTGTACAGCAAATCTGTTTACGATTACCGTAATCAAATCCTATTTTAATACTATAGTGAGCTCTTATATTATGTGATTATATTATTTGATAATTCCAATTCCTGATGTGTAATGTACTTAATGCGAATCTCCATAAATATGCATACTGCAGTAAACATCTGCATCATTGTATTTGACTTAGTTAAGACAGATATTTAAAGAAACTATAATCAGGTTTTTATTATTATAATCCTAATTTATTGGAAATGTTTCGAGAAATGTTTTCTGTCTAAAAAGTGACATAATATCGAAGAAATAAAATTCTTTTATCTTGATTTAAAACATCATACGATGAATTTTTCAAAACCATTTCTAATGTAGTAATACGTTGATAGGAAGAAGATTCTGTCACGCAAAACGCCAGTACCAGTATTTTATTGGGACATGACATTACTAGGCCAATACTGGAATTGCTTCAATGGACCTCGGATTTACCACCACACGATAAGTGCAACATTGATTTATGGGCTACGAGAAGCCCTAGCCCAATTAATTGAGGAGGGTCTTGATGTTTCCTGGGCCCGCCATGCCTCCGTCACGAAAAAGTTCCACGAGGGTCTGACCAAGCGTGGCTTTGAGTTTTTCGTTAAAGAGCCCCAGCATAGGCTCAGAACCGTAAGCGCAATCGTTTTACCGAACCACGTCGATGCGCATGAAGTTTTTCGATATGCTATGGATAGGTATAACTAACTCTATATAACTTATGTTGAGTTTTTAATGTTTTCGTTAAAAAAATTTCAATAAGTACATTTCTTGTTTATATGTAACTTTATCAAATATATTTAGTGTGTATATATAACATCGATATAAAATAAGTAGTTTTTAAGATAGATGCTTTGTAACGAGATCATTACAGCTTTTTCAAAGTGATTCTTTATCATGTACTAATTATATAGTCATGTATATATGGATCACAAGCTTTTACAATGTTTCTAGTATACAGTGCAGTAATAATAGTTAATTATTTACACTAGAAAATGATTTGGATATCATTATATATAAGAAAGGTTTCAGAAACTTTTGTATTTTGAATTTATTATTAATATTTCCTGTTCAAAGTCTAAAATTTCTAAATTACTATGATAAATAGAAAAACTTATTGAAACATTAATACATGATTCAGCACATTAAAAATTATGATAAGCAATCTTTACAAATCTACACGTATTAAAAAATATATATATTTTTTCAGATATAACGTCGAGATTAGTGGAGGTTTGGGTCCTACTGTTGGAAAAATCATACGTATTGGATTAATGGGAATAAACGCTACATCGGGTCATGTAGATTTGGTTTTACGTGCACTTGACGAAGCGATAAAGCACGCAAAATTAAAATCAAGACTGTAATACTTTCTAATATCTTCTTATATATATTATACGTACATATACTGATGTCAAAATTTAAAATCAGTTGAAGTCAATTCAAATAATTATTGACATTATTAGAATGTTGAGAATAAATTTAAATTATCTATAATTATAATTGATATTTTTAAATTAATGTTTTTGAACAGAACTCAAATGTTTGATAGTTCAAATTTTAATTTTCTCGATTAAGAGAATGAAATTATCAGTAAATATTATTGTTCTAGATGCACAACATTAGTTTCAATCTGGCAGTTAAAATTTTGTACAATTTTTGATCAATTTTTGATGTTTAAATGTGAATTCGTTAATTAATATAATTAGCAATAGATAGTTCATATCAATTAAATACAGAGTAATTATAACCTGTAAAAAGACATTGTAAGTCATCCGTAATTGTATATAAATGATATGCCAGATACTGAAAATTGAGTTTTTTACAAATATTATAAAATGTATCGATTATCGTAGCCAAAGGTAGGTTAATCTCATAAATGAAATCTGAATCAAATTTTTAAAATTTAATATTTTTATTAAATAATATGAACAAATTTAGATATATTCATTTTATTTTTACATCACTTACATTTTTGTTAGATAATTTTTTCTTAAATAGCTAATATTTATCATTTTTACATTAAAAATGTAAATGATGTAAAACAACTTATAAATACATTTCTATACTTTTATTTTAAAAATTGCATTATATTTTTAAGTGGTTTTTTAAAAATATAGCCGGAGTCTATTATAATAATACTAAAAAATTACAAACTATCTACAAGTTAGGTGTTGGACAAAATTAATTGGACGTGTCGTATTTTGTACAATTACGTTTATTTAATATAAAAGAAGTTGCGACACGCAATTGAACTAGAGGTTGCGTTCGTTATACGGTTTGTTAGTCTTTTGAACTGTTCCTTGCTGTGATCTGGTATTTAAGATCTTGTAATAATCTCGGTGATAGATACTAAAGTTTGGCGGAAACAGATACAATAAAATGTGCGCATTGGTTCGACTAATAGTAACTAAGAGATAGCCATACTAAGAAATAGAGATTTTGTACAAAGCTTGTTTTCGTGCTCTAGATAGTTAATTTAATGTTATTGAGATACAAAATGTATATTACAATATAGCGATATTACCTCGGATATTACACATAACGATAGCAAATTATTATCATAGAAAAACAAGATTATGCGTACGTTAAATCTAGAAGTCAAACAAGTTTTCACCATAAATTGCTATGTTATACATTTTAGCATGTTTTTACACGTTAAATACCACTTTTAAAAACAAAAGTTTATTTATTGATATTTTTCTGTTATTTACAAATTCTAATAAGTTTTTTAATTGATTTTTACGTTCTAGAAAAAATATGTTTTTATACTAATTTACTTTATAATTTGTTGTACATCTTGTTTTATTTCTAGAAATAATGATTTAACTGGACGTTTATTATAAGAATTTTCAGTTTCTAATTTTTGTTTTTAACTGAAATTTATCAATGTAAAAGCTCAACTGATAGAATTTATGTACAAACAGATAAATTATTATTAAAGCATATAATATTGAAAAATTATAGAAATACTATTTAAAATTTTTAAAATACATTTTTAATTGTACATAAGTCTTTGTACTTCAAAAACGAAATTGTTTTCTTTGAAACCACTTTTTAATGTAATAAATATATATAAACTATTGTATAAACTTTTAATAAAATAATAAATTAAATTTATATTACAATACCCTGTAAATTTATTTTGTAACATGTTAAACTACACAGTGGGATGCCAGTTTGTGAACAACTATATTTTTTTGGATTAAGACATGTAGCTACTCCACAATGGGTTAGTTGTGGAATTTCTGGTCTGCGAAAATTAAAAAATTTAAGTTAATTAGACATCAATATTTCTGTACATTAAGTTTAAAATAAAAGCTATCCTTACACTTTTGACACTGGTATAGGAAATACTTCTGCTGGAGGTAAAGAGATAGAACTACCATCTAAAGTTACCTTATAGGTGATTAGAGGAACTTGGCGCTTGGATATTTTACCTTTTGTAACCAACTTTGTAGTTTTTGATTCCTGCTTCTTTAAAAGTCTTTCCATTGTTTTTTTCTTAAAAGAGAAAATAAAAAAATGGTTTTAATCATACTTATACTATAATAATATTTAAAACATCTTTAAATATTATATTTCTTTATTGTACCTTATCTTTTTCTCTTTTTTCATCAGCCAATTGTTTGCGTTTTAAAGATTTTAAAGCAGCTTTTTGAATAGCTTCTGCAGTCATCACTTTTTCTTTGTAACCAGTAGGTAATGACATTAATTGCTCCAAGCTATTAGTAGGTTCAGTGTCAGTTTTTCGCTCAAACATTGCTCTCTGTCTAGCAGTCATTAATTTTGGATCTTTGGGCTTAATTTTTTTTAGTTCATCATCAACCTAGAAATGCGTAGTTTCCATGATTTAGTTAGAATACCATAAATAGTGAAAAATAAAATAAAATTCTTTTGTGTACTTCTTCCAATTTTCCTGATTCAATAGCATCCAACCATCTTTCTTCCTCACTACTTGTCCCACTTTCTTTACCTTTGTTAGTTTTTAAAACTTTTTTTTTTGTGATCGATTTTGTCAAAAGACCAGAACTTGTACTTGCTGAGTTTGGATTGGTAAATTTAAATATTTTTTCCTTAACTTTATCAGAACTGTAACTAAGAATGAGTTTGTTGAATATATACACAAATTAGACAGATATTTCAAGTTATTTATTTCTAACTCACATTCTTTCTTCTTCTTTTTTAATTCTTACTTTAAAAGTTTTTTTTAGATCTGAATCAACTGAAATATCTACATAATTTTCTTCATGTGAATTTCTTTTCTTTTTATGTTTTTTGTGTTTATGTTTTTTATGCTTTTTCTGTGTTAACATATTTGCAATGGGATCTGAAAGTAATATTTATGTTTTAAATGTTTTAAATCTGTTAAAAATATAAATTTTTTTAATTATTTAACAGATGGCGTTGTATGAAAGGCAACGTTCGATTTGTAAATAAACGCAGATCTTCCACTTTTCTAATTTATGGTTGATATAAGCAAAACAAAGATTAAACACAAGTATCAACGATTATTTAAAGAAATTAATAATATCTCATAATGATTAACCTGTACTAAGTCCTTCATCTGAACTGACTTCTTTGATTTTACCCATTTCGTTGAAAGAATAATACCAAACTTTGGTATCAATGTTTTGACAAACGATTCATTAAATTAGATGCTCTGAGCTTCAGTTCTGGCATCGATGTTCCGAATTTTTTACCACAATTATATAAAGTATACAATAATAATGTATTATATATATAATATTATATTTATTTCTTAGATGCCACTATGGTTCACTCGTACTATATTATGTGGGCGTATTATACGAGGAAGAAATGCGGTACTTTATTTCCGTCCCGTATTCGTCTTCTTATTCATCTGATGAGTAACGCGCTCTATTCAAAACTGGAAAATGTTTAAATATGGATTTGATAAAGAACAAAATTTATTTGTATATTCATTCAAGCGTCCAAAGTAACAAGTTACGACGAGTACTTCAGATTTCTATTTAATTTTTTAGAGACATTTGTATACTTTTTTTATGTAATTCTTAATATAGTTATTTTTAAGCATATATAGCTTTGTAATTCTAATGAAATTAATATTTTTAGTACTTTCATTTATTTCTAAAAAAACTATAAATTTTTCCCAGATATACACTTAGGCTATTTTTATCGCAATAATTCGTATAGTCAGATAACTAAACATTCTACAATACAAAAATATTTAATAAATTAAAATTACAACTAATCATTTGTTTCATCAACATTTTTTAAAGTTTAAAAGGTATTAATAACATTAATTACAGATGTAGAATAGTTTACAAATATTACAGTTGTAGAACAGTTATTTACATTTATAATAAATTTGTATTTGTATGTAAAAATATTTTTCTTACATGGATTTTTACAATTAATAGTATATTTACAATACAAAACAATCGTTGTATACGTTATAAAAGTTTTGATTTTATTAATATATTCATGCAATTAGAATTTGTAATTATTTTTTAATACAAATTAAGAGTAAAAACTTATTAATTATATAATACTATAAAAAACATATCATTAAAAATATTCTAAATTTTTATTTAGATTTTTTTATAGCATTTTGTTGAAAAGCTGCAATTATTTATGCATTTTTACTTTTCAGTAATTTAATTATGAATATAAAAAATGAAAGATACTTCAACATTATCTTTCAAAAGAATTGGATTGATACAAATAGACTACCTAATATAATAAAATTTAACATAAAATTAATTAAAAAGAATTAAATTGAAACTTAATAATTTTGCTATGTTATAATGATTCCTTAACTGTGTTTTTAGACCTTATCCGATGCAAATAAATATTATACGTAAATAGAACCTACAGTACTATTATTTGTTAGAAAATGCATAACAAATGTATAAAAGAAATGTGAAAGCCTATTCTTCTTCAAAAATTTATAAAGCTAAATAATGCTTGTTCGACTTTTTAGGGAACGCATTACATTGAGAATTACTGCATAATAAGGAAGCAGAAAGATGGGTCAGTTAGGAGTTTGCTTATTTGATCTCAGTCGTGCTAGACCAGAACGCTCATTTTCCTCTTCATCTGAGGTGCAAGTAAGGATTCCACTGACATTACCCTGAGATGAAGTTGCTTGCATAAGGTCTTGATCTGCTCCATTTTGATTTTCATGTAGAAGAATATTTAAGGTTTCTTCATAAATGCGAGCTTCCGGAAATTCTACCTAGAAATTATGAAAATATCAAAATTAATAAAACATGTAAATATATGGTAAAAGTAATATAACTTTTTATAAGTGTAAATATAAAAAAACCTTTGTATGTTTTTTATCAGTTGTATAGACTATTGAATGGCAACAAACTTCAACCATTTTCCGACCATGGTCATAAAAAGTCCAGCAACAAATTTCACTAGATCCTATAACATCTTTAATGAATAAAACTCTTTCTCTAAATCGTAAAGACATTTTATCAAATAGTTCAATGTTTTTTAATAAGTTGTCATCAGATGTACTGTAAAATAATAAATTGTTATAATTTTAAATAATTTTCTTACTAAATAATTTAATTTTTGTTTACAAAGTAACCTTGTGTATGAATATTTATTATTATGGCGATTAATTAGTAGTTTAACTACTGGTTTTGTAGTACTATTTATAAGCAATTGTTCTTCTCTTTGTGAAGTAATAAGAGGCACCCTACAGATAGGATCAGTTTCACTTTCTATTTTTTGAAGGGCTTGTTGACAAGATTCAGCCAATTCACTGATGCAGTAATATTTAGCTTCTGCTAGTAATTCAGCCATTTCTTTTGTGCTTTCTGGCAAAGGAACTGTACCATCTCTTAAAAAGTTTAATATTGTAGTAAAATGTTTACCACAACGATCTATTAATATCCATCCTAATAAAAAAACAAACTTATAAGAAATTTATACGAAAAATTTTATAAGCAACAACTTATAAATAATAAAATTTTACCTTCAGAATCTGTGAATACTTCCATTCCACCACTAAACATTGCACGCAACATAGTGTCATGTTTTCTAAGTGTACTTATTGTAGTGTAATGCAAGGATCCTCCAATATTAAGTTTAACATATTTTGAGGGACATTTAATCCTTGACTGATTACTCGACATAATGATGAAATCAATTTTAGTGGATTGTCATCAAAGATGATAATGTGGCTGATAGTGAGATGTTGTTTTTACCAAATGTTAGGGTCAGCATTAAATCTATTTCATAGTGTAAGAATGAAATTTTTAGATTCATAAGAAAAATTAATAAAAATAAAAACATACACTGCAAGACATTTTATTTATTCGCAGGTTGTTCCGGTTAATTCCATTTTATACTATTTAGTATACCAATTTCTATAACATTAAACTTTTTTTTGAGCATTGCATGTTTCATGTTTACTAGTTAAAATGAAAGGTATGTCTTTGATCATTTTAGGTTATTTCATTTATTTCTATTTTGTATTTTTAGTGTTTTAGCTTTTGTTGCATTAAATATTTTTTTTTTCTTAAATTCAACTTTATTTGTTTTATTCTCAGTTTAATTTTTATAATCATTAGAATACACGAAATATGTCCCAGAGTCAAAACTATCATCAAGATGACAACATTAACTACACCAAACTACATTTTATTCATGTATATCTACATGTAGCTATATACAGCTATATAGTATTTCGCGATACTCTGCATAGTATGTGTATGTTATGATTATACCAGTTGCAATTATATGATGATCAAAGAAGCTGTAAGATTTTATTTTATGCAATAAACGTTAAAATGTCAAACAACATTAAACAATAAACTAAACTGAACGTGAAATGAGTGACTGAACTGTGAAACGATTTTATATGCCTACCCAACATTTGATCAAAAATAATAAAAGTATTAAAACAAGTGACATTAGACTCAGTACATACAAAAATTATTAATAAATAATTTTGCATACGTATTTACAAAAAATAATATAATAATATAGTTCCATATATATTTACATACAAAACGTTGTAGATTCTTAGACACTTCTAATAATATCTAATAAATATACTATTCAATCCAACCATAAAAAGAACTTTAAAAAATTTTATAATTAACAATTATTGTATGATTTGTTTAGACTATTATTGGTATGCTTTTGAAGTTAAAAAAAGTAGAAATAAACATAAAAGTAATAACTTATTTCAATTTTTAGCCGGGAGGCTATTGTATTTATGTACTTTTATTTAAAATTTTTATTTTGTAAACGAAAGGCTATTACTTGACTACTCTTTTCAATATCCTAGTAAAATGCAAATAGAAAATCTAAGTGGAAATGATGAAATTGATATAAATCAGGTTTGTTACATACCACACTTAATCATGTCTTTTGTTTTTCACGATTTCTTTAAATTGGAATATTTATATTAAAGGTAATTTCTATTCAATCTGAAAAAAGTATACTACAAAAAGCTGCAGAGGAGATTAATAAGTTATCAAAACATAATTTATTAGTTGAAAACCTTGAACCAATAATTCAAAATGAACAACATCAAATTCAAAGAGGGGAAATCACCCCATTTCAAGCAATTGAAAAGAAAAATGATTCAAAAAGTATTTTAAGGTAAAATATCTTTTCATACTATATTTTAGTAATAAATGTATAAATTTTATTTAGATTATTATATCATTCTGTAATTTTAATTATAATAATTATATCGGTAGGCAAACATTTAAAGAGTCAACACAACTCCTAGATTTGGAAAAGTATCTAATGCGACAGGCTGAACTAGCTAAGCAAAAATCATTATTGAAGAAACGCAAAATTTCTAAAATTGCAGAAAATGAAGGAAATAGTGATTTAAAAAAGAAAATAAAAATAAAAAATTCAACTAATAGTAGAAAAACAAAAGCAGAAACTTCTAAACAACAATTTAATTCTAGAAAGAGTAATGTACAAACAAAAAAATTTGCTACATCTGCTATAGACCAAGCTCATGGTACATCTGAAATCAAAAAGAAAGAAAATAATATAAATAATAACATGAAGCACTTGAAAGATTCTCCTAGAACAATTAACAGTCTTATTTCTGAACAAACAGTGACTGTTCCAAAAACTGTTGAAGATAAAAATAATGATGAATCAGGAAGTGAATATATCCCAAGTGATGATTATGAATCTGAAGAAGAAACTTTAAAAAAATATAAAAGTAAAAAAAAAATTGATAATTTAAAAGCAAACAGTTCATATCACGGAAAAGGTAAAATTATTTAATTAATAATGATTTTATATTAGAAATAATTATTTGTTTGTTTATTTAGTTTTGGATGATGGAGATGAAGATATTTATAGACACAGAGTTGAGACAAGTAACTATAAGCAAAACAAACATTTGCATAAAATTGATCATTTATTTAAAGTTCCACAATGTATATGGAAGAAACTTTATAAGTATGTTTTGGAAAATATTTATATAAATTATTTAATTAATTATTACAAATTCTTAATCTAACAGATATCAAAAAGTATCAGTAAAATGGCTTTGGGAATTACATACTCGAAATCTTGGTGGTTTATTAGGTGATGAAATGGGTTTAGGAAAAACTGTTCAAATTATTGCATTTTTAGCTGGATTAGATTGCAGTGAATTATTATCTGATGGTGGAAGGTTAATAGAGTATTTACTATTATCATAAACATTGCCTATGAATTATTTCATTAAAATATATTTTATTTATTTTGTTTTTAATATTATTGCTTATAGATTTAGAGGATTAGGACCAACTCTTATTATTTGTCCAGCAACATTATTAGAACAATGGGTAAAACATTTTCATGACTGGTATCCAACGTTTCGTACTGTTACTCTACATCAATCTGGAACTTTTCAAGGTCATATTTATAAATTAATGACTTTACTAATAACATTAATTTTAAAAGTATTATTTATTTATAAACTATATCAAAATAAATATTTTTCACCTGAAATTTTAGGAAATACTCAAGATCTTTTACATACTTTAATTGGAGGTGGAATATTGGTTACTTCGTATTCAGGAGTACTAAATCAAAAAGAGTTACTTTTAAAATTTAAATGGCATTATGTAATTTTAGATGAAGGACATAAGATTCGCAATCCAGAAGCTAAAGTGAGTATTTAATATTTGATAATTACCTCTTTACAATTTATTTTATAATTTTATTATTTAATTGTAGATAAGTAAAGTTGTCAAATCATTTTTAACACCACATCGATTGCTGTTGACTGGTAGCCCTATGCAAAATTCATTGAAAGAATTATGGTCACTTTTTGATTTTATTCTACCAGGAAAACTTGGAACTTTACCTGCATTTATGGAACATTGTGCTGGTCCTATAACTCGAGGAGGATATGCTAATGCTTCTCATTTACAAGAAGCAACTGCATTACAGGTTGCAACTATGTTGAAAGATGCTATCACTCCATATATGCTTCGTAGAACAAAATTAGATGTTCAACATCATGTCAGTTTACCTGACAAAAATGAACAAGTAAAAATGATTTAAATATATCTCTTTTAATATATAAAATAATAACTTAACTCTTTATTTTTAAGCTATTTTTATAATTTTTTTTGAAGATTAATAGGTTTTAGTAGGATTAATTTTGTATCTGAAATGTTTAACATTACATTTTAAAAGTTAAGGCAAACAAGGGCATGTGTTTGTTTTTAATACTGTCTCACTAATAATAATTCAGTTTGTATTTTTAGGTATTATTTTGTAGTTTAACAGATGAGCAGAGACAATTGTATAAAGAATATTTAAGTTCAGATGATGTGTCCTTTGTCTTGCATGAGAAACGAGAAGGTAAAAGATATAGAGCAAGACTTCTGGTAGCTCTGACAGCATTACGTAAACTATGCAATCATCCTGACTTATTTTTGTACAGCAATGGAAAAGAGGTAAAATATTATTAAATGTAATTTTAATTTATAATTAAAATTTACGTGTTACTTAATAATAATAAATTATTTGAATTATTGAATTATATTTTATGTTAGGAATCAAATGATGAATCAGAAATGGAAATAGAAGAACATAGTTTTGCTAAATTGGGTCATTGGAAAAGAGCAGGTAAAATGACTGTAACACGTTCATTACTTAAAATTTGGAAGAAACAAGAACATCGTGTCCTTCTATTTACTCAAAGCAGACAAGTAAGTTTGTATATGAGTATTATTTAAATTAAGCAATCAATTTGATTATTAATTTATTTTTTCAAAAGAAATAGATCTAGTAAAATAAATATTAATATTATTCTAGATGATGCATGTTTTAGAAGGTTTAGTACAAAAGGAAAAATATAATTATTTAAGAATGGATGGAACAACACCAATGAATCAACGACAATCAATAGTTTCAAAATTTAATAATGTATGATATTTTATAATTATTTTTGAATTTGCTTATGTTTAAATAATATTTGATTTTTAGGATGCTTCCTTTTTTGTATTTTTATTGACCACAAGAGTTGGAGGTTTGGGAGTCAATTTAACAGGAGCAAATAGAGTAATTATATATGATCCAGATTGGAATCCAGCTACTGATGCTCAAGCTCGAGAGCGAGCTTGGAGAATAGGGCAGAATAAAAATGTAACCATATATAGACTAATCACTGCTGGAACTATAGAAGAAAAGGTAAACAGAAATAATATAATATTGTTCTTATTAGAGGTTAATATAATTTTTAAATTGATAGTTAGTTGACTTTGCATTAATTATATTTACATTAATATATTATAACAAGATTTTTCTGACAGAAGATCGTGTATTTTTAATATTGTTTTAATTCTTTTTAATTTTACGAAATAAATCTGAAGATAATATCATTTTTATTTATTTAAATTACTTACTTTTGTTTATTTAATTTATATTGAGGGAACAGTGATATAATTATGATCTGATTAATTAATTTATATATAATATTACACAATAAGTCTTTTCAGACTTATTTAAAAAATAACAAAGATTTATAAAGCTAAATTTTTTATGACTTTGTTTAATTTTATGCATAAATAATTTTTTAACACCAGCAAATTTAATAATTATAGATGTATCATAGACAAATATACAAAATACTCCTTTCAAACAAAGTACTTGAAGACCCTCGACAACGTCGTCTTTTTCGGACAACGGACTTAATTGAATTGTTTAATCTCAATGAACCTGTTAATGGAGGAATTAGTGAATCTGACCAACTCTTTCATAATTCTAAATTAGATCCAAATCAACCTAACTTTACTTCAGGAAAAATTAAAGAAATGAAAAAACTTGCTTCAGAACTTAGTAAGAAAATTGGTGAAAAAGCATCTACTGGTGACAGTCATAAACAAATAAATTCTGATAAATTTGCAATAAAAACAAATTATTCTACAAATGAATGTAAAGTATTTAACAAGACGAATGTTGAAACAAAGCACAACATTAAAATTAAAGAATTAGATAGTTCTGTTACTACAAATGATGAATTCATAGAGCAAAAAGACAAAATTGAATTTACAGATAATTTAGATAAAAATAAATATTACAATTGTGCAGATAAAAATGAACAACAAATTAGTAATACTCAAGAAATTAAGTCAAACTGCCAAAATGAATTAGAAGATGGAGAAATTGTTGAAGTTAAATCTACTGTTGACCCTAAACTATGTGTAAACAGTAGCGGTATTTCAATCAAACATTCTAGAAAATTGAAGAATTTGAAAAATGATAAAGTTTCCGTTGAACGTAAAAACCAAAAGAAAAATAGAAAAGAGAATAGAATATCAGCCAATTTCGAAGGAGAGCGTGTATCGTATTTAATAGGACGTAGCTTTTGTAAATCAGAAGTTGACACTACAATAAACTCAGATGATCATTATGTGTTGTCTAAACTGTTTTCTAAAGCAGGTAATTATTATTTTATTTGTATAGCAATAGAAGTTAAAGACAACTTCATCGGTTTTTTTATTTAGATTAATATTTTTAATGTAATAAATTTTTTCGTAAAAAATTAAGAGAAAAAATTAAACTGTGTTATTCATAACTTTTCAATAATCCTGATTATTTGTTGTTTAATTTTTAAATGTATAAATATTATTTTAGCTGTGAGTTCTGCTTTTCAACATGATTCAGTATTATCTAATGCTGTACTTAATTCAGGCGAAACAACACTTTTACAAAAAGCTGCAAAGGAAAGTGCATTTGAAAAAATGGACAGTATTAGACAATCGCGTAAATGGTGCTGGAAACCATCTTGGGATAAATTATCTTCTAGTGGTTCAGAAGGTTGAGCTTCCAAGGTTTACAAAAAAAATTAGATTGTAACAATGATTAATGCGTTTTTGGTAGATTGTTCTATGTATTATATGTATTTAGTGAACATATTTGTTTTAGTGTACGTTAAACTTATATATATAATATGTAAATAAAATTAGTTTTGTACATTTTTAAAACATTTATATTAAAGTAACATTATTTTTTCATACCTCACGAAAATCATTGAATATAAGAATATTAATAAACAATTCTTAATTATTATGAATAATGTTAACATCATAAAGAATTATCAAAGAAGACATATTTTTTAATAATATATATAACTAATATTAAAATTAGATTTTAGCACATGTTCTTTGCAATAAATTAAAAATAATTTATATTTACAAGTTTTTCATTTTTTTACATAAAAATATAGATAATATTAATTTTATTCACATGTAAAACATGTAAAAAAATGTGATTAAGCAAAACTTGTTGTTCAGTGCTTTAAAAAGTTAGCAAGGGTCGGCCCTGCTCTCCCTAAAGGATCTTCTGGGAACATCACATAATCTCCTACAAATGTTGGAACCAATAACCTGTTTTCAATAGTATTTCGATACTGTGGTTTTTCTGCATATAAATCTCTAAATTGATCTTGAGATACTACAATACCATCACATGCTGTGGCATATTCTATGATGTACCTTTAATAATTTAATAAATTATTATGAAAATTGTATATTTTATAATAAATAAAAATGAAAGTAATTACAATATAAAGTAATAATAATATATATTGTAATAATATTGAATATAATTATTTGAGTTGGAGAGATATTGTAAATTTAAATTAATTATCATTGTACAAAGCAATTAATAATAATTATAATTAATAGTAAATTAACAAATTGTTTTAAAACCATACGTTCGTGTTTAAGATTTACAAAATTAAATGAAATTATAAAGCAGAATTTTTTATACCTGTCATCATAGGGTGTAAATGATTTATTACCGAGTTTTCGACTTGGCGTAAAAACAACAATACCTTCAGAATGCCATTTTTCTAGTAAAGGAAAATGACGGGAACGTCTGTATTGAGGTATAAAAACTTTCACTGTGTGACCTTTTTTTGAAAAATAATCTATAAGCATTTTAATGCCCTTTTCAGAAAACATTTTGTTATTAGTGTATCTAAAATGTGTAAATCATTTTAATTTAAAGAAATAAACTAAATTAAAAAGTTTATGAATATTTATATCATTAATTTACTTACGCCATAGCAACATTACTACCGTCAATGACTATTTCTCGAAGTTTTCCTTTTTTTGAATTTAATTTTTTAGTTGAAGCTTCTGCTTCTTTTGATTCAGATAAATATATAAGTTCACCATTATTATTTGCTTTTCTTCGTAATGTACTTGTTGTAGGTTTTGTAGATTTATTTACAGTATTAAGAGCATTTTTTGTAATGTTGTTAGCCCTTGTTGTTAGCGTTGCTGTAGTTTTTAATGCTGCTTTTGCTGCACCTCTTGCATTTTCTAATGTTGCTCTTAAAGATAATTTCTTCACTCCTCTTTTCAAAATAGTTGGTGATTTTGTAATCTTTTTCTTATTTGGCCTATTATTCTCAGTATTTAGTAAGTTAAGATTTGATAAATCAGGGATTGTATCAAGTGAAATTTTATCACATTTCAATAAATCTGAATTATAATCAGTTGTAGGTGCAGTTGTTGAATTTAGTTGCAAATCATTAGGTTTATCTTTAGGTGTACAAGGTTTAGGTAAAGATGACCAAACTACAAAGCAATCTTCATTCACCTTTGGTGTAGTGTTGACATTTTTAACTAAAAAGTTACAATTTGTAATAACAGTTGTTACATAAATTAATATATAGTATCCACATAAACGTTTAACTATCGATAATTTAACCATTATACACTATAAGCAATACAAATTCAGTTACATAAAATTAAAATAACGTCAGTTAAATTGCTTAAATTATTAAAGAAGTTACTAAAATATATTTTACATACCAGGTTGCTCATCATCTGGATCTATGATTATAATTGAATCTGTAAATTTTGAACTTGAAGATGGCATGCTTGGATCATAATTAAGTGCTTTATGATAATCTTCCATTTCCATAAGTGACGTGTCACTGAAATCTATAACTACAACCTCATCATTATTTACATGCTTGTCCAAAACCATATTGGTTTTATTTTTTGGACTTTTAAAAAATAAAGAATTTCTGCCACATTCATAATTTTTATCAATCGTAGAAGATAAATTCTGTTTTTGAATGTTATATACAGAAGATTCAATAACATTATTTACAATCTTTCCATTTGTCAAAAAATTTGTCCTTGATTGAAGTTCTGAATCATCTATAACTATTATACTTTCTGACATTTTAGTAGATTCGTTAGATTGATTTAATTCAAACAATGGGCTTTTCTTGAGTTTTCGCTTTTTAGAGTTTGGAGTATCACCTGATGCTGTGTGAATAAATGTATTTCTTTTTTTACTGAAAATTAAAAAATTCTAATGTTTCTAAAACCTTTTTTCAATTATTTATAATTATTTAAAAAAAATTCAAGAAAATAATAAAATAATAAATACGGTGTCCATGTAGTATTTGTTTGTTTCTTGTTCAAATTCATGTTATCGTTTTCAAAATTTTGTCCTTTGGCATTCTCTCTCTCCTTTTGTTGTTTTAATTTTTCTGCCGTTACTAAGCATGCTACCGATACAGTTTTAGTAATGCCTAGTTTATTTTTATCATCGCCAATATCACTTTTTATCACATTACTTGATGTTGATGATACTGTTGAACTGTGTAAGTTAGAGTAATGAAAAAATCGCGTTTTATATATATAATTAGCTACTATCACAGTATTGAATTAATTGTATACCAATTATTATGGTAAAGATGTTTGAGAGGACTTTCATATGTCAGTAATCTGGCACTCTTTTCATTTTGCACATTACGACGAGGATTCCTACGTAATATTGTACTTTTTACAGATATGATACTTGATCTCCTGCCTTTTGCTGGAGTTTTAACTATTTTTTTTCTTGTTTTCATTAGAATTATTTACTAATTTAAACAACGTTAATTTTTAGATTTCAATACGAATTTTAATTCTAAAAAAGAAAAATCAATTAAACAAATTGGAATATTTCATTTTTGCATAATTAGATTATTATGATTTGAAACAGATACATGGATAAATGATTAAAATACAAAATTTTATATATAAATTATTTTCGATTTATGAAATTTGATGAACATAAATAATAATTAGCAACAATCTTCCAAACTTGCCTAAGATAATATATAAAAAGAGTCACTAAGACTATATTCAGACAAATTCTATGCTGATTTTTAAGTAATTGATACACACTAATTTTGATTTTACAGTTTCTAGATTAATTTATATGTTCTTTATTTATTAGGCTTTTATTATAAATTATCAAATGGAAGAAATTGCAAGGTTACATCAACAAAAAAATATGTTGTGCGTAATAAAAATGTTGCGTAGTGCAACATTATCCGTTCAAGGGTCAAATTCTCACCATTTCAAAATTCATATTAACTCGTCATACGTTACAATCGAATGCAGTTAGATTTCTGGTATGAATTGGTACAAATCAGTACAAATAATCTAAAACACGCTCAACCGCACTCAACTCTCAAATAGTAAAAGTTGGTGCAAATGTTAGTAAATACAGAACCATCGACTGTGGAAAACTATAAGACTGAGAATAACGGCGAGAAGTCAGAAGCCTGACAATTAGCAGCGCACTGCGCAACCGCGCAAGCCTGCAACAGTGTAAGCCGCATTGAAATATCGCCAGGTAACACTACAGATGGCAGAACGATCTATAATTTATATATGTGGGGGCTCATCAGCAGCCGCAACAGCGCCGGCCCAAGCAACTGCTGCAACCAAGCCGCGACCTAGACGCGGTCGCAACGCCGCACTCTCTCATGCGCCCGCTTCGCACGGCTCCCGCCTAGGTGGCCTAGGGCCCAACGGCCCGCGCCACCGGCAGTCTCGCTCCGACCACCGAGCTACAGAGTAGCGGTCGGTACGCTCGCAGGCGCTGCACGCCATCGAAATTGTACACGAGTAATTAAATAATAAAACTCTAGTGCACCGCACCCGCCAGTGTTGTCATTTTCCACCACGTCCCTTCTCTTAGAACCGCGCGCTTACCCCGCGCCCCGGTCTCTAAATATATATAGCAAAATTAAGCATTCATTACATTTAAATGTTTAAATTATTAAGTTTTTATTAAGCTAAGCAAATTTTTTTGTAATTTAAAATTGTTTACATTTTTGACAAGAGGATATGTAAAGGCGAAGGAGGAGAGTTTGGTAGATACTTCGCTCACCAGGCCTGGAGGTTTCGTCCCAGTAGGCTAAGCATTATAGACTTTTTTTGGAAAAAAATCTAAATAGTTAGCTCAATGTGCAATAACGTTTGAAATAGTCTGTACATCATTAAAATAAAAAATGTAACAACAAATTTTACCGAGGCAATTTATTATTAACAAATCTATGCAAAAAATCGCCCTTTTTTGGTTTCTTGCTTATAACTCAAAATATCATTGAGCGATCAAAATGCTATAGACATATTTATAGATACGATAGATACGATAAATACGAACAATTCTAAATTTAAAACAACGATTGGAAAATTAGAAGCGGAGAAAATTTGGAAAAAAGTTGATAAAGTTGCTGAGTTAATAAAATTCAACATTAAGAAATTGAAACATTCGTTAGAACCACAAGTATTTATAATAAATCATCTTTAGAAATTTAATTTAAAAAATAAGTAATGATTTCAAAAATTTAAATTTGCATTGAGTAGAGATCGGTGTAATACTGAAACTCATTCAATCCAATAGTACTTTTATAGGGAGTGATGTGTACTCTTTCCAATCGATGCTATTTAGCGATCGTGACGTACCATACACAGGAATTTAGTGCATTTGAAAATCCTATCTTCAGTTCTAGATTGCGAATCTGAACAAGCGACTGAACAATAGTTATGCAAAAAAATGAATGCGTTGAAGAGAGCATTAGTACAATGCGCGGATTCAATTGTACATATCAGTCAGACAAATTGTATGTACGATCTGGTTAATTAATTTTATAGAAAATTGTAGTACTATCTATTAGATTAATTGAAAAATTAATCTAAGATTCAATATAGACAAGAAACTTAAGAGTTCCTTAAAAAATTGCATAATCTTTCCAAATTTCAGTTTCAAGCATACTGCCGATTCTCTATACCCGACACGTTACAACGTACTACAATTCCAGCCCTATGTACTCCTTAATAACTCACAGTTAAACAAATTTTTATATGACATAATGGAGAATATAGGACTGGCTTTAATTGGAGTCATGCGGGGGGAACGATAGAAGTAAACGATGTAAATGCAAGTGGAGCTGTATAGAGATCAATACACCTACAGTACTGTTTGCTTTCTCCTTAAATAATATTAATATTCTAGTGATCTTTTTATTCCTTATTTATGACTATGATCGATTGGTTTTTTGCTTTTCGTAGTATATTAAAAAAATTCTTAAAAATCGAGTTCTTAATATAATTTAATTTTATTAAGCTAATTAAAAATCAATTTTTCAGAAAAAGATGCTCTTAATATTTTGTTGCATGATTATTTTGATTGATAGTCTTTATGCAATAACAATTAATACCTTTTTTGTCTTTTTAGGTCTGCGCTACTTTACACAATTATAAAATTACAAATAGATTTAATTAATTTTAAAATTCAAGAAAGAATGAAAAAATGTTGTCTTAAATAAAATTATATAAATGTTTTTAATTTTTATCTTATGACAATAATTTTTAATTTGTTTTATGACGAATATATTGTTATTTAAAAAAATGGGTTTTTCCTTAGGATAATTTTTTAATTTATTAAGCTTCATAGAGATTATAAAGCGAAAGTCGAGGGATAACAAGGCTTAGATTAAATATGTGTTTTATTAAACCGTGCTTCAACAAAATGTACATTGAGTCTAATTGATTCAGAACATTATACATCAGTTGAAATTAGGAAATTGTAATTAGGTATATCCGCAGGGAATTTATTTTAGCTTTTTATACGAGATAGATTTTTCAAATTTAGTTAGATTTCAGCTTATTTACATAATGTTCGAATAAGCAAGTGAAGTTACAGTCACTAATCAACTTTAGGATTTAGCTACATGCAAAATATAATTTATACATGTGTAAATGAGTTTATTTGGATATGGTAAATATTATTGATGCTTATTTTATGAGTTAGATTATGTTGATATATGAGAAGATTATAAATTTAATGCATATAAACAGCTTTAAAAAACAGAGCATTTCATATTTTATAGCTATTCACAAGGCGCATAAATCAAAAATGTAAAATAAAATCTAGATATTAGCCGTTTAGATTATTACATAAATCCTAGTTAAACTTTTATACTAATTTTGATGGGCAGTTGTTATTTAAATATGGGAAAAATCGATAGTTTGCTCATAATGCAGTGATTTCTGAAGCGCAAAGACGATGACAAGTCAAAGGGAAGGAATACTACAGCTCAAAATGTTAAATTCTAGAATCTAGTGAACTGGCAGAGTTAAAGAAAAAACATTGCATTGTAATGGAAAGTACGATGCAAATGTTATGGTATTTGAAACTTTTTAAGTATGATTTTCGTTTATATTCTAGCAATATTTCTAAGACTATTTTTAATTGGTGGGAAGCATGAAAAATTTTAAGATTTTTTTTATATAATCAAGAGACGTGTCACAACTAACACAACTCCTTCAATGTTTATGTTGTTATCAGACTACATTATTGTGCATGGTGAATTTCTTTTACTTATAACTGCAAGCGATAATATACAATTAATATTTACTTAAATAGTAGTAAATATTTTATTCTTGAAATACTTTTGTATATCAATTATTTATTATAAAAAAATGTATTTTAACGAAGACAACACTTACTTACGACTGTTTAAGCATATACTTGTTTAAAATTATCATGTTTCTCTCAGTGTCAATTAAATAAATATACAGTTTTTGATCCATTAATAACATTTATTTTAAACATCAACAAAATAGTGTTAAAAAGGACATTGTTTTACATCATTAATGTATAAAAATGTAATTGTTTTATTTAAACTAAACTAAATTCACTCGAATTAAGACATTTATTCAATAATGTTCAATGATTATTCAGACTTCCAATCCAATATCAATAATTATAGCATTTTCATTTGCAAAAACAGAAATTATTTATTCTCATTGATTATGCTTTTTAATGATAATAATGATTTTAAATTTTCTTTTTGTAAAATATAGTGCTCAAATTAAAGTCGATTTCTCGATGAATAAAATTTAATTAATAATAATGTATTTTGAACGTTTAAAATTATTTTAGCAATCATTCATTTTTTATCTTTATCAAGTATTAATAATATGCGTTGTTAATTATAGCAATTGTAATAAAATTATTCTGTCTAACTAAACCTAACTTGTCTGTATTACTTTTTGCACATTAATTACACTCAAACCTTCGACCTTAAAAATGTTCTATACCATACTTTAGAACAAATGAACTCAGAGAAAATTATTTGTCTGTTAATCATTTCCACATATTGTATTGAAGGAAACTTGCATATACTAAATACTTTTACATTAATTAGATGATATACTTAATAATATCAGCCAATTTTATAAATTTCATAAATTCTAATTTATAATTTGTAAAAATTAATCAGACTAAATGAAGCTTGCACAAAATTCCTAGAAAAAAAATAAAGATCTTAAATAAAAAAGTGTAGATTAATTAAGTCAAAGTAATACATATATTTAATATATTTTATCAATGTAGTTAAAAACAGGGATTTACAACACAAAAGAATAAAAAATAGAAACAAATTAGAAATATATTTCTCACAAATATTGGATTTTGATAATTGTACTTTATGGCCTGTAAAGTTATATAATATTAACTCATAAAAATTTCTAAAAATTTAAAGATTTTTACATATAGCATATATGTAAACAAATAAAAAATTATTAAATACAAAATCCTGATGTGTATATGTATGCATATTTTTCCTTATTTTACACATTGTGTACTACCATAGTCATATATGAACAAATGTGTCATATTTTATCTGACTTATATATATTAATGGAGATATTTTAATGAATAATGAAGATAACAAATTCATTTTTTGTTTCATAGGAAAAAATGAGATAAAATGTAATTGTGAACAGATAATACTTTAGATTTGTTTAAGGAATAGTTCAAATTTTAAATGTTTAGTTTGATATTAAATGACTAGATAATAATAAAATAAAAAATATTTGAGCTGTAAAAATAATTAAGATGATAAAATCATTCATATTTTGTATAAAAAAGTTACAAGTTTCTTTGTGAACCTTTCGATTTTTGATAATAGATAAAAAAATGAAAAATTATAAAATTTTTCAAATTCTTAATTTTATCGAAGTATATAATACTATGATTTATAATTATCTCCAACTTTCTTTTATTTCCAATATTAAATAACAAATGAATTTTTGTTAATTGTTCCTTGTAGAATAATTGTATTAAAAGAATTAAATCAATAGTTCATAACGTTATTATTATCTACAAAGAACTCAAGAAGTTTTTAATGGTATATAAAGTTTCGTATTGTAGTTTATCTACGGCATTCAACGAGATATCTCCTTCATTCAAAATATTCATCAAAAGCACAACTTTCGTATTTATTATACGATTACAATTACATTATACAATATATTTATATATGCATATATGTACGCATGTATTATATAATAGGCACAAAATTACTACAAGTTTGATAGGTCGGTTTGGCGTCTTGATTTTTGAACAAGAGAAAAAAATACCTTGCTCGCAGTGTCGTAAATCGTGAAAATACACACATTAATGTGTAATACAAAATTTATTTTGAAATATTACAAATAATTATGTGATATTCATGTGTACAGTCGCAGTTCCTCATGTCAGAAGTTCTCTATTTTATCTTGAAATGCTAGAGTACCAAAGAATTAAATGATTAAATAACAGTTACCCAAACCACTAAATAAATTTCAGTTGAGAACCATTAATGGTAATCATAGCATTTCAATTATTATTTGGAAGATATACAATCCTATTAGTATACAAAAGGTAAATTCCTATTCAACTATCACGATTTGAACACTTGGGCAGTTTGAAATTTAAGTAATTAATAAATCGTTAGTCACTTCATACAAATATTTGTTTCTACATCATTTTGCAGAAATACAATTGATAAAATCATCAAATAAATCTTACAATCTACTGATGCACAAAGTTATACAAAGCTATCATGATTATCTTTAAATTTTAGCTATAAGAAATTCATAAAAAATTGATAAGTACTTAAATTAAATAAGATGATTCAAAACAACTCAGTAAGTTCACTAGAATAATTCTGGTCTAAATTAAAATTTGATAAAAAATTAAAAGATATGATCTAGGAACTTATTTTTCTTTACTTTTTAATGAATGTATTTTTTTTATTCAATTCTATTATATGTTTTATTAAAATAATGAAATAATTTTTTCATCTTTATGGCTTTCTTTAATATTTTATAGAAAGCTTCTAAATATAAAGTATTGAGACACTTTTTGAGCAATAGAACAAATTAAATGATTGTTGCAAGAGCTTATTAATGCATTATAAATAATATGTATTAAAACTAATTTTTACATTATGCAAATTTAAAGAGGAAATGGATACAATTTTTTTTCCATATTAGATTTAACTATGATATATGTCCATTTCAAAATCCCAATTTTTAGTTTTTACCAGTGTATCGTTGTAAGATCAATAAGCATGTACATATATATATATATATATATATGTAGTTACATAAACTATTTAAGAAACTTTAACTCTTTTTAGAACTTCTTTTATAAAGAGATCGTGAATAACTAATGAACCTTACAAAAATCGGAACAACAAAAAATATCAAAAAGTGATATTTGAACTAATTATTAAATTCTTATAAAAATTTTTAAATCACTGGTATAATAATAACTTGGCTTTTCATCTTTTTTTGTTTATATGGATCTTATGCATCCAAAAGATGAAAGAAAAAAGATTTACAATTGGTATGACATTCTTTTTAAGATAAAATATAACGTCCTGTATACTACATAAACTTATTTTAAACTTCCCAAAAAGCTGTCTATTGGCAACACTGGTGCTTATAGACATAATGATCTCTTACCTAATATATTTTTGTAGTTAGTTATTCATTATACACTATCAAAAAAAAATTATGCATTACTGTTGGGCATCTATTTTATGCTAAATTCTTATCAATACCTCCATATAACCATGTTATTTATAAAATCCCTCCCTGAGACTTGAGGATTGATCTTAGAAACCCAACAGCTAGGCGTCAGTAAGACATAAGAGTCTCTATGTATTAAAGTTTTTACCCTATTTCAATCATTTCTGCATCTTCTATGCTTTGTCCTACACCATTATGCCTGAAAGAAGTAATTTATGTCGGTCTGTTTTTAAAAGTTGCTTTGGATAAATTTGTAAATTTAGAAAAATGAGAGAATTTGTTTTACCTAAGGCTTGGCATGAGTGAATTATGTAAATGAAAATGATTACTACGGGGGGAGAATCCTCGAATATTGTTTTTTCTTGGACTTTTGGCATTTACAACTTTTGGCTGTGAGCACATATCTTCTAGTATACTTGGTGCAACATATGTAAATCCCTAAAAAATAAATTTAAATTATAATGAAATCTTCATTATTTTAAAGAAAATCAGTTTTATAGCAATTTACTTGAAAAACTTTATTAGCTGATTCACTTAATGTGCATTCAGCTGGTGAATCAATTGGAGCTGATGTTGTAAATTTTTTATCAAATTGTGAAACATCATCTTCACTAGTTAATGTTGGTTTAAATGGTGGTTCTAATTTGCGAGATATAACATCAGACCAATTAATATGCTGGAAAAATTGATGTTTTTTTATATCCTCAGCATCCGAAGGGGCTGAACCTAATCTTTGAGCTACTTGCCTCTAAAAATGTAAATTTACGAGATTATTATTTCATAAAAATAATTCAATTATTTAAAAATAAATACCTTCAACAATTTTCGAATCAAATCTTGGGCCTCTCCAGTGAAATAACCGGGTAAAACCAATCTACCTCTTAAAATTTTGTCAATAGTGCTTCTTCTATTATTTGAAGAAAAAGGAGGCTGAAATAGGTGAACAAAACTTGAATTTTAATAATTAATTCAATAGTACAAAATATTACATATTTTGTGAATGTGACATACATGACCAGTTAGCATGTCATACATGAGAGCACCAAGACTCCACCAATCCACAGCTTTACCATGACCATTTCTTGTTAATACTTCAGGAGCCCTAACAAAACATCATTTGTTAAAGATTTAAAGTAGAAACTAAAATTCGGTATCTTATATTACAAAAATTTACATGTATTCAATTGTTCCACAAAAAGTATGAGTAACTGATCCTTCTTGTATGTGTTCTTTGCAAAGCCCAAAATCAGTCAATTTAATATGACCTTCTGCATCCAGAAGAATATTTTCTGGTTTTAAATCTCTGAAAATTATAATCGAAATAATTTTTATATTGAAATAACAGTTTGACATTTGTTTTCATTACCTATAAATAATGCCTTGCAAATGAAGGTGTTGCAAAGCCAGTATTATTTCAGATAAGTAGAAGCTGTTAAAATATATGCAAAATATAGGCTTATATAAGAATCAATTTCTTAAATCTTTATAAAATATTATAAAATGACTTACCAAGCTGTATCTTCTAAAAATATACCTTCATCATTTAAGTGACGAAACAGTTCACCACCACACATGTATTCAAGGATTAAATACAATTTACCTCCAGTTTGAAAAGCATACATTAAATCAACAATAAAAGGATGCTGTTAAAAAGAAAAAAACTGTTGTAACAAACACTATTATTTTTTTAAAAGTAACATAAGAAATGTACCTTAACAGCTTCTAAAATATTTCTTTCTGCTTTAGTATGAGCTGTATCTTTTTTATTTCTCATGACATGTGCTTTACGCAAAACCTAAAACAAATTTTATCAAAATACGTAATAATAAACATGCAAAATTTTAAGTGTCTATTACATATTTTTTGTAAATTACCTTCATAGCAAATATAGTGCCACTATCATTTCCTGTAGTTTTACGAACTTGAAATACTTTTCCATAACCACCTTTTCCAATAACCTTACACAATTCAAAATCTTGTGGCCCAGCTCTTTCTCTTCCTAAATTGACATTTTGCTCAGATATTGCTACAGCTTCAACTCCTTCAGATCTGTCATTTTAAGATTGAACTATGTTTATTAAAGGTACATAATTAGTTTTTTATTCATTAAGAAGGCATCCCCTCCATCTACACATCACAACAAGGAGATTAGTATGCCTTGAAATAGAAATAATTATACTTCACAATTTATATCTTGAGAAAATATTTTATAAATCTATTCACTATATTCAAAAAACATTAAATTTTTCTGCATATGTGTTTGATTTCACTTAATCTCAAATAATTTTGTAAATGTTTTTAAATCTAATTAAACTTTTAACTAATATTATGTTTGAAACCTGTTCTGTTTTGTATGATGTTAAGTAATTTCATGAGAGTATAAAAAAAATATAAAGTAATTTAAAAACAGTCGTTTAGAATTTCTTAGATTAGTTTAGTAATAACAATTTGTGGAGCAAAATTACATACAGTGTGATTGTGCAACTTATTATAATTGATAAAAGCAGCCAACTAGCACATGTGCAAAAAATATAAAGATTTTGGTGTACTGATTCAGGTGAAGAATCCTCTTAAGACATCGTTATCATCTTACTATTTATTTAATTTGTTGACAAAAACTCATCATCAAGTGAATTCTTTAAATTAATATATTTGTAAGAAATATTATTTATGATACATTTATTAATCTATTTGTTTAGATTATAATATTTGTAAATTTTTCTGCATTAATAAATTATTTTTAACTTAATTATTATTATGTATGTACTTATTAATTAGGTCATTACTTTTATTAATTATTGAAATTGTGTTATAAACTAATGTCAATATCGACCCATATAATAAGTACTTAATATTGGAAATTAAAATAATTTATACAAAATACAATGCTAATAAAATTACACTTCATAACTACATCCATGGTACTACCAACGATAATCTTAAATCGATAACCAAAATCAAATGGAAAAATAAATGGACAAACCATA